>OU342741.1:176733033-177333033 GCA_910589775.1 Avena eriantha | reverse complement strand
CTTCGTCCGTCAGCCGGATGGCTTGCGTGTCTAGGAGGTGGCATTCTTTGTCGGTCCTCCTCCCGATGTTTCTCTTTATCTTCGTCCCTGCGATCCTTCGACTCTCGCCGGGGAGGATTCTTCAGATTCAGTGCAACAATTGCCTCTTGCTCCACAACTAGGGTAACGTTACGCCAGTCATGGGAAGTTTTGTGGTGCTGCCCTGAAGATCCGGTTCTTGAGTAGTTGTCTTCCCGACGGTCGAAATGATGATGCTGTTCCGGAACACGTTGGGGTCTTACGTCAGCCTAGGCCAGATCTATGCGACATTGGTCAGAATGGGAGACCAGTTTTTGGCTTCCGGACAGGGCGACCTTTTGCTGTTCTAGACCCTTGTTGAGTAGCTTAATGCCCAATCGGATCTGTTCTGGGCCCGGATTAGCAGATAGGATTTCTCGAGCCGCAACGGTGTTCTGTACTGGTGTTGGATACACCCAATCCCCACTGCTGTCGCGTCGAGGCATCCCATGTTCTCCTCCAAAAAGGACTTTGTGAATCTGCAGGAATTTATCGTCATGAGTATGACGTTTCTTGGTCTTCTGATGTTGCCTAGAGTTGTACTTCTCCGCAGTTTCCATGCGTTTCTTTTCTTCCTCAAGGTTTTTGGCTTCATCGAGGAGTACTTGGTGACGCGCTTCTAGGGCCTGGGCCCTTTCGTCCAGCTCTTCAGCAGTAAGTTCTGCAGATGTAGGAATAGGTGTGGTTAATGCATCATCGATGAGTTTACGTGCACCTTCAGTGATCACATGTCCATCCACCGACTATTCTTTGGGCTCGTCTGGGATAAGTGCTCCATCCGAATCTTCCTCGTATTCCTCGGCAATCACCTCTTCTGCCGGAGGGTCTTTCGTCTGGAACCAATGCAACAAAAGGTTTTCCTTTTAGGGTCCTTTGTGCTAAATGTATGGACATCAATGTAATTTTCCCCTTTCTTAGGTCCTTGATGTAAAATATGCTCCCACTAGCCGTGTAAAATGCTAAACTAGAAGTAAGTGGTGAAATTTTAATGAATTTAAGCTTAGTTGTCAACGAGTATGAACTTTCTTAGATTTCAAGCCGAACGACCACAAGGTCAATATCATATCTCTACATCATACTTTATGCTGATGATCCCATATCAAAGAATTTGCATGGCAAAAGATTTGGCCATATTTTGAAAAAAATCGAAGAGCAAGTAGTATGAAGAGTATGACTCAATCAGCTACTCTCGTGAGAAGGAGCCGAACCCAACTGTTTTCCTTGCTTGATTTTAGGGTGCTTTGTGCTAAATGTATGGACCTCGATGTATTTTCCCCCCTTTAGTTCTAAAAGTGTAAGTGGTGAAATTTATAGTATTATTTTAAGCTTACTAGTCAACGAGTATGAACATTCTTGGATTTCAACCCGAACAACCATGGTCGTGAAGTCCATATCAACATCATACTTTATGCTCATGATCCCATTTTAGAGAATGTGCATGGCAACAGATTTGGCCATGTTTTGGAAACAATCAAAGAGGAAGTAGTATTAAGAGTTTGGCTCAGATCAGCGGATCTCTCGAGAAGGAGTCGAACCAGATTTTTTTCGTTTTAGGGTCCTTTATACTAAATGTATGAACCTCGATGTAATTTTTGCTTTTTTGAGGTTCCTAATGTAAAATGTACTCCGATCGACCGTGTAAAGTTCTAACCTAAAAGTAAATGCTGAAATTTAAACGAATTTAAGCTTAGTTGTCAATGAGTATAAACCATTCTTCAATTTTAAGATGAACTAGCAAGGTCAAGGCCATATCTACATCATACTTTATTCTCATGATCCCATATCCAAGAATTTGCGTGCCGACAAATTTTTCCATATTTTGGAAACAATCGAAGATGAAGTAGTATGAAGAGTATGGCTCGATCAGCTACTCTCGTGAGAAGGAGCCGGACCCAACTATTTTCATTGCTTAATTTTAGGGTCCTTTGTGCTAAATTGGTGGACCTCGATGTAATTTCCCCATTTTTAGGTCCTTGTTGTAAAATATACTCCCATCGACTGTGTAAAATTATAACCTAAAAGTAAGTGGTGAAATTTAAACAAATTTCAGCTTATAGTTGTCAACGAGTATGGACATTTTTTGATTTCAATCTGAACAACCACAAGGTCGAGGCCAAATCTCTACATCATACTTTATTCTGATGATCGAGTATCGAAGAATTTGCATGGCGATAGATTTGGCCATATTGTGAAAACAATCTAAGAGAAAGTAGTATGAACAGTATGGCTTGATCAGCTCCTCTCTCGAGAAGGAGCCGATGTCAACACCCTGATTATTAATCCTAGATGCCTGTTATGCCATACCTCGTAATCCTAGGATTACCGTTTTTGCGAGACATAATAGATTGGATATCACAGTACATCATCCATTACAAACCATAATAAGGTTTTACACAAATAAAGGATCTCATGATCCAGCCTTAATACAAACAAGTAGCGGAATAATAAGCATAGCGGTGGGCTCCATCTTTAGTGTCAAAGGCAATGCTAACGATGGGAGGTGATCCTAGTTGTCGTAGCCGTCCTGCTGTCCTTCTTCCGGGTAGTCCTCCTCATAGTCTAGCCACGGGAATAGCCAGGGACAAAGCCACGAGTACTCTTTAAGTACTCGCAAACTATCACTAACAAGTAAGGTAGTTCAAATAGGAATGCTAAACTCTAAGTTTATTTGCAAAGTTAAATTTGAAACCTAAGCTGAGTTCGGAAACAATGAAAGATAAAATAAAGTTCTAAATCACCTAAGTGGGAACTTAGTTTTCATAGCCACAACCCTGCAGTGGTTAAGTCATGTCACAATTCATTTCATAAGTCATTCTGAAAACATCTGACAACGAAACAATATGGCCACTCCAACTATTCATGACAACAGACGTGGCTATTCGAATAGTTTGAGACTCTGCAGAGGTGGGACACTTTCACCACAAAATTGAATACACCCGTCAGGGATAACCCTGAATCATCATACTTAGTATGCGGACAATCAATCATAACCTTTCAATTACACACTCTAGTATAGGAACCTCCCCTACGAGCTTGTCCTCCCAGCCATGGCCATCTGCCATCCTGGGCACTGCATAGGTGGTCAACATTGAGAGGTAGCCTCATCTCAAACCTCTCCCGCGAGGGAACTCATACTAATGCATATAAACTTCCGGCTACGCCTTACCCAATTTAGGTTTTGCGGTTGTATGGTAGAATTGGAATGGTATCGCATCCGAACCCAACCATTAGTTTTTATAAAGGGCTAAGGCTCATGCCTCAACATTTTCATCATCATAAACCATTTTTGTTTCTCAACACATGTCAAAACATCTCAATAGAATGACTCATCATTCCAAGGTTTTCATAAGCATTTTCACCAAGTATTCCCATGTAAAGTGATCAAGTTTTTGGTTTGTCTCTAACCACTTAGTTAAAAGGGTTCTCTAAGGTGGGATGCTAATCTCAATCTCATGCCATAGAATGACATCTAAGTTTAACTAGATAGGCCAAGTTTTATTCTCTTTATGCTGTCTATAAGTAAAGTAAAGAACTTTGGTAAAGTAAAAGAAAGTAAAGCTTGCAAGTAAACTTGGGATGAGTGTAAATCAGGGAGGGTATAACCGAAGCATGCCTAATGCATCTTTCTTAGGTTAACTTGCATCTAGTGATGGCTTGCCTTGGCTGGTGCAGTGGTTAAAATTCTCCTCGTCTTCCTCGGGGTAGAACTCCTCCTCTTCTTAGACTTGGTCGGTACTATCGTCTATAAATACATAGGGAATACACAATCACCAAGCAATACTTAACTAGTCTATTTAGTACACTAAGGCACACACTTGATGATCTAGCATCATCATAATGATCACAAGGTTTAATGAACTAGTTTTATTTATTTTATTTGAGAAAAGTAATTTCTACTCATTGAAATTAATTAAGATTTAATATTCTCCAATTAAAATATGGGATCATGTGGACACATGTCATCACCACATATTCTAATACATGGGAATGTGATTTAAATGTTTGATCATATTTCAATAAGTTTAAGTTTATCATTTTAATGATTTAAAGTGACTAGAAGTGCCCTAATAGCATTGTTTTGGTACTAGTACAATGTCACTGCATGAAAACCTAAATATTATTACATATTCAGATTGATATTATCAAATGTGATTTTTGAGAGTTGGAATCAACTCAAAAGATATTATGGTTGATTTTTGAAAAATGTTTGAAGGTAGAAATGTCTATGTCTTGTTATTTTTGCTATATGTGATCTCTAACTCCAATTTATTTAAATCCAATGGGCTTGTATATAGATTTTAATTATCTTTCTAAAAAAATTTGAATCATTCATTTTGGTTAAGTACATATTTCTTAATTGATTTTCAAACCAGTGGACAAAATTGAAATTAAGTCTAAATAGAAAAACATTCATTTGAATTTTAGGGCCAGCGAGGGAAACTAAACGGGCCGGCCCAGTGGCGCTCTGCGGCGCAGAGGGCGACTGACAATGGGGTCCCGCATGTCAGCGACACTTAAAACCCGAAATGGTATGGGGAAATCTGCGCGCTACGATTAGAACAGAGATCAACAGTCGTGGTTCATCGTCGATGACGAACAGGTCGTCGGCGAGAATGAACCCTATCGTCTTGGTGGGGTCGATTGGGGGCTTACCAGGGCTCCAGCTAACGTGTCGATTGGGGCGATCGAGCTGGTGGACGACGGCGGTCTCAGGCGTGGTCGCGGTGGCTCCTGGGGTGGTCGCAATTTGCGGGGCCCTTCTCCTCTAGTGGCGGCTAGCTCTGGCAAAATTCTGGCCAACGGCTGCTCGCCTTGCTCCGGGGAGAAGTAGGGAAGACTCAGTGGTGAGAGGGGAGTGAGGTAGTGTGGAAATGGAGGCTGGGGGTGGCCTCCTTTTATAGGCTTGACGATAGGACAACGCGACATGGTTCAGCGATAGTGGTGACATGGGCACGGGCAGCTAGAGGCGTGGATGCGGGCGGCAATTGATGTGCGCTCTCCTGGCGATCATCTACGGCGTAATGGCGTGGCTAGGGGCGGTGGTATATGGTCGGGAAAGGTTGACGCTCTGCACGTCAGTGGCGGCGTTTGACGTTGTGCGGTGACTGCAGGTCAAACGGCGGCAAACGAGGATGTTTGGTGGCGTGCTGGTGTTAAGGCGGAGCGGTGCGTGCAAGCTGAGGGCAAGGCGCGGTCTGTGCGAGGCTGTCGGGGGTGGCGCTCTGGCATGGTCTGTGCATGGTGCAGAGGCGGAGAGCACGTGCTGTCGGTGGTGATCCAGTGCTTGGCTTTTCTCGGGGATGGGATAGTGGGGGGCGGTGTGATCACGCCTACCTCCCAGGCATGGCGGAAAAGAGCGGGGTGGTCTCATGCGAGCTGCCCGTGCTCAACTGATGGGCATGGCCTCGGGGTGGCGCGACACTGCTGCTAGCAGCGAAAGGGGGTGTTGTCTGGAGCGGGGTTAGGCTAAGAGGGGACAGAGGGGAGATGAGAGGGTCAATGGGGGACAAAGCTTTGATTAATCAACATTATTAGTTAGTTAGGTTGTTTGATGATCACAAGGTGTTCGACACAATGTCCGCAAGAATTTTATTTTTGAATTTTGAAAAGATTTTTGGTGGGTGTGTTATTCATCAGCTTGATCATCTGTGGTTGCTTGGGACTGTCAAGGTGAACTCATTTGAGTGGCTTTTGAAAAAGTGGGATCTATGCATATGTAATGGATTCAATTTTCCAATGTCAATTAAAATTAGTGGTTAAATGTTTTTGTAAGATTTCAAAGTGGGCCTTGGTAGATCTTTACTTGTACTAGCAAGGGGTGTAAAGATCCAGAATTGTTTCTATTTGAATTGGACTTCTAGGAACACCTAAAGTGGCCTAGTGGATTAAAATGGCACAAATGACCATTTGCATTTATTAATCTTATTTGATTTTTTTTGGATTTTGTTTGGGAATGATCTATATGATGTTGCATTCACCTTTGAATCATTTCACAACCATTAGAGCAAACAAACATGGCATTTTCAAACAATTCTATATTAATGCAAACACAGATGCATTCAAAATTGTTTTTTAATAATAAAAGTTTTTGTTAACTCTAAATTGGGTGATTTGGATCTTGATAACCTTAATTAAAGTTTTGGGATGTTACAGCCGAACCTGATTGTTATCTTTGCTCAATTTTTGGGTCCTTTGTACAAAATGTATGGACCTCGATGTAATTTCCCCCTTTTTAGGTCCTTGATGTAGAATGTACTCCCACCAACCGTGTAAAATGCTAACCTATAAGTAAGTGATGAAATTTCAACGAATTTAAGCATAGTTGTCAAGGGGTATGGAAAACTCTTGGATTTCAAGCCGAACGACCATGAGGTCAAGGCCATATTTCTACATCATACTTTATGTTGATGACCCCGTATTCAAAATTTTCATGGCGAAAGATTTGGCCATATTTTGAAAACAATCGAAGAGGAAGTAGTATGAAGAGTATGGCTCGACCAGCTGCTCTCTTGAGAAGGAGCTGAACCCGATTGTTTTCTTTGCTCAATTTTAGGGTCCTTTGTGCTAAATGTATGGACCTTGATGTAATTTTCCCTTTTTAGGTCCTTTTTGTAGAATGTACTTTATGCTTATGATCCCATATCCAATAATTTGCATGCCAACAAATTTGGCCATCTTTTGAAAACAATCGAAGATACTAAAAACAAAAAATAATCAATTACATTTTTCCATTTGACATGAATTTATTTTCTGAAAAGCAAGTAAGAAGATTTTTTTGATCAGCTGCTCTCTCGAGGAGCCATACCTGACTGTTTTCAATTCCTTGTTAGGTTTTAGGGTCTTTGTGCTAAATGTATGGACCTTGATGTAATTTTCCCTTTTTTAGTTCCTTGATGTAAAATGTAGTCCCACCATCCATGTAAAATTCGAACCAAAAAGTGTAAGTGGTGAAATTTAAACGAATTTAAGCTTACTTGTCAACGAGTGTGAACATTCTTGGATTTCAAGCCGAACGGCCAAGATCAAGGCCATCTCAACATCATACTTTATGTTGATGGCCCCATATGAGAGAATTTGCATGGCTACAGATTTGGCCGTATTATGAAAACAATCGAAGAGGAAGTAGTATGAAGAGTTTGGCTCGGATCAGCTGATCTCTTGAGAAGGAGCTGAACTAGAAAGTTTTCCTTTTACCGTCCTTTGGGCTAAATATACGGACATCCATGTAAATTTCCGTTTTTAGGTCTTTGATGTAAAATATGCTCCCACCGATCGTGTAAAATGCTAACCTAAAAGTAAGTGGTGAAATTTAAACAAATTTAAGCTTAGCTGTCAACGAGTATGAACTTTCTTGGATTTCAAGACGAACAACCACAAGGTCAAGGCCATATCTCTACATCATACTTTATGATCCAATATCCAAGAATTTGAATGGACACGGATTTGGTCATATTTGTAAAACAAGCAAAGAGGAAGTAGTATGAAACGTATGGCTCGATCAGTCGTTCACTTGAGAAGGAGTCGAACCCGACTACTACTCCCTCCGGCCCAAATTAATTGACTTGCATTTATCAGATTCAAATGCATCTTGCACTAGAACATGTTTATATACATCCGAATCTAGACAAATTCGAGTCAAGTAATTTGAGGGGTATAATAGAGTAGCAATTCAAACTTTCCGAGTTTCGAAATTTCCACTTCCTTCACAAACATTAGGGGGAAGGATATTCAATAGATCATCATTCGCAGTACTACTAGTACTACAGGGTACAGTGAGTAGTAACAAAAGAAACTTTTTTTGACGATAGTACCAATAGAAAGGACGTCCCAAAAGAAACTTCATTCAACCATTAAGGGGCTGCTTGGTTCAGTGGCTATCCAGTGGATAACACGGGATATCCACTTTTTTTGGTTATCCAGTGTTTGGTTTAGAGGGTGGAGGTGATATGGATAACCACTTTTGGCTCAAAATGGTGGTTGAGAATATCCCACAAAAAGAGCTGGATGAGCTCAACCACTTTTAGATAGCTCCTTCGAAGCATTTTATTGTTTGTTCACCCTTCCTCCCGGGAGCAAATAACCATCTTTTCTTGCCTATGGGCTCGACACGAGGGCGTCCATAGCGTAGGCCATCGGGCAGAGCGGGTGTTCGAATATGCACGCAGGCGTAGGCCATCGGGCGGAGTGGGCAGGCAAAGGGGGCACAAGAAGGTAGGTTGACACGCGGTCGACAAGGGACAAAGGGTGGCGAGCTGCCGGCAGTCGTGGACGCTGCTAGGGAAGTGGTGAGGTGGATGAAGAAGACAAGGTGAAAGAGGAAAATGAAAAAAAAAACAGTTGAGCTAATAGATTTTAACTAGCTATGCCTAACCACTTTTTATCCCACTTTACCAAACAAAAAAGGCTACCCCTAACCAGCTGGCTGGAGATATCCTCATCCCTAAATGACATGCTCTAAACCAAACAGCCCCTAACATAACAACACGAGTTTACATATAAAGGACTCGCTGCTGAACTAGTGCAAGTCCGGCGCCTCCTAGCACCTAGTACCTGCCGCCATCAGTAGCTCGTGATATCCGCACCAACGCCAGCTCCAATGACACAGCTTGCTCCTGACTCATCGGCACCTCCAGATAACCCGGCGGCACCTCCTGAGCTATCGGCGGCACCTCCTGAGCCATGATCGGCACCTGCGGATAACGCGGTGACACCTCAGGATAAGGCAGCGGTACCTCCTAAGCCATCAGTGCACCTCCGGATATGGTGGCGGTACCTCCGGAGCCATTGGCAGCTCCGGGAGGACACTATGGATGAAGTTGCCATTTTTGGGGAACCGGTCCCAGTAGTTGGTGAAAATGTTGGTGCTGGTGAACACCGCCATCTCGCAGCCATAGTGGAAGGCTTGGCCATAGAGGAGACGGGCGTCCCTAAAGTTGACGAACTTGACCTTCAATGTCCTATCCTGATTGTCATGGAGGCGATACATATGGTACTTGCGGCGACCATACCCAGCATCGAGGAAGGCGCATGCCAGATGCAACTTTGTTCTCCGCAGGGAGAAGGCCCAAATGCGTAGGGAATTGTCCTCCTGTGCGGCGATGTCGGGGTCTTTTCGCTCTGGTACGGCGGGCGGTAGCCCGAAGGTGGCCGTGGATGACAGATGAGGACGGAGATGGTTGCTGGAACCGGGGGATTAGAGATGGATTGGTGCAGGGAAGGGGAGAGGATAAATAGGAAGGAGTTGATCCGATATTAATGTGGTAGATTACCAAAGCGAGGGTATAATCAATGTTGATGATGAAGCCGATGCGTGTGGCAAATATCGATGACGATGACTAGGGTAAGCGATTGGACGGAACACCGACTCTACTTCCCGCACTCGATGGCCCAGTTATAATTTTGTGGTGTGCCCAAGGCGACCGTGACCTCCCCCATCTATGGGCCCTACGTAGATGATTGAGTTGATGGGTGGAAAAAAAATGATAAAGTGAGCTCTTTCCTGCTGCCTCCTATCCGAGATTTTCTATACCACTAGATAGTACACCAGTTTTTCAATTTGAATCGACCCACACAACTTCTCGCCAATGCACATTTGGAGCCATCCAAGACGTTGATTTCCCGTTGGAGCTTCTATGTGTCGTTCATCATAACAAAACCCATTTGATCTAATGGCTGGCAAAGGCACATGCTAGCTACCCAGCCCATTCTCCCTCCTCCTAATCGCGCCTCCCCATTATTTTCTAAAGAGAAAATCAAAATCCCTATTTCTGAGTTTCAAAAAATTCTAAAACAAATTTGGATGTAGCCAACAATATAACCCACAAACGTTCAAAATATCAAATTTAAATAAGTTGTATTTTAAGCTACACAAAAATAATTTTATTTGGATCCAATTATAGTGAATAGTGCACATGTTGAAATATCAAGAAATATCAATTTTTATTTTGTGTAGCTCATAATAAGAAGAAATTGGCATTAAGATTTTGCATGCTTGTAAAATACTACCTCTATTCTCAATTGTAAGGTGTTTTGTTAGGCTATTTTAGACCAAAATGTGCTATAATTTGAAGAGAGGAAGTATATTATTGAGGAAAGTCCAAGATTGTCTTTAATTTTATTTTTTATATATTTTTTAAGATTAAGAGATTATTGGTTCTCCGAGCCAAAGAGACTTTACATTAATAAGGTAGGATACCGTTGTCTATGTGCGAAGCACGTGCCATTTACTAGTATCACTTAACACCATATGTTGGTGCCTTTTTTCACAGAACCACAACCTTTACATTTTGTTTCACAAAACACCAACTTTTGTGGTAATCATTTGCACAAAACTCAGAAAATGGTATTCGCTCATTTGATAACTGATTAACTGGATGGGCCTACTTGTCAGAACCATCGTGGCAGCATGGGTAGCTGCAGCATGCCCAGATTTCATTAGTTTGTAAGCAGATTATAACCACACAAATTATCACTCCATGTCTAGGATATTTTAGCACTTCAAATTATAACCACGCAAATTAAAATATTTAGACAATTAGGACATGGTTCTTTTCATTTCATACAAAATATTTAGACAATCAGGACAAGTTTAGTTTACTTATAGTGTCTCCCAACACATACAAAATAAGAGTCTAGAACTTCTGCAATTAGGACATAGCTCTTTTCATTTCATACAAAGTTTCGAGGCTTAATTATATTTTTTTCCTACTGCAATCCTTGCTTATTACCAACTGTGAAGTACCGTCAGTACGGGTCTCAGTGTAATGGATCTATCGCCTTCGACCATGAAAATAATGGAGCTTCGACCTTGGTGGTGCTGTATCTTGGCAAGGCGCATATGAACATTTTTGAGATGATGTCGGACCTTGCCGAGGTGGAGCTTGTCAAGGTGGTGCAAATGGGACTTGGCGCTTGTGCCGGTGGAGGTGGAGGTGTTGTAGCTGGTGGCGAGGCAGGACCTGTAGGCATGTGCACATACTCGAGCAGCTGCCAGTTGCTCTAACTTAATACAAAACAACAATATCTAGAAAGGAGCTGCATTTATATGTCGATCAAAGCCAAATTGTTCTACCCCAAAAACTAGGGTTCTTCATCTTCTTATTGTAACTTCTTCAAATCCCTTACCAAAAGTAGAAACTGAAGAATTTTTAGCATTTCTCACAAATCTTACCCACTGAACAATATGGGATCGTCAGAATCCATGGCCTGCATCCTCCATGCTAGCGCACCGCCGAATACGACATGTTTGCTCGATAGAAGGAAGACGACCATGCTGGACTGCTTGACAGTGGGCTAACATTTACTAATGGGATATTAGTGTGGTTTATGTGGTCTGTGCAAAACGTTACCATAAAAATTGGTGTTTTGTGAAAAAAATCACTAAGGTTGTGGTTTTGTGATAAAATGGCACCAACATGTGGTGCTAAGTGAGAAAATCTTTTCCGGTCCTATTTTTACTTCATTACACAATATACCCCGCTTCATTGGAAGTTGATATGAATACCATCGAACTTGTATTCATCAAGGCATTTGAGGAAGCAAGAAGGATCCTATTTGTATTATTAGTACTCAGCTTTTAGTGGCTAGTCGATCTTGTACTACTGCTATATTTTTTAAGTAATACGATTTATTTAACAAATTTCACGAATAATACATGAATTTGAGGAATTGCGAATATAGCACAACATTTGTTAAATAAGCCGTACTATTCGTGTATTATTCGTGAAATTTGTTAAACAAATCGTATTATTTTAAAAAATTAGCCGTACTACTGGCAAGGCGAGCAAGGGCTCCTTCCACCGCAAAAGTTTTTCCTTGTTTTTTTAAACTGCTCCTCCGCCCAAAATTCTGTCTCGTCGCTGCCTTTCGTGAGAGAAAGGGCTCCTGGATGAAGGAGAATCATCCTCCCTCTCTCCTCCTCAATGTGGCATTGGCTGCTATGTCCACTCTTGCATCTATGCCTAGCACTTGTTCAGGTGGGAATCATCGTAGCAGTAACCTCCTCCTTCCCATATAAGCTTCCGTGCAATGGAGTACACCTGTGCAGGCGCAGCAGTGTAGAGAAAATTGGGGCCCGTGGTGTTCTAGGCCAACTTTCCTTCTGTTTGCCTCATGCTTCTACCCAAAAATGAGCTCTGGCTGGATGTTTTCTTTCTCTTCCATATTAGGCTCCTCTTTATAGTGCTAAATAACTTACGCTAGTATTCATGTGCCACAGACAAGCATGTCGAGTGTAGACCCGCAACCCTACTCATCATCAGAGTATCCTGCAACATAATAAGTTACAGCCACAAGGGTCAATACATTTGGAATTGTATTGGCAAGTGATACCATAGATACTTAGTGTAATCCAACAACCTACATGAATATATGGCTAAGTGGGGTTATGGATGGCTTTGCAAAAGCTAGTTTAACTTATAGTTTTTGAAGAGTAAGTTTTTCTCAATCAAACTCTAAGGTACCAATGATAGACATCACTGAACCTCTACCCATGTTCACCTACAAGTTTTAACTTAGAGAAATTTGGATGAGGAGATTATTGAACTACTTCACTGTCTTGAGGCTCAAAAATTGTCCATAACCGGGGACACGGCTAAGTACTTAGTTTTACCCTCTCGAGAGGTGGTGCACTTTCCCCACAAGACTCGACATGCATCGAGACAAGACTTTTCAGAAGCAATCCCTCAGACCACCACGGACGCGTTCCATCCTATCATATCTACCACCTTCTGTCCGTTTGGCTGAGTTCTTGCAACTTAGTTGGTCAAGGCAGAGCCCATATGCCATGTGGCTGCACTAGAAGGCTCATGACAAGAATGTCTCCAATCTCTTTGTTCCTGGGTGGCCATCCACAAGTGTGATACACCAGCTGACCATAGACATGGCCCTTGAGTAACCACTCAACATAATCCAAGAAAGTCCCATTCCACCCAGGTGTTTCGTTAATATTAGTTGTTTTCTTAATTTAAACAAAATAATATCTTTCCATACTATCTTATGTGTATAATCCACCCACGAATTCTAATAGCATGGCTAAGCACTCTATCATACGAAGTCTTTCAACTAGGAGATACTACCAAGATATAATCTATAGGATAGCATAGCATAGTAACATATAAATAATCCTACCATGCTAAGATCTACCAAAATAACACTAGTGAAATGGTGAAAATAATAGGACATAAGATGAAATATCACTTGCCTTGGTATCTAGGGGAATAGGTACAATCCTCACAGCAACAAACTTCACAATCCACACAATCTACACAAGATTAATACAACAACAATAATTCAATCAATAAAACATTACAAAAACATGAATGCATGAAAAATGCAATGATATGATCAAAACTCTATAATTTACAGAGTCTACAGAACAGAGGGTAAAATACCTCATCTAAATGCATAAGAAATACCCCAAAATAATTTATAGAACAATTTTTGTGAGCAAAATAATCCTACAAAGGTTCTGCCTATAATTCAAATTTTTCAGAGAAAAAGTGTGAAACAAGGCCTCCATAATAAAGGTCTTATTTTTCTGAATCCATAGACACCAAATTTGCATTTTTCTGAATTGTGCAATAGAAGTTATGAATTTTCTAAGTTTAATATATAATCTATCTATTTTTCTAATTAAACAGATACCCTAGCCAACGTGGCGCAACCCTATTGGTCCGTACCGTTTCGGTCGGATCGATCGCTGCGGCCGTCAGATTTAAGTGGGAACGGATGGACCAGATCAGCCCATACCGCTTCAGTCGTGATCTAATCCTAACCACTAACGATAAATCTAATGGCTCCTAGGGCCTAGCCGGAAACGGGCGGCGCTAACCAGCTGCACACGGCGGCGGAGCGGCGGCGACAGCGTCCCGGTGGTTCTACAGGGGCAGCGAGTCCGTGGACACGTACCAGAGGTCGAGGAGGTCGTGGCGGTCTCGATGGAGGTCACGGTAGTGTGGGGGGTGCTCTGGCGCAGTGACGATCCCTCGCCGGAGTTGCGTCAATGGCAGAGCGTCGTGGCTCTGCGTCGGAGACGACGATATGGGGCTCGAACAAACAAGATAAGGGGTCAGTGAGACGTGCCCGCATCAGCACGATCTAGCAGAGGCAAAAAGGGGGCGGCGGGAACCTTAACCTCACCGGAGAACTCGACGAACGGTGGCAGCGGAGGGAGTTTTGCCGGAGTAGACCGTGTCGTCGACCTGGGGCAAGAGAAAACACACGGCCGGAATTAAAAGACGCGCCAGGACATGGCAAAGGAGATAGGGCAGAGAAGAGGGCGCGGTGCGGACGGAGCTCACCGGAATTGTCGCCGGAGTGGCGTCGGACAGCGGCGGTTCGAGCTAGCAATTGGGGAGCCTGGGGGCTCTCCGAGGGAAGTGGCTGAGGGGAAACGGAAGGGGAGTGAGAGGGGATTAAGAAGGAGTGATCACCATGGGGATTAATGCGAGAAACGCTCAAAATTGAGCCGGGTTTGGAAACGGCAGAGGGGGTGGGGCTGTTCGTCGCCTGGGTTGAAGACGACGAGGTGGCGATGACGTGGCACAGGGCCCAGTGGTAAGTGGGAGGGGGTGGGTTGAGGGGGTGTGCAGAAAAACAGAGAGGGGGAGGAGTGGCCCGGGTGGGCTGCTGGGCCGGCTTGGGCCAAAAGGGCCAGAACTGCTGCTACGGTTTAAAAACCTTTTCCCTCCTTTTTCTTTTTCTTTTTCTTTTTGAATTTCTTTTCTAGTTTTCTTTGAATTTAGCAAAAGTGCTCCAAAAAGTCTCAAAATTTCACCAAAATTTTGGAGGATGAAACTAATGCAATGTAGTACATGCCATGATAATTTGAATGCAATGATGAAGATTTTTAAAGCAAATTTTAGGATGTTACACCAGTGCATTATATGATGCATCTTCTACTACACTGGTGCAACATGCAATGTGGAAGCTGCTCTTCCTATGTGTTTTTTGGCTCTATGGCCATGGTTCGACACATGGATCACCTATAGTCATTTCATGTGTTCTTTTCCTAAACCACATTGATCACCAATGTTGTTACATGTGTTCTTTTCCTAAAACACATTGGTCCACATGACCACACACACTCTAGTGCATTCTGTGAAGCAACTTCTGCTACACTGGTGCAACATGTAGTGTGGAAGCTGCTCTTCATATGTGCTTTTGTTCTCTATGACCATGGTTTGAAACATGGATCACCTATAGTCATTGAATGTGTTATTTTCCTTAACCACATTAATCACTAGTGTCATTGCATGTGTTCTTTGCCTAGACCACATTGATCCACATGACCACACACACTCCAGTACATTCTGTGATGCAATTTCTACTACATTGGTATAACATGCAATGTGGAAGCTCCTCTTCCTATGTCGTTTTGCTCTCTCTGACAATGGTTCTATACATGGATCACCTAGAGTCATTGGATGTGTTCTTTTCCTAAACCACATTGATCACTAGTGTCATTGCATGTGTTCTTTTCTAGACCACATTGATCACCTATAGTCATTTCATGTGTTGTTTTCCTAAACCACATTGAGCCACATGACAAAATTGCATGTGTTCTATTCCTAAACCACATTGATCCACATGGCAACACACATTCCAAAGCATTTTGTGATACAACTTCTCCTAGACTAGTGCAACATGCAATGTGGAAGCTGCTCTTCCTATGTGCTTTTGGTCTCTGTGACCATGGTTTGATGATAGTGTCATTGCATGTGTTCTTTAAATAGACCACATTAATCCACATGACCACACACACATTCCAGTACATTCCGTGATGCAACATGCAATGTGGAAGCTACTCTTGAAATGTGGTTTTAGTCTTAGTGACAATGGTTTGACACATGGATCACCTAGAGGCATTGCATGTGTTATTTTCCTAAACGACATTGATCACTAGTGTCATTTCATGTGTTCTTTTCCTAGACCACATTGATCCACATGACCACACACACTCCAATGCATTATGTGATGAAAGTTCTGCTACACTAATGCAATATGCAATGTGGAAGATGCTCTTCCTAAGTGCTTTTAGTCTATGTGACCATGGTTTGACACATGAATCCACTAGAGTCATTGCATGTTTTCCTTTTCTAAACCACATTGATCCACTAGAGTCATTACACGTGTTCTGGTCCTAAACCATATGGACCCCCTAGAGCCATTGCATGTATTCTTTTACTAAACCACATGGATCCACATGGTTACACACACTGTAGTGGATTCTGTGATGCAACCTCTGCCACACTAGAGCAACATGCAATGTGGAAGCTATTTTCCTATGTGCCTTTGGTCTCCATGACCACGGTTTGACATATGGATCCACTATAGTCATTGCATGTGTTCTTTTCCTAAACCACATTGATCCACTAGTGTCATTGCATATGTCTTGTCCTAAATCAAATGGATCCATATGGTTACACATAATGAAGTGGATTTTGTGATGCAACTTATGCCACATTAGTGCAACATGAAATGTGGAATCTTTTTTCCTATGTGTCTTTGCTGTTTGTGACCATGGTTTGACACGTGGATCCCAGAATCATTGCACATGTTCTTTTCCTAAACCAGATTGATCACCTATAGTCTCATTGCATGTGTTCTTTTCCTAAACCACACTGAGCCACATGAGCACATTGCATGTGTTATTTTCCTAAACCACATTGATCCACATGAACACACACACTCTAGTCCATTCTGTGATGCAACTTCTGCTACACTGGTGCAACATGCAATGTGGAAGCTGCTCTTCCTATGTGTTTTTTGTCTCTATGACCATGGTTTGACACATGGATCACCTATAGTCATTGCATGTGTTCTTTTCCTAAACCACATTGATCACTAGTGTTGTTGCATGTGTTTTTTTCCTAGACAACATTGATCCACATGACCACACAAACTCCAGTGCATTATGTGATGTAGCTTCTGCTACACTGGTGCAACATGCAATGTGGAAGCATCTCTTCCTATGGATTTTGCTCTCTGTGACCATTGTTTGACACATGACACCTAGTGTCATTGCATGTGTTCTTTTCCTAAACCACATTGATCACTAGTGTCATTGCATGGTTCTTTTCCTAGACCACATTGATCAGCTATAGTCATTGCATGTGTTATTTTCCTAAACCACATTGATCCACATGACCACATTGCGTGCGTTCTTTCCTAAAACACATTGGTCCACATGACCACATACACTCTAACGCATTATGTGATGCAACTTCTGCTACACTGGTGCAACATGTAATCTGGAAGCTGCTCTTCATATGTGCTTTTGTTCTCCATGACCATGGTTTGACACATGGATCACCTATAGACACTGGATGCCTTCTTTTTCTTAACCACATTGATCACTAGTGTCACTGCATGTGTTCTTTTGGTAGACCACATTGATCCACATTACCACACACACTCCAGTGCATTATGTGATAAATTCTATGATGCAACATGCAATGTGGAAGCTGCTCTTCCTATGTGCTTTTCGTCTCTGTGACCATGGTCTGACACATGGATCACCTATAGTCATCCCATATGTTCTTTTCCAAAACCACATTAATCACTAGTGTCATTGAATGTGTTAATTTCCTAGACCACATTCTTTTCCTAAACCACACACACTCCAGTGCATTCTGTGATGCAATTTCTACTACACTAGTGCAACATGCAATGTGGAAGCTGCTCTTCTGATGTGTGTTTGGTCTCTGTGACCATGGTTTGACACATGGATCCACTAGAGTCATTGCATGTGTTTTTTCTAAACCGCATTGATCCACTAGTGTCATTGCATGTGTCCTTGTCCTAACCATATGGACCCCCTATAGTCATTGCATGTGTTATTTTACTAAATCACATGGATCCACATGGTTACAAACACTGTAGTGGATTCTGTCATGCAACTTCTTCCATACTAGTGCAACATACCGTGTGGAAGTTGTTTTCCTATGTGGTTTTGGTCTCTGTGACCATGGTTTTACACATGGATCTAGTATAGTGATTGCATGCGTTCTTTTCCTGAACCACATTGATCCCCTAGAGTCATTGCATGTGTTCTTTTACTAAACTACATGGATCCAAATGGTTACACCCACTGTAGTGGATTCTTTGATGCAACTTCTGCCACACTGGTGCAACATGCAATGTGGAAGATATTTTCCTATGTCTGTTTGGTCTCTGTGACCATGGTTTCACACATGGATCCACTATAGCCATTGCATCTATTCTTTTCTAAACCACATTGATCCACTAGTGTCATTGCATGCGTTCTTTTCGTAAACAACATTGATCCACATGACCACATCATGTGTTCTTTTCCTAAACCACATTGATCCACATGACCACATTGCATGTGTTCTTTTCCTAAACCACGTTGATCCACATGACCAAACACACTCTAGTGAATTCTATGATGCAACTTCTGCCACACTTGTGCAATATGCAATGCGGAAGCTATTTTCATATGTGATTTTGGTCTCTATGACCATGGTTTGACACATGGATCCACTATAGTCATTGCATGTGTTGTTTTCCTAAACCACATTGATCCACTAGTGTCATTGCATGTGTTCTTGTTGTAAACCACGTGGATCCAAATATGTACACACACTGAAGTTGATTCTGTGATGCAACTTCTGCCACATTCGTGCAACATGTAATGTGGAAGCTGTTTTCCTATGTGTTTTTGGTCTCTGTGACCATGATTTCACACATGGATCCCCAGAGTCATTGCATGTGTTCTTTTATAAACCACATTTATCCACTAGTGTCATTGCATGTGCTCTTTTCCTAAAACACATTGATCCACTAGAGTCATTGCATGTGTTCTTTTCCTAAACTACATTTATCACCTATAGTCATTGCATGTGTTCTTTCCCTAAACCATGTTGAGCCACACGAACACATTGCATGTGTTCTTTTCCTGGACCACATTGATCCACTTGACCACACACACTCCAGTGCACTCTGTGATGCAACTTCTGCTACACTAGTACAACATGCAATGTGGAAGCTGCTCTTGCTATGTGCTTTTGGTCTCTATGACCATGGTTTGACACATGGATCACCTATAGTCATTGCATGTGTTCTTTTCCTAAACCACATTGATCACTAGTGTCATTGCATGTGTTCTTTTCATAGACCACATTGATCCACATCACCACACACACTCTAATGCATTATGTGATGCATTCTATGATGCAACATGCAATGTGGAAGCTTCTCTTCCTATGTATTTTTAGTCTCAGTGACCATGGTTTGACACATGGATCACCTAGAGTCATTGCATATGTTCTTTTCCTAAACCGCGTTGATCACTAGTGTCATTGCATGTGTTCTTTTCCTATATCACATTGATCCACATGACCACATACACTCTAGTGCATTCTGTGATGCAAGTTCTCCTACATTGGTGCAACATGCAATGTGGAAGCAGCTCTTCCTATGTGCATTTGCTCTCTTTGACCACATGGATCCACTAGATTCATTGGATATGTTATTTTTCTAAACCACATTGATCCACTAGTGTCATTGCATGTGTTCTTTTCCTTAACAACATTGATACACACAAGAACATTGCATGTGTTCTTTTCCTAAACCAGATTGATCCAATTGACCACATTACATGTGTTCTTTTCCTAAACCACATTGATCCACTAGAGTCATTGCATGTGTTTTTTTCCTAAACCACATTTATCAGCTATAGTCATTGCATGTGTTCTTTTCCTAAACCATGTTGAGCCACACGAACACATTGCATGCGTTCTTTTCCTAAACCACATTGATTCACATGACAACACACACTCCAGTGCACTCTGTGATGCAACTTCTGCTACACTGGTGCAACATGCAATGTGGAAGCTGCTCTTGCTATGTGCTTTTGGTCTTTGTGATCATGGTTTCACACATGGATCACCTATAGTCATTGCATGTGTTCTTTTCCTAAACCACATTGATCACTAGTGTCATTGCATGTGTTCTTTTTATAGGCCATTGATCCACATCACCACACACACTCTAGTGCATTATGTGATGCATTCTGTGATGCAACATGCAATGTGGAAGCTTCTCTTCCTATGTATTTTTGGTCTCTATGAACATGGTTTGACACATGGATCACCTAGAGTCATTGCATATGTTATTTTCCTAAACCGCGTTGATCACTAGTGTCATTGCATGTGTTCTTTTCCTATACCACATTGATCCACATGACCACACACACTCTAGTGCATTATGTGTTGCAACTTCTCCTACGTTGGTGCAACATGAAATGTGGAAGCAGCTCTTCATATGTGCTTTTGCTCTCTTAGACCATGGTTTGACACATGGATCCACGAGATTCATTGCATATGTTCTTTTTCTAAACCACATTGATCCACTAGTGTCATTGCATGTGTTCTTTTCCTAAACAACATTGATCCACACGAGCACATTGCATGTGTTCTTTTCCTAAACCACATTGATCCACATGACCACATTACATGTGCTATTTTCCTAAAGCACATTGATCCACTAGTGTCATTTCATGTGTTCTTGTCCTAAACCACATGGATCCACATTGTTACAAACACTACAATGGATTCTGTGATGCAACTTCTGCCACACTGGTGCAACATGCTATGTGGAAACTGTTTTCCTATGTGTCTTTGGTCTCTATGACCATGGTGTGACACACGTATCCCTAGAGTCATTGGATGTGTTCTTTCATAAACCAAATTTATCCACTAGTGTCATTGCATGTGTTCTTTTCCTAAACCACATTGATCCACCAGAGTCATTGCATGTGTTCTTTTCCTAAACCACATTGATCACCTATAGTCATTGCATGTGTTCTTTTCCTAAAACACATTGAGCCACATGACCACATTGCATGTGTTCTTTTCCTAACCAAATTGATCAACATGAACAAACACACTCCAGTGTATTCCGTGATGCAACTTCTGCTACATTGGTGCAATATGCAATGTGGAAGCTACTCTTCCCATGTGCTTTCGGTCTCTGTGACCATGGTCTGACACATGGATCACCTATAGTCATTGCATGTTCTTTTCCAAAACCACATAGATCACTAGTCACTACAAGAAAAGTTGGCTTTATAACGGACGAATTTCGTGGTTGAAGGCCCATTTTTTGTGGCTAAAAAGTCTTCTACGATTGATGTCCATCGTGGTAAAAGCCCCGTCACAAAAGAATCTACCACGGTTTTTTCCTGACAGTGGTGGATCACACCCTTCAGCCATGAAAACTTGTTTAATCGTAGATCTGTTCGCCAGCCACGTTGACTGCTGACGTCATGCAAAATGCCATGTGGCAAACACTGTTAACGACCAGTTACCGCTGTTAACGACCACATAAACCGTGGTAGAAACCAGGCCCAGCCAAGGCCTGCTCATAATTAAGTGGGTCGGCCCATCAAAAGAGCCCAACAAAATTACGTCATGTTACTGTTTTGTCCGACAATGTTTGAAATGGGCCCAAAGATGTGGCCAGCAACGGCCCGTGAATGTCAAGCACGTTACTATTTCGGCCTATAAAATTCCACACTTTAACATGCTACGTCAAGTAGGCCCGATACTGTTAAAGCCCACTTTTGAGAAGGTCTGATTCTATTCTGGCATTTTACTATCCTGACTCATTATTGTTCTGGTAGTCTACTATTCATGTCTGTTACTATTGTGGTCCTTTACTGTTCTGGCCCATTACTGTGCTGGTTGCCTGTTCTGGCATGTTACTCAGGCATGTTACTATTCTGGCATGTTAGTATTCTAGCCTGTTAGTATTCTGGCCTGTTACTGTGCTGGATTGCCACTATTCTGGTCTGATGGTGTTTTGGCCTGCTACTGTTTGGCCCGTTACTGTTTTGGCCTGTTAGTGTTTCGGCTTGTTACTATTCTGGTCTGTTACTATTTTGGAATGTTGTTGTTTTAGCCAGTTACCGTTGCGGTTTTGGTCTATTACTGTTTTGTCATGTTACTATTTTGGCTAGTTACTGTTACTGTTTCGATAATTCTAAAACCCGATCGACCTGGCTAGCGTAGTTATGGTACCGCCATGCGTGGACGGCGTCAACTAAATGCCTACATGGCCTATGCGAGTTATCTAGATATTACATCAGCTGCAAACTTCTTAAAAATATTACAAAATATGAACAAAAGGAAAAGAAAATTCAGCATTTTAGTTGCGAATCAAGTTGATAGCAGAGTCCTCAATTTGCTTTCTCAATCCATCAACTGCATCTCCCTTTGAGTGTGACAGCTACATTGGAAAACCACCATGAGATATGATCTTGTAGTCCCCTCTTTGGTGGCGATAGCAATAATTGCAGTTTGAAACCAACAAATAACAAGTTAATATAGCAAAACTACTCATAGCTAAGAATGAACCAGATAGAAATTATAACTGCATAATACAAACTTGTAGAGCAGGAATGCAAACCATGAATGAACTATATAGTAGATGATAGTTATGTCGCTGCCTAGGATGAACTAGAACCAGATACGAGAAATAATAGTGTGGCTTATGAACCTGTAGAACAGGACAAACAAGCATTAGACAAGTATGCCAACGATGAAATGAGCAATCAAGCAAAGTGTTTCTTACAATTTCAGTATAAACTAGCCAGGTCATTTTAGCAAATATATATAGAAGCAGTGGTAACTCCTGAAATGCAAGAGACATTGGGTGACTCAGAATTTGCGGTGAGCTACACAATGGCATGCAGTTACTATCATAGCTAAGAATGAACCACATAGAAATTATAACCGCATCATACCAGAACTTGTTGAGCACGAATGGAAAACACGAATGAACTATATAGTAAAAAATAATTATGCTGTTGATTAGGATGGACCAGCACCAGATACATAAAATATATAATGGCATCGCTGGTGGACCTATAGACTGTGCAAACCAACATGTTCAATGTTGCCTTTTTGAGCTTTACGCAAAGAAAACGAAAATAGTCAGTGTTGCATATTTTGAAGAACCAGTTGGCAACAACAAAATTATAATCGAACTAGTACGAAGAGTTTGAAGAGGTACCACAGGATAGCAGAATAATGCCAGGGATGAAATAATAGCAGTAAGTTAGCTCAGGAATAACCAGATAGAGTCAGTAACTGTGTAGCAGGGAATCCACACAAATATTTTTCCACTGACGTTACATTTTGGAAGAACTACACAATAGAAGGCATTTATTGGTGTACAGAGCAGCTAAGATAAGAACATGTGCATGAAAAAATAACAGACATGTGCATGACTTGATATTTGTAGAGCGACGAATGCAAACCAACATGTCTAATGACCTTGTATGTACTAGCACGAAGAACATGCGTGCCCAGTGACTTGTATGTACTAGCAAGATTACAAAAATGCAGTTCACTGTGACAAGCTTGAACCTTCTATACCGCTGACAAAACAAAAACAGGTTGGGGACCTGGTTACCTTGGTCGGAGAGGCGTCTAAGCATCGTCGGTAGCGTGCAAGTGACGTCCAGGTCACCGATGGTGCTGCGGTTGTGGTGGCTGTTGGCGTTGGGGAAGCAGATCTTGGGCGGTCGATGCTGGTGCAGTCAACAACGACGACCGTGTAGCTAGTTTGGAGCAGTGGACATGGAACTTGTTGAATTAGATGTCGTCTAGTGGACAACGGTGAAGCTGCTCCAGTACGGTTGGGTAGCTTTCGGTGGTGGGGAAGCAGAGTGTGGGCGGTCGATAACACCATAGGCACGGTCAGCGAGACCATAGCTCTGGTGGAGTGGCAGAGAGACCCGGTGAACTAGATCTGATGGGGTGGGTGTTGATGAAGCGGCCCCGACAGCCGTGGAATTGCCACCAGGCGGTGCGCGCGGTGGTCATGGAGGTGAGGGTGTAGGAGAGAATCCTAGGATTTTGGGAGGGCCAGCTGGAAAGACTGCGCGAATCGGGTCTATGGAGGTGAAGAGAAAAATAATTACGACCATGCCCCCAAGCTACCGACTTTAGCGTGCCATAGGGCGTCGAAACAATGGGTAGAAAAGGAATTTTAGCGTCAAAAGTTTTTGAAACGGAGGGGCGCAAAATGCTTCAAAGTCGGTCTCTGGTTTCCCCGCTCGATTGAAATTTTGAATTTGGCTAATAATAGAAAAATGGTAATCCCTCGGTGGGAGATTTTGCCTCAAAGTTTTGCCGCTCGATCGAGATTTTGAATTTGGCTACCAGACAAATAATAATAATAGAAAAATGATTCTCCACGGTGGGAGATTTTGCCTCAAAGTTTTTGAAACGGCGGGGCGGGAAATGCTTCAAGGTCGATGTGTGAATTTGCCGCCTATTTGAGATTTTGAATTTCGCTACCGGACAAATAATAATACTGTAATAGAAAAATGGTAATCCACGATGGGATATTTTGCCTCAAAGTTTTTGAAATGGTGGGGCGGGAATTCTCAATGTCGGTGTGTGTTTTGCCGCTCGATAGAGATTTTGAATTTGGCTACAGGACAAATAATAATAATAGAAAAATGGTACTCCCCGGTCGGAGATTTTGTTCAAAGTTTTTGAAACGGTGGGGCAGGAAATTCTTCAAGGTCGGTGTGTGATTTTGCCACTCGATTGAGATTTTAAATTTGGCAAGAGTCCAAGTAATACTAGAAAAATGGTACTCCATCAGTGGGAGATTTTGGTTGAAAATGTTTGAAATGGAGGGGAGCGAAATGCATATGAGTCGGTTGGGATTTTTCTACTCGGTTTTACAATTTTGAATTTGGCTAGCAGCGAAGTAATAATAGAAAAAGATAGTTGTAGATTAGCACACTATCTGGTCAGGAATTGAAGGCCGAGAGTCATATCAACTGACCATCTGTTACATAATTGCGCAGAACATTGGTAAATTTTGCCGCTTAACTGAGATTTTGAATTTGGCTAGAGTACAAGTAATAATTTGAAAAAATGCTACTCCCTATTTTTAGAAATAAAAAATATTCCCATAGAAAAAAATGTTGACTCCATCTGTGAAATTGTTTGGGCTGTAGGTTTTTACCCTCGATTAAGATTTTGAATTTGGCTATAGTCCTAGTAACAAAAATTACGAGCGAACCCCACCACCCAACCCAACAATTTCACAATCGCCATTGGTCATCAGTACGATAGGTCAAACAGAATTTCGCAGTATACGAAATATTAAACATGGGGCCCAAATATTTCGTGTAGGTGGGAGGTTTTGCCTCTTGATTCATAATTTGAATTTGGTGACAGTACAAGTAATAATTGCTAGTAGACCGTACTTCCCTCTGTTCACGAATCCAAGGTCTGGTCACATCAACTAATCATCTGGGACCTTGCTCAAAGTAGCCTTTTCTGGACGGAGGGGTATAAAATTGGATACCATGATCTCGGATTCAAAAATATTAAAGGGGGCGGCGGGAGGATTTGCGGCTCCAGTACGGTTTTGAATGTGACTACTCCAAGTAACAGAACAGAAAAATTGTATAAGGTCTTTTTTTTGCGGGTCGTACTCCATCTGTTCATCAGTCCATTTAGACGTGAAAGAAAAAGTTGAGCTCCAATTCAAAAATGTATTTCCATTTATCACATGACGTGTATGAATATGGTGTGCAACAAAGGGCTAAGGCATTGTTTTGAGAACCTGAACCTTATGATCAATGATCCAGGACAACATCACTTGTAACATAATGTACTGTATCACTCTAGTACATATTGGTGCATCCACACATAACCAGTTTGTGGCATTTGTTGCACAAAACACTGAAACAATTTCTCTTTTTGCATCTAGCACAATTTCTTTTGTGTAACATAAAGATTCATAGTTCATATATATAGTAATACTAGCATCATCCTAATATCAATAAATTAGTCATACATAGTAATAGCATCATCCTAATTTGCTAAAATCTCACGTCAGCTCATACTTAACAAGATGAATAAGAGAGAAGCTCAATGTTCATACACCATTATTCATAAATGCCACAAATACCAGCGTTACATGCAATTTTCTCCATCCACACATATTAAGTACACAACAATCCAACCTTGTAGCATATAAAGCAACAATATTAAGCAGGCTAGCAATCCATAGATAACGCATTTAGGAATCATACTACTTCCATATTGGTGCATTCTGTTGGCCAATAGTACCTCCATTGATACTATAAGGATCTTTAGCAAGCTAAAACAACTTTGCTAAAAAAGGGATATATTTTGAAACAGAGGAAGTACATTATAAGGTGCCATACAAATTAATGACATGTCACAACAAGGAAACAACTCAAGTTCACAACAAGTGCAGACTAGTGCACTAACAAATACTTTTAGCTTCAGGTTCCCTTTCACGACAAAGGGACTAACCTCAGCTGTTAGTGCTCAACCACAAATACCGAGCATCTTCATGACTTTCTCCTTATTTTCTATGGAGTTCTCCAGCAAAATTAAAATTTCTTCTAACTTTGCGATCAAACGTTCATTGTATACACTTATGGAAGATGATAAGGATTGTTCAGCTTGGAGTTGTTCCTCCAGAACTTGAACATGCAAAGAAATGCCCTTGGAGTTGGACCTGAACTTGAACTTGGAATTTGACGAGCTCGCTGGGAACCTAGCATTACATAGCAACATATTCTTGGCTATTGCACCGCGTTGTAATACCTTGGAAAATAAATCAACACATCCTTTTGGAGTTTTTACTAAACAGTCTTTCCTAGGATTTGCCAGCTCCTCTTTGAATTCAGCCTGGATGATAGACATGTGTAAGAGAAGTGAAGTTACTATAGGGAAACATGCAGACAAGTTTAACATGTGCATGAACTGCTATAATCGGCAGTGCTGATAATGCATCTTATACACTTCAGTAAAAAGATCTTTTTGTCATGTATCTTTTTTTGATGTCATTTACTAACAAGACTAAAATGTGGCTTCCTATGTAAATACTGTGAGGTGCATGATATGCCAACTCTTTGTACAATTCATAACTAAAACCGACTTTAGTTGCAAATTATGAAGGAAAATGAAAACAAAAAAGAGAAGCAGTCTAAGCAAGGTTGCATATCAAACTTATACGTACAAATCACTGCAAATGCAACATCACAAAATGCAGAGAAGACTTACAACAACTTTCTTTACAATGTCACCATATCTATCCGTCTGGCATCCCTCAAATTTCTCTAGCATAGTCAACTGCTTTTTGGATCCCCATTAGACTTCGTCTGCATTTGGATGGGCGAAAATAAATTGCATTACACGGTGGAAACGGAGGTTGAAAGATAAGATGCATACAGATTCCACAACATCAATTACATACTTATTTAAAATATACACTAAAGAACAACATGTCCTTACCAATTGGTAGAGGTGCCCAATTATGCTGCGGGAACCTGTGCGACTTAGTACTCGTACTTTATTACGGTTGGAACAGTTCCTTTGAGCGATGGCCTACAAAATGAGACTTGTAAAACACATGCATAAATACGAATTGACAATGCGATCTACTATCAGTCTTCTCAGCATACCTCATTCTTTTGATCAAGCAAGTGGTGGAGAAGATCACCCCACTGATCGTCAGTCATGTGATCCACAGGAGACGTTCTTGTAACATCCTTAAAACACTTGTCAGAGAAGTGTTGCTTGTCGTCGGATTGATGACAAGTACGCCATGAGGGGGTCCTCGGGGCATGTTGAAGAGAGGGGTGTGAGACGTACAGTGTTCCGGGACAGTGAACACACAAATTTACCCAGGTTTGAATCCGCCAGCTTTGGACGGATCCTACTCTTGCTAACAATCCAGTAATACGACAGAGCCAAAATATGGGTTACAAGGGTTCGCCTGTGCGAGTTGAGATTGTGATTGTAATGGGTTCCCTAAAGGCTCTCCCTAGGACGGCTTATATAGATATTCGGCCTAGGGTTTTCAGGAGAGATCTATCCGGCTATGACTAAGAGTCGGTTACAAAGTACATCTTGAACTATAAGTAACACTATGGGCCTAAGTCGGTAAGTCTACTAGGCCTTCCCGTGGCCGGATTGGACTCCGTCTCTTCTCTCTGACTAGGTCGCCCGTGAAGCAAAGCTCTAACCCAAAGTGGGCCACCCTGGTCGGCGAGGAACTGTGAGGATACCCGGAAAGTATATCCCCAACAGCAACCCCCGGAAGTCTCCACGATCCAGAGTCAGATTCATCATCGTCTAGCTTGATCTTCGGCTTGCAGAATCTTGAAGGGTTCCTCAAACTTCAAAAAAAAGATACGATCAGGGTCTCAAAAATAAGCCGGACCTATCAGTACGTTACTCGGATTTTCCATCTTGATATTCAAACTAAGCCGGAACTTGGTCTCTGACGTCTTCTGACACCAGTCATGGTCAAGTCACGTCATTTGACAAACATCCTGTCAGCACGATCGTTGGTAGGTCCCCTGTTCGCGGAACCGAGGCGCCGTTTCAATGTGTACGTGGAGATCTAGGCGACGTAATCATCACGTGGGACCTTCCCAGTTCCTTCCACGGCGCGTGGCGGTTACACTGTGCCGTTTGCACGAATCTTGGCGCGGTTAGGTGGTTATAAGGGGTGAGGATTTACTTTTCCTCATTTGCACCTATTCCCTTGATGTTTCTTCTCCTCCACTTCGCCCTCACGCACAGAGCTCTTCTGCCTCCCAGATTCCCAGCGCCCATCCAAGGTCACCGGCGCATTGGAGAAATGGCTTCATCTTCATCGTCCTGCTTGGCTGGCTTCGCAGCGGCGGTGACAGCGGCGGCGGCGGAAAAAGAAAGCAACCGTGGGGTTTGGATCTCATGCCTCCTCAACAACGAGAAGCTCTGTGGTGTGGAGAATGAAGGGCTCCTCCGCGCCGGCGACTGGCGGAGCGGTTTTGGCAAAACCATCCCCAACCCGCACGCCGACGAGCGGGTACACTTCTGCACCCACCTCGACAGAGGTTTGTCTTTCCCTCCCTCAGAATTCTTTTCCGAGGTGATTGATCACTATGGCGTTCAGCTTCACCATCTTCCTCCCAACTCCATCTTAGAGATGAGCTCTTATGCAGCGTTGTGTGAGGGATACCTCGGCATTAAGCCGAGTCTCACTTTGTTCTAGTTTTACTTTCATGTCTAGAGAAACTCTATCACTACCGGTAATCCTTATATTACCGGCACCATTAGCCCTTCAGTTAGACGCGAGTGTGTTTATCCTCGCATTTTAGCTAGTGAGTCGGTCAAACAGTGGCCGGCCACCTTCTTTTACCATAAGGATATTCCTGCTCCCGGTACAGCTACTGCTTTGCCGGTTTCATCGATGGAGCCGACACGGCCCTAGCTTCTTGGGACGAGGCTCCTCCGGCTCTCAGTGACGATCTGATCCTCACCAAGAGGAGGATCAAATACCTAATGAAGCACAAGGGCTTGAGAGGATCCGACCTGGTCCAGTGCTGGGTGGCATGCCGGATCCAGCCTCTCTAGTGCCACGGAGACCGACTGATGCATTCCATCACAGCGTCGAAAGATGACTCCCTTCGCATCAGCCCCAGGGCTCTAAAGCCACAGGATTACGTAAGCCAGATCAAGTGGCTGATCAAGGAGTGGATTGAGAGAAAAATTCCAGACTTGTCTCTAGACATGCACACAGCGGAAGACCCTGTGGTTCGGGTAAGCTTTAGCAATAAACCCTTTTATGTGTTTCACCTTTTTTGTTATTTTGCAATACTGAGATATTTTCTTCTTTTCAGCTTGACGACCTCCCCGAGTTAGAACTGACTCCTATCGAGGGGTATCCTCCGGAGTTTTCTCAGGAGGAGGAGCTGGTCCCACTGACGGACGTTGTGCCCAGGAAGCGCAAAGCTCCGACAGTGGCCGTCGGCACAAAAGAGGTGCCAGTTGTGAAGAGGTAACTTTCAATACAACTTCCGCCTTTGCACTTTACGCATAATTTCTTCCAGATATAATGTTTTCCATTGTTTTTACATTCCCAGAGTTAAGCAGCTCGTCAAGGGCAAGGGGAAGGGAACTTCTTTGAAGCCCTTGTGGCAGATGAAGCTGACCATGGCTTCTCCTGCCACCGCTCCTCCGACTCCTGCCCCACAACCTTCTACAACACCGGTGATCACTCCATTGCTGGTTGTCGTAGAAGATCCGGCTCCTTCAACGGGGCCAGCGACCCTTGAGTCGCAGACTGACGCCACCATGGGTGGCTCAGGTTTAGATAAGGGTGAACCCTCTTCGGGTAATGATCCCTCGGCAGAGACCTTCGTCGAGAACCTCCTAAATAATCCAGGACTTGCCAAATTTGGCCTATCTCGAAAATCTGCGGAGGAAATCCAGCGGCTGGCCCGACAATGCCTGGAAAGCCGAAATATTTCTGCCGAAGAACAAGCACAAGAAGCGGAGGACATCAAGTACTCCGACCTTCTTGAACAAGTCCGCCTTCACGACTAGGGATTTAGAGCTGGTGTGCTTCCACCACCTCCGATTATTCCACTCACCCTCGTCGAGAAGGGTACCACCAAGGTGAACATGTGCCTGAGAAAACTCACACATGAACATCATGTAAGTTGGAATTCCAACTCACATTTTTCTTTATTGTACTTTATATCATATCCTCTAGCCCCCAAGCATGAAGTTGGATACACAATCCGGGTTTATGCTTCCTTAGGATGCTAAAGAACGAACTAGTGTAGCCCCCAAGGCTCGTGCTGATATTAGTAACAATATTAGCCCGAGTCTTCAGTAGACTTCTGACTCTGAGTATTCTGACTTACAGAAAGTTAATTCATATAACCAGGATTTGTTGAAGAATATCTGCAACAAGCGGAGAGAGATCAAAGCTCTCCGACTTGAAAATGCTGAGTTGAAGGGTTTCCAAGGATGAGGCCGAAGGTAAACATTCCGAGACTCAAACCTTGTCTTGTGTTTTCATAGTCAAATTTTTTTGTTGAACTGTTGTTCTTTTTGACTTTCAGCACTGGTAAAGCAGTCCTGTGCTATGATCGAAGAGGCCGAGAATTGGAAGACCTTGGTGGTGGAAAACAAGGATCTCCGCCAAGAGCTAGACCAGCTTAAGGCGGATCATGAGAATATCATAGCTCAAGTTCCCGAATCCTCCTCCATGGCGACCGTGGAGCGTGATCGCAAGATTACACTCCATGAGAAGAAAATCTCAGATCTCAACAACGAGCTTTCCAGAGAGAGGGACCTTTCCGAGGCACTCCGGACTGAACTCCGGAGTCTTCGAGAAGAGAAGACCAAAGTTGATGAGGTCATCTTTGGTACATTTTCGTCTTTCTAGCTTGTTTACATTCCTAAACTCTTTCGATGTCGGATTTACTTAACCGTTTTTGTGTTATATACATAGGTCCTCTGAACTTGACGGACTCCTCCTCTATCGAGCCCCGCACCCACCGGCTTACCCAAGTCGCTGATTTTCTTCATGACTTCCGCCAATCCATTAAGGATATTGGCGAAGCTCTCAAGGTTTCGGACATGCATAGCATGTCCGACTTTCAGTTGCGGGACAAGGCAAAGGAGATGCCGTAGCTTGTCTGAGACTAGAACATGTCCTACGCGTGGACCGCCGTGCAAAACGCTCTCACCATGGTCATGAGCCACCATGGAAACATGGAAATATGGCAAGTGACCAAAGGGTACTGCAAGGTGGACGAAGACGGACAGGAGCAAGACATCAAGGCAATCATGGACTCCTACGCCGGATATGGGTGTCATGTAGCTGATTTAACCAGCTACGACACTCCCTTCTTCACTCGCATGGACACGCCGCCTCTGCCTCCAGAAGAAGCAGCCGAAGTTTCCGAGGATGGACAAACCATATCTGATTTGGACATCTCGGATCGCTATCAGGGTGCGGCTGATGTGTCCAGCGAGCCGGCAGCTCCTACCTTCTCTCCTGCATCATAGATTACCAGAAATAAATGTATTATTCTGAGAAACATTATGGGTCTATAAATATGCAATACTATACTTTTGCTAGTGCTAAGCTTTTATCTATTCAGCACTTTTGGCTTTTAAATTTTGTGTGCCTGAAATGTTTACATAAGCACTTATACTTTTTCGTCTATACTTATCGTTTATCTGGCTTTCCGCCTCGTCCCTTTCGTGAGCCGGCTAAACTTTCTGCACGGAAACTTTGCCGAGCAACAGAGCTCAATTGCTAAACCAGTTTAAACTCAGAAACAAAGCCGGCTTCCAGTACCAACAATTCACTACTCGGAAAATGCCCGCATCCGGCAATCAGACAAATAACCAAAGTATAAACAAGAAACTTTAAAGTTATACCCAAAGGTAGCATTTTTAGAATCGGAAATCTAAACCAGAACAAACATGAGCATAAAGTACTTTCAAGTATTCTGGGATTTTCAATTTTGACATGATCATTTGGAAATAAGATGGTAAAAACTTCTCAGAAAAACTAAGAATAAAACGGACGTAGCTGAGCAATATTCCACGGTCTGTCTAACTCATCTGGATTTGTACTGCCTCTAGCTCTCTTTCTCTTCTTAGTAGCAGGTCTTTCTTTGACTGGCCTTATATCAGTTAAGTAGTACGAACCATTGTGCAATACTGGACTAACTAAAAAGGGCCCTTCCGATACTAGGGAAAGTTTGTGCTTTCTTTGTTGCACAAGCCGGAGAACCAAACCACCTTTATTGAAAGATCTGTTTCTGACTCTCTAGCTATGATACTTGCATAACTTCTGCTGTTAGGCTGTTGATCTCATTTTAGCAACGACGCGACCTTCTTCGACTAATTCGAGATCATTTTGTCGAGAAATCTCGGCATATTCTTCGATATATGCTGCCACTCTAGGAGAAGTGTGAATCGGATCGCTAGGAAGAACTGCTTCTAATCCATAGACCAAGAAGAAAGGTATGTATCTGGTTGACATGTTTGAAGTTGTTCGTAAACTCCATATTACGGAGGGTAATTCCTCCGCCCAAGCCCCCGCAACACGCCGTAGTGGTGCTTCGAGTCTCGATTTTAGGCCTTGTAGGATTAAACCATTTGATCTTTCGACTTGTCCATTAGCCTGTGGATGTGCGACTGACGCAATGTCAAGCCGGATATTTTGCTCGTTGAAGAATTCGGCCAATTCTCCCATAGAGAAATTACTCCCGTTGTCCGTGAGAATACTATGCGGATAACCATACTGGATTATAACATTCTCGACAAATCTTTTGGCTGTTGCTCCATCACAACTAGTGACGGATTTAGCCTCAATCCATTTGGTGAATTTATCCACCATCACTAAGAGGTGAGTAAATCCACTTGGAGCCCGTTTAAACGGTCCTACCATGTCAAGCCCCCGGACCGCGAAAGGCCATGTTATAGGTATTGTTCGCAGCTGATCAGCCGGAACATGAGCTTGTTTGGCGTATTTTTGGAAGCCCTTGCACGTCTTGACCAGCCGTTCGGCATCTACCTTGGCCGTAAGCCAGAAAAAACCGTGTCTAAAAGCTTTTGCCACTAAAGATTTGGCTGCAGTGTGGTGACCACACTCGCCTTCGTGGATTTCTCTTAAGATTTCCACTCCTTCTTCCGGAGATACGCAGCGCTGAAAAACCACAAACACACTCTTCTTATAGAGCTCACCTTTAACTATAGTGTAGGTTTTTGCTCGTCGGACGATCTGCCCGCTCAGAACCTCGTCTTCGGGTAATTTGCCATCTACCAAATAGTCAAGGTAAGGTTGGGTCCAGCTAGGAATTACAGCCAAAACTACTATTAGAGGTGAGTCGGATTTGGTCGGATATTCCTCGTCTACTCCCTTTATTGAGGGAACTTTGAGGTGCTCTAAAAAGCGCCATCCGGGACCTCTTTCTGTGCAGAGCCTATTCGATATAATGCATCTTCTTCCTTATTTTCTGCTCGAGGGATGTGTTGAATCTCAAACCCTTCGAACGATTTAGATAAATCATCCCCGACATCTTTATATGCTGCCATGTGTTTATTTGCAATACAAATATCCGACACTTGCTGAGCAACAAGATCCGAATATCCGTAACACATCAGACGTCAGATGCTGATATCCTTGGCAATCCGGATTCCATGCAGTAGTGCTTAATACTCGGCAATATTATTTTTCACTGTGAAGTAGATCTGCAACACGTACAAAAGTTTATCTCCTTGGGGTGATTTGAGCACCACGCCAGCCCCCGAGCCCCCGCTAGCCTTAGATCAACAAAATATAGGGTCCAATATTCCGACTCAGGGAGGGTCATATTTTCCTTCGTCTTTGTCTAGTCAGCAACAAAGTCGGCAAGGATTTGGGATTTGATTGTAGTCTGAGATTTGTACCCAATATCGAAAGCTGAGAGATCTATGCCCCATTTGGCGACGCGTCCTGTGGCATCACGGTTTTTGATTATATCTCTCATGGGAGTTGTGCTCACCATGGTAATTGGATGCTCCTGGAAGTTGTGTCGTAGCTTACGAGATGCTAGGAAAACACTGTAAGCCATCTTTTGATAGTGCGGACCTTGCTAACAAAGTAAGTCAGACGCTGCACCAAGTGTTCCTGATTTTCCTCCGGTCTCTCCACTACCATAACAATACTGACGACTTTGTTTGTTGCAGCAAGATAGAGCAACATCGGTTCATGTGGCTCCAGCACAACAAGGATAGCAGATGAGAGTACTTTCTTCAGGTCTTGTAGTGCAGCTTCAGCATCGTCGGTCCACACAAAATCCTTAGTCTTTTCAGGAGTTTGTACAGTGGTGCGGCTCTTTCACTGAGCTGACCTACAAATCGACTGACTACAGTGATGCAACAAGTTAGTCTTTGTACGCCCTTCAGGCGAGTTGGCCTAGAAATATTGAGTATAGCCTTGATTTTGTCTCGGTTCACCTCTATGCCTCTTTGATAGACGATGAAACCTAACAATTTTCCGGCTGGGATTCCAAAGAAACACTTCTTCAGATTAAGCATTATGTTGAATTTTCATAGATTGGCGAACGTTTCCTCCAAGTCGGAAATCAGTGTTTCCTTCTTTTTGGACATCACCGCAATATCATCCACATATGCGTGTACATTGCGTCCGATTTGATCGTGGAGGCAATGCTGCATTGTGCGTTGGTACGTGGCTCCTGCGTTCTTCAGCCCAAAAGGCATCGTAACAAAACAGAAGGTTCCGGAGGGGGTTATGAATGAAGTTTTGACTTTGTCAGATTCCTTCATTCGAATTTGGTGATAACCGGAATATGCATCGAGAAAACAGAGGAGTTCCGAGCCTGCCATAGAATCGATAACTTGATCAATCCTAGAAGAGCGAACGGATCTTTGGGGCAAGCCTTGTTCAAGGCAGTATAATCAACACACATCCTTAAATCAATGGTGTCCTTTTTAGGGACCATTACAGGATTGGCCGACCACTCAGTGTGGATGACCTCTTCTATGAGTCTGGCTAACTTGAGGCGTGCTAGTTCCATAGCTATTGCCTTACACTTTTCATTGCTGAAACATTGTAAGGACTATTTGACGGGTTTAGCGTTCGGGTTTACATTTAAAGAGTGCTCGGCAAGTTCCCTAGGTACTCTGGTCATGTCAGATGGCTTCCATGCGAAGATATCTTGATTTGCTTGGAGGAACTTGACGAGCGCGTTTTCCTATGCGCTATCTAGGCCTACGCCTATCTGGGTCACCTTGGAGGGATCATCATCCTTCAACGACGTCTTCTTCGTCTCTTCTGATGCCTTGAACTCCGTATTCGGCTTTGTCACCTCCTTCTTCGTTGCGGGCATCTCGGACGGATCTATGCTCTTCTTGATCTCCTAGTATTCCTGGGTGTGCAGCACGGCTTCAGCAAAGGCGGCATTTCCATCCTTGCACTCTCGCGCTTTCTTCGGGTCTCCTCTATTGGTGATCAAGCCGTTGGGACCTGGAATTTTCATCATATTGTAAATGTAACACGGACGAGCCATAAAAGCCTAGTAAGCCGGACGTCCGAATATAGCGTGGTACACGCTCTTGAATGGGACCACTTCGAAGGAAAGTGCCTCCGTCATATAGTTCTTTGGAGTTCCAAAAGTAACATCCAAAGTGATTTCTCCCAGGGAATTTGCTTGTCTTCCTGGGACAACCCTGTGAAAGATCACATATATGTGGTTCAACTAGGTCTCCGAGATCTTCATCCGGCATAGTGTTTCGACATACAGAATATTAATACTGCTGCCACCATCCATGAGAGTCCTTGAGAAACCATAACCGTCAATAAGTGGATTAACAATTAAGGCATATTTTCCTCGCCTATGTAGCTTAGGCGGATGATCAGCACGATCAAATGTGATTGCCACTTCCGACTAGTCCAAGAAATGAGGGACAGCCGGAACTGTTGCGTTGAGCTCATGTAGCACTGCCTTTTTGACCTTATCTGGCTGAGATCCGAGGAAGGTGACATAAGTGTCTTTCTTGGTCGGAAAATTTTTCTTCCCTTCCGGCTAGGGATTTGAAGCATCAGCTTCCTCCATGTCAGAATCTTCCTTGGTCTCTTTATCTTTTTTGGGATTCTTCTTTCCCTTCTTCCGCGTAGCTTTGTAGCCAGCAGTATCATCTCTCTTGATGTCGTCGTTGAAACGACACTTTGCGTTTGTATGGGACGAGCCCCCATTGGCGTCTAGGTGATGCACACATGGGTTATTGGCAATGGCGGCCCAAGAGTAGGTTTTGCCAGGCTGCTGGTTTCCTCTACCTTGAACTCTTGACGTCCCACGACTGCGTCCGCGGCCACCGCCACGTCCTCCTCGTCCTCCAGAACTGAAAGTAGCAGTAACTACTGTTGTTTCTGCATTGGGTTTTTCTTCCGAGGTATTCTTGCTCTTCTGAGCTTGTTGCTTTGGTTGTTTTGTCGACTGTGGCACAGACAGGGTGTTGAGTAATCCCTCTGCGTCGTCGTCAGCATCTGCATACTTGCTCGCTATTTCTATCATTTCTCCCAAATCAGTGACCTTGTCGCACTTCAAGCGATGACGTAGTAAACCAATTGGGAGACCTGCAATGAAAGCTTCAATCAAAGTTTGGTCATTTACTCCTTCCCAGGAGTTCTTGGTGTTGATCCATCGTCTGAGGTAATCCCGGCAAGTTTCTCCGACTTTTTGGGTGGAACGCTGTAGGTCTCCAACCGTACAGGGCCTCCTTTATGTGCCTTCAAAATTCTGAAAGAACGCACTTTGCATGTCATACCAGTTGTGGATGGTGTTCTCCGGAAGTTCATTGAGCCATGATCGTGCCGTCTTCCACAGAATGAGCGGGAGATATCGGGTTGTGAATAGGCTATTTCCGCCTCTAGCGATGCAACAAGCTTGGAAGAAATCTTGTAGCCAAGTATCTGGCTGAGCTATGCCGTCATAGGCTTGGATACGTCTTGAGATAGCAAATCCTTCCGGGAATCTTGTAGCTCTTATACGTGGTCCGAAGAACTTTGGGCCCATGTATATGTCATCGTTTTCGTATCGCCGTGCCTCTATATTGGAGGTTATCATGTGCCTTGCGTTGCTCGGTGACAAAGATTGTCCCGAATGACGGCTGTCGCTGCGGTGTCTTGGAGTCGGACTTCGGCTTCTGCCACCACCTCCTCCACCACGATGCCCTCCTTGGCCTCCTTGGGAGCTGTTGTGATGGTTACTTGGCGGAGAGGGTGGAGCAGCTGGGTTGTTTCCGGTTGATCGCCGGCCTCCATTCAAAGCGTCATTATTCTGGTTCCGGGGAGGGTCTTCATTGTGACGAGCCCCCTGCCGGCTTGACTCGGCGTGGTTTCCATCGTTCCTTCGTTCGTCGTTCGGACGGCTTGCATGTTTAGGAGGTAGCATTCTTTGTCGGTCCTCCTCCCGACGTTTCTCTTTATCTTCTTCCCTACAGTCTTTCGACTCTCGCCGGGGAGGGTTCCTCGAATTCAGCGCATCAATTGCCTCTTGATCCGCAACTAGGTTAACGTTACGCCAGCCATGCGCAGCTTTGCGGTGTTGTCCTGAAGATCCGGTTCTTGGGTAGTTGTCTTCCCGACGGTCGGAACGACGATGTTGCTCCGGAATATGTTGGGGTCTTACGTCGGCCCATGCCGGATCTGTGCGACATTGGTCAGAATCTGAGACCAGTTTTTGACTTCCGAACAGGGCAACCTTTTGCTGCTCCAGCCCTTTGTTGAGTAGTTTGATTCCTAACCGGATCTGCTCCGGGCCTGGATTAGCCAATAGGATTTCCCAAGCCGCAACAGTGTTCTGTACTAGCGTTGGATACACCCAATCCCCGTTGCTGTCGTGTCGAGGCATCCCAAGTTCTCCTTTGAAAAGGACTTTGTGAATCTGCGGGAATTGGTTGTCATCAGTATGACATTTCCTGGTCTTCTAATGTTGCCTGGAGTTGAATTTTTCCACAGATGCCATGCGTTTCTTCTCTTCCTCGATGTTTTTGGCTTCATCCAGGAGTTGTTGTCGACGCGCTTCTAGGGCCTGGACCCTTTCATCGAGTTCTTCGGCAGTAAGTTCTACAGCTGTAGGGATTGGTGTGGTTAATGCAGCATCGATGAATTTACACGCACCTTTAGTGATCACGTGTCCATCCACCGGTTCTTCTTTTTTGGGCTCGTCTGGGATAAGTGCTCCATCCGAGTCTTCTTCGTATTCCTTGGCAATCACCTCTTCTGCCAGAGGATCTTTTGTCGGGGTCTTGTTCTTCTTGTTCTTCTTCTTTACCTTCTTGGCAGCGCCGGTAGCAAAGACGGCTTTGGGTCCGTTTCCCGGAGTCAAGCTCTGATCGATACTTTCGGACATCTGGACCTCGGGATTATCTCTGATTTCCATGTCGTCCTGCGCTTTGGGAGAGTTTTCCACGGATCCTTCATCCATGGCTTCTTCTTCCTCTGCAGCTTTGGACTTATACTCCTCTTCATACTCCGCGGAGAACTTTCGGAAGTCTGCTAACGTCATCGATTCATCCGAGGATGCGGGTACATCGGTGTTTGTTCTGATCGCCTCTAGAACTGAGTCGGTGTTTTCTCTAGCATCGGCAGAACCGGATCCGGATCCAACATACCCGATGAAGTGTGATGCGCCCCTCCTGAGGAAACTGCGGTCTTCATAGTAGGCTTCGTCGAAATGTTTGATGGTCTCAAGGATTTCATCTACGCCTGAGCTCTGCATTATCATACGCCACAGCGTATACCTCAGGAAAGGTTTGTCCGTCCCGGCGTCGTCAGAGCCGGAACCGTCGTTGTTGTTGTTATGCTCCTCCTGGATATCCAACTTGGACCGCCAGGTCTGCCTCAGGCTCGGTTTTCTCCACTATCTCCGCACCAGGTGCGGGATGGGTGGGATTAGGGTTTTCTGAGATCCGGAACTCTGCCGCCTCCGTGGACAAAGGGGACCCAGAATTTTCTTCTACCTCTATCATTACCGCTAGGGTGGGTGGGATAGGTTCAGCAAAACCGATGTAAACATCGATCTCGCCAAAAGACATGATGGTGTAAGCAGTCACAGCCTCCCTAGCCGGAATCCAGGTCTCGTCAAGAACGATGAGAGGGACGTCGCTGGCGTAGAGGATGCGGCTGACGACGATGGTCTCACCGATTCCGATTCTTGCAGATTCCGCTCGGAACGCAAATCCAAAGCACACTTGCCCCACAGTGGGCGCCAACTGTCGTCAGATCGATGACAAGTACGCCATGAGGGTGTCCTCGGGGCGTGTGGAAGAGAGGGGTGTGAGATGTATGGTGTCCTCGGGGCAATGGAGTATGTCCAAGAGACAGAGGACTTACATGTAACTTCTTCAGTAAACCTTAAAAATTCTCAAAGGTATTTCAGTGGTGTTTCCATGAGGGCAAGATGGGAATATCATTTCTCATGAAAACACCTGGGATTGATGCAATATAAGCAGATTCATGTGGATCCAGTGGCCTTCTGAATCGTGCTATAGATGTGATCGGAAGCCTTGATTTAGTTATTTCAAGCATATGCTCAAGATTTTTTCCCATCGTCGGCCCCTTGTTAATCTTCGTTGTAGTGTAACTAAAAAAATTTACATCAAAATATCAATGTATACATATTACATATAAAAGGGCATGCTACTACTAGTCTCTGAACATATAACAAATTTAATGTCAAGCTCATTTGCAAGGGAGTATATGTCTCTGTCAGTACTAAAGGTTGTTGGCAGATCATAACTAGTTTGTCGATAAGAACCTGATGTTTAAAATGGTTCTGCTGCCAATTCTTCCTGGGTAACCGGATGGGCTACTGGTGGCTGTGGGATGTGTATTTTTCTATTGCAGCCACCAGTGCAACTGGACCAACTGTTGTGGGATTAGGACGAAACTTTTTATGCTGATGTTTTGCATTATTGTCTTTTTTGTCCTAGTTCTCATTTTCAACTAGATTAAGTAGAGTATGAGACCTTTTTCTGACTCTGTTTCCTGCATTGGAAGCAAATAGCTTTTCAGATTTATCATGGAATCATGTGAAAAAGAAGAAATTATTAGGAGTTCTTGCAGAGGTTGATGGCTCGAAAAGCAATGATTCCCATCACAACTCTAGTACAGTACTTTCGCTATGAGTACTCTAACCATATGTAACCCCGTGTGAGAAGAAAACACATGAAGTTCCAATACAATTGACTAACCTACAGGCTTGACTATAATACTGATAACATAACTAGTAGGGCATGTCTGGTTATACTCTAAACAAGGAGCCATGACATACTAAGTCGGCTTAGGACGTCAGCTAGAGTTGACGTATACCTGTTGTGCTATCTATAAACCTCTACGCCCCAACTAGAACCATTTTAGGAGATATTCCACAGATGTCAGAGGAGCTTCATAACGATGGTAATGAAGGCTCTAGCAAACTTTAGTAACGATCGAGTATATGAGCAAGATGCAGTACACTACAAGAAACGACGAAGTACTTTTGATAGTAATAAGGTGCATAATGAAAGGAAGCATAAAGTGTGCAACAACATTCGTATGGGGAGGAGACGAGCTTACGCTTCGCGTTTGTGCGGTCGAACGGGGGGGCACATCGTTTTCCCATCCCTCCGGTGCCAGAGACCAGGGAGTCCGTGAAGCAGATGGGACTTTGCGGCGACCATACCGTGTTTGCCGGTGATGCTATGCACGCTACGACACGGTGGTTGTCGGCGTGGGGAAGCTGCTCCGTCTTTCTAAACAAGGGAGTGGTGCCTTCAGTCACAACGGTACCTGGTGAGGAGGCTGTGGTGGTGGGGAGGGACGATGGTTCGAGGCCACGTTCGTGGGAGATGCTCCGGCTCTGAGGTCGAGTGAGAGATGTGGGATACGACGTGTTTTATATGTATCACAAGGGCGCCGGTGGTAGGTTCAAAACTTTTGAATTACATCACGCTGGGTAGTTCACAGAAAATCCCGGCAATGTCATTCAAATTTTGGTGATCTTACTTTAGAACGAGATGAACCCGCCAAAAAAATTGGCGATCTCTACTCTATGATTATTGCTACACTAGCCAGGAGCCGAGCTAGAGGAAATGCATCGAATCCGATGGGAGGTATGAATGCACCAGCAGCCTTTCCTAGGCGCAGACTCCGTGTAGTCCCTACTGCGAAAAGCTATGTGCGGTCATGAGCAGGGCCTCTTCTTCAAGCACTCCTACTCTAGGGTCTGTTCGATTCAAAGGATTTGCCTAGGAATTTTGTAGTATTAAATCATATAGGAAAATTTCCTATATTGTTTTTTTGATTTGTAGGATTGATTCCCGTAGAACTAGTTTTCATAGGAGATCAAACATCCACCCATACCTCTTTTTCAGTTTATAGGGTGTCGGGGGGGATGACCCATGGGTAGGCCAAGACGGGACCAACCGGCCGGCTCCAAGAAGCTCATGCCGTCTGGACCCAGATCAAGGAACCATCGCCCGGTGGAATCCCCCACCCGGTCCGCATTCAAGTTTCCCCCGTTGGCCGGGTAGCCAGAAGAACCGGCTGGGAGGCTGCTCCTAGCCGGCTGCCTCGGATCCACTGGCCATGGTACGGTGGGGGTGACGCTCCTTGGTGAGCGCACCTTTGACCGGATAGGCTGGCTGGCCTGGCTAGCGCTACTAGACAACTACACCAAAGCTAGAGGCTGATGAGCAAAGCAAGGGCTGACGAGGAAAGCTCCGGCTTACACATAAAGAACCGGATGACGGATAAAGAGCCAGATGACGAGTAAAGCAGGGGCGTTGGACACTGTAGCATGGTCCCACCCTGTACTAGAGGCTTGACTGGACCCAGGCCAACCGTTTGGCCCTATCTAGCCGGCCCAATTTGTAAAGCCCAAACCCAAACAGTAAACCCTAGAACCCACCTTGTAAACTACCTCCTCAACCTATATATAAGGGGGGTAGTGCTAGGGTTCTAGGTAGAGACACAAGAGGAAGGACTTAGACAATTTCAAGCAAGAAGTAGCTAACGAAACAGCTCAAGGAGCATCTATATTGGGCATTCACCCCCTTCGTGCAGTAGTAGGAGCTCTACCTAGCCAAAAGGGCTTTGAACCTGGGTACATTGTTGTGTTTGCAGTATCTGTGCCCAACCCGATGCGAGTAGCCACCGATAGCATCCTGATTGTCCAGTTCAAGACATCCCCGATGGTACTACCGTGTTCCACACCACGACAGTTGGCGCCCACCGTGGGGCGCAGCGCTTCGGCTGGGATCATCTTTTGCACGGGACTTCCACTCGTCGCATCTGGCCTCGTCCTCACCCTCGGCTCCTTCAACTGCGTCCTCGACAACGCGTCATGCTTCCCAGGGGGATTTTCCCAAGTGGGGCTCCATCATGCACTTCGGCGAGCACCGCGTCTACATCACCACCATCCCCGAGGCCTTCCCTCATGAGGTCGTCACCATATCCGGCGCGCCCCCTGGTTTCTCCACCTCACACATCGCCAGCGGCAGCGTCGATGTCATGATGGCAGGCTCGGTGGAGAACCGTCGTCCACCTCTGGAGCACAACGTGGATGGCTGCGCCACCAACTCACGCCTCCTGAAGCAGTACCTGATCAACGCGTCCATCGAGCACCTCCGCAACCCCATCACCCCCATCGAGGCAGATCCAGCTGCAGCCGCGGCAGCTCTAGAGACTACCCGCTAGGACCTTCTGGAGGAGGCTAGCAAGGGGGCAGCCACCCAACGGCGAATGAACGCGACCATGCATGAGTACAACGTCGTGCATGGCTTCACACGCTTGCTCGGCGCCAGTCGCCTGGCCCAGCCACAAGGCCGGAACCTCGGTTCGGAGATGGATCACGTCGCTGATCCGCGTACGCCCGCCATGCAGCCGGTCTACAGCACCCCCGCCAAGAACATGAGGGCCATGGAGGCGGCAGTTGCAGAGCTAAGCCACCTGGATGACGAGGAACAACTCCGTCAGCAGGCACGTGTACAGCTCCTTGTGGTCATAGCAAACAAGTAGCAGGCTGAGGCAGTGTCGTGGTGGTGGCACGACAGATGCCATGGATAGGCTAAAGATGAGGCCAATGTGTGCTAGGGGAATCCAGGGAGGGAGAACGTGGTGATTCCATGCACATATGTTCTTGTATTCTCTCTATCAATGGTGTTTACAAGTGCTCTTCAAGCTATTGGTGAGAAGGAGACTATGTCTCTTACACCCCACAAGCTAGCCCTAGAGTTCTACCTTAGACAGAGAAAATGATCGATCAACCCCTCTCTATGGAGGCCCTGGTGCTCCTTATATAGGGGAGCCCGGGTTAAAAAGTTAGGGCACACATGGCGGCATATTCTTCGAATATGCCCCTCGACTAAATCTAGATGCTTCTTTATTCTCTTTAATGGCTCATCCGAGCTTTGGATGTAACCCGCAACGTAATCCTCTTCTTGAAGCGTCACCAGACACGGGCTACATCAAACGACATTGCCCGCGTCATCTTGGTAGCCCCTGGCCCGATGGTCCTCCTGTCTGCTTAGCTTCGCTCATGCTACAGCTAATAAAGCCACCTTTTGACCAGCGGGATATTCCTTCCTTCTCTTGGAAGCCATAAGATAGTCCTGCTAGCACGAGGCTAACCCGTCTATGAGGGTACCTGCATGATAGACTGATAAACATGGCCGGCGTACGTTTTATGTCGGCCGGGCTATGGCTGAGGAGATGCTCCATGGGCTGGGTTCCTCCATGGTTCGGCCTGCCTTGAGGTGACCCGGCCAACACTTGCTTTGACTACGCCCCCCGGCTAAGTCGGCCTTTATACCCCGGTGTTACCCTACCCGGGGGTATCCCCAAACATTAGTCCCCGAAGCTGGTGCGGTCTTAGCAACTTTTAGTTGTTAAGGCCACAACAGGTTCCTATGTCTGGATCTCTACCTCTTTGGCCGAGTTATCCCGTAACCTAGGGCTTTTCCTCTAGCGATCCATTGGCTCATTCCGAATTATTCCTCACTGGTCGGGTCTTTTGCTTGCTAATCTGGGTTATCTTTCCTTCTCTCGTATGCTTCCCCACATCCTACATGGAGGGTAATCATCATTTTGCCTCATTTTAAGGGCCACGCACATTTAATGCACCAGTTAATGTTGCCATGTCAGGAATAACTGCTGCGCGTGTCCCTTCACTGCCGCGCCTCGTTAACTGTAACACCATGTCACGTCATGGGATATTCTGCTCCCTATGGCCCTTGCTGTGGCCATGCTCTGATTGGCTGACTCGGCTGCGTACACGCCCGTTGCGTGTGGTGTGGCAACCGCAAAGGATCCCACTACACGCCCTCTTGCATGGTAAGTAGGGGACCTGGGGCAATCTTTGGGGAAGTTCCCTATTTCCTTCGTGCTCCTGAGCCTCATTTCTCTCTCACTGCAATTTCACCGCCGCCACTACTTCTTCGCCGCAACTGCGCCGTTGCGACTGTGCTCAGGCACCACATTGTGCCTATGGCACCATTCCTGCTCAAGAGCTTCACCACAGGGCCTTGCGTTTCTCGGTTCCCCTCCACCGGTTATTTCTATTCTGATTTCCTTTTTGAAGACCTTGAGTTCGCCATGACTGTGGAGGAGGCAGCCATGGTGGCGCAGCAGGCGGAGGAAGGAGAAGGCCGCGAGCGCGGCGGCTGGGACGACACGTTTGTCTGCGAGGATGATCTGTACTGGCTATGTGCCACGCGCCGCATCCCCGCCGGCGTTGCCTGTCGCCTCGCCGCTGATGAGATTTCCCCCTCTCCCAATCCAGGGGAGTATGTTGTTTTTCTGTCTCATTTCTAGTGTGGCTTCGGCCTTCCTACCTCAGATTTCATTTTTGATTTCATCTCTACGTATCAATTGCAACTGCATCATCTCCCTGCCAATGCCATCACTTCTTTATCCTCTTTCACCTCTGGCATTGAGGGATATCTTGGCCTCTGGCCATCTAAGGAGCTATGGATCAAGTTCTTCGGTCTCCGGAGGAACGTTGTTTCGGCTAAGGAGCTTACTCTGGAGGAGAAGCACCTGACTCAGTGCGGTGCTGCCTCCATATCTCCTCGCAAGGGCTCTGTATTTCCCCTGGTCACCGGGCTCGAGGCCTGCAAAGGTTGGGCCTGGACTTTCTTCTATGTCCGGAACACCACCGAGGAAGATCTGATCCGGCTCCTCCCCTTGTAACTCGGCCCTCCAGATATCTCTCTTTGGGAGAGCATCCCCAAGTGACCCACAGCCCTGGTGAATCAGGTGGAGCGCTGGATCAAGGAGCTGATCAAGGAGAAGCTTCAGGGGGAGGACATCATGATCACTTTTGTCAGCAGACGGGTCTCCCCCTTCAGAAGCGCGCCCACAAGATTTGCTACTTGAGCGGCCCCCTCGACACCCACCGGACTTCATCTTTTGAGCTTGATAACTCGGCGGTTTCTCGCCGGGTTAAGGCCATTTTCAATGTGGAGAAGGAATTCTCCGAAGATTGGGAATGGGGGATCGAGACCTTCACCCGGGACAACCCTCCCCCAAAGGTAAACTTACTTCTTACTGTTTACCGGATCTTCTATGTATGTCGGATTAATTTCATAACTTAGCAATTGTTGTCTTGTTCTCAGCGATTCCTCCAACAGTCACTGGAAGATAACGAGGTGCTAGCGAGCAAGTGGGTACCGGACTGCGCCAAGGAGGACGAGGAGGAGCCTGATCCGAAGACCTTCCTTCCCACTCCGGACATCGTCAAACGTGGCTCTGGTAAGGCCTATTCTCTATGGGATTGGCCGGATGACGATGACTTGGACATTGAGGTCATAGAGGTACTTGATCCGGTTCTCATTTCTTACACATATCTGGTTATGTTCGAATCTTCAGCTAACCCAGCCGGTCAGGTCCACGAGGTTCCCCCTTGCCACGGGTGGTCTGGTCCCTGCTTCTTCGCAAAAGAGCGCAGCTACCTCGGCCGCAGCTTCGAAGGTTCCACCACCCAAGAAGAGGCAGAAAAAGTCCAGGGTGAAAGCATTGACTAAGCCGGCCGCCAAGGGCACTGTCTGGAGGACGCCCAAACCTCAGGCTCCCCCAACCTTGAACGAGTAAGTCTCTTTGCATGTGCACTTGGGGTTTTTTCCTTTCGGTGTTTGCCTTTGTCTCTTATTGGTTCTTTGTCTCTTTCTGACTTGGTGCCTTTCTGCTTTCCAAAGCTCCTAGGGTCATCCCCTAGAGCGGCTCCGGCATGGCCTCTCTGATCCAGAGCAACCCTTCTACCCCCCGCGATGACGATACTTGCCCGCTCATCCCTATCCAATAGGGTTCTGCGGCTGCGACTGACCAGAGCACACCTCGTCATGAGGAGGGCAATGTCGGCGCAGGGGGTAGTGGGGCGTCTCAGGATACGGCCATGCCAGATCTACCCAGTTTCTCTTTGGCCCTAGTGCCAAGTGTTGAGGTGCCAGTTTCATCGGCACCGCCCCCATCATGTTTCTCTTCGGTTCCAACGGCAGCACCAGCATCAGCAGCAGCACCAGCAACCTCCGCCAAGGCCCCAAAAAGGAAAGCTTTGTCGGCCGCCTCCGGATCAATGGCGTCTATCACGGATATTTTTCCGCCAGCTTCCCGAGCTCCGTCCGGATCAGCGGCCTCGGATCTTCCGCCGCGTCCTCCGTCATCCGGCAAGCTTAAGAAAACTGCCGGATCAGCCAAAGGCACCTCTTTCGGGTCACCCGCGGCCGGATCAGAGGGTAGCGGGCAGCTGGTCCTACATACCAGCCCTGCTGCAGCTCAATCTGCAAGGCGAGAAGCCCATGTCAAAGGCTTTGTGGCGAGTTATTCTCCGAGCGGCGAGAGTTATAGTCCACTTCTCCTGGAGTATGTGCAAAACTAGAACAACACTGAATTCATCAACCCCATAGATGATTTGCCGAAGAAGTTCGGCCCAGCTGAGTTCAGCACGTAGATGAACTCTGACACCAAGGCCATCTCTTCGGCTGGCCGAATGATGGAGGTAACCCTTTTCCTCTATTGTGGTACTTTGTATGCATGAGCACTTGTAGATATATCCCCTAGTCTCCGAGCCTCCGAGGGAGTAACTTGTTACTCGGTTGGATGCTCCTACAGAATTTAGTTTTTGTCTTTCAATTTCAAATGTTTACAAAGTTAGAGTCGGGTTAAGTTCCGCTTGCCCGGATCTTGTAGGCTTCGAATACCCACACACTTAGAGCCGGGTTGAGTTCCGCTTGGCCCGAATCGACTTCGGATATCCACACACCTAGAGCCGGATTAAGTTCCACTTGGCCTGAATCTTGTAGACTTTGAATATCCACACACCTAGAGCCGGTTTAAGTTCCACTTGGCTCAGATCTTGTAGACTTCGAATATCCACACACCTAGAGCCGGGATAAGTTCCACTTGGATCGGATCTTGTAGACTTCGAATATCCACACACCTAGAGTCGGGTTAAGTTCCACTTGGCCCGGATCTTGTAGACTTTGAATATCCACACACCTAGAGTCGGGTTAAGTTTCACTTGGTTCGGATCTTGTAGACTTCGAATATTCACACACCTAGAGCTGGGTTAAGTTCCACTTGGCCCAGATCTTGTAGGCTTCGAATATCCAAACACCTAGAGTCGGGTTAAGCTCCACTTGGCCCGGATCTTGTAGACTTCGAATTACTTTTTACTTTCCCTTTGAACTTGACATTACCTTGCTTATTTCAGATTGCCACTAACCGCCGATATGCTGAGTTCCAGTGCCTGCTGGACTTCTATAAAGACGTTCACGCGCATTATGGCAAACTCCTGGAGGAGCACCAGAAGAAGGGTAACGTTTCTTACTTAGACTTTTCCTTCTTCCATTTTTGTTCGTTCGAGTTATCTATGACCCGTATTAATTTATTATCTGGACCATGCAGCCGAGGTTGAAGCTGAGAATATCATCTTGCGGAAAAATACGGTCAAGATCAAAGGTATCTTATCTCGTTCACCCTATCATTGTGCGTTCTTTTCTTCACCCGGTGGATATTTATACTCCGGCTCTGCCGGATTAATCCACTGTTGTAGTTGCTCTTGAAGATAGCGTTCCTATGCCTGACATGATGACCCACTTCCTCGCACAAACAGGGAAACATGAGGCTGAACTGAAAACGAAAGACGATGAGATAGCTCGGCTCCGGCTCCAGAACTCAGAAATTACTCGGCCAAATGCTGAAATTTAGAAGCTTAAGGACCTACATAAGTCCGAATTGGAGAAAGCTGACGAGGAGTTTGCCGAGGAAAAAGAGCGTCTAACCACTCAAATTTCCAAGGACCAAAGCTTATTGCAGGAACCAGAAGTCAAACTTACGTCGGTGACCTCTGAATACGATAAACTCCAGGCCCACAACACCAATATCCATGCCGAGCTTCAGCGACTCCTCTTCTAGATTGCCCGTAAGTTCCTTTCCCTTGAACTTTTTATTTCTCCGAGTTTGGTGGTTTTGTTCACTATTTCCTCGCTCTGTTCTCAGGCAAATTTCCAGAAGGTGATATTCTTGCTGGTGCTGCCGTAACCCGTTCCCGCGAATAGTGTGGTATCCCCACAGGCCCTGATGCCGAGCCAATTCCTTACACGATAGAATATCTGCTTGTGACCCTCGTTGCTCGCATGGAGCTAGTAAAGAATTATGGCGCGGATATCATGCTGGCGGCAATGCGGATGCTCAATTCCCTCTGGCCCAGTGAGCCCACTCCAAAGGTAAACACCTCTCTCATTGCCAAGCTAATGGAGTGTGATATGCAGCTGCATCAGTGGCATGAGTCGGTTGCGCGAGCTGGGGCTAACACGGCCTTGCAGTTCGTCCTCTCGTGGTATGAAGGAATAGATCTGGTGCTACTTACCCGCATGCACACCGGATCCAAGTGGAACAAAGCTCCGGCGTGGGTTGCGTGCCGCAAAACCAGTGCTAACAAACTTATCCAGTATTCCTTCTGCCATGCTTGGAATGATGGGCTGAGCTACCTTGATGTTTTGGATGATGAAGCTGCTTCTAAATATGAACAAGATGAAGGGATTGAGGGTGAGGCCTCCAAGATTGGCGAGGAGGCTGAAGACCCGGAGGACGGCGAGGCCAACCCTGAGGATAAGGCTAAGGCTAGCGCCCCTCCCCCAAATTCCGAAGTACCTGCTTCTTCGGCTAATGATTCGGCTGCTGCCCTTGCTCCATAAAAACACTTGATCGTATTTGTCATATCCCCAGAATGCCGGGCGGAAATATATCTAAGTACTTTGGTTGGGTTGTGCTACAACTTATTGTTTTGAACTAAGTTCTTAATGCTGGATTATCATGGGCGAAATCCCCGAGTTTCGTTTTCTTGTTCCCCCAATTTTTGAGTCGGCTCGCGTCTACCTTGATTTAATTTTTCGACTTACGAGTCCAAGGTTCAAAAAATTGACTTAACAATACTTGAAACTTTGAGATTAGCTGAAAATAATCCGGCGTTAGAAAAATACAGTAGACAAGGGGTTAGTCCAAATAACAAATGTCGACCCGCTTAAGTTCTTTTCCTTAGTCGTTTTCCATGTGCTTTGCCATTCCAAACTTGTTCTCTTGATTGCCATGAAGCCAATTCTTTTTGGACAACAACAAAGTCGAAGAGTTGGGTTTTTGGTGCTCACACATTACTGATCTGACTAAGATATAAGCGACTTAATCCAGCCAACATAAAAAATATGAAAAACAAGAAAGACAATTATTACGGCAGTCCCCAAGTCTCTGCTTGGGGTGCCAAAGATTCATTAATAAGCTCATTGCCGACATACATACCGACATATGAGTTGCTCGGATACCTTCACCTCTTTTTCAGGTGTAAAAAGGACGGAGTAGTGCTACATTCCACGGTCGCTTAGATTCCTCTCCAGACCTACCCGCCTTGTTCTTTTCCTGTGGTTGTGCATCAATAAGATAGTAGGAATCATTGTGCAAGGCTTTGCTTACAATGAAAGGTCCTTCCCATGGAGGGGATAGCTTATGCATGCCAGCAATGCGTTGTATCAAACGGAGTACCAGGTCACTTTCCTGGAAGACTCAAGGGTTCACTTTCTGGCTATGGTAGCATTGGAGATTTTGCTGATATATGGCGGATCTGGACAAGGCCAGTTCTCTCGCTTCTTCCAGCAGATCAACACCATTTTGCCGGGCATCGCGCACTTCGGCTTTTGTGTATTTGGTGACCCTTGGCGAATCATGCTCTATGTCGGCTGGTAATATAGCTTCTGCCCCATATACTAGAAAGAACGGCGTATAGCCTATTGATCGATTCAGAGTCGTTCTTAAACTCCATAGTACCGCTAGTAGTTCTTCTATCCAGCACCCCGCTAATCTTTGTAGTGGCTCTATGACACGAGGTTTTATCCCGGACAAAACTAGTCCGTTGGATCTTTCCACTTACCTGTTTGATGCAGGGTGAGCGACTGAGGTGACATCTAGCCTGATCTTTTCTCGGCAGAACCTCGCAAATGCTCCTTCAGTGAAATTTGTGCCATTATCAGTTATGATGCTATGGGGATAGCCATATCTTAGGATTATATCCTTGAGGAATCTTAGTGTTGTTGCCCCATCACATTTCTTAATTGGCTTCACTTCAATCCACTTGGTGAACTTATCGACCATAACCAGGATATGGGTCATTCCTCCTTTAGTCGGCTTAAATGGCCCTACCATGTCTAGGCACCATACAACAAATGGCCAGGTAATGGGGATAGTTTTGAGTTCCGACATTGGTAAATGAGTTTTTGTGGCGTATCTCTGATAGCCATTGCATTTTCTCACCAAATCCTGTGCTTGTTCCAAAGCACTTGGCCAATAAAATCCATGCTGGAAAGCTTTCGCCACTAACGCTCTTGAGGAGGCATGGTGGCCACATTCCCCTTGGTGAATATCTCGGAGTATGTCAAGTCCTTCCTCCGGGTCAACACATTGCTGCAGTACTGTTGTTACACTCCTTTTATATATTTCGGCATTGATAATAGTATAGACCTTTGCTCTCCTTTGGATCTACCTTAAGGATATCCCATCATCCGGCAAAACTCCCTCTTTCAAGAAATCATATATTGGCCTTGCCCAAGCTGGTATAGCCCGGACGGGAAATGGTTCCTCGTCAATTTCCATCGCATCCACCGACATAACTCCTGCCGGGTCTGGCTGATCAATCCCCGGGTTTGTTGAGGCAGTGCCCGAGTTTGCCGAAGCAGTCTCCGGGTTTGCCGAGGTGCCTCCCCAATCTATCTCCATAGGTGCAACTCCTGATCCGGAGAGTGTCGGGATATAAATTGAGTCTGATTCAGGCGACAGCGTGATGGATGGTTTTCTCAAGTGCTCCAAAGCAACATTTGGCGGGATTGGCTGCCGGGATGAGCCTAACTTGGATAGCGTATCGGCCGCCTCGTTTTCAATCTGAGGTATGTAATGGAATTCACACCTTTCGAAAAACTCACTTATCTTCTGAACATGGAATCTGTATAGGGCCATGTTAGCATCCAAAGCATCCAAGTTTCTAGACACTTGTTGCACCACCAAATCCGAATGTCCAAAGCATTGTATCCGACGTATCCCCACTTCTTTTGCTACCTTGACACCATGTACCAATGCTTCATATTCCGCAACATTATTCGAAGCACTGAAGTGGATTTGAAGGACATATTTCAGTTGATCTTTCTTGGGAGAGGTAAGCACTACTCCGACGCCCAACCCATCTTTCAATTTTGATCCATCGAAGTGCATTCACCAATAATTAGAGTCCAGCAGAGGTGGCTTGTATTGCATCTCGGCCCAGTCCACAAAGAAATCCGCCACCGCTTGCGATTCTATCACATCTCTTCTGTCAAACTGCGGTGCATATGGGGCTAACTCAATTGCCCATTTTGCTATCCGGTCACTCGCATCTTTGTTGCTCATAATATTTGATATGGGTGCCTCACATATTACTTTGATGGGATGTTCCTCAAAATAGTGTATGAATTTCTTGGCTGACATATACACGACATACGCCATCTTTTGATAGTGAGGGTAATTCTGCTTGGAAGAAGATAATACCTCGCTCAGATAATACACCGGTCTTTCCACCGACTTTCCTTCTTCCTCGCGCTCCACTACGATTACTGCACTTACGACTCGGTTGGTCACGGCTACGTAGAGCAACATTGGCTCCTTGGGTAGTGGTGGTGCTAGGATTGGTGCAGTAGATAACATCTTTTTCAATTCTCAAAATGCGATATCCGCCTGTGGCGTCCATGTGAATTTGTCTGCCTTTTTCATTAGCTGGTAGAGGGCCAAGGCCTTCTGTCCCAACCGACATACAAACCAGCTTAATGTTGCTAGGCAACCAGTGAACTTCTGCACATCGTTAAGGCATTTTGGCAGTTCCATTCTCTCTATGGCCCGGATTTTCATCGGGTTAGCTTCGATATCTCGGCTAGACACTAAAAAAACGAGTAACTTTACCGTGGGCACACCAAAGGTGCACTTCTCCAGGATTAAGCTTCATCCGGAACCTTCTTAAGTTTGCGAATGTCTGCCGGGTGTCATCAAGGAGCGTATTGATTTCCTTAGTCTATATCACCACATCATCCACATAAACTTGCACGTTTCGACCTATTTGGTTGTGTAAGCATTTTTGCATGCACTGTTGGTACGTTGCTCCTGCATTACGTAATCCAAGCGGCATAGTACGATAGCAATAAACCCTGTACGGGGTAATAACATTCTTTATTTGATCATCCGGAATTTAGGGGTATCTGGTGGAAACCAGAATACGCATCAATGAATGACAATAGTTCACATCCGGTTGTTGAGTCTATGACTTGATCTATTCTAGGGAGTGGGAATGGATCTTTGGGACACGCCTTATTGAGGTTTGTGTAATCAATGCACATGCGCCATACTACGGCCACGTTCGGATCATCCTTCTTTTTTTCCACAAGCACCGGATTAGAGAGCCAATCTGGATAGAGTACTTCCATGATAAACCCGGCTGCTAGGAGCCTAGCTATCTCATCCCCAATCACTTTCCTTCTGTCTTCGACAAAACGCCGGAGAGGCTGCTTTACCGGCTTAGCCCCGGGTCTTACGTTTAATGAGTTCTCGGCCAACTCCCTCGACACACCTTGCAGATCCTGAGTGGACCAAGCAAAGATATCCCGATTCTCATGGAGGAAGTTGATGAGCTCGCTTTCCTATTTACCGCTTAACCCGGCACCAATGGTAACGGTGAGCTCTGGGAATTTATCATCGATTCGCACTTTCTTTGTGTCCTTGGTTGCTTGGAATGACACACTTCCGTGCGGGTTGGTCAGAGCCGGCATATGCTGCTGCGTAGATTGAGCCAATGCCGCCACTTCTAATATCTTCCTTTTTCCCTGAGCTATCACGAGTGACTCGGCTAAGTTAGATCCGGCTGAGGCGCACTCGATCGAACGTCGGAAGTCCCCTGATACAGTTATCACACCCCTTGGTCCGGGCAGTTTCATCTTAAGTTAGCTGATGTGAGTGTTTGCCATGAACTTGTTCAGTGCGGTCCTGCCTAGTAACACATGATAAGCGCTCTCCAGATTCACCACTTCGAACTCCAAATTTTCTATCCAGCAATTGTCTCTCGTGCTGAATAACACATCAACCCGGACTTTACCAATTGGCTCACAAGAAATACCTGGCATAATGCCATGAAAGGTGGTCCTCGTTTCTTGCAACATGTTCTCTGTTATTCCCAACTTGTGCATGGTATCCTTGTAAATAATGTATCTAACTATTGTCAGCATTACTGCGTTTACTTCCATATGCCGGTGCTGTAAGCTTTTCCGGTCATTCTCTTCTGTGGTAAACACACAGTAACTTTGATGATGCTCCCTGTACTCATTTCGTCCCTCATTCACGTGGTAACCTTGACCTTGTTGTTGGTTATTGTCTACTAGATGTACCGCATCCCTCCTTTCCTGATTTTTGTACCTCGGCGGAGGCGGTGGAAACATTAGTTGTTGTCCATTTCCCCCAGTTAGTACTGGTTGCCATGGTGCCTCATTCCTAGGTGCTTCATTCCGAGGTGCTTGAGCATTCCCCGAACTGCCCTGCTCTAACTTTCTCATCCACTCACATTGCCGAATCGTGTGATTCGCCGGACTATTCGGACTTGGTGTATGGAACTTGCAAGGTTCATCCAACATAGACTCGAACGTATACCTTGGTCTATCCTTCCGCTCTTGCCATTGCTTTTTCTGCTCCGGGGTCCAAGGCTTCTTCCCATTCATTTTTCTGTTGCCAGTTTTGCCCTCCAGTTTTCTGGCGCTGGCTGGCGCCGACATTGGGTTGGTCCCGATCTACTGCTGCCACCTAATGCGAGTTATATCTGTAATCCGGACGCTCGTCCCTTCTCTTTCCTCAAAAATCATTTCTCTTCGATGACCCGGAGCCATCTCGGTTGTAATATTCCTCGTTTGCCTCGCTTGACATTAGCAGGGGTTGCGTTGGATCTCCCAAGTCATACGAATCTGCGATCCGGATTGTCTCAGCCAAAGTGGTTGGCATATCTCGCTACAGCCTCTGCCACAACATACTTCCATATATGCATCCTTGGGCGAACCACGCAATAGCTTGTGATTCAATTACTCCCTCGCATGAGTTACACATGTTGCACCATCGAGTCAAGAAATCCCGGTCTGGCTCATTCGGTCTTTGCCGGCACAGCGCCAGAGTCTGTGGCCTGTTGGCCTCTTGTATGTGCTCGAAAATTTGCTAACGAACAACTCCTCAAAATCTAGCCAACAGTTAACACTTCCTTGTGGCAAATTGTTCAGCCAAACTCTCGCTGGTCCTTCCAACATTTGTGGCACATATCTCACTGCTCATCTCAAATTTCCAGTTGCGATCTTGACTGTCGTCACGTAATCAACCAGTCAATCCTCTGGCCTAGTATTACCATCATAGGTTCTGGTTCCTCTGGCCAGCTAAAAGTTCGGCACTGGTGGCTCCTTCATGATCCGGGGACCAAAGCATGCCGGACCAGGTGGACCTTTTACTTCGATTAGCTCCGACCTGTAAATCCTATCCAGTTTCAACCTCGCATCATTTGGCTGCAAGTTCCTGCTTCCTAGCATTGACCCAATTATGTGGTGATCCAGTCTAGGATATCCGTTGTTGATCATAGCCGAATAACCATCATTGTATCTTTCCTGATCCTGACAAGCATTTTGTTGTGTCGCTTGTCCTGCCCTTCCCTCTTGCCAAGGTGCGCGTTGTTGTTGCTGCCGAGGTACATTTTGCCCCGTTACCACAGGATCGTGCTGTCTGGCATTGTTGTTGGCAGCATTCCTCTGACCGGCACTGCCTTGGTCGTGGTTACCTTGGCCAGCCACACCTCGGCTGGTACTGTGCCGATCATCATCAACTTGCACTGCTTTGCCTTTTCTGGCCCTCACTGGATCGTAGGGAACCATCTGTTTGTCCCTTCTTCTAGAGTTTACCACCTCCTCTCTCCTGGGATTGTGACCCGGAAATGATGTGGCTCCCCCTGATCTTGCCGAGATATTCCTAGCCGAATGAACCACGTGTGATGCCCCCACTGGTACCGGGTTTGCCTTGTTCATTTCCTCATTTTGCTGGCAAGCAACTCTCAGCAAGTGGATCACCCTCTCTTGTTTCCTTTGTCGGGCCTCTCCGGTTAAACCTTCTAACTCGGAGGTGGCCACATTTGCTGCCATGAGGTTCTTTGTCGGGGTACTGTACCTATCCAGCCCTCCTATTACTGTCGTGACTGTCTGAGCCGGCCTAGGTTCGTATTCCTTGTCAATCTCAGTAATCAAGTTTCTACCTCGGATCTTCACTCCATCTATGCGGTTTTCCTTTGCATATTCTCTCAAAGTAATGTTCAAGGACTGCCACAGCTCTGCTACCTTCTTTGCCCCAGCTAACATTTTCCGCCTAGTTTCTTCTAACTCAGCTTGCGCCTGAGCCAGATCTACCATAGGTGCTACTGGCATGGCGAGGCTATCTATTGCCTGCTGGAGCACATTCTCCGGCCTCTCTGGTGGGGGGAACCTATACCTGGTCTGCTTTGGCATGACTTCTGGCTCCGGTGCCGGATCCTTGCTTGCTTCCGCGTCTAGCGTAGTCATCAGGACCTCAACGCTACTGGTAGGGCAAGTGATACACACACCACGGGCTGCGCTGAGAGGTGGTTCGCCTCCCTCGACGATGTGTCGTGGATGAACGCAGGTCTCATCCACACCGACGTAGATCTTATGCGCGCCAAGCTTGATGAAGACACCATTGCGCAGAGGGGGGTTCCTGCCGAAGCTCCCTGTAGTGTCGCTGACGTAGTCCAGCGCTCCAAAGCGCTGAACCAGCCCGAAGACAACACGCTCGCCGGTGCTGGAAAAGCTTCTCGTATGGATTTTCACCCCTGCTAGCATGGCTAGCCCCACGGTGGGCGCGAACTGTCATGGTGGTGGCATGGCAGATGCCATGGATAGGCTAAAGATGGGGCCAATGTGTGCTAGGGGAATCCAGGGAGGGAGAACATGGTGATTCCACACACATATGTTCTTGTATTCTCTCTATCAATGGTGTTTACAAGTGCTCTTCAAGCTATTGGTGAGAAGGAGACTATGTCTCTTACTCCCCACAAGCTAGCCCTAGAGTTCTACCTTAGACAGAGAAAACGTTCGATCAACCCCTCTCTATGGAGGCCCTGGTGCTCCTTATATAGGGGAGCCCGGGTTACAAAGTTAGGGCACACGTGGCGGCATATTCTTCGAATATGCCCCTCGACTAAAGCTAGATGCTTCTTTATTCTCTTTAACGGCTCGTACGGGCTTTGGACGTAACCCGCAACGTAATCCTCGTCTTTAAGTGTCACTAGACACGAGCTATGTCAGACGATATATCCTGCGTCATATTAGTCGCCCCTGACCCGCTGGTCCTCCTCTTTGCTTTGCTTCGCTCATGCTACAACTAATAAAGCCACCTTTTGACCAGCGGGAGATTCCTTCCTTCTCTAAGAAGCCATAAGATAGTCTGGCTAGCACGAGGCTAACCCGGCTATGAGGGTACCTACATGATAGACAGATAAACATGGTTGGCATACGTTTTATGTCGGCCAGGCTACGGCTGAGGAGATGCTCCATGGGCTGGGTTACTCCGTGGTTCGGCCTGCCTTGAGGTGACCCGGCCAACACTTGCTTTGACCACATCGTACCCCGGCTAACTCAGCCTTTATACATCGGCGTTACCCTACCCGGGGGTATCCCCCAACAAGCAAAACTCGGCATGGCTGGCAACAACAGAACCCAACTGGCTCGCCGGATGGCGGATCCAGCTGCAGGTGCTGGCTAGTGGTACGGATCAGGAATTCTCTGCAAATACTTAGCAAACGGATTTTTAGGGGTTTTTGATAAAGCAAGTAAACAAAGTACGAGTAAACAAAAGACAGTAGGAATAAATGCAGCAAGTGGCCCAATCCTTTATGCAGCAAAGGACAAGCTGGTTGTATTACTTAATATGACCAAACGTTCTCGGGAACACATGGGAAGACTGTCAAGTGCTTTCGCTTCATATAGTTTATTAATCTTCTTTAGCTTGCTAAGTGTTGTGTGGGTGAACCTGTGCTAATGTACCGACCTTCCTAGGACTAATACATACTTATGATTATACCCCTTGTAAACATCCGTAAGTACAAGAAAGTAATTAAGGTAGAAACCTAACCACAGATTTAAACTCTAAGACCCTTACGTCCCTTGTGTAATGGTTTCCTAACGAGGGTTCAGGTTTCTGTCACTCCGGCAACTCCTACGATTAGTAGCCAAATACATAATGCATTCCCCTAGGCCCATATAGGTGAAGTGTCATGTAGTCGACGTTCACATGACACCACTAGAAGAAGTACACCACAACTTAAATATCAAACCATTGAATCTTTCTCAACACAACTCCACTACTAACAACATGACTTCTCCCATGTCCTCAAGAACAAAACAAACAACTCACAAGACATCATATGGATCATGATCAGAGATGGAATAATGATGTATAACAATCTGAACATAAACAATAATTCAACGGTTCACTCAATAGCACCAACTACAAAGAGTAATCAACACCGGGAAAGTTTCCCCTATGAATTATGCAAGATTCAAAGCAATTGTTACAACAATATGGAGATGATGATGAGGGTGATCATGGTGGTGATGATGATGATCATGATTGATGCGCTCGACTTTCGACATAGAGCTCGTTGGGAACCCCAAGAGGAAGGCACGATGAATATAGCAGCAAGTTTTTCCCTCAGTTATGAAACCAAGGTTTAATCGAACCAGTAGGAGCAAGGAAACACCCCAAAGGTGTTACTAGCTAAGCTTTGGCAGGGCGCACTACCGGTACTAGTAGAAACATGGAGACCTGCACAACACAACCGCTGAACTTTGTCCCCAACTTGCGATGAGGTTGCCAATCTCACCGTGTTTTGCGGAAAACAAAGGATTAAACGTATCGAATGGAAAGAAGTCAAAGTTTGTAGAAAGTAAACACAAAGCAGTAAAAGATTTATAGATTGTATGTAAAGAAAAAGGACCGGGATCCATAGTTCACTAGAGGTGGCTCTCCTTAGATAGATAACATGCTGGGTGAACAAATTACAGCGGGGCAATTGACAAACACCGAGAAAGAAATACATGCATATACTAATCATCTTGACTCCTCTGAGACTTGATTGTGCATTACAACATAATACATAGACCGCCATCCAACTGCATCTATGACTAATAATCCACCTTCAGGTTATCATCCGAACCCCCTCCAGTATTAAGTTGCAAGCAACAGATTATTGCTTTACAAACTGCGTGTAAAGTAAACAATACGATTGTTCTATGAACAAAGGATTGTTGTTTTCTCCCTAGTAGCAACCACACATGTAGTACCTTAGAGATTTCTGTCACTTCCCCAGATTACCAGAGGCATGAACCCACTATCGAGCATAAATTCTAACTCTTGGAGTTGCTAGCATCTACTTGGCCAAGATAGCTACTAATAACGGAAAGCATGCAAGATCTCAAATAACAAAGACATGATAGAATCAATAATCAATCTAAAATAGCATCTCAATATCCATCGGATCCCCGCAAAAACAACATGTTGAATTACAAATAGATGATATTGATCATGAACGGAGCTCACAAGATCTAAACATGAAAGCACAAAGGAGGAGAAACCAGCCATCTAGCTACTACATGGATCCGTAGTCCAAGGATGAACAACTCACGCATCACACCGGAGGCTTGCATGGTAATGAAGAAGGCCTCCAAGGTGAATTCCCCTCTGTGGAAGGGTGCCGGGAAGAGCTTCAGATCCCCCCCGATCTAGGGACAGAGACGACGGCGGCTACAGACTCTTTCGTGGATTTTTTTGATCGGGTACTTAGGGTTTTCGTCCCGATGGCAACTTATAGGCAGAAGGAGAGGCCGAGGGGGTGCTGAGGTCGGCCAGACCACCCCGTGGCACGGGCCAGGCCTGGCCGCGCGGCCAGGTGGTGTGGCCGGCCCCCATCCCTTCTCCGTCTCGTATTCTAGCACTTGATCCCTTCCAAAAAAATAGGCACCTTGGCTTTTGTCCCGTCCAATTCCGATAATATTCATTTTCTGACTTTCCTGGAACCAAAAACAGCAGAAAATAGGCAGCTGGCACTGTGGCTCTTGTTAATAGGTTAGTCCAAGAAATCATAATAAAAGTACTCCAAAGTTGGAACAAAACACAAGAAAGTGGATAAAACCAAGCATGGAACATCAAAAATTATAGATACATTTGCAATGTATCAACATCCCTAAGCTTAACTCCTGCTCGTCCTCGAGTAGGTAAGTGATAAAAAGAAAAAAAATTGAGGTGACATGCACCATCAAAGACTTGATCAAAGTATTTGTTAAACATTCAAAGCTGGGATCATAGTACTTCAATCATAACAGGAAGGACAAAGTTCTAGCAATAAGCAAAGAAACTATGATGCAACATGAAAAGGCACAAACAAAAGATTCAATAATAACAATGCTTTGCAAGACGTTTGTTTGTTTCACATAAAGAAAACATAGCATAATAGTATTCAGCTGGTCCCTCAATAGAGTAGCAAATATAAATGCATAGGACACCTTCAAAGTTCATAAGAGTGACTAGATATAATAGTTACAAACAAGTAATAACAAGTTATGCATCAATCAACTAGTCTTGGGACAATGCACATAGAACTAAGAATGGCCACTATGCTCTCAAAGTAGGTGCATAAAGATAGAAGGTGGAGACTCAATATAATGGTGGAAGAAAGGCCTTTTGTAAAAGGAAGTAGGGATTCAAGTCTCATAAAGAGCTTCCAAAAATTATGATACTTAAAGCTTTCAGCTCTCATTGCCCCTATCATAAGCATCTTGAAGGTGATTAAGGTTAAAGTGAACAAACTATGGTGCACATGCTTGACGAAGTATAAGTCAGAAATCTCATTTCCCTTGTATACGAGGGCTGCTCCTCATGCTACTCAAGTTTAGTCACCGGTAAGTTCTTGTCATCGTAAGTACATGTGTATCATTGAGAACCGCCAACGGGGTACCCCTTGCCCGATGATACGGAAGAATCCCCATATCAAAATGACAAGGCAAGCAGACAACGAGCATCTCAGCATTCTTCTTATTTACCATGGGAATATGGTGCTTTTTCTCTCTTTCCTCTTTTCATAGTATCTCTTTTTTTCTCTTTTCTCTTTTTTTTCTCAATGTAGGACTCTTTTTTTTTATAAGAAGAATGCTTCATAGACAGCTCATTATGGTTACGCTGCAGGTTTCCACCATGTCAGCATGGATGAGACCAGTGGCCCAGGCGTTTCTCTAACACATATACATAACTCCATGGACTTACAAGCTCCTCTTTCATTTCACACTGACGACATCCATATACAAAAGAGCATGATATCAACTAGGTACAAGTACCAAGTGAAATGTTGAAAGCGTTCCCCATGAAAGCATGGTTCTGCTAATTCACAACAAATAAGTGCAAGCATATACAACATAGAAGACACAATGGTTCAAGTTTATTAAGGGCAAGTAAAGTAAAGTGTGCCATCAAGTTCGTGAGAGCTTTAATCACTAGTTTTCTCATAACAAGTGGAAGGTAAACAAAAACATGAATATACTTGGAATAGCATAAGCTAGTAGGTAGGTATGGTGGACTTTTGAAATAACTTGGTTTAGGGAGTTGGATGCATGAGTGGAACTCATACTTTGTTGTGGAGGCTAGCAAAAGACTAGGAGCGACAAACTAAGAGAGCAATAATGGCCATAATCATGCAGAGCGACAAAACATCATTGATCAAAGCATAAAGTGATACTACAAGTTGAAAACTAAAGGATCATAAAGGCTATGGTGACTTGTGATAGTCTTAACATGGTGTGAGCATGTGCCAAGTCAACCCAAATAAAGCATCAAAGCAGAATACCACAATACTATGCTTTAATATGCTAAAACAACGCATGATTCATCCAAGGCACATTAAGCAATCTCAATTGTTTATAACAAGTCATGCTACAACAAAGAATACTAAGCATAAAGCCAAAACAATATCAAGCATGGCATGACAAAGCATAGGCCACAGTCCAAAACGAGCTCTTTTTACCACAAAAGCATGAACTTTCCTACTCTTTTCCAAACCAAACCAAACTATTTGCAAACCAAAGTATGAAAGAGGGGGTCCAACCAATTTATTCAGAAAACTAAGCAAACAAAAGCAAACGAAAACCAAAACGAAAAAGAATACGCTCCAAGAGAAACACAACTGTGCATGAAGCAATAAAAATGAAGCGTTTGGAAGAAACCTGGAATTTTTATTGATGAAGAAGGGGATGCCTTGGGCATCCCCAAGCTTTAATGCTTGTACTTCTTGGATATTTCTTGGGGTGACACGCGTGGCATCCCGAAGCTTGAGCTTTAGTCCATCCTTCATCTTGTTACTCGTTCCTTCCATACACCTGAAAATTTTCCTTCATACAAAACTTCACATAATCTTATTAGCAACATTAGTGCACTTAAGATAAATAAGTCTCAAGGTTCAGTTCTAACACCAAATAAACTTTCATTAGAACACTAGCTACTGTAGCACTTCCCTCAAAAATCTCAATTCCTCAAAGGAACTCAAGAAGAAACTAACAAGAAGCAAATGCAGAAAATGGCAGAAATCTGTCAAAACAGACCAGCAGGTAAAGACGAATTTTTTCGAAGACCTTATGTTGCTCAAATCGAAAAGTGTTGAACTAACGAAAGTTATATAACAACCTGGGGCATAAGAGCAATAAATTACAGATCAATCTGACGTACAGAACTCTCTCAGGAATGTTTACGGTGAAGCACAGAAATCTGTTTCGGGACAACAACTTTCCCAATAATTTCTTCACTCTCATTAGAGGTTACTCTTGGCACAAAAAGCAAATAAAAAGGATATGGAGAGGTTATTACAGAGGTAATAACTTCCAAGACTCAATTAAAATTCTTGGGTTATCTCCCAACAAGTACTTTTCTTTAACGTCTTTAAGTTAGGCATAAGAAGCAAAGAAAGAATCAAGTGTTCTCAAATGAAGAAGCATTAAGACCAACTTTCTTGCCCTTACCTCTCTTATTTTTATTCTTAACCTTTGGGAAAATATGATTGTTTTGTGGAGAAGAAAGGTGCATGGTCCCCTTTACCACATCTATTATTTCTCCAAGGAGTTCTAATAGGGATCTTCGAAGTGTAATTTGTCCTTTTCCTGCACATTCAATAACAAGATAATCAGTAGAAATCATTTTCCCAAGGATCTTTGTAAACACTGCTTCAGCTATTTCAAGAGGTAATATAGTAGTATTATTAGAAAGAGATATTTCCTTTCCTCCCTCAGTGAGCCCCAAGTATTCAGAGATTTATAAATATCTTTGGGCATAAGGCAAGATTCAGACATGATATCACAGCGAGCTTGAAAAGTTTTAGCGTTTATCTCAATCTTTACTGTAGGGAACCACTTTGATGGTTCATAGTTTATTGGAACATAATCATGATGTTCCCTAAGCGTATTATAGCACCCTTCTAATCTAGTAGTGCTAGCCTCAAGAGTATCCATCCTAGCAAATATTTTCGCGAAAGAAGTATCAGTTTGGCTAGGCATGGTGTAAGTGAGGATCAATTTCTTTATAGCATTAATGGCATCATCCTCATTACATTGGAGTAAATCTCCTCCCACAATAGCATCTAAAGCATATCTATAGCAAAGAGCAATCCCAAGGTAAAAACTGCTAAGGAACAAGCCTTGAATCATTTTAGGCTGAGTCTTTTCATGTAGGTCAGAGATTCTAGACCAAGCTTCCTTAAAACTTTCCTCAATTCATTGTTTAAAAGTGAGAATCATTTCCTCGGGTGACATAGAGATTGGAGCAAGGCTAGACAAAGTGGCAACTCAAGATAGGAACTAATTTTTTGTGTGTTTTCAAATAAGAAAGCAAAACAAGTAAAACTAATTTTTTTTGGATTTTTGAAGAACAAAACAAGCAAAGAAAGCAAAAAGAAAACTAAGCAAAACAAAAATAACAAAGTAAAGAGATTGGTTATGAGGGACTCCCCTTATGAAGATGTCCTTGACTCCCCGGCAACGGCGCCAAAAAAAACCTTGATGCGCACAACTTTCGACGTAGAGCTCGTTAGGAACCCCAATAGGAAGGCACGATGAATATAGCAGCAAGTTTTTCCCTCAGTTATGAAACCAAGGTTTAATCGAACTAGTAGGAGCAAGGAAACACCCCAAAGGTGTTACTAGCTGAGCTTTGGCAGGGCGCACTACCGGTGCTAGTAGCAACGTGGAGACCTGCATAACACAACCACCGAACTTTGTCCCTAACTTGCGATGAGGTTGTCAATCTCACCGTGTTTTGCGGAAAACAAAGGATTAAACGTATCGAATGGAAAGAAGTAAAAGTTTGCAGAAAGTAAACACAAAGCAGAAACAGTTTATAGATTGTATGTAAAGAAAAAGGACCGGGATCCATAGTTCACTAGAGGTGGCTCTCCTTAGATAGATAACATGCTGGGTGAACAAATTACAGCGGGGCAATTGACAAACACCGAGAAAGCAATACATGCATATACTAATCATCTTGACTCCTCTGAGACTTGATTGGGCATTACAACATAATACATAGACCGCCATCCAACTGCATCTATGACTAATAATCCACCTTCAGGTTATCATCCGAACCCCCTCCAGTATTAAGTTGCAAGCAACAGATTATTGCTTTACGAACTGCGTGTATAGAAATAATACGATTGTTCTATCAACAAAGGATTGTTGTTTTCTCCCTAGTAGCAACAGCACATCTAGTACCTTAGAGATTTCTGTCACTTCCCCATATTACCTGAGGCATGAAACCACTATCGAGCATAAATACTAACTCTTGGAGTTGCTAGCATCTACTTGGCCAAGATATCTACTAACAACGGAAAGCATGCAAGATCTCAAATAACAAAGACATGATAGAATCAATAATCAATCTGAAATAGCATCTCAATATCCATCGGATCCCCGCAAACACAACATGTATGAATTACAAATAGATGACCTTGATCATGAACGGAGCTCACAAGATCTAAACATGAAAGCACAAAGGAGGAGAAACCAGCCATCTAGCTACTACATGGATCCGTAGTCCAAGGATGAACTACTCACGCATCACACCGGAGGCTTGCATGGTGATGAAGAAGGCCTCTAGGGTGAATTCCCCTCTCTGGCAGGGTGCCGGGAAGAGCTTCAGATCCCCCCGATCTAGGGACAGAGACGACGGCGGCTACATACTCTTTCGTGGATTTTTTTGATCAGGTACTTAGGGTTTTCATCCCGAGGGCAACTTATAGGTGGAAGGAGAGGCCGAGGGAGTGCTGGGGTCGGCCAGACCACCCCCTGGCGCGGGCCAGGCCTGGCCGCGTGGCCAGGTGGTGTGGCCGGCCCCCAGCCCTTCTCTGTCTCGTATTCTGGCACTTGATCCCTTCCGGAAAAATAGGCACTTTGGCTTTTGTCCTGTCCAATTCCGAGAATATTCATTTTCTGACTTTCCTGGAACCAAAATCAGCAGAAAACAGGCAGCTAGCACTGTGGCTCTTATTAATAGGTTAGTCCAAGAAATCATAATAAAAGTACTCCAAAGTTGGAACAAAACATAAGAAAGTGGATAAAACCAAGCATGGGACATCAAAAATTATAGATACATTTGCAATGTATCAATGATCCCGATGAAGTCTAGCTTGATGGTGGTGTTGATGGCGACGCCCCTCTCCGGGAAGGAATTCCCCCGGCAGAATTCTATCTGCCGGAGAGATCTTTCTCTCTCGGTGTTTTCCGCCCCGCAGAGGCGGCGGAATGTTTCTATGGTCACTCCCCGAGTCTTAGCGTTTCGGGAGGATAATATACGCCAGAGGGGAGTGCTAGGGGTGGACTAGGGCGGCCACACCACCTGGTGGTGCGGCCTAGGCTGGCCCGCGCCAGGGGGTGGTGTGGGCCCCCAGTGGCCCATCTCCAGCCCCCCTTCTGGCTTCCTTCGTCTTCTTGAAAAATAGGATTTTTGGTATATTTTTCCGTATTTTCTGATCTTCGCGAATTTTGCCTCCAAACAACACCTTTTCCATCAGAATCCTGACTGCAGCGGTTCATGCTCCAAAAGTCATCAACCATGCAAAAACAGATGAAATAACATAAGTATCACCTCTCAATACAAAATATATAAATGAATAATAGTGAATTATGACATAGAATAGTGATGCAAAATGGACGTATCAACTCCCCCCAAGCTTAGACTTCGCTTGTCCCCAAGCGAAACTGAGCTCAATAAACATGACCTCAGGTTTATGGAGTGAAGAGTCGATAAAAGAATACGGACAAGAAGCATCAGATTCATCAATACATAGATCATAATAGAAGACAACTCACTATTATATAACTCAACTTGCAATGAGTAAAGGAAACACAATAAAGATAAATAAAGTAAATCATAATTGGTAATGGAAAACTTAGCTCTTGGTCAAAGAATGGTTGATAATTTGCTGAAGTTCACAAATACATGGTTTTCAATGATAGCTTTCAAAGTAGTAAACATCAAGATAAGAGCAATGTGCAAAACAAGGAATATAAGAAACATGATTGAATAAATCATCATATGAATGAATGAAACACAACAACTCAAAATACTTGCTCAGATAGAAGGGAGTAGGTTTACTGACTCAACTAAAAAGTAAAAAGAAAGGCCCTTCACAGAGGGAAGCAGGGATTGCAAGTCTCATCAAGAGCTCCCAAAAATTATGATACTTACTAGCTTTCAGCTTTCATTGCCCCTATCATAGGCATCTTTAGGTGATTAAGGTTAAAGTGATCAAATATGAGGATATGCATTGACAAGTTGTAAATTGAAAATCTCATGTTACTCAAGTTTAGTCACCGGTATGTTCTTGTCATCGTAAGCACATGTGTATCATAGGGAACCGCCAACGGGGTACCCCTTGCCCGATTGATACGGAAGAATCCCCATATCAAAATGACAAGGCAAGCAGACAACAAGTATCTCAGCAATCTTCTTATTTACCATGGGAATATGGTGCTTTTTTCTCTCTTTCCTCTTTTCATAGTATCTCCTTTTTTTCTTTTCTCTTTTTTCTCAATCTCTATCTCTTTTTTATAAGAAGAATGCTGCATAGATACTCATTATGGTTACGCTACAGGTTTCCACCATATCAGCATGGATTAGACCAGCGGCCCAGGCGTTTATCTAACACACATGCATAACTCCATGGACTTACAAGCTCCCCTTTCATTTCACACCAATGACATCCATAGACAAAAGAACATGATATCAACTAGGTACAAAGTACCAGTGTAATGTTGAAAGCATTCCCCATGACAGCATGGTTCTCCTAATTCACAACTAACAAACCGCAAGCATATACGCAACATAGATGGGCACAATGGTTCAAGTTTATTTGATGCGAGAAAGTAAAGTGTGCCATCAAGTTCGTGAGAGCTTTAATCACTAATTTTCACATAACAAGTTTAATTTGGGAGGTAGATAAAACAAGAATTTACTTGGAATAGCAATAGTGCTAATAGGTAGGTATGGTGGACACAAATGGCATGGGTTTTGGTTTAAAGGAGTGGATGCACGAGAAGAATTCCCTCTCAGTACAGGTTTTTCGCTAGCAAGGTTGGGTAGCAAGTACAAGAGTTGAAGGAAACAAACAAACATACAATGATAAAGACAAACATGCAATCTTCCTTGGAAGCACAAAAGATCTTAGCTAGAGAATACTAGACTTATGAGCAAATCAAGAAAGAAAGATGATGAAATTGTATTTATTTAGAGTACTTTTATCTTTTTCATTCAACTCTCAAAAATAGTGTTGCTACTGACCGAGCCAGGTTTGCCAAAACCAACTAAATTAACTCAATGATCCCAAAGTGCTACCAATACTAACAACAAGATCAATCATATAACCACGAATTGAAAACTAATATAAGCTATGCAAAAGAGTAAATAATAGAACTTCTCATTAATATTCCATAACGGCAACTCACACCAAGGGATACATATCTAACAAGAGAGGGGACACTTCCATAATGCAAACCATCATACATAATAACTTCTCTATTCATGATATGACTCTACTAATAAGGTAAAGAGATAAAAGAGAGTGATGTGATACCGCGGCACTCCCCCAAGCTTGGAACAAACCAAGGGGATGCCAAACCTGATGACGAATTACTCCTTTGGTGTTGGTGGTATCCTCTCATCATCGTCCGACTTCCAGGGTAAGGGCTTCCCATCAACAAAGGACATCGTGGTTTCTAGAATCCTGAAACTTGTAGCAACACTTATGCGTTTAAACCTAACCTCATACTCATAGTTTTGATTTTGAACGTCATAGAACTGTGCTTGCAGTTTGTTGGTTGTTTGGCGGAGTGAGAGAACTTCATCCTTGAGTTCAACAGTCTCCTTTTAGTGCTCAGCGATGAGTTTGGAACAAATCTTATGGATGATATCCACTTCGCACTCCGCCATCTTCTTGTACCTAAAGACTTCTTGCTCCAATGCTTCCATCCTGTCCTCCAGACTTCCTTCACCTTTAGGGCCTCGAACCTCTTTTATCCGGAGTTCCCCATCTTCAAGCAACAACTCCTTGGGATGAATCTTCAACTCTCTCATGTATGGGTTGATGATATCCTCTAAAGAATCTTCCTTGGCTGGTCCAGAGGAAGACATTGTAGCTCCAAATCTGGGACTCTACCTGCTAGAAACAGATCGAAACGAAAACACGATATACGAACCTCGGGAGATCCGGTGGATTATATATTACGAAGTTTCATGACGAAAGGAAGGTACTGGGAGAAAACGAGTCGGAGGTGGAGTCCGGGGTGGACTCACCACCTGGTCGCGCGGCCAGGGGTGGGCCTGCGCCACAGGGTGGTGTGAGCCACCTGGCTCCGTTTCTGTCCCTCTTTCGCTTCGTAGCTTTCCTTATCGACTGAAAACTGAAAAATATAGTTGGATAGTATTTTCGCGGAACTTTTCTTACTAGAACTGTTACCTATTTGAAAGAGGACTCTGCGGGTCTCTGAATTTGGTCCTTGATAAATTTTTCCGGAGTTATAACTTGAAGGGCATCAACATCTTCATTATAAGAATCCCCAGCAATAAAGTGTTTGAGTCGCTGGCCATTCACTACTTGTGTAGTATTATCTTTTAAAGAAGAATTTTTTCTTGCTCCTGAACGGTATACTTCTTCAATAATGAAAGGTCCTTCCCATTTTGACACTAGCTTTCCTGCAGAAAATCTGAGACGAGACCTATACAATAGAACTTTCTCACCAACATGAAATTCCCTCTTAAGTATCCGCTTGTCATGCCATCTTTTAACTTTTTCCTTAAAGAGCCTAGCATTTTCATAGGCTTCACTCCTCCATTCATCTAAAGAACTTAAGTCAAATAATCTTTTCTCACCAGCGAGCTTACAATCTCTATTTAGTTCTTTAACTGCCCAGTAAGCTTTATGTTCTAATTCTAAAGGTAGGTGACAAGCTTTCCCATAAACCATTTTATAAGGGGACATCCGCATAGGATTTTTGTAGGCAGTTCTATAAGCCCATAAAGCATCATTCAACTTTTTAGCCCAGTTTTTTCTAGATCTATTAATAGTCTTTTGCAAGATAGATTTAATTTCTCTATTTGATAACTCTACTTGCCCTCTAGTTTGGGGGTGATAGGTTGAAGCAATTCTATGATTAATCCCCACCAGTCATGAGATACCTAGGCACTCCAAAACCTAGGAAGGATAACATCTTTAAGCATTTTTAGAGAGGTTTCCCTGTCAGCACTCTTCGTAGGAATGCCTTCTACCCACTTAGTAACATAATCAACGGCAACAAGAATATGAGTATAACCTTTCGAGGGAGGGAAAGGACCCATAAAGTCAAATCCCCAGCAATCAAAGGGTTCATTAACTAGAGAGTAATTCATAGGCATTTCATTGCATCTAGAAATATTACCAACACGCTGACATTCATCACAAGATAAAACAAATTTTCTTGCATCTTTAAAAAGGGTAGGCTAGTATAAACCCGATTGTAGCACCTTTTGTTCAGTTCTATCTCATGCATGATGTCCTCCGTAGGCACTACCATGACATTTACGCAATATCTCCTTTTGTTCATATTCTGGAACACATCTTCGCATAATACCATCCACTCCTTCTTTGTATAAGTGTGGGTCATCCCAAAAATAATGCCTCAAATCATAGAAGAACTTCCTCCTTTGTTGAGCTGTAAAAGTTGGAGCAAATACTTGGAGACAATAAAGTTAGCATAATCAGCGTACCAAGGGCTCCCTCGCGAGCTTACCCCTACTGCGGCTAATTGCTCATTTGGAAAACTATCATTAACAGGCATAGGGTCAAAAGAGATGTTTTCCAATCGAGATAAATTATTAGCTACAGGGTTTTCAGCACCTTTCCTATCTACTATATGTAGATGAAACTCTTGTAAAAGCAGCACCCATCTAATAAGCCTAGGCTTAGCGTCCTTTTTGGTCATAAGGTATTTAGTAGCAGCATGATCAGTATGAATGGTGACTTTTGAGTCTACAATATAGGGTCTAAACTTATCACAAGCAAAAAACGACACCTAGAAATTCCTTTTCAGTAGTAGCATAATTCCTTTGAGCAGCGTCTAAAGTCTTACTAGCATAATGAATAACGTTTAATTTTTTATCAATTCGTTGCGCAAGGACAGCACCTACAGCAAAATCACTAGCATCACACATTATTTCAAAGGGTAAACTCCAATCAGGTGGTTGAACAATAGGGGATGTAGTTAAAGCCTTCTTAAGAGTTTCAAAAGCTCCCTTACAATCATCATCAAAAACGAAGGGTACATATTTTTGAAGAAGATTAGTGAGGGGTTTTGAAATCCTAGAAAAGTCTTTAATAAACCTTCTATAGAAACCAGCATGACCAAGGATACTACGAATACCTTTGATGTCTCTTGGGCATGGCATCTTCTCAATGGCCTCAACCTTAGCTCTATCAACTTCTATGCCTCTTTCAGAAACTTTATGCCCAAGGACAATCCCTTCATTAACCATGAAGTGGCATTTCTCCCAATTAAGAACAAGATTAGTTTCTTCACATCTCTGCAAAACTTTATCAAGGTTGTGTAGACAATTATCAAAAGAAGTTCCATAGACAGAAAAGTCATCCATGAACACTTCTACAATTTCCTCAAAAAAACCATGAAAGATAGCAGACATGCACCTTTGAAAAGTAGCAGGAGCATTACATAAACCAAAAGGCATACGTCTGTAAGCATAAGTTCTGTAAGGGCAAGTAAAAGTAGTTTTTTCTTGATCTTGTTGTTTAACATCAATTTGAGAGAAACCGGAATAACCATCAAGAAAACAAAAATGGGTCTTTTTAGACAACCTTTCCAACATTTGATCAATAAAAGGAAGCAGGTAGTGATCTTTCTTAGTAACTTTATTGACTTTTCTAAAATCAATGCACATCCTATAGCCTACTACTATTCTTTGAGCAATAAGCTCATCATTATCATTAGGAACAACGGTAATACCTCCTTTTTAGGAACACAATGAACATGACTAACCCATTCACTATCAGCAATAGGGTAAATAATACCAGCATCAAGGAGTTTCAATACCTCATTCCTTACCACTTCCTTCATCTTAGGATTTAAACAGCGTTGGTGCTCTACTACTGGCTTTGCATCTGGTTCTATGTTGATAGAATGCTGACATATAGTAGGTGAAATCCCTTTTAAATCATCCAGAGTATAGCCCATAGCTCCTCGGTGTTTCTTCAAAACCTCCAATAACCTTTCTTCTTCCTTTCCTGAAAGTTTAGAGCTAATAATAACATGATATATCTTTTTATCATCAATATAAGCATATTTAAGGTCATTAGGGAGAGGTTTTAGATCGAAAACCGGATCCTTTTTAGGTGGCAACATGGTACCCGAGTCTTCTACAGGCAAGTTATGCTTAAGCATCTTAGGCTGATCACGAAGAATCTCGTCAATCTCATTCCTTTCTTCCATGAAGATTTCACTGTCATGATCTTCCATAAATTGCTGCAAAGCATTGTTAGGAGCAAGAGAAATAGAAGCAAGTTGTTCAACTCTAAAATCCTCATTATGGGTTTCCTCTTCACAAGGTTCTTTAGTGAATTTCAAGAAATTAAACTCATAATATTCCCCATCAAACTTAGTCATGATTTTCTCCCTTTTGCAATCTATAATAGCTCCACAAGTACTCAAGAAAGCTCTACCAAAAATAATAGGATAAGTTTTACTAGCAGCTGAACCGAGTACTAGAAAATCAGCAGGGTACTTAATCTTACCACAAAGAACTTCCACGTCTCTTACAATACCAATTGGAGAGATGGTCTCTCTATTAGCAAGGTGAATAACCACATCAATCTCTTCCAATATGAAGGGACTGATTTCATGCATAATTTCTCTGTAAAGCTCATAAGGAATAGCACTGGAACTTGCACCAATATCACATAAACCATAATAGCAATGATCACCAATTCTAACAGAAAGCACAGGGACACTAGCTTTTTTAGTTCTATTAGGATGTGAAACAATGTTAGAAGCATCCTCACAAAAGACTATGTGTCCATCTTCTATGCTTTTAGTGACAAGGTCTTTCACAATTGCTACCACAGGTTCAACGTTTATTTGTTCATCAGGTTTTACAGTTCTCTTTTCACTTTTGGTGATTACATTAGTTATCATAGGATGATCCTTTACCTTATCTAGGAAGGGAATCTTCTCAATATAAGGTTCAGGTAAGATGGGATCAATAGTGCAATACTCAGCACTCCCAACAGGAACACAGTTAACACTATCTTATAAGGTTCATGGTACTTGTTCCATCCCCTTTTTGGAATTTCAATATAAGAAGCAAAAGCCCTAAAGCAATTCGTAATAACTTGTAAATCAATACCATAAACATTTTTTATATTTTGAAAGTCATCAGTTCCCATAAAAGATTCAATGCATTCATAATCATAATTTATACCTGACTTTCTACCTTTGTCATTCTCCCAAGCTTCAACATTGTCTTGAATACGGTCCAGAAGATCCCATTTAGCTTCTTCTTCCATGCGAGTGAATGATCCAGCACAAGAAGCATCCAATAAATCTTTATCATGAAGAGAAAGCCTTGCATAAAAGTTATTGATAATAATATTGTTGGGAAGCTCATGAATGGGACATTTGAGCATTAGTAACTTCAACCTCCCCCAATCTTGAGTTGTACTCTCGCCATCAAGAGGCCAAAAGTTGTATATTTGATTCCGATCTTTATGAATCTCACTAGGAGGATAAAACTTGGAATAAAAGAGAGGCACTATTTCCTCCCATTCCAGAGCTTGACCATTCTTCAACAGCTTATACCATTCCTCAGCTCTTCCTTTCAGTGATAATGAGAATAAATTCTTCTTAACTTGATTTGTAGTAATACCTGCACACTTGAACAACCCGCATAATTCGTGTATAAAGAGTAAATGATCACTAGGATGGACAGTTCCATCCCCAACATAGTAGTTATCCATAACACAATCAATAATTCTTGTAGGTATTTTGAAAGCATCAATTTCAGCAGGTGGTGGTTTATCTACTACCTTAGCAGTGGTAGTAGCATTACCAAATAAGAAACTCAGCAAATTATCCATAACGAAAATAAAGCAACTAACAGAAGTAAACAATACTCACATTAGAAGTTTCCTTTTCTAGTTCCACTCTCCAATAGCTCTTCACACCCCGGCAACGGCGCCAGAAAATAGTCTTGATGACCCAAAAGTATAGGGGGTGTATCGCAGTATTTTTGATAAGTAAGAGTGTGGAACCCAACAAGGAGCAGAAGGTACTGGCTAGTTGTATGGATCAGGAATTCTCTGCAAATACTTAGCAAACGGATTTTTAGGGGTTTTTGATAAAGCAAGTAAACAAAGTACGAGTAAACAAAAGATTGTAGGAATAAATGCAGCAAGTGGCCCAATCCTTTATGCAGCAAAGGACAAGCCGGTTGTATTACTTAAGATGACCAAACGTTCTCGAGGACACGTGGGAAGACTGTCAAGTGCTTTCGCTTCATATAGTTGATTAATCTTCTTTAGCTTGCTAAGTGTTGTGTGGGTGAACCTGTGCTAATGTACCAACCTTCCTAGGACTAATACGTACTTGTGATTATACCCATTGCAAACATCCGTAAGTACAAGAAAGTAATTAAGGTAGAAACCTAACCCCATCTTTAAACTCTAAGACCCTTACATCCCTTGTGCAATGGTTTCCTAACGGGGGTTCAGGTTTCTGTCACTCTGGCAACCCCTACGATTAGTAGCCAAATACATAATGCATTCCCCTAGGCCCATATAGGTGAAGTGTCATGTAGTCGACGTTCACATGACACCACTAGAAGAAGTACACCAAAACTTAAATATCAAACCATTGAATCTTTCTCAACACAACTCCACTACTAACAACATGACTTCTCCCATGTCCTCAAGAACAAAACGAACTACTCACAAGACATCATATGGATCATGATCAAAGATGGAATAATGATGTATAACAATCTGAACATAAAAAATAATTCAACGGTTCACTCAATAGCATCAACTACAAAGAGTAATCAATAACGGGAAAGTTTCCCCTATGAACTATGCAAGATTCAACGCAATTGTTACAGTAGTATGGAGATGATGATGAGGGTGCTGATGGTGATGATGGTGGTGGTGATGATGATGATCCCGATGAAGTCAACTTGATGGTGTTGTTGATGGCGACGATCTCCCCTCTCCGGGAAGGAATTCCCCTGGCAGAATTCTGTCTGCCGGACAAATCTTTCTCCCTCGGTGTTTTCCGCCCTGCAGAGGTGGCGGAATCTTTCTGTGGTCGCTCCACGAGTCTTAGGGTTTCGGGAGGATAATATAGGCTAGAGGGGAGTGCCAGGAGTGGACCAGGGTGGCCACACCACCTGGTGGCGCGGCCTAGGCTGGCCCACGCCAGGGGGTGGTGTGGGCCCCTTGTGGCCCATCTCCATCCCCCCCTTCTGGCTTCCTTCATCTTCTGGAAAAATAGGACTTTCCGTATATTTTCCCCGATTTTCTGATCTTCGCGAATTTTGCCTCCAAACAGCACCTTTTCCATCAGAATCCTGACTGCAGCGGTCCATGCTCCGAAAGTCATCAACCATGCAAAAACAGATGAAATAACATAAGTATCACCTCTCAATACGAAATATATCAATGAGTAACAGTGAATTATGACATAGAATAGTGATGCAAAATGGACCTATGAGCTACTTAGCACATATAGCTAAGGTTCAACAACCTTATCTAAGTTATATTGTCCTCCCACTTAACTTTTCGCGAAAAATTCCTTCTCAAGAAACTTGACGTTCCAACTGACAAACTCTTTTGTCCTTGGTGTTATGGAGGAATTCTCAACAATTTTTTTTGGGGATAACCTACAAAGACGTGTTTATCTGACTTTGGTTGTAAACATTTTACTTATGCATAGTATACCAAAATTTAAGAAAAGACAATTCGGGTTTTATACCAAACCATAACTCATATGGTGTCATTTAAACGGATCACGATGGTGCTCTTTTTAGTGTAAAAGCGATAGTCTCTAAAGCTTTAATCCATAAAACATAATGGAAGTTTTATAAATGACACCTTTGATCTTACCATGTCAAACAAGGTTTGATTTGATCTCTCGAACACACCATACTCCCGTGGTTTATTGGGAAATGCAAATTCATGGAACAATTCCTGAAATCTTAGGTGTTTTGCTAAACCTGTAACTCAAATATCTTCCTTTATGATCAAATCACAAACTCTTTTATTTTCTTGTTACAATGATTTTTCACTTCATCTTGAAAGTCTTTGAACAATTTTCAAATGTTTCATACTTCTTCCTTATTAAGTAAATATATAGATATATTCACTCAAATTTCTAGAGAAAGCATATGAAGCAAAAAGATCCATCGCATATGGCTACACATAATGGACTATGCACATCAGTATGCACAATTTCGAATAAGCTAGTCATCCATTCCTCTTTGGCCTATAAACGGAGTTTCAATTATCTCGAGGAAAGTTTCACAAGCGTCACTTGATCAAAATCAAAAGACTCCAAAAATCCATCAACATGGAGTTTCTTCATGTTTACTTTCCAATATAATTCAAACAGCGATGTCACTTCATAAATGATCTTCCAATCATTTGTCTTACAACATTTTAGCAATAATGTTTATGGATGTGATTTCTCCAACTAGACTTGTAAAAGTACAACCATCCTTTATGGAATACAGTAATTATTTGAACAACCATTGTTCTCATAATACCGAAACAAAATAACAGTTATTAAAACAAATCTTGAAGGCTAGGTTTTACGACAATGAAAAACACAATAACACTTTATTTTTTTTCGATGAACATCATCACATATTCTTTTGCTAGTTACTTTGGCCATTGCAGTTCATGAACTGTGTTGTTCTGTATGACACTTCACACCAACCAGTTCGGTATCCAATACCGGTATCCAATACCTAAGAACCACATTGTTTAACAAGCAAATAATACTACCATAACATCCATATCTTCTATATACCTAAGCTGGACATCTCCAACCTTTTCTTTTCTGCCAAATATTTTATAGATTCTCTTTTCGGCAATTCCTTTTGTTTTAAAAGAATTTATCAACATCAATAGTGGTGTCATTCACATGACACATAGTACAAAGTGTATATAGTCAAATACTAATACCTTTGGACTCGCACTTTGAAGTGGATCACCATCATCAAATGTTTTGTGTTATTTCAAAAGTCCATTCTTTAGTAATCTATTAGTGTAGTAAACATTTTACTTACATCTTCTATTCATCCTTATCATGAAAACTTTCATGATAAAGCTACTATAGCCTATAAGGAAGAATGATGATTATAATTTTAGTTCCCGAAACCTTTTGGGAAATCCGGATGCCTAGCATCTCCATCCTTCACAAATTCTCATACAATATGAGAACATGTATTTTGCTAAATTATACTCTATCATAATGCAACCAAAAACATTGTTTCAGATATCACAATATCTTCCACACATGATGGCTTCTGAAACAATTCTTTCAGTTCCTATATAACCTCGATATTAAACCAACTTTTGAATATCAAGAATCATGGAGGCAAACATGATACTTTAGATACTAAAATTGGAATTTTTACTCTTGATTTAATACTACTTATTAAACTTCATGGAGTAAGTGAGGTTTTGCAGAAAGTTTGCAATAGGACTTCTAAACTTTAGATTGACAATAAAAACAATACGATGCCAGTTCGTAAAGTAATCCAGAATTCTATAGTTCCATTATCTCAATTACAACTAAGCATAAGGTAGTAAATAGATGCCAATGACTACGACAAACTATGAAAATTCACTTTGATTAAGTTTATGTCAAATTTGGTTCAACTAATCCAAATTAGAAATGAACTTCCACTCAAAAACGACATCTCTCATGCCTTTTTGGTGATTACATGAACCAAATCCACTACACCAAGTCCGATCATCACGTGCGTCGGTGTAGCTTCAAAGGCGAGCATTAGTATGGGCATCACATCAACTATATGACTCATGCTTAACCTTTCGGTCCATGTTTCGAGGCCATGTCTGTACATGCTAGGCTCGCCAAGTAAGAACCTTAGTACTCGCGTGTATAAAACTGTCTTACACCCGTTGTATGAAAGCGCAGAGTCGAGTACACCTGATCATCACGTGATGTCTCGAAACACGATCCATAGAACGGTACATACTTAAGGAAGAACACATTTTATCTTGATATTTAAATGAGGGATCATATTATAATGCTACTAAAACGCCAAGCAATATAAGATGCAAACATCATATGTGTAAAGTGGAATCATATGGCCCATGCATTTGATCACCATCATGTGCATCGTGGTACGATCTCTATCATTCCTTTGTGTGTAAGGCCAAGGTCTATGGAACTTACATGTTAGGTTTGTTGTAAGGGTATCAACTATACATCAACTTACCATATTTCCATATCATGACACTAGCCCCGCAACGATCTAAACTAGACGCCTCTAATTTATCAATTGCAAGTTTTTACATGGCATAGGGCTTTCGAAGATATAACCGGTCTTACCTACGAATATGGAACCACAACGATGATAACTAAGTTATTAGAACCTCGTTGTAAATCAGATATTGACTATAGTAGGAGAGACAGACACCCGCCAGCCACTTATGCAAAACTAGTTGCATGTCAGTTGTGGAACCGGTCTCATGTGCGATGACATGTAAAGTTGGTCCGGGCCGCTTTATCCCACTATGCCACCAATATCCAAAATACATGAAAGAAGCAACAACATGGTCATCATCTCCCACATATAAACATATGTGTACTACCCGTACAAAGCATATACGCATAGATCAGGCTCTAATACCATTGAAGGGTTCGCAACATAGAAAACAAAAATATTCCTATGATGGGAACTATTATACACCAAGATCTATCTATTAGATACAAGCAATGGGTGGATATACATCCATAGAGAACATACCCTCGAAGACAACAAAGCTTTGTTAACAAGATGGAACTCATGGATGATGTAGTCATACACTTGCCGATCTCGAGATCGTGATGAAGTCCAGCAGGTCCAGCATTTCTAGGTCCAGCTCCAGCATGTCCATCAGATCCATCTCCAGCAAGTCCAGCACCACCAAGTCCAGCACCGCAAAGGAGTGGTGCATCCGTGATCGCACACACGTCCGATACCCGACAACCTCCATCCCTTGCTCCAGCAAAGAAGCGGAAGCAGCAACTCCTTTCCAGATAAAGCCACCGGGAACATGTATCTCGCTAATCCGAGACCATGGGGAAAAATACTAGAGGGGGAGAGAGATCATTCACGAGGAGGTGTGAGTGAGAAGTGAGGAGAGCGGGGCCTTTTATAGGAGGAGGGGGTGCCCCTCCCCATGCCCGGCGCCCAAGGGGTGACCCTTCACCTCCTCATTCATGTGGTGGTAACTCCCTCCACATAAATTTGCCCCTTCACATTCTCCATTAAAGTCTCCACTTTAAATGCATTAAATTTCTCCAAATTTAATGCTCTCTCATAAAACTCCTTTTATTTATTTTATTCAGAATTTTGTGAATTACTTTAATTAACAAACATTCACATAACCCCCTGCAACATTTCAATATTACATGCAGAACCAATTTCAGCAATTTCACCCGAAATAGTTTCGGTGTCTATTGAAATAATTCCAGCGCTTTCTTAAATCTTTATCTAAAACAAATTTGCTCCAAATGGTGTCGGTATTCCTTAAGTGTGTCACCCTACGGTTTGTGAATAATGCATACATGATCGAGACCCCTCTCAGATCAATAATCAGAAGCTGGACCAGGAGATCCATACTGACTCCTACACATTCAACAATGACTTCTGTGATCGTGAGAACCTTTAACGCTAGTAACTAAATCCCTTTGTCTCGCGTTACATGTCCGAGATTTGATCATCGGTATCTCCATACCTAGTTTGATCTCGTTATCGACATGTACTCGTTTCTCGTTCCTGTGATATAACATTCTAGTGATCTCATCACTTGCTTGCAAACTAACCAATGTGATATCACCGAGAGGGCCCAGAGTATATGTATCCATCATCGGGGTGGATAAATCCCACTATTGATACATGAGCCTCTACATAACACTTCCATAGCACTGAACCTACCCTTTCATGGTGTGACGTTTGATGTTATCAAGATACTCTTCCGGTGTTAGTGGTTGACATGATATCATGGTCTAAGGACTAGTATTACTTCGTATGATGTTATAGCAATATAAACACAATGACTTTGATCCTAATGCTATACTTCAGATGAATGTTCATCACATCATTACACTAATGTTGTGACCTTGTTATTAAAAACATCCAATGTCCATGATGAGGAAATCTTGATCATCTTGTTAATCAACGAGCTAGTTTATAAGAGAGGCATAACTAGGAACTTTCCTTTTGTTTATTAAACACACATTTAATAATGTTTCCAAATTAATACAATTATAGCATGAAAAATAAACATTTATCATAAACAAGCATAAGATAATAACCACTTTATTATTGCGTCTTGGGCATATTCCCTTCAATTTTCAAAATTTCCAAAAAAGATTCATGAAACACCTTTTTGGTTTCACAAGGTGTTCTTCTCTGTGTTGTAGGGTCGGGCCCTATTTGGTCGAGACCTACCACATATCAATTTAGGATCCACTACGATCCAACGAGTTTGATATCTCCATGTTATCTCCCTTTTCGTTCAAATTTGGCACTAGATCACTAGTTTGACACCGAAGCCATAAAAAAGTTAATTTCGAAACACATCCCAAATTTCAAAACATGGTGAGTCATAGTCTCTTAGGCATACATATTCTTAGAAATTTGGCACTAGACAATGGTTGTTTTCCAAACATGGTCAAATTTCTAGGCATGCATATTCTTAGAAAGTAGTTCAATCTTTCCAAACTCTCACTCATTCTCGATACATTAACTGCCTGGTGGTGGATCTAGTGAATAGATTTGCGTAAGGTGTGTAGTTAATTTCGAAACACGAGCAAAATTTCAAAACACGGTGAGTCATAGTCTCTTTGATTGTTTTCAAAGCACGGCCAAAATTTCTAGGCATGCATATTCTTAGTAAGAAGTTGAATCTTTCCAAACTCTCACTCGTTCTCGATACATTGACTACGGCCTGGTGGTGGGTCCACTGAACAGATTATCGCAACGTGTGAAGTTAATTTCGAAACACAGCCAAAATTTCAAAACATGGTGAGTCATAGTCTCTTTGATTGTTTCCAAAACACGGTCAAATTTTGAGGCATGCATATTCTTAGCAAGAAGTTGAATCTTGCCAAATAACTCTCACTCATTCTTGATACATTGACTTCCTCGTGGGTCCACTGAACAGATTATCGCAAGGTGTGCAGTTAATTTCAAAACAAAGCCAAAATTTCAAAATAAAGTGAATCATAGTCTCTTTGGTTGTTTCCAAAACACGGTCAAATTTCAAGGCATGCATATTCTTAGCAAGAAGTTGAATCTTGCCAAACAACTCTCACTCGTTCTTGATACATTGACTTCCTGGTGGATCCACTGAACAGATTATCGCAAGGTGTGAAGTTAATTTCGAAACACAGCCAAAATTTCAAAACACGGTGAGTCATAGTCTCTTTGGATGTTTCCAAAACACGGTCAAATTTCGAGTCATGCATATTATTAGCAAGAAGTTGAATCTTGCCAAACAACTCTCACTCATTCTTGATACATTGACTGCCTGGTGGGTCCACTGAACAGATTATGGCAAGGTGTGAAGTTAATTTCGAAACACAACCAAATATTCAAACACGGTGAGTCATAGTCTCTTTGGTTGTTTTCAAAACATGGTCAAATTTCTAGGCATGCATATTCTTAGCAAGAAGTTGAATCTTTCCAAACTCTCACTCATCTCGATACATTGACTGTCTGGTGGTGGGTCCACTGAACAGATTTTTGCAAGGTGTGAAGTTAATTTCAAAACACGGTCAAAATTTTAAAACACGGTGAGTCATAGTCTCTTTGATTATTTTCAAAACACGGTTAATTTTCTAGGAACACATATTCTTAGCAAGAAGTTGAATCTTTCCAAACTCTCACTCGTTCTCAATACATTAAGTGCCTGGTGGTGGGTCCACTAAAAATATTATTGCAAGGTGTGAAGTTAATTTCGAAACTCAACCAAAATTTCAAAACATGGTGAGTCATAGTCTCTTTGATTGTTTTCAAAACACGGTCAAATTTCGAGGCATGCATATTCTAAGCAAGAAGTTGACTCTTGCCAAACACCTCTCACTCGTTCTTGATACATGGACTGCCTGGTGGTGGGTCCACTTAACAGATTAATGTAAGGTATGAAGTTAATTTCCAAACACATCCAAATTTGAAAACACGGTGAGTCATAGCCTCTTTGATTTTTTTTAAACACGGTCAAAGTTCTAGGCATGCATACGCTTAGCAAGAAATTTAATCTTGACAAACAACTCTCACTCGTTCTCGATACATTGACTGCCTGGTGGGTCCACTGAATAGATTATCGCAAGGTGTGAAGTAAAATTCGAAACACCACCAATATTTCAAAACCTGGTGAGTCATAGTCTCATTGGTTTTTTTCAAAATACGGTCAAATTTCTAGGCACGCATATTCTTAGCGAGAAGTTGAATGTTTCCAAACTCTCACTCATTTCGATACATTGACTACCTGGTGGTGGGTCCACTAAAAAGATTTTCGCAAGGTGTGAAGTTAATTTAAAAACACGGTCAAAATTTCAAAACATGGTGATTCATAGTGTCTTTGATTATTTTCAAAACACGGTCAAATTTCTAGGCATGCATATTCTTAGCAAGAAGTTGAATCTTTCTAAACTCTCACTCGTTCTCGATACATTAACTGCCTAGTAGTGGGTCAAGTGAATAAATTATTGCAATGTGTGAATTTAATTTTGAAACACGTCCAAAATTTCAAAACACGATGAGTCATAGTCTCTTTGGTGTTTGCAAAACATGGTCAAATTTCTAGGCATGCATATTCTTAGCAAGAAGTTGAATCTTTCCAAATGCTCACACTTCTCGATACATTGACTGCCTGGTGGTGGGTCCACTTAACAAATTTTTGCAATGTGTGCAGTTAATTTCGAAACACGGGCAAAATTTCAAAACATGGTGAGTCATAGTCTCTTTCATTATTTTCAAAACATGGTCAACTTTCTAGGCACGCATATTCTTAGCAAGAAGTTGAATCTTTCCAAACTCTCAGTCGTCTCGATACGTTGACTGCTTGGTGGTGGGTCCACTGAACAGATTTTTGCAAGGTGTGAAGTTAATGTCAAAAGACGGGCCAATTTTCAAAACATGGTCAAATATCGAGGCATGCATATTCTAAGCAAGAAGTTGAGTCTTGCCAAACACCTCTCACTCGTTCTTGATACATGGACTGCCTGGTGGTGGGTCCATATAACAGATTATTGCAAGGTGTGAAGTTAATTTCCAAACACAACCAAATTTGAAAACACGCTGAGTCATAGCCTCTTTGATTGTTTTCAAAACATGGTCAAATTTCTAGGCATGCATACTCTTAGCAAGAAGTTTAATCTTGCAAAACAACTCTCGCTCGTTCTCGATACATTGACTACCTGGTGGGTCCAATGAATAGATTATCGCAAGGTGTGAAGTTAAATTCGAAACACATCCAAAATTTGAAAACATGGTGAGTCATAGTCTCTTTGGTTGTTTTCAAAACACAGTCAAATTTCTAGGCATTCATATTCTTAGCAAGAAGTTGAACCTCTCCAAACTCTCACTCGTCTCGATACATTGACTGCCTGGTGGTGGGTCCACTAAAAATATTTTCGCAAGGTGTGAAGTTAATTTCAAAACACGGTCAAAATTTTAAAACATGGTGAGTCATAGTCTCTTTGATTATTTTCAAAACATGGTTAAATTTCTAGGCATGCATATTCTTAGCAAGAAGTTGAATCTTTCCAAACTCTCACTCATTCTCGATACATTAACTTCCTGGTAGTGGGTCCAGTGAATAAATTATCGCAAGGTGTGAATTTAATTTTGAAACACGACCAAAATTTCAAAACACGGTGATTCATAGTCTCTTTGATTTTTTTCAAAACACGGCCAAAATTTCTTGGCATGAATATTCTTAGCAAGAAGTTGAATCTTTCCAAACTCTCACTCGTTCTCGATACATTGACTATGGTCTAGTGGTGGGTCCACTGAACAGATTATCATAAGGTGTGAAGTTAATTTCAAAACACAACCAAAATTTCAAAACACGGTGAGTCATAGTCTCTTTAATTGTTTCCAAAACACGGTGAAATTTCAAGGCATGCATATTCTTAGCAAGAAGTTGAATCTTGCCAAACAACTCTCACTTGTTCTTGATACATTGACTCCCTGGTGGATGCACTGAACAGATTATCGCAAGGTGTGAAGTTAATTTCGAAACACAGCCAAAATTTCAAAACACGGTGAGTCATAGTCTCTTTGGTTGTTTCCAAAACACGGTCAAATTTCAAGGCACGCATATTCTTAGCAAGAAGTTGAATCTTGCCAAACAACTCTCACTCATTCTTGATACATTGACTGCCTGGTGGGTCCATTGAACATATTATGGCAAGGTGTGAAGTTAATTTCGAAACACAACAAAATATTCAAACACGGTGAGTCATAGTCTCTTTGGTTGTTTTCAAAACACGATCAAATTTCTAGGCATGCATATTCTTAGCAAGAAGTTGAATATTTCCGAACTCTCACTCATCTCGATACATTGACTGTCTGGTGGTGGGTCCACTGAACAGATTTTTGCAAGGTGTGAAGTTAATTTCAAAACACGGTCAAAATTTCAAAACACGGTGAGTCATAGTCTCTTTGATTATTTTCAAAACACGGTTAATTTTCTAGGAATACATATTCTTAGCAAGAAGTTGAATCTTTCCAAACTCTCACTCGTTCTCAATACATTAACTGCCTGGTGGTGGGTCCACTAAAAATATTATTGCAAGGTGTGAAGTTAATTTCGAAACTCAGCCAAAATTTCAAAACACGGTGAGTCGTAGTCTCTTTGGTTGTTTCCAAAACACGGTCAAATTTCGAGGCACGCAAATTCTTAGCAAGAAGTTGAATCTTGCCAAACACCTCTCACTCGTTCTTAATACATGGACTGCCTAGTGGTGGGTCCACTGAATAGATTATCGCAAGGTGTGAAGTTAATTTCAAAATATAGCCAAAATGTCAAAACTCGGTGAGTCATAGTCTCTTTGATTGTTTCCAAAACACGGTCAAATTTTGAGGCATGCATATTCTTAGCAAGAAGTTGAATCTTGCAAAACAACTCTCCCTCGTTCTTGATACATTGACTTCCTGGTGGGTCTAGTGAACAGATTATTGCAAGGTGTGAAGTTAATTCTGAAACACAGCCAAGATTTCAAAAAACAGTGAGTCATAGTCTCTTTGGTTGTTTCCAAAACATGGTCAAATTTTGAGGCATGCATATTCTTAGCAAGAAGTTGAATCTTTCCAAACAACTCTCACTCGTTCTCGATACATTGACTTCCTGGTGGTGGGTCCACTAAACAGATTTTTGCAATGTGTGAAGTTAATTTCGAAATAGGGCAAAATTTTAAAACACGATGAGTCATAGTCTCTTTGATTATTTTCAAAACACGGTCAAATTTCTAGGCATGCATATTCTTAGAAAGAAGTTGAATCTTTCCAAACAACTCTCACTCGTTCTCGATTGACTGCCTGGTGGTGGGTCCACTAAACAGATTATCGGAAGGTGTGAAGTTAATTTCAAAACACAACCAAAATTTCAAAACACGGTGAGTCATAGTCTCTTTGATTTTTTTCAACACACGGTCAAATTTTGGGCATGCATATTCTTAGCAAGAAGTTGAATCTTGCCAAACAACTCTCACTCGTTCTCGATACATTGACTGCCTGGTGGTGGGTCCACTTAACAAATTATCGCAAGGTGTGAAGTTAATTTCGAAACACAACAAATTTCAAAACGCGGTGACTCATAGCCTCTTTGATTGTTTTCAAAACATGGTCAAATTTCTAGGCATGCATATTCTTAGCACGAAGTTGAATCTTGCCAAACAACTCTCACTCGTTCTCCATACATTGCCTCCATGCTCTTCCTCTATAATTTTACATTTTGAGGCTTTTATGATGCTTTTTATAAGTAGGAGGCTGTGCACCATTCCAGGAAATGAAGAGTGAGCAGAGACGAGCTGAGAGAAGAAAATCACCGAGAAATAGTAGTAGAGAGTAGCGAAATGAATTGCCTTGGCTGTGTGGTCAGACAAATAAGCTTTATCCAATCGCTAGGCATTGGGGCCCACCTGGGGCGTGCATTTGAGCACCTGTGTCTCTGGCGTCTCCCTAGGAAGCGTGGTATGATGACAACTACATCTGAGCAGTACAGGACTGCAGTACACTATTGAAGTCTTACTTCATGAATCACTGAGCAGGAGTACTCGAGTACTACTCCATACTACTAGAACCCTACTGTCACTGCTGCCCACCGCCCTAGGGGTAGTAAAAAGCCGCAAATAGCCACCGCCACCCGCCACCCACCGCATGTAGATGCCTACCTACTGGAGTAGTATTATAGTAAAAAGAATACATATGTATTACTATTTGAGTACTAGTAGTACAACTCGAGTATAAAAAGACATATACTTCGTATTACTGGAGTACTAGGTCAAATGTACTACTACTAGTACTTTGTATCTAGACAAGTTTTCACCATAAGAAAGAAATGGAGAAGATAAATGAGTCTACCATGCCGAGAAAGAAAGAGCTGGAATAGACAAGCAAATAGAATAAAATGTAGATGGTGCTGAAGAAATGCATACAGTCCTTGTTCTCTCCCCCGAAGCACTGTACACTTTGCACCAGGCCCTAGGTTTCTTGGTCTCTCTCTAGGTGTAGACCTTCTCCATTTCCAAAAAAGGCGTAGACATTCTTACCACTCATGCGGGTAGGATCTGTTTGTCCGGTATGGTACTGTACAGGGTAATAAGTCCTGATTTACTCTCACCTCTCAACTTTCTGCAGCCTTCGTTCAAAAAAAAACTCAATGCTGCATAAAAATTCTGGACTGCGAGCACTACATCAGCGAGCCGAGCTTCCAGGGAACCACTCCAATGTTAGGTGCGTCGAAGGATTCCACCAAGAGCTAGCCGGTGATGGACAAATATGAGCTAGCGCCGATAACAATTCTATGCCCCCACGACGGCTGCCTCACCATGGTTGCCTACCACAAGCTCGACGACCCCAAGGATGTGTGCCCGTACAGCCCGTGTGGCTACACGGAGGTTGGCTGCATATTCACCACCTCGTCGGTCGAGCTCCTTATGCACCTCAACAGTGTCCACAAGGTACAAGTGCATAGGATATCGTATGGACAGCCCATGGAGTGTATAGTAACAATGTCGTTACTGTCCTTTCCACCATCCATGATCATCGTATACGATGATGATGCTACCGTGTTCAGCCTCATCATTGGCGAGCTTGGCTAGGCCGTCGCTGTTTCCTTGGTCTGCGTCAGGGCGGCCTCATGCTCATGGCCCCAGTACAGGGTGAAGTTGTGCATGACTGGCCCATAGTCATCGACGGACTTCTCGACGAACACCCTTAATGGGGTCATTAAGCTGATGAGCTGCACGTCGCCCGTCAGTGTTGGCCTTGAAGATCTGATGTTCTTGACGGTTCCTCCACGATACATTACCACGCCTAATGGATAGTATCGGACGATCAAGGTGTTGTCTTTGTGCGCTTATATCGACAGGAAAAATTGATCTTAATGTTCGGCTAAGTGATCCTAATGTGATTTGAATGATGTATTACTAGTTAATTTAGTTGTAGATAAGTACCACTCGTTTACTAGTTAATGTAGTAGTAGTCGGAGGCAGGGTCTCTTTTGGCACTAGGAAGGGTGTAGTTTCGCTGTAAACTGTCTTTGCTGCTAATGTTTATATTTTGGATTTTAAGTGTTTTCTGAAATTGTTCAACTACTACTCCACGTGCCCAATGCTAGGGGTACTCGGATCAACATGCCCCTGTATCTACCATCCAATATTCATCCAATGGACAAAAGTGATCCAAAGCAACGTAGAAAAGAAAACATCTCACACTTATGCCCCAGTTTTCAACTATGTTTAGTTTTTTAGACACTAGACAATAAAAACATTTTGTTAGTAATTAATAGTTCAAATACATGCATATATTTATTAATAAAATGCATACATATAATTTTAACGAATTTCCATAAATTAATTATCATACTTTTGTCCACACACTATATATAATAGTGGTAAGATAAGAAAAGAAAGATTATCAATAGTATCTTCTCGATGCTAAAATGGAAATGAAGATCCAATGTCTGACAATGTTGGGATTCGAGTCTTGATCCAATGGTCAATATTCAAAGTTATTCATACACTATACAATGCTAAGAAAAAAAATGAGAAACATGTGTTTTGACACCTTTGAATACAAAAAATGCTCTGGCTTCTTCACAATGTGTATTGGCCTACGGTGTATGAACATTCCTGGTTTTGACCCGAACAGCCAAGTTCATGACCATATTGACATCATATATAGTTTATGATACAGTTCCCGCATTTGGTAGATTCGTGCATCTTATTCAACAAGATATGCTCAAAGTGAGCAGTGCGTTGTTTTATTTTGTTAAGCAAGTACACTATTCTTACCATTACCACTATCTTAACACTCTATGGTGTACGAAAAACTTTGAATATTAATTGTTGGATCAAGACTCACGAATCCCAACATTTCCAACCGTTGGATCTTCTTTTCCATTCTAGAATCTAGAAGATTCTATTGATAGTATTTATCATAATGAAATGCTATATGCACAAACCTCAAAACACACTTCTCCATCATTCTAGAATCTTCCCCTTGTTTCTATAGACCATGTTACCAAAAAATTTAAGTATTTGAATTTAGGGTCCTTTGTGCTAAATGTATGTACTTGGATGTATTTTTCATTTTTGAGGTCCTTGGTGTAACATGTGTACACATCCACTTACGTGTTAACTAATTGAAGAATCTCACTCCCTAGGGACATATACCTTAGTCAAAACTAGTATGAAGAGTATAGCTCGATGAGCTTCTCTCGCGAGAAGGAGCTGTACCCGACTACTTACCTTGCTTGGTTTTAGGGTCCTTTGTGCTAAACGTATGGACCTCGATGTAATTTCCCCTTTTTTATGTCCTTGGTCTAAAATGTAGTACTCCCACCATCCGTTTAAAATTCTAACCAAAAAGTGTAAGTGGTGAAATTTAAATGAATTTAAGCTTACTTGTCAACGAGTACGAACATTCTTGGATTTCAAGGCGAATGACCAAGGTCAAGGCCATATCAACATCATAATTTATGTTGATGACCTCATATCAGCAAATTTGCATGGGATCAGATTTAGCCATATTTTCAAACAATCGAAGAAGAAGCAGTATGAAGAGTTTGACTCAGATCAGCTGATCTCTCGAGAAGGAGCCAAACTAGAAAGTTTTCCATTTAGGGTCCTTTGTGCTAAATGTATGGACCTCGATGTAATAATTTTCCTTTTTTAGGTCCTTGATGTAAAATGTACTCCCACCGACCGTATAAAATGTTAACTTAAAAGTAAATGGTGAAATTTAAACGAATTTAAGCTTAGTTGTCAACGAGTATGAACATTCTTGGATTTCAAGCTAACCGACCAAGGTCAAGGCCATATCAACATCATACTTTATCCCGATGATCCCATGTTAGAGAATTTGCATGGCAATAGATCTGGCCATGTTTTGAAAACAATCAAAGAGGAAGTAAGTATTAAGAGTTTGGCTTAGATCAGCTGATCTCTCGAGAATGAGCCAAACCAGATTGTTTCTTTAGGGTTCTTTATGCTAAATGTATATGGACCTCGATGTAATTTTTACTTTTTTGAGGTCCCTTATGTAAAATGTACTTTGATCAACTGTGTAAAGTTCTAACCTAAAAGTATTATGGTGAAATTTAAACTAATTTAAGCCTAGTTGTCAACAAGTATGAACCATTCTTGTATTTTACGATGAACCACCAAGGTAAAGGCCATATCTACATCATACTTTATGCTGATGATCCCATATCCAAGAATTTGCATGCCGACAAATTTGGCCATATTTTGAAAATAATCGAAGATGAAGTAGTATGAAGAGTATGGCTCAATCAGCTACTCACTCGAGAAGGAGCCGAACCCAACTATTTTCCTTTCTTAATTTTAGGGTCCTTTGTGCTAAATGTATGGACCTCCATGTAATTTCCCCCCTTTTAGGTCTAAAAGAGTAAGTGGTGAAATTTAGATGATTTTAAGCTTACTTATCAACGAGTATGAACATTCTTGGATTTCAAGCCGAACGACCAAGGTCAAGGCCATATCAACATCATAGTTTATATGATGATGATGATCCCATGTAAGAGAATTTGCATGGTAATAGATCTAGCCATGTTTTGAAAACAATCAAAGATGAAGTAGTATCAAGATTTTGGCTCAGATCAGCTGATCTCTCGAGAAGGAGCCGAACCACAAAATTTTCCTTTTAGGGTCTTTTATGCTAAATGTATGGACCTCGATGTAATTTTTGCTTTTTTGAGGTTCCTGATGTAAAATGTACTCTGATCGACCATGTAAAGTTCTAACCTAAAAGTTAGTGGTGAAATTTAAACAAATTTAAGCTTAGTTGTCAACGAGTATGAACCATTCGTGTATTTCAAGACGAACCACCAAGGTCAAGGCCATATCTACATCATACTTTATGCTGATGATCCCATATCCAAGAATTTGCATGCCAACAAATTTGACCATATTTTGAAAACAATCAAAGACAAAGTAGTATAAAGTGTGTGGCTCGATTAGCTACTCTCTCAAGAAGGAGCCAAACCCGACTATTCTGCTTGCTTAATTTTAGGGTCCTTTGTGCTAAATGTATGGACCTCGATGTAAAATTCCCCATTTTTAGGTCCTTGTTGTAAAATGTACTCCCACCAATCGTGTAAAATTCTAACCTAAAATTAAGTGGTGAAATTTAAACGAATTTCAGCTTATAGTTGTCAATGAGTATGAACATCCTTGGATTTCAAGCTGAACGACCAAAAGGTCAAGGCCATATCTCTACATCATACTTTATTCTGATGATCGAGTATCCAAGAATTTGCATGGTGGCAGATTTGGCCATATTGTGAAAACAATCGAAGAGAAAGTAGTATGAAGAGTATGGCTCGATCAGCTGCTCTCTCAAGAAGGAGCCGAACCCGACGGTTTTCTTTGCTCAATTTTAGGGTCCTTTGTGCTAAATGTGTGGACCTCGATGTAATTTTCCATTTTTAAGGTCCTTGATGTAGAATGTACTCCCACCGACCGTGTAAAATGCTAAACTAACAGTTAGTGGTGAATTTCAACAAATTTAAGCATAGTTGTCAACGAGTACGAAAAAATCTTGGATTTCAAGGCGAACAACTACAAGGTCAAGGCCATATCTCTACATCAGACTTTATGCTCATGATCCCATATCCAAGAATTTGCATGCCGACAAATTAGGGCATCTTTTGAGAACAATCGAAGATATTAAAAACACAAAATAACCAATTTCAAATTTCCAAGTGAAAGGAATTTATTTTCTGAAAAGCAAGTAAGAAGAATTTATTTCCTTTTTTCTGTTAAAAAATAATGAGCGAGAAGAGACTATGAGCACAGAGGAGGCAGCGAGAGAGATGTGAAGAGGAGGATTTGAAGGTGGTGCATTATCAGAGCAAAGCTAGGGTGGGTTCCTGACACGAGGTACATGGTACAGTGAGTAGAGTAAATTTCAGGACCACAATATATATGCATGCAAAACAACATGTGTTTTCTCTCTCCTTCACTCCCTCATCACCACCCCCACACCCCGGCCGGCTGATCTCTCCCTCGTCCACAACATGGCGATGTCCACGCGCGTCGACTGGTGACCTGCCTTCTATTGGCGACTCTGTGTCTTTGTCTGGCATGTTTGTCAGCTGCATTGATGGGAACCATTTTGGTCCTTACAATAGAGTATCAATTCAAACTTTCCTGGTTCCGAAAGTTTCACTTTCTTCACGAACATTCGGGCGGGAGGATATTCAATAGATCTCCATTCGCAGTACTACTAGTACTACAGGGTATAATGAGAAGTACAAAAAGAAACTTTTTTTGACAAGTAGTACCAAAAGAAACTTCATTCAACCATTATCATAACAACACGAGTTTACATATATAGGACTCACTGCTGAACTAGTGCAGATCCAGCGCCTCCTAGCACCTAGTCCGCGTCGCCAGCGGCAGCTCGTGACATCGGCACCAATGACAGCTCCAGCGAAAGAGCCGGCTCCTAACTCATCGGCACCTCTGGATAAGGCGGCGGCACCTCCTGAGCCATCGCCGGCACCACCGGATAACAAGGCGCACCTCCGGAGCCATCAGCAGCTCCAAGAGAACACTGTGTATGAAGTTGCAGTTGTTTGGGAACCGGTTCCAGTAGTTGGTGAAAATGTTGGCGCCGGTGAACACCACCATCTCGTAGCTGCAGTGGAAGGCCTGGCCGTAGAGGAGATGGGCGTCCCTGAAGTTGACAAACTTGACCTTCAACGTCTTGTCCGGATTGCCATAGAGGCCGTACATATGGTACTTGCGGTGACCGTACCCAACATCGAGGAAGGCACACGCCAGCTGCCACTTTGTTCTCGCGGGGAAAAATCCCAAATGCGAAGGACATTGTCCTCCTATGTGGCGTTGTCGGGGTCTTTGCGCTCTGGTATGGCGGGTGGCAGCCGTAAGGTGGCCATGGATGACAGATGAGGACATATATGGTTGCTAGAAGTGGGGGAATAGAGATGGTTTGGTGCGGGGAAGGGGAGCGATTAAATAGCAAGGAGGTGATCTGACATTAATGATGCAGATTAGCAAAGCGAGGGGACAATCAATGTCACTGATGAAGTCGATGCATGTGGAAAATATCGATCATGATGACTAGGGAAGTGATTGGACGGAATGATGACTCTGCTTCCTGCACTCGATGACCCAGTCATAATTTTGTAGTGCGTCCCAGGCGACCACGACCTCCCCAATCTATGGGCCCTATGTGGATGACTGAGGTTATGGGTGAAAATAAATTGACAATGGTAAAGTGGTATGAAATGTGATTTACCAAACGTTAAGTTGTTATTAACCAATATTCTTGTTAGAGAAAAAATGCATACATTAAGTCTATTAGTAATAACTATCTACCCATATTGAGAATACATCCTACTGTGCTATGAAATTTTAGGGGTGGTGAAATGATGGTTCTAGAACATGTTGGAGTTTGCTCTAGCTACTATTCAACATGAATCCAGCTGCTCTGAACCATTGGATCTAATATCCCAACGGTCAGGATTGGTGCTATGGATGCAATTCAAAACATCTCCATTATAGTAGTAGAGAAAAGTACCACCACCCGGTAGAATGGAAAAAAGATCCAATGGCTAGCATTGTTGGGATTCACGAGTCTTGATCCAACGGTCAATACTCAAAGTTATTCATACATTATATAGTGGTAAGATAAGATAGCAAAGACTATCAATAGTATCTTCTAGATGATGGAATGGATTAGAGGATCCAATAACTAGCATCAATGTTGGGATTCACGGGTCATGAATCAACAGTCAATATTCAAAGTTGTTCGCACACTATATATAAAAACTAGTGGTAAGATAAGAAAAGAAAGACTACCAATAGTATCTTCTCGATGCTAAAATGGAAATGAAGATCCAACGTCTGATAATGTTGGGATTCGCATCTTGATCCAACAGTCAATATTCAAAGTTATTCGTACACTATATAGTGCTAAGAAAAAAATGAGAAACATGTGTTTTGACACCTTTGAATACAAAAAATTCTCTGGCTTTTTCACAATGTTTATTGGCCTACGGTGTATGTACATTACTGGCTTTGACCCGAACAGCCAAGGTCATGACCATATTGACATCATATTTGTACTACTATAATGGAGAGGTTTTGAATTGGATCCATAGCACCAATCCTAACCATTGGGATGTTGGATCCAATGGGTCAGAGCAGCTCGATTCGTGTTGAATAGTACCTACAACAAACTCCACCATGTTCTAGAACCATCATGTCACCACCCCCAAAATTTCAGAGCACAGTAGGTTGTATTCTCAATATGTGTAGATAGTTATTATTAATAGACTTAATGTATGCATTTTTTCTCTAACAAGACATAAAGTATGGTGGTTCTAGAACATGGTGGAGTTTTCTCTAGGTACTATTCAACACGAATCCAGCTGCTCTGAACCATTGGATCTTATAGCCCAATGGTCAGGATTGGTGCCATGTATCCAATTCAAAACTGCACCATTATAATAGTTAGAGATAATGGAGCAGTTTTGAATTGGATCCATAGCACTAATCGTGACCATTGGTTTGTTAGATCCAATGGTTTAGAGCAGCTGGATTCATGTTGAATAGTACCTAGAGAAAACTCCACCATGTTCTAGAACCATCATGTCACCACCCCCAAAATTTCATAGCACGGTAGGTTGTATTCTCAATATGTGTAGATATATTATTAATAGACTTAATGTATGCATTTTTTCTCTAACAAGACTATTGGTTAATAATTACAATGTTATATACTAATGACATGTCATGCTTCTGTATATTATCTGAGTTTCACTGCAAGGCACGTGCAGCTTACTAGTACTACTACGAAGAGCATAGCTCAGCTCCGTGATGGAGGAGGAGGACCCAACTACTAGTTTTAATTGCTTGATTGTAGGGTCCTTTGTGTTAAATGTATGGACTTGGATGCAATTTTCACTTTTTAAGGCCCTTTGTGTAACATGTACACATGCACTAGTTGTGTTAATTATTGAAGCATATCACTCCTTCGAGACATACCCTAGTACAATAAATAAAGTGCCACCACCCGATTTTCAGAAAACGTGGACATGTTTTGTCACAATTCCCTAGTCTTAGGACGTTTCAAGCTTCCCTATATATTATCTAACTACGCACATGCACTCAAATAACTTTATGTCGATTTAAAGAAAGTAGGTCAAATTTGAACTACAAGTAAGCACAACAGATTCTTTCTTGAATTTGTAAGAGATCCAACAATTAACAATGTTGGAATCTGTCAATCTATATGCGATGATCAATGTTCAAAGTTATCCGTGTTATATATCTTATTAGTAAGTTGCACATGCCTTGCACGTGAGAATAAGATAGTAGAAGTATATGCCATATCATTTTTTCACTACTACTATAAAGGAGAAATTTTGAATTGGATCCATAGTACCAATCCTGACCGTTGGGCTATTAGATCCAATGATTCAGAGCAGGTGGATTTGTGTTGAGTACTACCTAGAGCAAACCCCACCATGTTCTAGAACCATCATGTCACCCCCAATTCGTAGCATAGTAGACTGTATTCTAAATATGTGTAGATAGTTATTGTTAATTGACTTAATGTATGGATTTTTCTCAAACAAGACTATTGGTTTATAACAACTTAATGTTTGTTAAATCACATTTCATACAGTATATACGTGTGTGGCACATGCTTTTTACTAGTTTATATAAAATTATAATAGGTCACGCGCAAAAATAATTATAATTTTGAGTTACATCCATAAAGTACCGTTGGATCTTAATTCTATCCATTCTAGCATCTAGAAGATACTATTGATAGTGTTTAGCACACTAAGAGTATGCACAAACCTCAAAACACACTTCTCAATAATTCTAGAATGTTCTTCGTCATTTCTCTAGAGCATGGTGAGTACTATTAAGTAGCTAGTTGGTTGATTACTACTACATGATACAAAGTATAAGAACCAATATACAACAGATATTCTATGGACGTGGCTCAAAATTATAATTATTTTTTGAGCTTCGCCTATTATTATAGTTTTTAAGTAGTCCTATTTATCGGAGTTGGGCGAGCTGGCTTGAGGATTGATGTCCTTTTATTTCGGCATGTGGGTTCAAATGCTTCGCGTTCTAGAAAAGTGATTCTACGGTGCACGCTATCTAACAGGGAGGGGAGAAATGTGGGTTCACGTCCTTTCCTGAAACACAGTCTATGTGATGAGACGATACAATACTGAGCCAGGACGTGACAGCTTCCTAGTCTAGAACTCTAGCTATAACTCCAGCAGGCGTCCTCGATCCACTACAGAAGACCGACAAGGGAACATGCAAAATTAACACCCCCCAAAGAGCCTCCCATCTTCCCCATCTATGACGTTCCCCATTCGCTAACGCTGGCTAGTCGCATTTTGGATCCTCTCGAGCGCTGCACTTCCTAAATTTTCCTAGCCATTTCTCGCAAGCTGCATCGGTTCTTGCAAGTATCCATCACTCTCCTCCAAGAAACCCCAACAATCATATTTGAATCCGCCCTCGCCCCCAGTCCATCCGGACACAATGGCAGATTCAATGCACAACATTCGGTACGGTGGCTAGAGCAAGGTCAACGACGACGCCTACGGAGAAACCGCATGCTCCAAGGACTTCAGCCACCAAGTTGTCGGCAGAAAAGGTAGCAGATGCCCCAACGATGGCTGTGAGACATTGGTCGCCTTCCACGACTTCCTCAACCACAAGATGGCGTGCCCACATGGCCCGTGCAACTACACTAAGCCTAGATGCGAGTCCGCCGCCACGCCAAGAGTGGTCCTCGCTCACCTCGGAAAATCCCACTCAATTGAAGTGTAGAGTCTCCACTATGGCGAGGAACAAAGGTACATCTCTCATCCTTTGCTGGCACCTGTCTCATGGAGAGTAGAGAACGTGGTATCCGGGGATGATGGTACATTGTTTGCCGTGCAATTTGACATGCTCGACTATGGCCTCGCCATATCCGTCCAGTGCGTCAGGTACGCGGCGTGCTTGTTTCCGCGGTATGTGGTGGAGTTGCACTTTTATAAACCTTCAATGATTGGAGAGGACCTGGAGGAGTTCGCCAAAGATAGCCTGTTTTTCGAGCCAAAGAGAAGCGCGTCGCCAGCCTCCATCAGGATTACTGAAGATTACCGTAATTTCCTAATTAAGAAACATGATAGGTTCACACTGGATTACTCATTTTGCATCCACAATGTGGGAGATGGAAAATATGACCATCATGATTCTGATGATGATCTGTCGTTCAAGTTTGTTTAGATCAAACACTGGAGATGATCTAGCATTTCCTTTGAAACATGCCTATGTATTTTTTCATGGGAGTGCCTAGAAATCAGGCGTCTGAGAACTTCTAATATGTATATTTAGCATGCTGCAATTTAGTCCGCCGATTCTTACTTCCTTTAGAAATCCCATGTTCATCTCTCAGCCGCTGTCGGCACTACGATCATCAAGACTAGAGAACATCGGATATGGGGACGATGGTATGGTTTTCGCTATGCTATTTGACATGCTCGAGTGGGGCGACATCATCGTATTCGTCGTGTGTGTCAGGTCGGATGGGTGCTCATCGCCCTTGTACAATGTGCAGTTCACCGTCTATCACCCGTCACCAGAGGCTGGGTTTTGGGAGGGTGCAGTGCGCAATTCCTTCACTCCTGGGAGCAGGGTGGTGCCTAGCATCATGTAGAAGGAAAAGCATTCCATGGTGGTGTACCTTCACATTTCTCAGACCTAGGGCCTGTATTACTTAATATGAATCTGTTGGGAGGGAGAATTACAAATTGACCATTCTACTACCTCAGAATTTTTTATCCCGCTTTCACTACATACCACGGACGTACGTCTACTGGAGGTTGGATTTTGGATGCAGAGTAGTACTAGTATAGCACTAGTTCTTGTACTTCGGACTATTTTGTACTACTATATACTGGTACTGGTAGTACTTGTTTAGGCCAAGGATAGGAGATTGGTTTTCTTTGCTTTTATTCTATCGTTCCTATTACTGAAATATTTTGTTTAACTAATAGTGATGTATTGTTATTTGTTTAGATCAAGTGCAGCAGTTTGCCTTGCTTTTGTTTTGAAAGTTAGCATTGTCAGAATTATCTAGATGAGTCTTGGGCATTTTGAGTTGCATATGGGGGGTCACACAGGCATTGTCACTTGATTGTCAGTTTTGCTTGCTCCAATGATCGAGTTTGTTTTTTGAACTGGAACAAGAACTGATTCTCTCTATACTATTATTGAATTTCAAGCCGGAAAGCTATTGAATCTCTCAAATGTTCTGTCGTTGCTATTACTAAAACATTTTGTGGAACTGATACTCATGTAGTGTACTTGTTTAAATCAAGGGCAGTAGATAGTCTTGCTTTTATTTGAAACATGGCCTTGTGGCAATCTAGATGAGACTTGGGCATTATGGGTTCCATATGGGTGTCACACAAGCATTGATCGTCAGTTCATCATGCTCCAATGGTCGAGCATTTCCTTTTAAACATGGCTCTCTATACTGGGAGCTAGCACTACTTGCTTAGATCAAGTAGCTTTTTAGCATGCTGCAATTTAGTACGCTGAATCTTTCTTCCTTTAGACACTCCAGGTACTTCTCTTAGTCGCTGTTGGCACCACACTCATCGAGAGTAGAGAAGATCGGATCAGGGGATGATGGTATGGTATTTGCTCTGCTATTCGACATGTGCGAGTCAGGCGACCTAAGCGGATCCATTGTGTGCGTCAGGCCGGACGCATGCTCGTCGCCCTTGTACAATGTGTTGATCGTCAGTTTTGCACTCTAATGGTTGAGTGTGTTTGGTGAAAAGGACAAACTAATCGCGCGACAAGGTTTTTAGAGCTGAAATAAAAACTGGTTCTCTCTATACTACTATTGTATTTCATTGTCTATATTGTTGAATTGGTCACTTTTAAAATGCTGTTGAATTGTTCAAGTGCCCTTGAATATGAACTTAGAATCTGTTGATAATTTTTCTACCTTATTCTGTCTTGCTGAATTTTGACATGAATAGCTGTCAAAAAGAATTTTCGCTTTTCCCCCTCCCTCTCTGACGTCTTTGTTTCGAATTTGGTCGAGCACATCACAATGCAATTTTTATTAACCAGGAGAAGAAATATAGTAGCTCATTTGGCCCCTCTTTATCCTAGAACATTTTTATTTGGTCTTTTTGGGGTCAGGGGACTACTGACCACAACCCAGTGAAATTTGAGAAAGGAGCCCATGGAGCATAGCCGAGAAGATATTAATTCGGCCTTTTAGGAGTTAGGGGACTACTAAGCACAACCCACTAAAATTTGAGAATAAAGCCCATGGAGCATGGCCTATGGAGTATAACCCATGTAGAGCAGCCTATGTAGAAAAGCCAAAATCTTTTTAATTCGGCCTTTTGGGCAATGCACCCCACCTCTCAAAATAAAAATAGAAACTCTTCCTACCCATGTTTTTAAGAAAATACTGCATTATGTGGCATTTTATAAATTGAGATGACAGGAGCGCTGCCCTTTTATGTTTTAAAAGAGATAAAATAGACACAAAATATTTTTAAGAAGACTAATACATAAATTGTTGTACTAATAAAAGTTTAATGATATTTATTCTATAAATATCTTTGTTGTAGTGGCAACACACTCTATTTATGTTTATTTGAGTTGAAGGTCTTTTCTTCTAGCAATATCGCATTACGGAGAGACTGACATCATGGACCCACCAGTATGCAGCGTCCCTGGAGTTTGTTTTGAGGGTGGGTTCAAAAAACGTTTAAATACTTATATAGAGAGGCTCGCATCAGGGACCCACCAAACAGAACATACAAGGCTATATCAGGGACCCACAAGCCAGAACATGCCAGAGAGGCTGACATAAGGACCCCATCAGTAATACCATACATGTCTGCCATGGTGAAAACAGCGGACGCGGCCGAAAAAAAGTCCATCATACACATGTTGCACTTATAAAGAAGCTGACATGTCGGACCCAGCAGACCCAAGCATAGCCCATGAAATTAGCCTATCAGCCCCAAGCATAGCCCAATATCTTGTAATTCGTCTGTAACATCCCAAAACTTTAATCGATATTATCCAATCCTAATCACCCAATTTAGGGTTAACAAAAACTTTTATTAAAGAAAAGGCATATGAATGCATGTGTGTTTGCATTAGTGTAGATTTGAGTGTATATGCCATGCTTGATTGTTCTAAATGTTATGAAATGGTTTGAAGGTGAATGCCACATCATCTAGACCATTTACAAACAAAATCCAAAGAAAAAGAAATAAAAAATGATTAAATAAACCAAATGGTCATTTTGACCATTTTAATCCACTAGGCCACTTTAGGTGTTCCTAGAAGACATTTTCTAACACAAACTTTTCTACTTGTTTTCACCCCTTGCTAGACCAAGTAAAAGTGTATCAAGGCCTACTTTAAAAACTTATGAAAACATCTAGCAAATCAATTTAATGGACATTTCAAAATTGAATCAAGTGTATGTGCTAAGATCACCCTTTTCCAAAAACCCATTAAATGAGTTCACCTTGACTTATCCCAGCAAACCTAGTCACTCAAAAATTTTGAATCAAAAATTCAAAAATAATTTTCATGCGGCCATTTCATCAAACACTTGGCATGCACAGAGTAATCCTTAGACTAGCTTTACTATTTGGTACAGTGATTATCGACCAACTGGTTCCCTAGTTACTCCCTTGTTCCCTCTAAGCCTAACCCAGCCCCAGACCAGCGCCCCCCTTCGCCGCTGGCATAGTGGAGCACCGCCGAAAAGTTGTCATCGCCGGCCAACCACGGCCAGCTCGCACCAGACCGCCCCGCGCCCATCCAACATGTTCACTAGCATCATCATAGCCTACCGCCACCCCCTGTCCAGGCCATAGCCCCAGCCGAGCCATGGACCACACTAGCACCGCCGTGCACCGCCTCTCTACGCCGTGTCTAGTGCGCGCAAGTGCGCCGCGCCCGATCAGCTCGCACGCGCTGCGCCTTGACCTCCCCTCGCGTGCACAGACCCTCCATGATAGAAGCACCCCGGCAGACACCCGCATTCGCCGCCGCGCCACCCGTAGCTGTCGTGCGCCGTCTCGAACAGCGCCGCTCCCGCGTAGAGCTTCGCACGTGCCCGACCGTTGCACATCGCCCCGTGTCATGACTTTAAGCCAGTTACGACCGTTAGGAGACACCGCACCATCCTATGACCTTGCTCATGCCATTAGCTGCCTGTAGCAACACCACTGTCGACCTCAACGCCGCACCGCTCGGTCCCCTCGTCGAGCTATAAAAGGAGGCCACCCTAGCCTCCAATCCTCACACCACTGGACTCCCTACTCCTCACTGCCTTCCCCACCTCTTCTCGGAGCAAGGCGAGCACCACCATGCCAGAATTGCGCTGGAGTTCGCCGCTGCTGGAGGAGAAGTGCGCCGTTGATTGCGACCACCCCGAGCCCTGCCGTGACCGCGCCTCGCCTCGCCATTGTCTACCACGTTGATTGCCCCCTATCACCGACCCTAGCTGGACCCCAGGTGAACCCCACGAGACCCCCACCACCGCGCTAGGTCACCTTCCTCGCCGTTGCTGTTCGTCGTCGATGATGATGCTCGGTCGTTGGATTAGAATAGGATTGCACGGTCCAGATTTGCTGATACCGTTTCGCGTTAGATGTGTCGCTGACCAGTAGGTCCGCACTGTCAGTAGCCCACTGTGCCGCGGAGCGCCACTGGGCCGGTCCGTTTAGTTTCCCCCTCGGGCCTAGAAATTCAAATAATGATTTTTCCATTTAGGATTAAACTAGTTTCTATGCCTAGATTCAAAAATCAATTCAGAGAGTTTCACTTAACCAAATTGCATGATTCAAATTTTCTTAGAAAGATAACTAAAATATCTATCCAAGATAGTTGAATTTAAATTAATTGGAGTTAGAGATCACATATAGTAAAAATAACAAGACAGAGAACTTTGCAACTTCAAACATTTTTCAAAAATCAACCATAATAGCTTTTTAGTTGATTACAACTATCAAAAATCACATTCGACAATATCTATCTGAATAGGTAAAAATATTTAGGTTTGCATGCAGTGACTTTGGGATAGTACCAAAATAATGCTATTAGGGCATTTCTAGTCACTTTAAATCTATTAAATAATAATCTTAAACTTTATAAAATGTGACCAACCATTTAAATCACATTCCCATGTATTAGAATATGTGGTGATGACATGTGTCCACATGATCCCATATTTTATTCGAAGAATATTAAATCTTAATTAATTTTAATGAGTAGAAATTAGTTTTCTCAAATAATATAAAGGAAACTAGTTCTTTAATTCATGTGATGAGTGTGATGATGCTAGATCATCAAGTGTGTGCCTTAGTGTGCTAAATAGCAATAGATAAGTATTGTTTGGTGATGGTGTACCCTGTATTCATTTATAGATGATAGTACCGATCAAGTCTAGAGGAGGAGGAGTTCTACCCCGAAGAAGACGAGGAGAATTTCAATCACTACACCAACCAAGGCAAGCTAGATCTATGAAAGCTTTAACCTAAGAAAGATGCACGGGGCATGCTTTGGTTCTACCATTTTGATTATACCAATCCCAAGTTTTACTTGCAAGATTTTTTCGTTTACTTTACCAAAGTTCTTTACTTTTAAGATAGATAGCATCAAGAGTATAAAACTAGGCCTATCTAGTTATACTTAGATGTCATTCTATGGCATGAGATTGAAGATTAGCACCCCTCATTAGTGAAAAATTTTAACCTTAGTGGCTAGTGCTAAGCATAGAACTTGATCACTTTAGATGGGAATACTTGGTGAAAATGATTATGAAAACCTTGGAATGATGAGTCATTCTATTGAAATGTTTTGACATGTGTTGAGAAACACCAATGGATTTGATGATGAAAATGTTGAGGCATGAGCCTTAGCCCTTTTACAAAAACTGATGGTTGGGTTCGGATGCGATACCATTCCAATTTTACCGTACAACCACAATACCTGAATTGGGTAGGGCTTAGCAGGAAGTTTATATGCATTAGTATGGGATCCCTCGCTGGAGAGGTTTGAGATGAGGCTACCTCTTGATGTTGTCCACCTATGCAGTGCCCAGGATGGCAGATGGCCATGGCTGGAAGGCCAAGCTCATAGGGGAGGTGCCTATACTAGAGTGTGTAATTGAAAGGTTATGATTGATTATCTGCATAATAAGTATGATTGATTCAAGATTATCCCTGACGGATGTATCGAATATTGTGGTGAAAGTGTACCACCTCTGCAGAGTTTCAAACTATTCAAATAGCCACGTCCGCAGTCATGGACAGCTGGAGTGGCCATACTATTCCGTCGTCAGATATTTTCAGAATGACTTGTGAAATGAATGGTGACTTTGACTTGACCATAACAGGGTTGTGAATATGAAAACTAGTTTCCCACTTAGGTGATTTAGAACATTAAATTAGCTTTCTTTACTTTTGAGCTCAACTTAAGATAAATCTACCTTTTGCAAATAAACTCAGAGCTTAGCATTCCTATTTAGACCTACCTTACTTGTTAGTGATAGTTTGCGAGTACTTAAAGAGTACTCATGGCTTTGTCCCTGGCTATTCCCGTGGCCAGACTATGAGGAGGACTATCCGAAAGACGGACAACAGGACGGATACGACAACTAGGATCATCTGCCATCATCAGCATTGCTTGTGACCCTGAAGATGGAGCCCACTACTACGCTTCATTATTCCGCTGCTTAATTGTATTAAGACTGGATCATGAGATCCTTTATTCGTGTAAAACCTTATTATGGTTTGTAATTGATGATTTACTATGATAACCAATCTGTTATGTCTCACAAAAATGGTAATCCTGGGATTGCGAGGTATGGCATAACAGGCATCTGGGATTAAAAATCCAGGTGTTGACAACTTTGTATTAGAGCCAGGTTAACCATAGGAGACCCTAGTTAGAATGGACGTCCGAACAAAAACTTAGTTTCAAAAACAAAGGAAGTGAGTATTTATGAAAAACTATTCCCACTCTTATCCTTGAGATTCTTTCAAAAAAATCATGTTCCTCAAAAATTCTTACATTACTACACAAAAGTTGACACACTAATCACCTCACTAACTTACTCATCCTAAATTATTATAGATGGAAGTTCAGTATTGCAAGTTCTACCAGTTGGGCAACGGAGGCCAACTAATCTTTCAGAGGGATCTAGATGCACTGTCAGAGTACCTTGAGCACCCGCATCCGGAATTCTTTGGTGCCCAACTCAAGGAGCACCCAGGAGGAGATCTACAATGGCTGTTAGTTGCAGACCTCCGAGGCAAGATGGAAGCACCCCTTCCGGAGAAGATTCAATTCACCGTTAGAGAGAACAACCGGCTAGATGGATTAGCCAGGGCCATGCATGAAGCTCTTACCCGTCTATGTGGGCAAAACATCGACTTGATCCAGGGAACTTGCTTTGCTCACTACGCAAGGCATGATTCCATGGGAATACCATTGGAGATGCCAAGTCACCCAGAGATGAAATGCCAAGTGGAGAACCTTGACTTCCTACTGTATGATAGGAAGAAGGACCAGACTCTCGCCATGCTCGTCAAGGATCGCAAATCACTTCGACGTCAACGCCAGAAGAAGGATCGCACCATCGCTTGTCTTTGCAAGAAGGTGGCCGACCTCGAGAAGACCATCCGTGAGCAGGAAGTCCAGCTTGAAGCATAGGAGGAGGAGGAAGGTAAAGATATCCAAGGAGATCTTTACTCTTACCTCAGCGATGACAACGACTACCTGGAGGATGATGCCATGGAGCTCCACACTAATGATGATGATTATGACTTCATCGTTGATGAGTAGATGCACCTGATCACTACCGTAGGAATGAGTTGTATCGGTCCCACTGTATCGTAGTTCACATAATGGTTCTTAAAACCATCTGTTTCCCATTTGTGTGTGGTGTGTGTTTGTGTGGTGTCCTTTGCATAAATGAATGAATGAATGAATGAGAGGAAGTGTTAGTTTGCAAAACCTAAGTCAAACTCAAAGTTTCAAGCTTTTGAAACAAAACCATGAACCTTAGAACTTTCCCTCTTATCTCTTTATCTATATCAATCTTCAGATGACTCGTGGAAACCAAGGAGGAAGAAGCTCATCGCAGGACCCGATGTTGCAGATTCTGCAAATGCTATTTTCCGACCGTGAAGCTAGTAGAGCAAAGCGTCAAGCCAACCTAGCCACCCTGCAACAGATAGCTCAGATGGCCCACAATAATCAAGGCCATGGAAACCAGGATCATCGGATCCAAGCTTAAGAACTTTCAGAATACCAATCCGCCTATCTTTAGCAAGTCTGAAGACCCTTTAGATGTTGATGATTGGTTGCAAACCATGGAGAACAACCTGGAAGTCGCAGGAGTTGACGCAAATTAGAATGTAGTATTTTCCACCCACTATCTGGCAGGAGATGCAAGAGCCTGGTGGAATAGCACTTGTACTATGAACCACGGTCAAGTGATGACATGGGAAGCTTTCAAGATCAAGTTCAGCCACACCCATGTGCTGCAAGGTTTAGTCACCCGGATGAGAGATGAATTCAGAGAACTGAAGCAAGGCAGGATGACCATAGTTGAGTACCATGACAAACTTTTGTCGCTAGCTAGATATGCCCCTGACGAGATCAACACTGAAGCCAAGAAGAAGGAAAGGTTCCTGAATGGATTGCACGATGAGATGCAAACGGTGTTAGTCAACATCCGTTCTGAAGATCTGGAAGAGCTTGTAGATTCCACCATATAGATGGAAGGAAAGATCAACCAAGACAACGACAACCGCAAGCGTCGAATGATGCACCAGAGTGGATCCAACAATCACCAGAAGTATCGCCCCAACCCGTCTGCAGGATATGCCCCCAAAAAAATAGACCCTCGATGAACCATCCTAGCTACCCCAATCGTAGCGTATGAAGTCCGGAGGAAGCAACAACTACCCTGGCAACACCAACAGCTTCAAACGTGCACCGCCCAAGTCCAACAACAACAACAATACTGCCCCAAGGACTGGAAGCAATGTTGTGCCTGTTGCAGCCAAAGACAAGTCCCATATTACTTGCTTTGAATGTGGAGTCAAGGGTCACTACTCCAACGAGTGTCCCAAGAAGCTTGCAGCCACCACCAATGTGAATGCACCAGCTCAGCAGCAACGCCATGTTTAGCCCGGAAGAAGATTCGCCCCAGGGAATTCACTCAACTGCAACGGCCGTCTATTCCACATCAATGCTGAAGAAGCCCAGCAAGCGCCAGATGTCGTGTTGGGTATGTTTTCTGTTAACTCAGTATTAGCAAGAGTGTTGTTCTATTCTGGAGCATCAAACTCGTTTGTTACAGAAGAATTTTCATGCACTAGTAAGATTCACCCAACCAGTTTGAAGCATGTTATGATAGTTCAAATACCTGCTTCAACCACCAAAGCTAGAAAAATTTGCAAGGCTATACCTATCAGAATCCATGGGATAGATTTTTATGCCAATCTAATAGTACTTGGAACCAAAGGTTTGGAAGTAGTACTAGGAATGGATTGGATGTCGAAACATAAAGGATTGATCGACTGTGGCAACAAATCCATAACCATGACCAGTAGCACTGGAGTATCAGTAGAGCATGTATCTGAAACTTTGACCCGTCAATTCAAGTGTAACAAGAGTTTATCCCAACCAACCCTAGACCAAGTCAGAGTAGTCTGTGAATACCCTAATGTATTCCCAGATGAATTGCCCGGTATGCCCCTAGATCGGGATATTGGGTTCATCATTGAACTAATTCCTAGAACTAGACCCATAGCTCAGAGACCTTATAGTATGAACCCATCTGAATTAGTGGAGCTAAAGAAACAACATGATGCTATGATGGCGAAAGGTTTGATTCAACCAAGCACATCGCCATGGAGATCGCCTATTTTGTTTGTGGATAAGAAAGATGGAGGTAACCATTTGTGCACGGATTACCGGAAGATGAATGACGTCACCATCAAGAACAAGTACCCACTGTCGAAGATCGAGGATCTATTTGATTAGTTGACTGGTTCCAGAGTGTTCTCTAAGATTGACCTTAGAACTGGTTATCATCAACTCAAGATTCGTGCAACGGATATTCCAAAGACCGCCTTTACCACCAGATATGGATTGTATGAGTATACGGTCATGTCTTTTGGATTAATCAATGCCCCCGCTTATTTCATGAATCTCATGAATAAGATTTTAATGAACTTCCTGGATAAGTTTGTTGTTGTTTTTATCGATGATATTCTTATGTATTCCAAGTCAGAAGAAGACCATGAGCTACACCCGAGAACCATTCTTGACACCCTTAGAGAACATCAGTTATATGCCAAGTTCAGCAAATGTGAGTTCTGGTTAAAGGAAGTAGGATTCCTAGGACATATTGTGTCGGCAGGAGGAGTTGCTGTTGATCCCGCCAAGATCAAAGATATTGAAGCATGGAAAGCCCCAACCACTCAAACCCAAGTCCGTGCATTTCTCATATTAGCAGGATATTACCGCAAGTTTGTTGAAGGATTTTCGAGCATCGCAAGACCGATGACACAATTTCTAAAGAAAGATAAGAAGTTCGAATGGACGGACAAATGTGAAGAGAGTTTTCAAGAGCTCAAGAAGAGATTGATTTCAGCCCCAATCTTGATTATGCCAGATATCAAGAAGCCTTTTGATGTATATTGTGATGCATCCAAGATTGGTCTCGGATGTGTGTTGATGCAAGAAGGCAAAGTCATAGCATATTTGTCCCAACAACTAAGGCAGCATGAACAAAACTATCCTACCCATGACCTTGAACTAGCAGCTGTAGTTTTAGCATTGAAGACATGGCGTCATTACCTTATGGGTAACCGCTGTGAGATTTATTCAGATCACAAGAGCTTGAAAGTATATTTTCACTTAGAAGGAGCTGAATATGAGGCAAAGGAGATTGATAGAGTTAATCAAGGATTATGACCTTGACATTCACTATCACCCCGGCAAAGCCAATGTGGTAGCGGATGCTCTTGGCAAATAGCCGTGTAGATTAAACACCATGATTAAAGAAGCCCAGCCAAGTTTGCATGAATAGTCGGAGCAGTTTAGAACAGAGCTAGTTAGCAAAGGATTTTTAGCTAGCATTGAACTTCAACCCACTTTGATCAGTCAGATCAAGGAAGCCTAGAAGGGAAATGCAAGTATCGACGGAATCAAGCGTCGTATCAGTATAGGGATGGTACCCAGATTCACTGAGGATGAAGAAGGAGTTTTGTGGTACAAAGGGTGTATATGTGTGCTAGAAGATTCAAAGTTGAAACAAGTTATCATGAAAGAAGCTCATGATACTCTTTATTCTATCCACCCCGGAGGAACAAAGATGTATCAGGATTTGAAGGAGCAATTTTGGTGGCACAACATGAAGAGAGAAATTGGAAGCTACATAGCCAAGAGTGATATCTGTCAGAGAGTCAAAGCAGAACATCAGAGACCCGCAGGACTGTTGCAACCATTGTAGATTCCGGAATGGAAATGGGATTCCGTCGGAATGGACTTTATCACCGGTTTGCCTACCTCTAGTAGGGGAAATGACTATATTTGGGTCATAGTTGATAGACTGTCCAAGGTAGCCCATTTTATACCTGTCAAGACAACCTACCAGAGTTCGAAGCTAGCAGGGTTGTACATTGCTAGAATTGTTAGTTTGCATGGAATCCCAAAGACCATAGTGTCAGATCAAGGAACCCAATTTACCTCAAGATTTTGGCAGGAAGTCCAAGAAGGATTAGGAACCATGTTGAATTTCAGCACAGCTTATCACCCACAGACCGATGGACAAACTGAAAGAGTCAACAAAATCCTAGAAGATATGTTGAGAGCTTGTGTGCTAGAGTATGGATCGAAATGGGAAGATTGTCTGCCTTTCACAGAATTCCTATAAAACAACAGTTATCAAGCTAGTTTGCAAATGGCCCCTGTTGAGTTCTTATATGGAAGAAAGTTTCGTACCCCTTTGAATTGGTCGCAAGTAGGAAATAGTTAGATTTTCGGACCCGACATTCTACGAGAAGCTGAAGATAAGGTTCACAAAGTCCATGAGCACCTCAAGACCGTCCAATCTAGACAAAGGAGTTATGCTGACAGGAGACGTAGAGACCTGACCTTCAATGTCGGAGATTTTGTGTATCTCAAAGTGTCGCCTTTGAAGGGAATGCAACGTTTTCAACTAAAAGGAAGTGAGCCCCCAGATATATTGGACCCTTCAAGATTCTGAATCACCGAGGAGAAGTATCTTATCAACTGGAACTGCCAGAGGAGATGTCAGCCATCCATGATGTGTTTCATATCTTGTTACTTTGAAAATGCTTAGAAGTTCTAGAGAAGACCGAAGTTTTCAAGAACATCGATCACCGAGCCGTAGATATCAACAAGGATCTGACGCATCATGAAGTGCCCATTCGTATCTTGGAAGAAGCCTTCAGAACCACCCGGACCCGGAGTATCAAGTTTCTCAAGATCCAATGGAGCAACCATACCAAAGAAGAAGCTACCTAGGAGCGAGAAGATTACATTAGGACTGAGTTTCCAGATCTCTTTAGTTCCTAGTTTTCTTTCTTAAATCTCGGGACAATATTTTGTTTAAGGAGGGAAGGTTTGTAATATCCCAAAACTTTAATCAATATTATCCAATCCTAATAACCCAATTTAGGGTTAACAAAAACTTTTATTAAAGAAAAGGCATATGAATGCATGTGTGTTTGCATTAGTGTAGATTTGAGTGTATATGCCATGCTTGATTGCTCTAAATTTTATGAAATGGTTAAAGGTGAATGCCACATCATCTAGACCATTTAAAAACAAAATTCAAAGAAAAAGAAATCAAAAATAATTAAATAAACCAAATGGTCATTTTGACCATTTTAATCGACTAGGCCACTTTAGGTGTTCCTAGAAAACATTTTATAACAGAAAATTTTCTACTTCTTTTCACCCCTTGCTAGACCAAGTAAAAGTGTATTAAGGCCCACTTTACAAACTTATAAAAACATCTAGCAAAGCAATTTAATGGACATTTGAAAATTGAATCAATTGTATGTGCTAAGATCACCCTTTTCCAAAAGCCCATTAAATGAGTTCACCTTGACTTATCCCAGCAAACCTAGTCTCTCAAGCTTAATACTATATCACTCAAAAAATTTGAATCAAAAATTCAAAAATAATTTTCATGCGGTCATTTCATCAAACACTTGGCATGCACAGAGTAATCCTTAGACTAGCTTCACTATTTGGTACAGTGATTATCGACCAAATGGTTCACTAGTTACTCCCTTGTTCCCTCTAAGCCTAACCCAGCCCGAGACCAGCTCCCCCCTTCGCCACTGGCACAGTGGAGCACCGCTAAAAAGTGGTCATCACAGGCCGACCATGGCCAGCTTGCACCAGACCGCCCCGTGCCCATCCAGCATGACCTATAGCATCACCGCAGCCTACCGCCACCCCCCTGTCCAGGCCACAGCCCCAGCCGAGCCGTGTACCACACTAGCACTGCCGTGCACCGCCTCTCTACGCCATGTCCAGAGCACGCCAATGCTCCGCACCCAACCAGATCGCACGCGCCGCGCCTTGACCTCCCCTCGCGTGCATAGACCCGCCATGATAGCAGCACCCCGGCATACACCCCCGTTCGCTTCCGCGTGACCCATAGCTCTCGTGCGCCATCTCGAACACCGCCGCCCCTGCGCAGAGCATCGCACGTGCCGGACCGTTCCACGTCGCCCCGTGCCGTGCCTTTAATCTAGTGACGACCGCTAGGAGACACCGCACCGTCCTACGCCCTTGCGCATGCCATTAGCGGCCTATAGCAACGCCACCGTCGACCTCCCCGCCACACCGCTCTGTCCCCTCATCGAGCTATAAAAGGAGGGCACCCCAGCCTCCAATCCTCACACCACTCGACTCCCCACTCCTCACTGACCTTCCCCACCTCTTCCCGGAGCAAGGCGAGCACCACCGTGCCGGAATTGCACCGGACCCTGCCGCTGCTGGAGGAGAAGTGTGCCATCGATTGCAACCACCCTGAGCCCTTCCGTGACCGCACCTCGCCTCGCCATCGTCTACCAAGTCGATTGCCCTTGTCGTCGACCCTAGCTGGAGCCCAGGTGAGCCCCAAGAGACCCCCACCACCATGCTAGGTCACCTTCCTCGCTGGAGCTGTTCGTCGTCGACGATGATGCTCGGCTGTTGGATTAGAATAGGATTGCCTGGTCCAGATTTGCTGATACTGTTTCGTGTTAGATATGTTGCTGACCAGTGGTTTCACGCTGTCAGCAGCCCGCTGCGCCGCGGAGCGCCACTGGTCCGAACCGTTTAGTTTCCCGCTCAGGCCTGGAAATTCAAATAATGATTTTTCCATTTAGGTTTAAACTAGCTTCTGTGCCTAGATTCAAAAATCAATTCAGAGAGTTTCATTTAACCAAATTGCATGATTCAAATTTTGTTAGAAAGATAATTAAAATATCTATCCAAGCCCATTGAATTTAAATCAATTGGAGTTAGAGATCACATATAGTAAAAATAACAAGATAGATAATTTTGCAACTTCAAACATTTTTCAAAAATAAACCATAATAGATTTTGAGTTGATTCCAACTCTAAAAGCTCACATTTAAAAATATCTATCTGAATATGTAAAAATATTTAGGTTTGCATGAAGTGACTTTGGGCTAGTACCAAAATAATGCTATTAGGGCATTTCTACTCACTTTAAATCTATTAAATAATAATCTTAAACTTTATAAAATGTGACCAACCCTTTAAATCACATTACCATGTATTATAATATGTGGTGATGACATGTGTCCACATGATCCCATATTTTATTTGGAGAATATTAAATCTTAATTAATTTCAATGAGTAGAAATTACTTTTCTCAAATAAAATAAAGGTAACTAGTTCTTTAACTCATGTGATGAGTGTGATGATGCTAGATCATCAAGTGTGTGCCTTAGTGTGCTAAATAGAAATAGATAAGTATTGTTTGGTGATGGTATACCCCGTATTCATTTATAGATGATAGTACCGACCAAGTCTACGAGGAGGAGGAGTTCTACCCCGAAGAAGACGAGGAGAATTTCAATCACTACACCAACCAAGGTAAGCTAGATCTATGCAAGCTTTAACCTAAGAAAGATGCACTTTGCATGCTTTGGTTCTACCATTTTGATTATACTAATCCCAAGTTTTACTTGCAAGATTTATTTGTTTACTTTACCAAAGTTCTTTACTTTTAAGATAGATAGCATAAAGAGTATAAAACTAGGTCTATCTAGTTATACTTAGATGTCATTATATGGCATGAGATTGAAGATTAGCACCCCTCATTAGTGAACACTTTTAACCTTAGTGGATAGTGCTAAGCATAGAACTTGATTACTTTAGATGGGAATACTTGGTGAAAATGATTATGAAAACACCAATGGATTTGGCATGTGTTGAGAAACACCAATGGATTTGATGATGAAAATATTGAAGAATGAGCCTTAGCCCTTTTACAAAAACTGATTGTTGGGTTTGGATGCGATACCATTCCAATTTTACCGTACAACCACACTACCTGAATTGGGTAGGGCTTAGCCGGAAGTTTATATGCATTAGTATGGGTTCCCTCACGGGAGAGGTTTGAGATGAGGCGACCTCTTGATGTTGTCCACCTATGCAGTGCCCAGGATGGTAGATGGCCATGGCTGGGAGGCCAAGCTCATAGGGGAGGTGCCTATACTAGAGTGTGTAATTGAAAGGCTATGATTGATTATCCGCATACTAAGTATGATTGATTCAGGGTTATCCCTGAAGGATGTATCGAATTTTGTGGTGAAAGTGTACCACCTCTGCAGAGTGTCAAACTATTCGAATAGCCGCGTCCACGGTCATGGACAGTTGGAGTGGCCATACTGTTCCGTCGTCAGATGTTTTCAAAATGACTTGTGAAATGAATGGTGACTTTGACTTGACCACAACAGGGTTGTGAATATGAAAATTAGTTTCCCACATAGGTGATTTAGAACATTAAATTAGCTTTGTTTACTTCTAAACTCAGCTTAAGATAAATCTAGCTTTTGCAAATAAACTTAGAGCTTAGCATTCCTATTTAGACCTACCTTACTTGTTGGTGATAGTTTGCGAGTACTTAAAGAGTACTCATGGCTTTGTCCCTGTCTATTCCCGTGGCCAGACTATGAGCAGGACTATCCGAAAGATGGACAATAGGACGGCTACGACAACTAGGATCATCTGCCATCGTCAGGATCGCATGTGACCTTGAAGATGGAGTCCACTACTACGCTTTATTATTCCGCTGCTTGATTGTATTAAGACTGGATCATGAGACCCTTTATTCGTGTAAATCCTTATTATGGTTTGTAATGGATGATGTACTGTGATATCCAATCTGTTATGTCTCGCCAAAATGGTAATCCTGGGATTGCGAGGTATGGCATAACAGGCATTTGGGATTAAAAATCAGGGTGTTAACATCGTCATTTTCATGGTTTTGTGGCCACCGACCATAGCCCATTCAATTTAGGAGTGATCCCATGGAATATAAGCCATGATGAATACGGCATCCACGCCGAGTTAGCCTAGAATCTTTTTAATTTGGCCTTTATGACCATTTTTTGTACTCCAAGGCTGACATCTGGGACCTGAAAAAACAGTCCAACATACACACGTTTATTTCAAATAGAGAATGTCAGCTGAGACCTAGCATAGACACATTTCCTACACATAGGTGGTTGACATCTGGGACCCAACAAGTTGCCAAGGTCAAAACAGTGAACATGGCCAAAAAACTCTATCATACGCAAATTTTATTTACAGAGAGGCTGATATGCGAGACCCGACATCATGAACTTATATAGATGCTGCATCGAGCAACAGAGCCAGTTCGAAACATGGAGGCACGAGCGAGAAAAAAGTCCAGCATGTACACGTTTATTGTAATGAGAGGCTGAAATGGGGACCCAGCAGTGTGAGCAAACGACAGATTTGTCGAGTAATGCTATCTAGTTTGGAACAGGGTAGCGCTAGAGAAGAAAAAAATCCATCATACCCACGATTCTTCTAATGTGAGGCTAACATAAGGGACCCACCAGCCTGAATAAATGGCTGATCCAGTGAGCAACGCTGTCAAATTCGGAACATGAAGGCGCGACAGAGGATAAAAAATCCATCATACACATGTTTCTTCTAATGAGAGGATGACATGTGGGGCCTAGCAACATGATTAAACGGTACATGCATCGAACGATGCTATCAAGTTTGGAATAGGGTAGAGTGAGCGAAGGAAAAATCCATCATACACATGTTTCTTCTAATGAGAGGATGACATGTGGGGCTCAGGAGGTTGGTTAAACGGTAGATGTGTCGACAAGCGTTGTCAACTTTGGAACAGGGTAGCCAGAGAACGAAAAAAATCCCATCATACACATGTTTATTCATGAGAGGATGACATGTGGGTCTCAGGAGGTTGATTAAACGGTTGATGCATCGAGAAGTGCCATCAACTTTGGAATAGGGAAGCGCGGGCGAAGGAAAAAAAATTCCATCATACACATGATCCTTCTAATGAGAGGCTGACATGTGGGACCTAGTAACCTGACTAAACGACAGACGCATCGAGCAACTTTATCGAGTTCAAATCAAGGAGGCGCGACAGAAAAGTATGGTCTGCTAGAGACACTGATGTCCGGGACCCACACGCCTCAAAATACTTTGGCGAGTCAACATTGCACAAGGAAATGATAATCTTGCTTCTGCCACGCGCCAACCGAGCTTCCTCCATGTTTTGAGCAGATCCGTCGTAGTAGAGGGCCGCAAAACCTGAAAAAAAATTGCATCTGCCATGGCCAAGCCAAGAATTTCGTCACAGAAGACGCGCCTTCTACAACGACCGTCAGGCCAAGTCGTTGTGGAAGGAAACTTTTCTTGTAGTGGTGACCATGGTCTGACACACGGATCACCTATAGTCATTGCATGTGTTCTTTTCCAAAACCACATTGATCACCAGTGTCATTGCATGTGTTCTTTTCCTAGACCACATTGATCCACATGATCACACACACTCCAGTGCATTTTGTGATGTAATTTCTACTACACTGGTGCAACATGCAATGTGGAATCTTATCTTCTTATGTCCTTTTGGTCTCTGTGACCATGGTTTGACACATGGATCCACTAGAGTCATTGCATCTTTGTTTTTCTAAACCACATTGATACACTAGTGTCATTGCATGTGTTCTTGTCCTAAAAAATATGGACCCCCTAGAGTCATTGCATGTGTTCTTTTATTAAACCACATGGTTACACACACTATAGCGGATTTTATGATGCCACTTTTTCCACACTGGTGCAACATGCAATGTGGAAGCTATTTTCCCATGTGCTTTAGGTCTCAGTGACTACGGTTTGACACATGGATCCACTATAGTCATTGCATGTGTTGTTTTCCTAAACCACATTGATACCCTAGAGTCATTGCATGTTTTGTTTTACTAAACCACATGGGTCCACATGGTTACACACACTGAAGTGGATTTTGTGATGGAACTTCTGCCACACTGGTGCAACATGCGATGTGGAAGCTGTTTTTCTATGTGCTTTTGGTCTTTGTGACCATGGTTTGACACATGGATCCACTATAGTCATTTCATGTGTTCTTTTCTAAACCACATTGATCCACTAGTGTCATTTCATGTGTTCTTTTCCTAAACAACATTGATCCACATGACCACATTGCACGTGTTCTTTTCCTAAACCACATTGATCCTCATGACCACATTGCATGTGTTCGTTTCCAAAACAACATTGATCCACATGACCAAACACACTCTAGTAGATTTTGTGATGCAACTACTGCCACACTGGTGCAACATGCAATGGGGTAGTTGTTTTCTGATGTGCTTTTGGTCTCCGTGACCATGGTTTGACACATGGATCCTCTATATTCGTTGCATGTGTTATTTTCCTAAACCACATTGATCCACTAGTGTCATTGCATATGTTCTTGTCATAAACCACATGGATCCACATGGTTATACACACTGCAATGGATTCTGTGATGCAACTTCTGCAACACTGGTGTAACATGCAATATGGAAGATGTTTTACTATGTGTCTTTGGTCTCTGTGACCATGTTTTGACACATGGATCCCCTAGAGTCATTGCATCTGTTCGTTTGTAACCACATTGATCCACTAGTGTTATTGCATGTGTTCTTTTCCAAAACCACATTGATCCACTAGAGTCATTGCATGTGTTCTTTTACTAAACCACGTTGATCACCTATAGTTATTGCATGTGTTATTTTCCTAAACCACATTGAGCCACATGACCACATTGCATGTGTTCTTTCCCTATACCACATTGATCCACATTACCACACACACTCCAGTACATTATGTGATGCGACTTCTGCTACACTGGTGCAACATGCAGTCTGGAAGCTGCTCTTCCTATGTGCTTTTGGTCTCTGTGACCATGGTTTGACACATGGATCACCTAGAGTCATTGTATGTGTTCTTTTCCTAAACCAGATTGATCACTGGTGTCATTGCATGTGTTCTTTTCCTAGACCACATTAATCAACTATAGTCATTGCATGTATTCTTTTCCTAAACCACATTGATCCACACGGCGACATTGCATGTGTTCTTTTCCAAAACCATATTGATCCACATGAACACACACACTCTAGTGCATTCTGTGATGCAACTTCTGCTACACTGGTGCAACATGCAATGTGGAAGCTGATCTTCCTATGTGCTTTTGGTCTTTGTGACCATGGTCTGACACATGGATCACATTTAGTCATTGCACGTGTTCTTTTCCAAAACCACATTAATCACCAGTGTCATTGCATGTGTTCTTTTCCTAGACCACATTGTTCCACTTGACCACACACACTCCAGCATTCTGTGATGCAATTTCTACTACACTGGTGCAACATGCAATGTGGAAGCTTCTCTTCCTACGTGCTTTTGGTCTCTATGACCATGGTTTGACACATGGATCAACTAGAGTCATTGCATGTGTTATTTTTCTTAACCACATTGATACACTAGTGTCATTGCATGTGTTCTTGTCCTAAACCATATGGACCCCTAGGGTCATTGCATCTGTTCATTTACTAAACCACGTGGATTCACATGGTTACACACACTACAGTGGATTCTGTGATGCAACTTCTGCCACACTGGTGCAACATGCAATGTGGAAGTTGTTTTCCTATGTACTTTTGGTGTCTGTGACCATGGTTTAACACATGGATCCACTATAGTCATTGCATGTGTTGTTTTCCTAAACCACATTGATACCCTAGAGTCATTGCATGTGTTATTTTACAAAACCACATGGGTTCACATGGTTACACACACTGCATTGGATTGTGTGATGCAACTTTTGCTACACTAGTGCAAAATGCAATGTGGAAGTTGTTTTCCCATGTCCCTTTGGTCTCTGTGACCATGTTTTGACACATGGATCCAATATGGTCATTGCATGTGTTTTCTCTAAACCACATTGATCCACTAGTGTCATTGCATGTGTTCTTTTCCTAAACAACATTTATCCACATGACCACATTGCATATGTTCATTTCCTAAACCAAATTGATCCACATGACCACATTGCATGTGTTCTTTTCCGAAACCACATTGATCGACATGACCAAACAAAGTTTAGTGGATTCTGTGATGCAACTTCTGCCACACTTGTGCAACATGCAATGTGGAAGCTGTTTTCCTATGTGTCTTTGGTATCTGTGACCATAGTTTGACACATGGATCCCCCAGAGTCACCGCATGTGTTCTTTTTTAAACCACATTAATCCACTAGTGTCATTGCATGCGTTCTTTTCATAAACCACATTGATCCAATAGAGTCATTGCATGTGTTCTTTTCCTAAACAACATTGATCACCTATAGTCATTGCATGTGTTTGTTTCCTAAACCACATTGAGCCACATAACCACATTACATGTGTTCCTTTTGTAAACCACATTGATCCACATGACGACACACACTCTAGTGCAATCTGTGATGCAACTTCTGCTACACTGGTGCAACATGCAATGTGGAAGCTGATCTTTGCTGACTCGTGTACTAACAAGCTCGTTAGGGAACCCCAAGAGGAAGGTATGATGAGCACAGCAGTAAGTTTCCCTCAGTTATGAAACCAAGGTTATCAATCCAGTAGGAGCAAGGAAACACCTCCAAGGTGTTGCTAGCTGAGCCTTGGCAGGGCGCACTACCGGTGCTAGCAGCAACGTGGAATCCTGCACACACAACCCCAGAACTTTGCCCCCAACTTGCGATGAGGTTGTCAATCTCACCGGTTTTGCTGAAAACAAAGGATTAAACGTATCGAGGGGAAGAAAGTAAAAGCTTGCAGAAAGTAAACAGAAAACAGTAAACAGTTGAAGATTGATGGTAAAAGAAAGGACCAAGGGTCCATAGTTCACTAGTGGTGGTTCTCCTTAAGATAGATAACATGTTGGGTGAACAAATTACAGCGGGGCAATTGACAAACATCGAGAAAGCATACATGCATATACTAATCATCTTGACTCGTTTGATATTTGATTGGGCATTACAACATTATACATAGACCGCCATCCAAATGCATCTATGACTAATAATCCACCTTCAAGTTATCATCTGAACCCCCTCCGGTATTAAGTTGCAAGTAACATATAATTGTAGTACGCATTGTGTGTAAAGTAAATAATATGATTGTTCTATGAACAAAGGATTGTTGTTTTCTCCCTAGTAGCAATAGCACATCTAGTACCTTAGAGATTTCTGTCACTTCCCCAGATTACTAGAGGCATGAACCCACTATCGATCATAAATACTAACTCTTGGAGTTGCTAGCATCTACTTGGCCAAGATAGCTACTAACAACGGAAAGCATGCAAGATCGCAAATAACAAAGACATGATAGAATCAATAATCAATCTGAAATAGCATCTCAATATCCATCGGATCCCCGCAAACACAACATGTATGATTACAAATAGATGATCTTGATCATGAATGGAGCTCACAAGATCTAAACATGATAGAACAAAGGAGAAGAACCAGCCATCTAGCTACTACATGGACCCGTAGTCCAAGGATGAACTACTCACGCATCACACCGGAGGCTTGCATGGTGATGAAGAAGGCCTCTAGGGTGAATTCCCCTCTCCGGCAGGGTGCCGAGAAGAGCGTCAGATCCGTCCCGACCTAGGGACAGAGACGACGGGTAGCTACAAACTCTTTCGTGGAATTTTGATCAGGCACTTAGGGTTTCTGTATCGGAGGCATCTTATAGGAAAAGGGGGAGGCCGAGGGGGTGCCTAGGGCGGCCAGACCACCCCCTGGCGCGAGCTAGGCTGGGCCACGTGGCCAGGTGGTGTGGCGGCCCCCTGGCCCCTCTCCGTCTTGTATTCTGGCTCTGTGTCCTCCTCGGTGAAAAACTGACTTTGGCTTTTGTCCCGTCCAATTCCGAGAATATTCATTTTCTGACTTCCTGGAACCAAAAACAGCAGAAAACAGGCAACTGGCACTGTGGCATCTTGTTAATAGGTTAGTCCAAGAAAGTGTATGAAAAGTACTCCAAAGTTTGAACAAAACATAAGAAAGTAGATAAAACCAAGCATGGGACATCAAAAAATATGGATACGTTAGCAACATATCACTCTTCCTATGTGCGTTTGGTCTCTGTGACCATGGTTTGACACATGGATCACCTATAGTCATTATATTGCATGTGTTCTTTTCCTAAACCACATTGATCACTGGTTTGATTGCATGTCTTCCTTCCCTAGACCACATTGATCCACATGACCACACACACTCTAGTGCATTATGTGATGCAACTTCTGCTACACTGGTGTAACATGCAATGTGGAAGATGCTCTTCCTATGTGCTTTTGGTCTCTATGACTCGATGTGCAAGCTCGGGAGCTATTGATGTGCGAGCACGTGATTGCCTTCTCTGAGAAAGAGATCAAGGAGGACCGCCAGAAAGTCTAGTAGAGAGAACTAGAAGTGGCGCGTCGCGAGGAAGCTGTTCAGCTTCAGGAGGACAAGATCCTCTTAGAGCACAGTCATGTGGAGCTACTAGAGGTCCATTTGGAGGCGATCTGTGAGAAGTTCGATGAACACGGGCACGACCTGTACAACATTAGTGCCAAGACCACGGAACGGATCTGCTGCTCCAACGAGAAACTTGTTTGAGAGAGGAAACATATGAAGATAGATCAAGCCAAGGCTCTAGCCTCAGGTCGCCATGCCCTCCAGGAGGAGTATGCGAGGAAGCCAAAGTCCTTTAAGATGAGTATGTAGAGAAGGCCTCTATGCAAGAGTGATGCTTCCTGGCGAGGAAGGCCAAGATGGAGAAGGCTCCGGAATAGGCGACTGAGCGGTTGTCTTGAGCCCTCGCTGACCTAGAGGAGGTGAAGAAGGGGAAAGCCCTCCGAGACCAGGCAGACACGGACAAACGCGTGCTTGAGAAGGTGTGGTGCAAGATGTTCCATGATCTTTCCCAGCACGCCACGGCTACCCTTGTTGACCTGGGGCTGACCAACTTCTTCATCAGGGCCCTTGTGGATGCTGGTGAGAGCAGCGTTTATCTAGAGCTCTTCACCGGACCACCGCTGCTTTGGAGGAGAGGGCCCAGCTCTACAGGGTCTTCTATCTCAAGGAATGCCGCAAGATGTTGTGGGTTGCCACGAGGAACTTCTAGAGGAGGTGTAGTAAACCTTTGTCGTGTAAACCCCAACTTAACCTAGGAGGAACTTCTAGAGGAGGTGTAGTATCCCAAGATGACTCCCACGGCAATTATCCTCCACTCTCAGGAGGTTGTGGAAGAGCGTGTGGAAGTCTTCATCCCACTGTTCATCCGGAATAAAGAACATGAGCTCGACGAGGCCTCTAGCACGGTCACTAGTGGCATGAATGATTCAGAGGACAAGGGTGGAGACGATGCCCTCGAGAGCCGGTCGGATGGTGAGAAGGACACCAGAGAGCCTTCTGAGAGTCACTCTCAGCTCCCCAGCCCTGATGTGACCCCAAGCCTCCGTGTTTTGTAGCCTTAAATCTTGACGAGATTGTCATAATTAAGTTTCCTTTGAAGTGTTTTGTGCATTGCCTCGCGAGGTGGCCTTTTGAGGAGGTGGCCTTTTGAGGAGGTGGCCGTGATTGTAGGATATGTATGGCCGCTTGAGGAGGCAGACTCTCTCATGGGCTACTCCACCTTCCCCTCATAGAGACGGAGTGTGAGACTTGTGATTACCAGTAAATCACAGGGAGATGACCATGGATTTTGCATGTTCTGTCCCGTAGATCACAAAAGGACCGTAGGACCCGTGCACCTCCTATTGGTTTCTCGGAGAGAAAATCGTAGGAGTAGCACGTATAACACTCTTTTAGGGCATGGTGTCCCTCAAGAGTGGACCATGTGAGTCCCTTGAGGAGGAGACCGTAGGGTGAATGCTTATCATGTTTAGCACCTCGAGGAGGAGACCGTAGGTCTAGCATGAAAAGGTGGTCACTAGAGGGGGATACCCTCATGAGCCGCCCCGTAAGCCTCTCTAGGAGAGTGTCGTAGGGCAAATGCTTATCCTGTTGGACCCTCGAGGAGGTGAACGTAGGTCTAGCATGGAAAAGTGGCCGCTGGCACTACTAGAAAACAGCTTATAGATAGACAAGATATTCAGTGGCGCATATGTAAAACCATGCGCCACAAATATATATCAGTGGCGTACTAAAAAAATGCGTCACAGAAGTTTGGCACTTTAGTGGCGCACGAAACCAATATGCGCCATAGAAGTTCATATTTCTGTGGCGCATATTTTTGTGTGCGCCACTGAAGTGCCAAACTCAAAGTGATGTTTCTGTGGTGCATATAGGTGTATGTGCCACAGAACAAGCATATAGGGGGCAAAAACAGATCCCATCCCCTCCCCCCCCTCCCCCCGTGGATCGCCTTTTCAGTTTTGTAAAAAATAACAAAAATGATAGAAACTTCAAAAAAAAATTCCTTTGAGTTGTAGTTAGATTTTATGGTATAGATCTAGACAAAATTTAAAAACATGAATTTCGATGTATTTTGCAAAAGTAGTTCGTGGCACGGTAAAACGGCTCTAACTTTTGCATACGATGTCAGAAAAAAATCTTTAACCTATCAAAATGATCTTCTCAAATTTTTTTACTCGATTTCAACAGCAAGAAGATTTTGTAGATTCCCCAAATTCCAAAAGAGTAAAACATTATGGCAGACAGAAGATTTTTTCCTGCAAAAAAATAAAAAAGGGGGACAAACTTCTGTGGCGCATTTCCCCCATATGCGCCACAGAAGTCTTGGGCGGGATTCGAAATTTGAATACCGCCAGCGTCCTTCTCCCTCCCTTTTTCCTTTTTCTCCCCCTCCCCACTTCTCCTCGCTTCCACACTTCCCCCCTTCTCCTCTCCTCCACACTTCTCCCATTCTCCTCCCTCCTCCTTCTCCACTCTCCGGCGACCTCCTCCTCCTCCTCCTCCACCACCACCAACTCCGGCGACCTCCTCCTCCTCCACCACCAAGACTGGCGACCTCCTCCTCCTCCTTCTCCTCCTCTTCCACCACCAACTCCGGCGAGCTCCTCCTCCTCCTCCTCCTCCACCACCAACTCCGGTAACCTCCTCCTCCTCCTCCACCACCAACTCCGTCCACCACCAACTTCGGCAACCTCCTCCTAGCCCTAGCCTCTGCCCGCCACCACCACCAACACCAACTCCAGCCAGATCCGGCCAGATCTAGATCTAGCCCAGTTTTTTTTTGAAATTTGAAAAAAACTTTTGTGGCGCATATTGGCCATATGCGCCACTGAAGTTTGAGATCTGGCCTGCCTTTTTTTTGAATTTTGGAAAACAACTTCTGTGGCGCATTTTGAAATGTGCCACTGAAGTTAGTTATTAGTGGCGACGTATCAGTGGCGACTAACATATGCGCCACGGATAGTGAAAAAATGTGCGCCACAGAAGAGCTGTTTTATAGTAGTGTGGAGGGGATACCCTAACGAGCCGCCCCTTAGGGACCGTGCTTGTCCCGCTGGCTTGTCGAGGATATTTACCGTGGGTCATTCTGGAACCCCCGTCGGGTAGTGAATGCACTCGGCGGGCTACGCCACACGTGCTCATTGGTTTCATCATGTATTATATGAGGTTTTCAAGCTCCGGGAACTGTGGGTGAGGTTACTTATCGTTGGAACTAGTTTGCAAGTTTAGAGCTCGACACTTTAGGCACTGGTGTTGATGGGAGAGGTCTAGCAGTAGGCACTATCCTAGCCCCTGCTCGTATGATAGATGAACGAGAATGTGGCGAGCGCATGGGTGTAAAAAATGAAATCCTCATAAAAACTGGGGCATCTCATGAAGAGGCAAAAATCAAAAAAGTTTTTAGGCTGTTTGGAATGATGCCATCGTGCCCATGCAGGGCTTCAGAAAACCAACTCTCAAAAAGGGGCAGGAGGAAACTCGGGTGTCACCTTAGGAGCTTGCCTGAAACACCATGTTCAGTGCATGTGGCGCGGTAGCCTTTCTAGCGCGTAGGCTATGTTAGGTCGACAGGTCTTGTGTTGGCGAGCAACTTGAGCTTTCATCATTGATGAGTGCATATTTGCATCATGATTTATCTTATTATTTTGCATTGTAGATGTAGGATCTTGATATTTTACGGTGTTAGCGTGCACATTTTATGTTTGTTTTAACCACAATAAAGACAGATGATGGATCCCATCGATACAATTATTGAAGCAATTGTACTGAGGAGAAAAGGAGTCAAACACAACATAAATCGCTTATTTGGGAAATATTAATAATACCAGAAGAAAACCCGAAGCGAACAGAGGAGACAGAGAGCATAACAACCAACTATATGGGCGGAGGAAATATTCCCGCCGTATAGCTCCGGCCGTATGGCTGGCACCGCCTCCACCTTGTCAAATAGTTTCACCCCGTGCAATTGGTTCGAGGAGACGACATACAGAACACTAGAAATCGCAGAAACCTCACCTCCGGAAGGCATCTAGAGGGGGAACTCATCCACCGGGGATCCATCTTCGCCTTGCGCAGATCCAGGAGGCTAAGGCATCGATCTTCATCATCCACCGCTGCATCACCACCATCTCCATCCACCCCATCTACCTCTTGTCTAGATCTTGTTGTAATTCCTATAATCGTTGTGGATTTATACAAGTACGATTCATCTATGATTGTTTCCATTACCATTGTCATGATGTTGATTGCCTCCATGTCTGAGTAGATCATTAGTTCTTGGGGATATGGAGAAACCTTAGTATGAGATTTAAATAAGATAAAGTCTATTATGATATTCATCGCTATGACCATGTGTTAGATTCTCTACGTCTTGATGTTGAGAGAAGTCGACCTCTCAATATTTGCCTCTCATGGGGACTTGATCGAGGGAACTACTTGTTGGTAGACGGAGGCGTGTTAGCGCTTATGGTGACTATAAAGCTGTTAGCAATCCTTATGTATCAACTTGGGAAGTCGGGGAAACTCACAGAACACTATCCATTTCATGGGATACGTCCTATAGGATTATGTTCCTTAACAGCGTAGTAATTCGATTGATGTCGATTGCTGTCTGCTGTGGTTATGAGGATGACGTGCGCAGCGGTTGCTGGCAAATCATCCATATACGGAGTTCCTCCCACACATACATAGTTGAGAATGTTCATGATAATAATCTTTAGCTTAGATCTTTACAATACTAGTGGTCTATCCGCTACTCCATAAGAACGTTTTTTTCCTATTGTAGTTCTAATCTCTCCTACATACGCGATACCTACTTTCTGTATTAAGTTACTTTTCTTTACTTTACTGTTGCTCATATACCCAAAACCCAAAAACACCTTTTTACACAATACTCGCATTTTATCTTGTTACTTAGAACTTTATCTAGCATTTTTATTGTAATATTTATTCCAAGAGTTATTAGACTTCAGACTCCTGCTCCATGTGGGATCGATATCTTTATTTTGAAACTAGCTACAAACGATCTATGCTCTTGCAGTCATCAAGCTATTTTCTAGCGCCGTTGGCGAGGAGCTAAGCGTTGTAGGTCTTTTATTTTTTGCTTATTTATTTTTTCATGCTAAATTTTATTTTGAGTTACAGGTTTCCACCAACATGATGGAGTTTGAGCATATGACTAGTGCTAGCCCACTCAGCCACTTTGGGAAGCCCTATGATATTTATAAAAAAGATAACTCCAATGAGAAGAAAAGGGGGTTTGAAATAACTCCTCTATTTCTTAGTATTCTACATAAGAAGCAATTTACCGGAGATGAAGAAGATCCTAATCCATATGAGCATATTGCATGTTTCAAAGATATATATGGCACTTTTCTATTGATGGGATATATTTCCAACGAGGTAAGGGTTAAACTTTTTAGTCAAACTTTGACAAGTATAGCTCTCTCATGGTATAGATCTCTACCCCCTGAATCCACTACTACTTGGGATAATCTATCTTGCGAATTTCTATCAAAATACTACCCATTGTCAAAATCTTTTGGAATTAGGTGTCTTATAATGACTTGGAAGAATCGTGCTAATGAAGGACAAGTAAGGGCCTATATTAGGTTTAAATATTTACTAAGATTATGTCCTCATCATGATTTGCCTGAATGGTATTTACTAAATATCTTTTATGGCAGTTTAATTGAACCTAATAAAATTGAACTAGACTCGTTCGCTGAAGGAGCCTTTATGAATCTTCCTACACCTAAAGGTTGGGCTTTACTTAATAGAATTCGTGATCATAGAGTTTCATGGAATTTTGGTCTAGGAAATGAAGGAGGCGTGGAAATAGAGCACAATTGTATTCATGATTATAATAAAAAGGCCATGTTAAAGAACTTTATTTAGATTCCGATCTTGTGTTGTAAGTTGTTAAAGCTTTTACAAAACATATTAAAGCTCTAAAGGAGGGCCCGGTCAAGTATGATCCACCACCTGAGTAGAAAATAAGAAAGAAGATGAAGCAACACTGGCCTCCGTAGAACCAATTTATGAAGTGTCTTTCCCTAACCCTGCACAAAAGCATATCCTTGAATATGAGCAGATCAAAGCAGTACAGGAAAAGAGGGAAGAGGAAAGCATGCCAGAAGTCGTGGGACATGTGGAACAAACCAAAGATGAAAAGGTAACCAAGGAAGCAATTATGGCTATGTACTCACACTGCAACATAGTTGAACTTGATGTAGAGACTTTTGAATTGGTTGAAGGTAAAACAAAGGTAAAAGATGTGGGTAAGCCTATTCTTCCCTGCATATTTAAAGAAACCTCTCATTATGGTTTATGTGATCTTGGAACCGAAGTTAATGTTATATCTTATGATTTCTACTTAGAAATAAAAGAAGAAATAGAACAGGCTACAATTGAAAATACTGATATGACAATTATGTTAGCTAATAAGAACCTTAGAATTCCAATGGGAGTAGTTGATAATGCAACTGCCATGATCGGCAACAAAAAAATTCCTATCGACTTTGTAGTTGTTGATATGCCAGCTGACACTCTTTGCCCTATTATATTTGGAAGAAGTTTTTTGGGTGATATAGGTGCCTATGTCAATTTTGAAGAAGAAGATTGTGACGCTTAAGCTTGGGGGAACGGAAAATAAATTCCATTTCTCCAAATTTAAAGACAGGCCTCAACTAATACAAGAGGAAGAGAGAACTATTGAGGAAATGGCGGCTCTTTTCTTAGGTAATCAAGAAGAAGAAATAGATGAAGATCCAAATTATGAAGAAATAATTATGGAGGACAAGTCCCTAGGATAACTAGAAAATGAATTCAACTCACTACCCGTTTTGGCACCTCCAACTGATGAGGCTTTTGAAGAGCCAGAGAAGAGAGGGGATGAGGAATTACCACCCCCAGAATTGAAGATTCTAGCAGATAATCTTAAATAAAGGTTTTTAGATGATACCAATAAATTCCCTGTTATTATTAGTGCTAAACTTTCAGGAGAAGAAGAAGAATAATTCATGAGGACACTTAAGGAGCATCGTCAAGCCTTTGGGTACTCGATGGATGACTTGAAGGGCATTAGTCGCATGATATATGTCCATCGGATATTCATGGAAGAAGGTGCAAAACCAGTTGCGGAATTCAATAGAAGACTGAAGCCTGAAATGAAAGAAGTGGTAAGAAAAGAAATTGTACGCCTACTGGATGCAGGTATAATTTATCCTCTTAAAGAAAGTGAATGGGTAAGTCTTGTTCATTGTGTTCCTAAGAAGGGCGGTTTTACTGTTGTTCCTAATGAAAACACTGAATTGATACCTACTAGAACTATTGTTGGGCATAGGATGTGCATAGACTTCAGGAAATTAAACAAAGAAACTAGGAAAGATCACTATTTGTTACCGTTCATAGATCAAACTTTAGAGAGGTTAGCAAACCATACTCATTTTTGTTACTTGGACGGATACTCTGGTTTCTCTCAAATAGTTGTCCATCCGGATGACCAGCTTAAAACAACTTTCATAAGTCCTTACAGTTTACATGCTTACCGACGTATGCCCTTTGGTTTATGTAATGCTCCAGCTACTTTTTAAAGATGCATGACTGCTATTTTGCTGATTTTATAGAGCTTATAATGGAAGTATTTATGGATGACTTTTTTGTCTATGGAACTTTGTTTACTAGTTGTTTAGATAATCTCAAAAGAGTTTTGCAGTGTTGTGAAGAAACTAATCTTGTCCTAAACTGGGAGAAGTGCCATTTTATGGTTAAAGAAGGTATAGTCCTTGGACACCAGGTATCAGGTAGGGGAATTGAAGTTGATAGAGCTAAGGTTGAAGAAATAGAGAGAATGCCACCACCAAGGGATATTAAAGGTATAAGAAGTTTTCTTGGTCATGTGGGATTTTATAGAAGGTTCATTAGAAATTTCTCGGGAATATCGAAACCTTTGACAAACCTCTTGCAAAAGGGAATTATATTTAATTTGGGTGATAAGTGTCTTGAAGCCTTTGATAAACTCAAAAATGCTTTATCTCATGCTCCTATTATTAAACCACCTATCTGGGATACAACCTTTGATTTAATATGCGAAGCTAGTAATGATGTTGTAGTAGTAACTCTAGGACAACATATTGGTCACAGATTTAATATTATACATCATGCTAGTAGAACTCTCAATGGTGCTCAAAAGAACTACCCTAACGAAGAAAAGGAACTATTTGTTGTGTTTTTCTCCAGTGATAAATTTCGTTCCTATATAATTCATGCAAAGGTACGAGTTCACACAGATCGTGATGGCTTAAAAGAACTCCTTGAAATGAAAGAACATAAGCTAAGGCTGATCCATTGGATTCTTTCACTTCAAGAATTTGAGCTGCATATTATGCAGAGGCAGGAAATAAAAATGCTAGATGCAGTGTCCATGATTGCCCCGCAAGACACTAATCTTATTGAGAGGAACTTTAGTACAGGTGATTTTCGTTTATGAGAATTATTCAATGAACTAAGGTCAATTCCTCCAAAAGAGAAGAAGTCTTTGTTATGGGAGGAATTCTCCTCCCCGGAATAAACAATTGTAAGTACAAGGTAAGTGTTCTTACCCAAATAAGTGATTTATATTCACAGTTCTTATTCTTAAAAATTCTGCCTTTGAATTCCTTGCTTTTTCTGGAGTTATAGAGAGGTTTTCCCAACTATACGGGCAGAGCTATACAACCGGAGAGGAAGCTCCCGGTGTATAATTGGTCGTTAAACTCTATGTATCATCTTCGCAAAATTATTTTCGATATCTGAGCCTATACAGTCGCAACTATACGACCGGAGCAAAAATTCCGGCCGTATAGTTGGTCGTTAAACTCTCAGATAGTTTTGCTTTTTGGTGTCTGTATCTATACGATCATAACTATATGACAGCAGCAAAATTCCGGCTGTATAGTTGGTCGTTAAACTCCCAGACACTTTTGATTTTCGTGTATGTATCTATACGGTCGCAACTATACGACCAGAGCAAAAATTTCAGCCGTATAGTTGGTCGTTAAACTCTCAGACACTTTTCATTCGATCTTTTGTTTATTCATCTAAAAAACATTATTGTCGGTTCTGAGTCATGATTTAATCGACCTGGACTCGAGATATTTGGAAATATCTGCCTGGAACCAACTATACGGTCGGATCTATACGGGTCGCGCCCGTATAATTGGTCGTTACGCGGAAGGTTACTTCCAAATCCGTGATTTATTTTTCTACTCCATTTGGATTCTTTTCTTGGACAACAATTTGGTATTTCTCGCGAGTTTTACTGACCTCTGACCCCCCCTTATATACTGCTATTGTCTCTCTCTATAATCATAATCTCCAGAAACATATCTACTTCTTATTCACACGAAAGGACTCTCAAGCAAGGAATAAAAGTCCAGAAGAAAAGCTCCCATGGAGACTGGGAGCAATAGCGAGCAAGGGGTGGAGATCAAGGTCATCCCTATAGAGTTCCTCAACGCCGACCATGTATGCCGGAAGAGGGATTTGAAGGCTCTGGAGCTGAGGATCGAGGAGTTGGACAAGGAGCAGTCGGGAATGCCTAAACACCTTCGATTGTTGTGACTTTATCTTGATAAACTTGATGAAGATATCAAGCAGACAACCGAAGCAGCTTTTTCTATGAGTCTTAAGGCGCTACAAACACTTCAGGATAACAATGAGTTCATTAAGGAACAAGTGAAGGTGCTGGAGAGGAACAATCTTTTCTACAAGCTGCATGTTAAAGAATTAGAAGCTGTCAATCAATCCCTCCACCTCAAGCTGGCCCATGAGGAGAAGATCCCACATGCCATGGCGCCATAGTGATCTAGAACAATCACGGTATCAAATAATCGCAAGGTATTATTTTATCCCGCCTGGCTTGATTCCAATCTTGGGGAGATCTTTAAGACCTTGTAATCTATCTTATAAGTTTTATTATTCTTGCATTAGTTCAAACTATAAATAAAGTTTGCATCATTAGAATTTCCTTCAGGAATAGTCGATCCCTTTTATGAAATTTTGAGTTTATTATTATATATGGAGCAATATTGAGTTTGTGTTTGCTTTATTGATATATGAATGGCTTGAGAATAATTTTACTTGCACTTGATGATAGCAATAGGAGTCTTCCACACCATTATTAATAGAACATCTAAAGATAATTTAGTCAATATGTTGTATGTCTAGGGTTTGATTTGCAAAAGAAAAATTATCTACACAATTAAGTTGAAGAAGAAACCTTGAACAACAGAAAATAAAGTGCTATCGAAATAAAGTGGGAACAAGTCGAGGTAGAATCTTCAAGTCATAAGAATGCTTCATATACAGTTGGAATTTGGTAATTGAGATCGTTAAACTTTAAATTCCTACATGAAGTAGAATATATGGCTAGCTTCTTTGCACAGCACTTAAACAAAAGTGTGAGCATATGTATATACAAAAGAAAAGGAAAACAAGAATAAAAAGAACGAATGTGCAAAGAGCAAGTAGGCATATACCACTGTATTGTAGTATGACAAAGAAATACTTTTGAGATTCTAAATCCCAAGTGAATACGCTGATCCTAAAACACTTGGGACTACCTCGTTTACTCGTTCGGTTGAACCGGATTCTTTTACATTATGTTGAGATTCATCTTTTATGAACTATTGATCACTAAGGTGTGGAAGCCTTCTAATACTATTCCGATGGTTCGAGTAAGGTATTATTCATGAACTTATTCCTATGTATCATACATTATAAATACATGCTGCAATTGCCTCATTTATTTTATCGACTCAGCTTCATGAATATGAGGATCACATCCATTAAGCTAGAACTTGCTCGGGACGAGCAAGAGTCTAATCTTGGGGAAGTTGATGAGTGAATATTTGCATCATGTTTTATGTTATTATTTTGCATTGTAGATGTAGGATCTTGGTATTTTACGGTGTTAACGCACACATTTTATGTATGTTTTCACCAGAATTAGGACAGATGATGGATCCAATGGATACAATTATTGAAGCAGTTGTACTGAGGAGAAAAGGACTCAAAAACAATGTAAATCGCTTATTTGGTAAATATTAATAATACCAAAAGAAAACCAGAAGTGAACAGAGGAGACAGAGAGCATAACGACCAACTATACGGGCGGAGGAAATATTCCCGATGTATAGCTCCGGCCGTATAGCTGGTGCCGCCTCTGCCTCGTCAAATAATTTCACTCCGTGCAATTGATTCGAGGAGACGACATACGGAACACCACAAATCGCCGAAACCTCAACTCTGGGAGGCATATGGAGGGGGAACTCATCCACCGGGGATCCATCTTCGCCTTGCGCAGATCCAGGAGGCTAAGGCATCGATCTTCATCATCCACCGCTGCATCACCACCATCTCCATCCACCCCATCTACCTCTTGTCTAGATCTTGTTGTAATTCCTATAATCGTTGTGGATTTATACAAGTACGATTCATCTATGATTGTTTCCATTACCATTGTCATGATGTTGATTGCCTCCATGTCTGAGTAGATCATTAGTTCTTGGGGATATGGAGAAACCTTAGTATGAGATTTAAATAAGATAAAGTCTATTATGATATTCATCGCTATGACCATGTGTTAGATTCTCTACATCTTGATGTTGAGAGAAGTCGACCTCTCAATATTTGCCTCTCGTGGGGACTTGATGGAGGGGAACTACTTGTTGGTAGACAGAGGCTTGCTAGCGCTTACGATGACTATAAAGCTATTAGCAATCCTTACGTATCAACTTGGGAAGCCGAGGAAACTCACGGAACACTATCCATGCCATGAGATACGTCTATGGGATTATGTCCCTTAATAGCGCAGTAATTCGATTGATGTCGATTGCTGTCTGCTGTGGTTATGAGGATGACGTGCACAGCGGTTGCTGGAAAATCATCCATATACGGAGTTCCTCCCACACATACATAGTTGAGAATGTTTATGATAATAATCTTTATCTTATATCTTTACAATACTAGTGGTGTATCCGCTATTCCCTGAGAATGCTTTTCCCTATTGCAGTTCTAATCTCTCTTACATACGCGATACCTACTTTCTATATTAAGTTACTTTGGTTTAATTTACTATTGCTCATATACCCAAAACCCAAAAACACCTTTTTACACAATACTCGCATTTTATCTTGTTACTTAGAACTTTATCTAGCATTTCCATTGTAATATTTATTCCAAGAGTTATTAAACTTCAGACTCCTGCTCCATGTGGGATCAATATCTTTATTTTGAAACTAGCTACAACGATCTGTGCTCTTGCTGTCATCAATCATCTCGCAAGACGGCTTTGTGGAGCCCCTGGCTCCCCTCGGCCACAGAGCCTTGCGCTTATGCACATGAGAGGCCGGCCTACCGACGTGTCCATCATCGTGTTCGCGCTTCCTCTGGTCACTTTGCTCCTTCCTGACCTCCTTAAGCTTGAGACATTCCTCGGTGTCGTGGGTCATCCTTTGATGAAAAGCACAGTATATGCGAGGGTTGGGGGTGCCGCCTGCTACTCTCCCTGGGAGGTGCTTCCGATTGAACCCAGCTGCATGGTTGTCGAGGGTTTCACTTGTGGCCCCGTGTGAGGCCGGCTCCAGCTTGTCCTTACCGCAAGTGGATAGGTTGCCCGCTTCCGCCTTCGCATACAGGTCGGCCATTGTGAAGATCTCAGCCACTGTGGACAGGTTTTCCCCACAAAGACCAATCTTATTGAGTAGCTGGCTGTCCAGGAGGCCTTTGGTGCAATCGGAGATGACCTCGGCATTCGTGGCCCCAGGAACCTTGACAAGGAACTATTCGAACTTTTGCAGGTATTTATAGAGGGTCTCCCCAAGCTCCTCATGCACTTGCCGGAGGTCTTTGTATGTGAGGGAACGTGAAAGTTCATGCGTGCCCCATGTGTGGTTTTGGTACTTAATGACAATCTTTATGGACTTATGTTTGCATTGAGTTTTACTTGTAGGATCTGTCCATAGGCAATGCTTGAACCATATGTTGGCTTCAAGGTTGGGAGAAGAAGAAAGTATAGAAGATCAAGTGTTGCCAAGGTTTCAATGAGTGATCCGGAGATTGGTCAAGTAAGAGTTGGGCCTATAGCAAGTGTGTCTTGAAGAATAAAGTTGGAGTGATATCTCTTATATACCTTCAAGACACCAACATAATGAAGAAATAAGAATTGATGTGGAAGTTCAAGATGAGCCATCTCAAAGAGATCATTTGCTTAAAGCTTTCCATCTTATGGTGATCATGGATATGGGAAGATAATATGCCCAAAAGAGAAGTTCCACCATAGTGGAGTATGGGGGAGCAATTTGCAAGTCTTCACCAAGCTAGTGCAATCAAGAAAGGTGTTCCATCTTGAGGTGGAGAAGATCGTCATCATCAAGCTCAAGTGGAATATGCACAAGGCAAAGGTATGGTCTTGATAGGGTTTCCTTCTTACCGGTCTCGTGGTGTTAGTTAGAGAGACTGTTTTATAGGATAGATAATCGTGCTATCAAGAGGGGCTCTCGAGTGAGTAACTTGATCATATCCTTCGGAGAGAGCTCAAACCTTTACATTCTTGGCATCATCTTTCTTGGTTGTTATTTGGATCTTATCCATGTTAGGTCCTAGAGCTTGTGGTAATATTCATAACAAGCTCTAGTTCATCAAAAACGGATTTCCCCTTATACCTTATTGCGTTTTTGATCTTGGAGGTTTTTCCGGTTTCTCACCAGGAGACGTATCTCACATCATAATACATGAAATGTTCTCTCTTGGTGGTATCCAATATTTCGACTTTTTGTTGGGTAGCTCTTGTCACCCACTTTTCCAACAAAATTGGTTTCGGGTCAATTGGAGCCCGGATACAAATGTTATGATCATTACAGTTTTGTTGTTTCTATCAGCTTTGCCTCTGGCAGGTTTTCAGACCGAAGTCTCCAACGAGCAGAATCAAGCCTGCGCCAGACTATCCAGCAGATTTCAGCCGAAGTATCTGACCTAGCCGGAATGTCTGGCTAGTGTCAGCCGGAGTGTCCGACCCGGAGAATTCCTTAGAGGGTGCGGACATTCAGTAACCTAGATCGGACTCTACCTAGACACTTCCCAGACTCTGGCCAGATTCTTTGTTGGGCCGAAGTGTCCGCTGCACTACGGTCGGAGTGTCTGGTTTGGTCGGACAGTCCGGGTCGATTCAGCCAGACTATCCGGGTTAAGTGGTTCCAATGGTTACATTTCTGGGGGGGGGGGGCTATATAAAGGCCCCTTCTTCTACCTTGAGAAGCTGTTCGTTTCAGAAGTGAAGAACCCTAACCCTAGAGCCACCAAATCAACAAGAACTCCATCTATAACCATCCAAAGTCCTTGATCTTTGGAGAATCAATGGAGGAGGCCTTGATCTACTACTTCACCAAGAGAGATTTCCATTTCCCCCTCATTCACTTGAGGGCCCCTTGTTCTAGTGTTTCTTTGGAAACCCTAGTTGTTGATTTGGTTGTTACAAGCTTGTCTTTGATTTTTGTGACAGCTTGCTTGGATTAGGGAGCCTCCAATTAAGTTGTGGATGTGTGCCTCGAACTTGTTGTAAAGGTACCGGCCACCACCTCGAAGGTTGCTAATATAGTGGAAGGGTGGATCGATCCCATTGGGGTAAGATTCATCGGAGAACATGGGAGGCATTTTATGGTGTTGGTAGTTTTAACCCACCCTTCTCCAAATGAGACGTACTCCATTGTTGGGAGGAACTCGGCAATACATCGTCATCTCCGTGTGCCTCGGTTATCTCTATACACGAGCTCTTACTTATCAACCTTACTTGGTGATAGCCTCCGTGCTTGAAGTCTATATCTTGATATCACATAGTTGGTTGTCTTGCTTAGCATAAGTTGTTGGTGCACATAGGTGAACCCTAGGTGTTCCAGGTTTTGTGCTTGACAAAGTAAACGCTAGTTTAATTCCGCCTTTGTTAAGACCCTCTTGTAAAAGTTTTAAACCGCCTATTCATCCCCATCTAGGCGACATCTGTATCCTTTCAGAACACCCGTCCATTTCCCCAACTCTTGTGATAAAGGGGTCACAGAGGGCGGACCAAGAGTCGACGGATCCCTCGGGGAGGTTCAACAGCCAAGTACGTGTTGTGGCCTCGAACCCCATCAAGAGCTACTTAGCGAGGATGTGGTCATCTCCGCCCATAGCCTCGACACTCGTGGTGTAGAGATGTAGGAACTCCATGGGGTTGGTGGTGTCGTCGTAGCGTGCAGGCATCTCCGGCCTGAACTTGCACGGCCACACCACGCGCCTGAGGTGCTCGACCAGCGTGGGACAGCTGGTGCAGCGAGTTTCAATTCCCTTGGTCAGGGTCTCACGATTCTAGTAACCGGCCATGGCAACATCGCGAGAGATGCGGGCTTCGCGGCCGTGATGCCTGGCAAGGGTAACTCGGGCATCTTCAGGCGAGCGGGTGATTTGCTCGGTGCCATGGGCTCGAGATGGCAGTGCCTCGCCGAAGTCCCCGAGTCGGGTAGGGATGGGGGGTTGAGGGTGCGCGCTTTGAGCGACCTCTCCAGCACCCGTTTCCGTAGGATCTGGGTCCGTCTCGTCCCAGGTGACATCCACCAACACCGTGAGGCATGCCTGCCATTCCTCTCGTGTAGCCACGGCAGGGGCGTATCGGAGGATTTCCTTCGCCATGAGGCATGCGACCTCCAGGGTGAGTGCGGCGCCATGCTTGTGGGGCGGTGAAGCGGTTGAGGAGGAGGTATTTGTGTGCCCTCGTAGGGAAGGGTACACGGAGAGACCTCCTGCGGCCCCAGGCGGCGTGGTGGAGGAGGGGGCGACACGCCATGCGTACCAGCCTTCCCGTCGCCCTTTCTGTCGGGGGTAGCCGTCATGAGCGTCGATGTGGGCGGCCATGGTGTGACGACTAAGACAGTTCCAGAAAATGCGCCTCAGCCCCCTACCTGGCACGCCAAATGTCGGAGACTTGCGTCCCATGAAGGAACACGGGGTACGATGAGCCCTGAGTTCAAGAAGGAGTTGAACACGCATTCTAGGCTAGCCTGCGACGAAGTAGGCGATGAAGCTCGCACATATAGAGAGAGACAAGAGTTTTTTAGCCAGGTTTGGGACCCTCATGAGGAGGTAAAGCTCCTACGCATGCTTGGTTGTATTGCTCGCCGTGCTTCACGAGGGTCCAGAAGTACACCAATGTCTAGGGTTTGAGATCTCTGGGATCGACCTTTTCTAAGGTAGGGGTCATCCTCCTTTTATGGTGGCACTAGGCCTCTTTCCCCAAATACTGGGTGCAAAGGGTCACCACATTCCCGCCAATGAAGCCCCGGTGTCGGTCCGCACGTCCCATGAGCCGAGTCTAGGCCTTGCGCCGGTCTTCGGTCCACCATTGCGATCATTGATGACATCTCTCCTGTGGCACTGCGTCAGGCCTGGTCTCCTTGCACCAAAATGGCAATGTCGGGCTCTGTCGGGTTCGGCTATCGTCACCCTGCCTTTTACACTGAGGTGGCCATGCAGCTTCTTCTTTTACTGGTGGATGGTGCACCGCGGGGCCGCCCGCTAGGTTGTCGTCTTGTGGAGAATGCGGGGTACGGGACGGGCCTCCCCTGGGTACCTTGTCAGGGAGCGCACTGTTGCCCATGCTGGTGCTGAGGCCTCTAGAGGGACGTGCACCTCTAGAGGCTCCAGGGGATAGGTAAGGTGGGTCCGGCGACTAGGCAGGACGCGGTACCCCTGTACCAATAGTCCGACAAGTTCATATGTGTTTATATGCTATCTCTTCGAACTTAATTTCTAAATATTGCAGGTTGTAGGCATTGATCTGACTTGGTTTTGGAGAGGGAAACACACATCAAAATTCCTAGTAGAAACTGCCAAATTGCCATCGTCTAGCAGTAAACACATGTACGACCTCCTCACCTGGCCCTCCTCCAGCACTCTATCTCTCACCATTGCTGTCGCGGGCACTGCTGCCGGCAGATTCATATGCAGTCTATTTATTTTGCTTAGATTTTTTTTGCTTATTTGTAGTATACGCAATTACGTTAGAAAATAACAATTATGTCATTGTTATGTTAGAACCATTAAGAAATAATAGCCGTTTTTTACATCTGCACCTAATCCGACAACTATTGGCATATTCATTTCTTTAGCAACACTAAAAATCAGTGCACATAGAGTTGAACTCTATATTATCAGCTCGATGTTTGCTGTATAGAAACCTGATTTTTATATATGCTTTTGTAGGCTTCTATATGGTGTATGCTACTCTAGGATTCTCTATGTTGTATGCTTGGCATACAAGGCTGGATTATGACGATTGCTTCCGCCCTCCTCCACCTCTCTATCTCTCGCCATTGTTGTCGTGGGCACTGTTGCTGGCAGATTCATATGAACTATATTTATTTGGTTAGGATTTTTGCTTATTTGTAGTATACGCAGTTACGTTAGAAAATAAGAATTATGCCATTGTTATGTTAGAACCATTAAGAAATAACAGCCATTTTTTACAACTACACGTAATCTGATAACTCTTGGCATATTCATTTCTTTAGCAGCACTAAAAATCAGTGCATATAGAGCTGAACTCTATATTATCGAGATGTCACCCATCGGGGGCGATCCCGAGGGCGATACCGGGGGCGATCCCGAGGGTGATGCCCTAGGTGAAGGTGTTGGCCATTCCCGGGCCGTCTGGGGTGGCCGGTTCTGGTGCCTTGGGGAGTCCGACGTGGAGGAGCAGGCCTCGCCGGCGGCTCATACCGTGGACAGATCTCTGGGGTATCGTTGTGGTTCGTCGGCCGATGATCGCAAGTGGATCGAGGTGGTCAAGAAGAACCTTCGGACAGAGAAGCGCATATGGAAATGCTGGGCGGCGGAGGCGTTTCGGTCATCGGAATCTAAATCGGTGGATTCCCCTTCCCTGCGGAGGAATGCCTCAGTGGAGAGATCGCCTCTTAAAATTCCGGTGTTGCCTCCTTCGGTGACGTTGGGGGACGCACTAGATGTGGCTGATTGGATTCCGGCCAGGAGGAGACGAGCTCGATGCAAGGGTGGACAGGCTGCTACTCCGGCGACGGCAGCTCCGGCAGGGTCAGATCACGGATTACACGGTAAGATTTTGAATATTTTTTCAATCTCTTCTCGTTTGGTTGGGCCAACTGGGCACAAGGCCAGTTGAGGTCCTGTTGGGGCTCGATCAATAATGGTCACAAGGACCGCTTAGGATCGTTCAGCTCCCAGGGTTTTTCCCGTAGCAATTTACCTCGGGGCTGTCGTTCTACTCGTCACTTATTCCCATCTAGGGTTCTTGGTGCTCGGAGTGGTGTCTCTGCGGCGTCTGTTATGGCGGGTCGTGGAACTCGTCCACCGGCACAGTTTAATCCTGGCAGGCCGGCTCAGTTCGGAGGGGCGGCGGGACAAGGCAACGCCTCGGGGTCTGTCGCGGAGGATGGTCATTCTCAGGCTGGCAATGGTGGTCGTGGTACTCAAGGGTACATGCCGCATAACATGCGTAGGGATGGTTCAAATATGGGGTCCAATGGTCAGTCTAACGGAAGGTTTGCGGATGGCCATCAAGAGGCTAGATTTGATGGTTTTCATGTGAACTTTGGGCAGTTCGAGGAAGGTCAATACAATGCAGGCCATGATCAGAATCACAGGTATGAAAATAACACAAATAGGTACCATCGAAATCATAAGCCTCAAGGGTTTTACAGGAAAAAATTTCATGGTCGAGGGGGCGTAAGAGGTCGTTTCAATTATACTAGAAGAGAACCAAATAGTTCGTCGATGCGTCCTAGTTCTGCGGAGGATCCTAGACCTTTGCCTTCTTTAGGGGCAAGGGCGGTTCAATTGGGTCAGACATCTGCATATGGGTCTATTTCTGATACACCTGGTGTTGTGGTTGCCGCGAGTGCGTGTGCTGATGGTCAAGGTGCTGCTGCTAACAAGAAGGCAGAGGGCACTCTTTGTTTAAATGCAGCTTAACTGTCATTTTGCTTCTGAATGTACTTCCATACTTTGTATTTACTGTGAATCACCGCTCCATGTCGATGCGGACTGTCTCAAGCTGAGTTTGCCGAAACCAACAGCAATCTACTATGGATTGTGTAGAGAGAGTCTGATGTTTTTTGAGACTCCGAAGACAAGAGACCTTCGGTAAAAAATGACAGTGGTAAGATTGCCCGGATCCGTGTGGAGGGAGGGGTAATGACGTATACTTTCAACAAAGACTGATTTGGCTAGGCTGCGCAAAATTAAAATGATTGAGGTGGAAGACACTACCTTCACTATGCATTTTGAGGAACGGGCTAACCAGAAACTTGACTCCTGGCGTTTACAAGACGTATGGGTTCGTATTACTGGCTGTCCCGAGGCTCTATGTCGGGATTACTTGGCGTGCTTCAGTGTGGGCTCACTGGTTGGAAAACAAAGGAAGTGGACATGAATTTACAAGAGAACACCTTGTTATTAGGGCTCTTATTGCTTGTGCTAGCCCCCAGGATATTCCTAATGGTACTGATCACTACTATGATGATGTTGGTTACGGCATAGAATTCTTTGTTGAGGGCCCGAGTGGTGAACTCCTCCCAAGAGAGGAGACGATGGACGATGCGGATGCGGAGGACAAGGGAAATAAGGATATTTCAAAATCTGCGAACTCGGTGACTGATCCGGCGGGCAAAATACAGAACATTAGTGCTATGTCCGGGGTGGAAGTTTTGGAGTCAGCGGCTGCTGCTACTACTAAGGGAGGTCCCGTGGCAGAGGTCAGTATTTCATGTGATGCTGAACCACCAGAGGTGCTGTATAATTTGGGAAAATCCTTGTCTTTGCCACGTAGGAGATGGGCTGATTTGGTGGAAGAGGAGGACCAGGGCTGAGCCTTTTCTGAGCCAAAGCCTGGCTGTTTGCCTGCCTTCGGTTTGAATAAAGAATCGATCAAGATCGGCTCTTTCAGTTGCATGCAAATGGTGATGGACCGGGTACTCTGGCTGAAGCGGCAGTTAGTTTTGCATCTGTGGAGTCCCCTTCGTCGCGTCTGTCTTTGGCGGATATGAGTGCGGGCCGGCATGGCAGGGCAGTACAGAATGTCGAGGCTGTTTGTCAGGGGCTGGTAGGTGGACCGAATGATCACAAGGTTGCACCGTCTAATGACAAGGGTATTTCTGCTGGACTTTCTCCAGGGAAGTATTTTACTCCGATAAAAGACATTGTGCATGGCGTTTCGGCTTCTCGGGGTACTGGTGTTTTCCTGGGCAGGAGATTCTCTAAGGACGAGGTTATTTCTTTTGGCGGCATTCCTGAGTTCTTGGCTGCGAATATCCGATCAAGTGATAGGATCCGGGCTCAACCTAATGCTGATCTTTCTCAGTTGGAGAGGGCGCAACAAGTAGTGCAAGCTCGCAACCCAGGTACGCACCCCATATCATATCTTTCAATTGTATCCTTGTCTGATGATTTGGTTTTAGCTAGAGCTAAAAAGCCTGATATCTCGTTGGGTTGCTCTGGGATTGAGGTTTCTGCTTCTATTAAACTACTCAAGGATAACGATTTGGAGAGAACTCTAATTACTCTAAAAAGCAAAAAGAAAAACCCTCTGGCCTAAATGAGAGTGGAGGTAGTTTGGCGCTTAATAAAGCAACTCAACTTAGTGAAGACCTTATTGAGAATGGGCAGCTTGATTGTGCAAATCACAAGGATTTGAATCATGATATAGGAAAAACTAAAAAAGGCTAAAATCAAAAATCTGAAATCTAAGGGTACCGCGGTTAGAAGAAGCTCTAGGATTAAAAAAACCATTAAGAATCCAAGATGAGAGGAGTCTTTTGGAATAGTGAAGGATTTGGTGATCTTGCAAAACATAATTTTATTCATGAATCTATTAAAGACCTTAAACTCGATTTTTTTGCCATTTTGAAAACAGGAAGAGAAAAAATTTCGTCACCTTTCTTACATCATCTGTAGGGGGGCTAGATTTCCAATGGTATTGTCTTCCGCCACAAGGGCGGTCTGGGGGCATTTTGGTTGGTATAAATGCTACAACCCTTCGAGTCAATAAAGTTTTTAATGGTGATTTCTGTGTTAAGTTTCACCTCATGCCTAAGAGTGATGGCTTTGAGTGGATTTTGGTGCCTGTTTATGGGGCGGCTCAAGAAATCAATAAGCATCTGTTTTTAGCGGACCTTGTGCGCACTTGTGAACACGAAACTTTACCTTTGTTAGTTGGAGGCGATTTCAATATTATTCGTAGGCATGAAGAAAAAAATAACGACAATTTTAATCCACGGTGGCCTTTTATTTTTAACGCGATTATTGAGAGTCTTGATTTGAGAGAGATAGCTCTCTCTGGCCGTCAGTTCACTTGGGCTAGTCGGAGAGAAACCCCAACTTATGAAAAACTAGATCGAGTTTTAGCCGGTACTGAATGGGAACAAAAATTTCCTTTGGTTACTGTTCGAGCTCTCGCTCAAACAGGTTCGGACCATAAACCCCATTTTCTTGGATTCTGGTGAACAAGCTCATCATGGGAACAAGTCATTTTTCTCGTTTGAACTTTCTTGGTTGCGTAAGGATGGATTCTTTGATATGGTTGCGACCGAGTGGAACTCGATACCTATCCACAAGAACTCTCTATTGAATTGGCAAAACAAGATTCGCCATATCAGGCAATTCTTAAGGGGATGGGCTAGAAATTTAAATGGACATTTAAAGCAACAAAAGGAACGGCTTTTGGATACAATTATGGTGCTAGACACTAGAGCGGAAACAACTCCTCTTTCTCCCACCGAAAGAGAAGCTCTTAGAAAGGCAAATGATGAACTAGCTAAAATTCGTAGAGATGAGGAAACTAAATCGGCACAAAGGGCAAAGGTTAAGCATGTCCAAGAAGGTGGAGAAAACACAAAATATTTTCATTTAATTGCTAATGGAAAACATCGTAGAAAAATGATTTTTCAGCTGGAGCAGGATGAAGGTACGATTGTTGGGGAAGAAAATCTGAGGGTGTATATTTCGGAATTCTACAAAGTCCTTTTCGGACCACCATCTGAAAACTTCTTTTCCATGAATGAGTTGGATATACAAGATATTCCTCAACTATCCTTGGAAGAGAACGCTATCTTGTGTGCTGATTTTGATGAAAAGGAAATTCATGAGTCTATTATGCAAATGGAAAAAAATAAAGCACCTGGACCCGATGATTTTCCCGCTGAAATCTATCAAACTTTTTGGGAAGTCGTTAAGGTTGACCTGTTGAAGATGTTTGCTGCTTTCCAGAATGGAGAATTACCTCTGTATAGACTCAACTTTGGTACAATTGTTCTATTACCTAAATAAGAAAATGCTATACAAATTCAACAATATAGGCCTATTTGTTTACTTAATGTGAGTTTCAAGATATTCACGAAAGCAGGGACAAATAGGGTGACTGGTATAGCTAATAAGGTTATAAGGCCATCCCAAACTGCTTTCATGCCAGGGAGGCATATTTTAGAGGGTGTGGTGGTCTTACATGAAACTATACATGAATTACATAAGAAGAAGATGGATGGGGTACTTCTTAAAATAGATTTTGAAAAAGCATATGATAAAGTTAGGTGGCCTTTTTTGCAACAAATTATGCGAATGAAAGGCTTTTGCCCAAAGTGGTGTAACTGGATAACAAACTTTATTACCCGCGGGAGTGTGGGGGTCAGAGTTAATGATAACATTGGGCATTATTTCCAAACCCATAAGGGGCTGCGCCAAGGTGATCCTTTATCACCAATTCTGTTTAACATTATTGCAGATATGTTGGCGATTATTATTAATCAGGCTAAGGAGGATGGACAAGTCAGTGGTCTCATTCCTCATTTGGTGGATGGGGTGTCCATCCTTCAGTATGCGGATGATACAATTATTTTTATGGAACACAATTTGCAGAAAGCACTGAACATGAAACTCATTTTGTGCATCTTTGAACAACTCTCGGGTCTAAAGATAAATTTTAATAAGAGTGAACTTTTTTGTTTTGGACAAGCCAAAACGGTAGAGGATGAATATAAAGATCTGTTTGGATGTCAATCTGGGAATCTACCCTTTAAATACCTTGGTATACCTATCCACTTCCGCAAATTAAAAAATGGAGAATGGAAGCCTGTGGAAGATCATTTTGAAATTAAGCTTGGAAATTGGATTGGGAAGTTATTATCCTATGGTGATCGTTTGGTCCTAATTAACTCAGTTCTAACAAGTTTACCCATGTTCCTACTGTCTTTTCTGGAAATACCTATTGGGGTTAGGAAACGCTTGGATTTTTTTAGATCTCGGTTCTTTTGGCAAAGCAACGATCATAAGAAAAAGTATAGACTAACAAAATGGAACATTATTTGCCGGCCAAAAGACCAAGGTGGCTTAGGGATTGAAGATCTTGCAATTAAGAATATTTGCCTCCTAAGTAAATGGTTATACAAATTAATGAATGAAGAGGGAGTTTGGCAGGAAATCCTGTTGAACAAATATGTGCACTCGAAATCTTTGTCACAAGTGACTGCAAAACCGAGTGATTCCCCTTTCTGGAAAGTCTTGATGAAGGTGAAACAGGTTTATCTAGACAAAGGTCGTTTCGAAGTCCATAATGGCTCTAGCACACGATTTTGGGAGGATGTTTGGCTGGGGGAGACTACTTTAGCTAAACAATATAGTTCTTTATATAATATTACTTTACGGAAACAAGTCACTGTATCTGATGTGCTATCTTCAAATCCAATGAATATGTCTTTTAGAAGAGCTTTGACAGGTAACAAATGGAACGCATGGTTGCATCTGGTGAATAGGCTTATACAAATTAATTTAACGGACAAAAAAGATAGATTTATTTGGCGGCTGACTCAATGTGGTGAGTTTTCTGTCAAGTCCATGTATCTTGATTTAATTAATGGAAACACAAGGTTTCTAAAGAAGTATATATGGAAAATTAAGGTACCGCTAAAAATCAGAATTTTTATGTGGTTCGTGTACCGTAATGAGATCCTTACTAAAGATAATTTGAAAAAACAAAATTGGAATGGAGATTCTGGGTGTTGTTTTTTGACAAGGCAGAGTCAATACAACATCTTTTCATTGAATGTCCTTTTGCTAAAATCATATGGCGTATAATTCACATAACTACAAACATATCTCCACCATCTAGCATACCTAATTTTTTGGGAATTGGCTCAAGGGTATCCCCAAGAAGGAAAAAGTTAATATTCGGGTGGGAGCTTGTGCCGTTGTTTGGGCAATTTGGAATGCCCGAAATGATTTTATCTTTAACAACAATCGATCTATATCTTTTTTGCAGGTTATTCTTATGGCATCCCACTGGATCCGTACTTGGTCGCTACTGCGGCCTGCGGAGGGCAGACAGGTTATGCATACTGGATGCGACTTGCTGGAGAAGGTTACACGGGGCCTTTACAGCCAATGTGGGTGGCGATGTGATCTTAGAATCACCTCATGATGCTGTAGCCTAGGTTTTATCTCTCACCTTTTTGGGTTTGAGCTGGTCTAGTACTGCTGTTGGTTGTTTACTGTTCTTTCTCGGACCTTTTGTAACTCTTCGTGAGAATGTTCATTTTGCAATAAAATAAATGGCTGTATGCATCACTTTGATGCAGAGGCCGGGGCGCTGCCTCCATTTCGAAAAAAAATATTATCAGCTCAAAGCCAGCTGTATAGAAACCTGATTTTTATATATGCTTTGTAGGCTTCTATATGTTGTATGCTACTCTAGGATTCTCTATGTTGTATGCTTGGCATACAAGGCTGGATTATGACGAGCTCGATTTTCTATGGGTAAAAGTGGGACATCTCTGTACATACTGAGGCCTTTCGCGTTTCTTCCAATGAGCAGAATGACAAGTTTAACATCAGTTATGTTGTTCACTAGGGAGTGTTGTGGTTGACCGCAGGTCATCAGCTTCTACCAGGGCTACTCTAGATCATGAAGCAATGGTACTCAGTGTCTCGAGGTATACATCCAGACTCATCATTTCAGCTATCATACTATTGTTCGTAGGCGAATATGTCAATCGTGGAAATGAAATGCATGGACTTTTTGTTTATTAGGATAGCACACTCATGTCATCCGTCTATGCCTCCGCCCGTCAATAAAACATATAGGCCTTTCCCTATTATGGCCCGGTCGTCTCCTGCCTATTTTCTATTTTGTAGCATATCCATTCATATGCGAAGCATATAATCTTAGAAGAACAACATGTCTACTGATTTACATTTGGGTAGTGCATCCATGGATCTTTAAAGGTCGTTTGTACACCTTTATAATTTGACTATTGAGATTATTAGAGTCCAAAGGAAGCTGTATATTGTTTGGCTGATTCACAGGGTTGCAGTTGGAGTCCTATGCGCCGAGTCGCTGCCTCCAGCAGGTAGAGTTGATTTTGGCTCATGTTTTTCTGATCCTTGCATCTCACTGTGCTATCACGTGCCTTCCTCCTTAGGTAAACAAGACACTTCTCCTGTCTAATTATTATGTTTGCGATATCGGTGCTGATGTCTGGCTCTTTGTAGTCCTTACTATTTTGCTTATATTCCTACACATTGACCAGTACTGTTTTGGTTCTACAGTTCTTGGTACCTTACTTATATTGCTCCAAATTAATGAATTATGCTATGACTTTTCTTTTGTTGTAGAAGAAAGATAAAAAAAAACAGGTTTTAACTCTATTTTTGATGTATGTAGGTGGATTTGCATGCTTGCTCGCATAAGGGATCGAGGCAAGAGACTCTATGTGGGAGATGAGAATTGTTGGGGTAATATTCTCACTGTTCACTTGCACTTCGTTTTTCTACTTCTCTTTTGTACATCCGAAATTTTCCTACTTGAGAAGATTTTTTTTTGTTAAATTCATATGACAATTGTTGATGTATACTATTTTGTGCATATGAAATTCGTGTACTTGAGAAGAAAACAAAATCGATAATTGGAACAGTAGACTAATCTTGATGCTAGAATCTATAATGTACTCGCACATGTACTACTCTCCTTATTGTCGCTTCACGTGAGTCAAAAAATGCATATTAGCAGATTTCAGTTGTTCATTACTACTACCAGTCATCTTTCATGTAGCTCCACTGTTCATTTTTTGTTTATACTTTCCATGGACAATACCATTGCTTAAGATGGCTCTGACATATACTCAACTTGACTTCTCATATATAACCTACTCTCTTGCAGCTAAACACGAGTGTTATTCTGACATTTGAGAGTGATTGCTCTCCTATCATGTAGCTTGACATGTGCTTAGGACTCTGTAATAATACTAATCAAGAACTAAGTACATCAAGGATTCATAATGCTTTTTTTTGCGAATAAGGATTCATAATGCTGACATGATTACTTTAGTGCAGGTACAAATTCTGCTTGGTTTTGGATTGGTGGCAACTTAAATGACTACCTTCCTCACATTGGTGTCGTCGAGACCGAAAAGATGGGTGTTGCTTACTGCACCTCCACCAACACTGTAGTCAACGATAATCAGCTGCTAGGTCCTTGTGATAGGTCGTGCCAATGCCTTGGTGTCAAATATGATTGGGTACAGTTGTCGACTTTGAGATCATTAGTGCCAACAAAGCACCTTAGAGATGACGTAGTAGGCTAGGAGTGTAGTATTATCTAAAACCATCTATCCTTGCTTCGTGAAATATACTAAGCCTTCTTGTGTACCTTAATTTTCTGTTGATGTATCTAAACAGAAGTTCTTTCTACCTTATTGCACTTTTCACGTGTGCTCCTTAAACATATGTATTAATAGCCTTGCCCCTCCCCTTAAACGATCTTATCATGTCAGGATGTTCTTCGGCCTTATCCCTGATCTCCTCTGTTTTCGACTTAATCCTTGCGCTACCTACCCTCCTCCGTTACTAACATGGTCAACTAAACAGTCTACTTGAGCACAGAGATTTCTCAAATGAGAAAATTATCAAATGTTTTGCTCAACATCCAAAGGTGCAATATATGCGAGGATATTGATTATCATACACCAGAGCTTATCATAATACTTTACATAGGCGACTATGACGTTCAATGAAACGCCTAAAAGTGAAGCCTCGGGAGCGTAGAGGGGTCTATACTTTCGTATTACATTAATCATCAAGCGTTTTTAACAACCGTGCCTAGGGGGCGCAAAGAGAGATCTAGTTAAAAATAAAAGGAATTATAAATGCCATGCTCTCACTAAATAAAATGAAATAACCTTTTTTAATATTAATGGTAACAAGATAAATGTGATAGTAAAATAAAATCAACCAAGGTGTTTTACCTTAAACCCATAATTTTCAAAAGTAAAAGATAATGGATAGTGAAAAGATCTCATAAGAGAATTTCCTTGAAAAGTTATTCTTTTTGCTAGATAAAGAAATTTACAATGAATTACCTTTGTAAAAAACCCTAAACTAGTTAAACGAATGTGAAAATAATAATCGATTACTACATACAAGTAATCATGCCATGACTTATCCCAACTTAATGTGTTACAGAACTTTCATTAAGAATATTGAATGCTTAAACTCTATTTATTAGGTGAAGTAAACTTAAACCTGAATCAAATCACTAAGAAATCACAAACCAAACACTAAGACTCATGACCTGGTTGTGTAACAAGGCTAAGATATTTGTGGGTAAAGTAGCGCACCTCTCAAGAGTGTATAAAATTGTGACATGTTACTCCCTGTTCTGGGAAAGAACTGCAAACATCATGTGGAAAGGAGCTCCATGAAGTTCTCACAATCCGTGAAGACTGACAGACATAGAATTTTATAAACTAAAACTTACCTTTTCTAAAATACGATTGTAAAAACTTACATAAGCCTAGGATGTCTGATCCACGGCTATAGCTAGTGCCTCAAACAACCACATAGTTAGAATTTGCTGAGTACGCTCGTACTCAATCTATCCTCCTTATCCCTTGCTTAGGTTACAAGGTCAATGATGGGACTGCAAACGTGGTACTAGAAGACCTGGGAATGCATCTACAGAAGTCAAAGTTAGTTCAACGGACTCAAAGGAGTCAATACTGCAAATTAGTAATTGTGGATATCAAGTTAAACATAGTTGGGATCAAACACCCAAAGATAGGAACCATCCCAATAACAGTTGCTTATAGGGCAAATAGACAACCTTTAGTTATTGATATAGGACTAGAGGTAGATCTAGTGCTAGACTAGTCTACAAGCTATTTCTTATGGATTTTAGTTTGAACGGGAACTTTACCTAGTGACCTTATTGTGTCATGGAAGTTATGTTGATCTTCTATGAAGATCTATGATATGAATAAAATAGTTATATCTTGCACCTGCAATGTTTCTATTGTACTACTCTGGTAGGTGTAATATTCATGGAACGGTGTTCTATGAGTGTTATACCAACGACTCACGCTTTACAACATGCAATGGAGTGCTAGGTCACCACAAGATGTCTCAATCATGTCTGCGCATTCCCGAACCATAGGGTAGCACGCTTAAGGGTAGATGATGCTTAGGGCTTGATTTGAGATTGTTGGAGAAAAGAGAATAGAGAACTAGAAATGTTTCATGTGGATCTGAAGGTTGTTCAAAGTGATCCCAAAGGTGTTTCGCTGCGTAGGGAATTAAATAATATGTATTTAATATTAACTAGCACAGTGAATCGCGCATCTGCGCAGGCAACCTCTTCAATTTTTTGTTGGAAGTATTTAGTGTTAATACTCCATGCATTCCTAAATATAAGGTGCATTTCTTTTTAAGAAAAGTCTAGAATATAGGTTGTATTTTGTAGCACCAATCACCTTCACAATTTTTAGCGCTTTTATTATGTTTTCTTATCTCGTGCAAACTTCTATATTTTTCACATCAATTATCAAGGTTTATTCCCACCCAAAACTGGTGTAATTTTTGCTCGACATGCCTTTTTAATTTCTGTGCCAATAACAATACACATATAGGAATGGAGGGAGTGTTAAATTTATATCTTTGCGATATCTCATTCTTCGAAAAGTCCTCTAGCATCAAGACCATCAAGTGGTAATTATAACGATGTAGTTTTGTGCTAGTATGCACACAGTATTTAACTTTACTTTTCATAGAAAAATGGGCCACGACTTTAAAATCTTAATGCCAATTTTACCAACAAGAATGCACGGTATATTCAAAATAATCTCAAGGTAGGTATGTTTAGAAATAGTTAGACATCAATCATGCAAAACGGCGATTCATGCGGTATTCATCTTACCTCATTAACTTCAATATGGCTGGTAGAATAAGATAAATAAGACTTACAATTTTCATGGATTGCGGTCGAATCATTTTTGAATAGCCCTGCCTTAGACATCTTAGAACCTCATATTTACATTTCAAATATATGTGAACATGCTTCAGGGCTACACACCATGCCTTTTGTAATTCAAAAATGTGAATGATTACCTACACTCTACACCAGATTTAACATGTGTTCGGAGAAAATCAACAATTGTGTTCAAGATCATCTACATAAGATGGTGAGCATTAACAAAATTGATGGATGAAGAAAAGTACAAAGGAACACATTTTTAAAGAAGCTAAAAGTAATTCTATTAGTCACATGGATGAAGCATTTGGAAAGCCTACCAGAACATCAAAGCAAAGGTGCATAAGTGTTGAAGATAAAAACAAATGTTGCATGCATGCCATGAAACGAAGAACCACTTGACATAGATCTGTACGCTATAGTGAATTTATCACAATACTCCTTAACATTGAACTTGAAGAAACCTAGAAACGCCAAAAAAAAGATATATATCACACCCTTAGTCTGATTAGTAGAAAAATAATCAAAGCGCCTAATAGGAGATGCATGTTGGGGAATAGAAGAAGCCAATAATGGCATACAACTTATTCTGACGTAAAAAAAGGCCATGCATCTATTATCTTACATTATGCGTGATATTTAAAAGAAGTATGTCATTCGAAGTTATTTAACAATTATTACCTAGTTAATTCCTCACTACTGGGATATTGATCCTCACCTGTTGTGATACTTAGATGGTCACTCTCACTTCCATTCCCTCCAGTGGTCACCTGTAGTCTCATGAGAAATAAATAATATTTGTGAACAATTAATCTAGTAGTTGTCATCAAAGCAAATCGTAGAGCAGTTTGTGAAAATAGGAACTTCATAGAAAATAAAATGATCTACCATTACCGCAAAGATTGTTGAATGCTTATTTTAGTTAATCAAAAATCCCCCATGCCTATTAAGAATATCATGTACAAATGATATGAGAAACCAATTTCTTCAATCTGCTAGACACTATTAAGGGTTCAGAATAACAATAGAGAATTAGTAGAATATCATCAAAAAGTACAAGAGCAATAACCTAGACCAATAACTTGGAGGTGAGAATGCATAGAGATCGTTGGAGATTGTGTGAAGGACAATGAGAGCACCGGCCGAGACCCCGAGGGGACAGCAGGAAGGGCCTAGTAGATTTTATTTCTGCTAGTAAGGAAATCAGGATGCAAGATTACATAGAAGTCGATATATTGTGCATGATGGTAACGATTTCGGCCCGCGCTAGTGCAGGTGGAAGAACGCTCTGCTGCAGAAAGGGCAACATCCGTGTTTCACTATCATATGAAACAGAACAACAGAGAAAGTTTAGCATCCATGTGCAACAAAATAAAAAGAGTCAATGTCGATTAGATAAAAAGATCAATCCTACTCGTTAGAAGCCGGGAGTAATACTATTTGTTGGTTTACAAAGTCATAAGATACCAATGTCATAATCCTATTACCTCTGTTGTGAACAACTCCAACGCGATGACTACAACTTTTTTAAACTAATCGGGCATAGAAATGCACACAAACTATATAATTCTAGAGATGATTTCCACTGGGTTCCCACATGCGTTCTCTCATATATCATTGTTGCTAGCCTTCCCTAGCATCTCCACTACCAAAATCTTTAACATGATAATAAATTGATCAAACATAACTCAGAAGATAACAATAGAGTTTTGAGAAAACTCAAACCATCCAATCCGATATTTATAATTTTGAATACCATTACCTTGCATCTTATATGGAAAGAATATGACTCCTAGCTGGTCTGGTGAACTTAATTAGCAGAATGAAGATTTTTTGGTAAACTGATTTGTGTGCACCCCGCGAGAAGAGATTAGAATTGTCAAATCTTCCAAATATCATGTTCTACTCTTCTTGAGTTCAACTACGACCGGCCGGCCGACTAACACCTTCTTCTAGAAGTCCAGCATCCTCGATGCGCCATGCCTGGCCTCTTTCTGCTACATGCCATGCTCGAATGAATGTTTTGCTAAACTCCGCCTTGATGTGACCGAGTCCTACGCCACCGTGAACCATTTGCTGTGGCTAGCGCGTCCCAAATTAGAGCAGTGCGTCATTCATACATGTATCGCATCAGCTCCATGGAAAAGAAAAACCAAAAGCTCTACGGAGATTAAAAACTCCAAGATCATATACTCCCTCCCTTTTAAAATAAGGGATTTGGATTTATCTAGATTCGAATGTACCTAGACACATTTTAGTGTGTAGATACATACGAATCTAGACAAACTCAAGTCACTTGTTTTAAGACGGAGGGAGTATATTGGGTCGACCACAACATCACCTTCTCCCCGTCACCATCATCCATCACTATGCATGCATGACCCACGTCAGAATCCTGAAGCATGTCCCAGCTCTCTACAAAACATCTAGCAAGAAGGTTGAAACCTGCTAGGTTTTCATTGATTATTTTTCCTTTAGTTCAACGCTTAATTAAAATTTCTTTGATCTAACAAATCAAATCTCTGGATATGATCGTTCAAGAAAAAATTAAAATAATGTAAGGATCTGCTAATTAACTGAAAAGTTTGGGTTACAGCAAGCACCATACCAATGTTTTTTTTTTTGTTTGATTCATCAGCTGGACAGCCTCCCAACAGCAAACGACAAACAACTGCCTAGTGTTGAACTGATCAGCATCATTCCTACATGCTTAAACATTATAAGAAAAATAACCATAATCACCGAGCATGCACTTCCGTTTGATGGTTTTCGGGCTCATACTTTTTTCCTTCCGTCCCAGCCGCAGGTTGTAGTCGTCATACGAACTCACTCAGAGAAACATGAGGAACAATTTAGGCAGGACGCCAGACCAGACTGATCACTTCCGTCTTCTGCTTCTCCTGTTCGGTATGTAGATTAGCAATCATTAAGGCCCATGGAAAGCGACTAAGGCTAGCCACCGGCGTGGGACTGATCACATCCACTACACTTGTTCGAGCTGCAGACCCAGGCAAGCGCAGATCGAGAAGAAGGCCATGCATATCGAGGGAACCTAGATGAGCGAGTCGGTGGAATGAGAACATGGTAGAGTACGGAAAATTTGTACGTATCTAAAATAAGATTGGAATTATTGAATAGAGGAATCATATGCGTACCTTTGCAGCACATCAAAAGATCTCATGGATTCACTATATGTAGCATGCACATCAATCCCTGCGAATATTGAAGGTCTGGAGCGCTTGAGGAAGACAACCACGCCTGTTGCGGCGGCCACCCAAGGGAGAAAAGGTTGTTAATTTGGTATAGGGTTTGTGAGGAGATACGTCAAATCTCTTTGTGTTCATTTGTAGTAGCAAAGGTGGGTAACTTACCTTCAATTTAGTGCCAAAACAATATTTCATTGATATGTTGGTTGTAAATTGTTTAAGCTATAAAAATAGACGGTCAGATGTTTCTCTTCTTTGTAGGATTTTCTAGTCTATTTCTCTATTTTCTGGTTAGCCTGTAATATACTTTTAATATATAATAGATTAATGAAATTAATTTTTAAAATATAATTTATTTCAATTTTAGACAGCCTGCCTAAATGGGCCACTCCTGAAGGAGGTCCCATGTGGAGGCGCCACCCCTTTGGATAAGGTGGGGCTGGGGCGCCTAGGGTTTGGAGTGGGGGCCCACCAAGGGCACCGCCCCACCTCACTTGGCGGCTGCCCCTCCCTAGGGTGCACCCCCTCCCCCTATATAAGGAGGGGCACGGGGGAAGAGGAGCACACAATTCCCCTGAGGCATTTGTCTCTCTCCCTCTCTCTCTCTCACATGTGGTTACGTAATATTGGAATGAGCATACGAGGTTAGGGTTCTCCACCATATGCACACTATCATGTTCCTGGTATCTCGGTCTGGATCAATCTTCTCCCGCTGCTTCATTGGACCAGAGCCCGGGGGACATCGTCTACACCAGATACGTGTAGAACTTTGGAGGTGCCACCAGGTGTGGCACTTATCGCTTGTACCCCTACATGACCTTGAGGTCAGCGTCGCCATACGACTACATCATCAACATTCATTGGAACATAAAGCTTTTATGTCTTCAAGGGTATGGACACCGAATCCCTCTGTTACCTTACATCTCCATATAATAGATCTTGACTATGTCATTCCCGTTGCTAGGAATTTTTTGTTTTCTGTTGTGGAACCCTACAATCTGTATAATGCAAAAAATATTTGTTATCTTGGACTCCATGTAAAAAGTGTACTATCTTAGAGTAAATATATAAGTTGATGTATGCGGGATATAAAAGATTAAATAGTATATTTTGTTGTCTAGAGGAGAGAGAAAAAGAGAAGAGAAGTGCTATCTTGTTTAAGAGTCAGCTGTAACACTTGTTTAGAGTTAGCTGCATCACATGCTTCTAGACACCATGTGAGAGTGTGTAAGTTGGGCCATGCATTAATAAAATATTATATTATATAACTCTTTTTGCACAACTTAGCTATTAGATTAAATATAGATGGCATAGACATCTTATAGCCAGCAGTTGACTCTACTATTACTTATAAACATAACATATTATAAACACTTACATATACATGTATACAGTTATCCATCTGCACACAACACTCTACCCTTATAAGCACTTCTATAAAACCGAGTACATATATCTTAAGGTTGACAAAGTTATCATGGATACCTTGTTGTTGACGGACACGCCACCTAGCATTGGCCACCAAAAGCATCACGTTAAATCCTACAACAAATCTAGGGACATGTGAACACCCGTGAAAAGTCTAGGACTTGAACTTGAGTGGGCTAAGAGAGCACATCTCATTTTGACAATTGACTCTACTTATGTCCTTAATTTTATACTACTTAAAGTGGGAGCAACACAGATGGTAACATGCTTCCACCTAGAAAAATAAGATGATATGGCAAGCAATTAATGAGGAGAGAGGCCAATGGAGTAACCTTTCATAATGAAATGTATTTAGCAGTCCCTGGTTCTCCAGTAGCGGCAAAGATGGTGTCTCTATGTTTAGTGATTTAGAAGACATGCATGCATGTGATTGGGCTAATAATGTTTTTTACCTATGGTTTCATACAAGAGGTGTTTTTTAGCTAAGATCAAGAAAAAAGCGCGACGTGGGATTCATCGCCTGCCTTCTTAGGATTATATACACGCTATAGCGTGCGCTATTTAAAGTAGCGTTTGCAAAAGAATAATGTTAGGTATAGTCTAAACATAAAGGATTTTAGTATCTAAAATTTGTCTAGAAACAATTACATGCATAACCATTAAAAACAATACAAAATAGGTATTTGATTGTCTACAGACCAATCCATGGCATAATCGCTCACGAACTAGAGAAGCAGTGACCGCTAATCACGAGCTCTTCTCCACCGCCGCTCACGAGGAGAGTTGGGAACTAGAGAAACTAGTCAATCTGGTAGATGTTGGGTTAGGTTAGCCTGTAGTATTGACTCGGGAAGGGTTTTAGATGGGTTGTATTATTTTAAATGCTAGAAAATAATGATGCTACAACATTATAACAAATAGCGTGGTTTAGCGTGCTAATTTGAGATTAGCAGCGTAGCGCCCAAAATAGCTTAAATGTAGCGTCGACGCTCCAAATATGCTATAGTGTGTGCTATAGCATACTATTTTGTTGCTTGGCTAAGATACAATCTCAATCTTCTTCCTCGTTAACTATAGTGTCATATGAGCAAAATGACTAGGATATAACGCTAAGACTAGTCATAGTGCAGAGTAACATCAACTAGTGTCATGCATATTACACTAGTCTATATTACCACATTCATAGTGCATAATATCATAGAGTTACTCCCTTCGTCGTGGTGTATTAGTCATGCATGTGTTCTTAAGTCGTTATTTTGATCTATATAAAATAAATTATATAGCATAATAATTATTTTAAAAGTATATCATCTGAAGATTCTAATAATATTCTTTTACCATATATCTTAATAAAATTGGTTAAATCGACGACCTAGGACTACGCGCAAGACTAATATACCGTGTCGGAGGGAGTGGTATCATAAAAAGGTTTATCTATTAGGCTATAGACTCATTGACTTGGGTTGTGTGATGTTATAGTAACATAGCTATTCCCTCCTTATCAGTTTATTAGACTAGTTAGTGTGGAAAGTATCATATAGTAGTTTTATGTATATGATACAATCTTCACAATGCATAATATCATGTAGTAGTATCATAATCTTAGTGTATTTATTATTTTGTAGAATCTCAATATAAAATTGTGTACAAGATTTATTTGGAATTAGTTTTTATAATTTTATGTTTTATGATACCGTATCTACCTGTGATACCAAGACAATATCTTTTATCATTAATTATAGTGACACATAAGCATTTTGCATGCATATAATGCATGATACCACCTATGATACTCGCATTGGGGCTAGTCTTAGGCTTAGACTACTCACAGTGGGAGTATCAGGCCTTTTCCAACAGATGTTTCTTAGCACGGTATCATAGGAAAATTGCTTAGACCCTCACAACGGAGTGTTTCTTAGCACGTTATCATAGGAGAAATAAATGTTTAAGAAACAACCCCTCCAATGTATTGTTTTTTAAGTGGTGTCTCTACATTTAATGATTTAGAAGACTTGCATGCACATGATTGGACTAACAAGGTTTTTTGCCTATGATTTCGTGTAAGAGGTGTTTCTTAGATAATATACAACATCAATCTCTTTCCTCACTAACTATAGTGCCACATAAGCAAAGTGTCTAGGATACAACGCTAAGAAACCTCCATTATAAAAGGCCTTATGTGGCACTATACTTAATGAAGAGAGAAGGTGAGGTTATATCTTAGCTTAGATACAACCCTTGCACTATATTATAGGAAAAATACATGGTTAGTCTAATCACATGCATGCATATACTCAAAGTCATTAAATGTAGATACAACTCTTAAGATACGATCCATTGTACTAGTTGTCTCTTAAGATACACCACTGCCTAAGATACATTCCATTGTCAAAGGTCTCATAGGTGGTATCAGACTAGCCCCAATGAAGATATCATAGGTAGTATCATGCATGCCATGTTGCCAAAATTCTAACGTGACATACTAATTAATCATAAAAGAGATTGTGTTGGTACCATAGGTAGATATGGTATCATAGCACGTAGAACTAGAAAAATTAATCCAAATCTTGTACACAATTTTGCATTGAGATTCTACAAAACAATAAATATACTAAGAATATGATACTACTACATGATACTATGCATTGTAGAGATGGTATCATATACTATTATCATATACATGATACTGCTATATAGTACTCCCCATTGTGACTAGTCTCATGCCTTACATACATGCAAAACACTGATGTGTCACTGCAATTAATGATGAGACAGAGCATGGTAGTATCATAGGTAGATATTGTATCTAGCACATAAAAATAGAAAAATTAATGGTAACAAATCTTGAACACAAATTTATATTTAAATTCTACAATTCAATAAATATGATTAGATCGTGATACCATGCTTGTAGATGTAGTATCATATACTAATATCATGTGCATGATACTACTTTATAATACTACACATTGTGACCGGTCTTAGTATGTGATTAGGGATTGGCTGCATACCAATCCTAGATTGGTGGGAGCGTTTTAGGAGGCTAGCTATTGGTTGCAGGCCATAGTGGGTATTAATTAGTACTACATATAAGCCTAACTCTTGAGATTTTTCTAATTTTTTAGTAAGCCTAATAAACTGAGGAGGGAGTCAGTATCACAACCATCTCTTTCCTTATTTAATGACATGACCTATCATCAAAATACCTAGTTCGCACTGCATGTAGTGTATGTTACTAGTGATGTTAGAGTAAGCGCAACCTTGTGAAAATACCAGGTCTAAGAAATTTTAGACACGTGCAGGTGGAGAGGGGTGACTAAGAAAAAGATTCTTTAGGAGTGTCTAGTACTATACACGCGGTTCAACTGAATAAAACATTGTTTCCATTCTAATATTTGATACATGTGGCAGGAGGAGCCATGAAAGTGTGGTGCCATCTGTCCCACAAGGCGTGTTAGACTCTGTCTAAACATTGGAGATGTTTCCTTTTGTTAGACTCATGCTAGCCTTTCTTGCTGGACCCATCAGCACGATGTATATGCTTTTACTCCCACTATGAGTAATCTAAACCATCAAATCACAATTTTCAAGTACTACTACAAAATGAGTACAAATTAATGAATGGATATTTCTATGTTACCACGTACTAGTAGCATACTCACCACTGAGACCGGTCTTATTAGTTCAGATTAATTTTTCTCTACTCGGGAAAAAAAATCTCTCATTAGGGCATCAACAATGCAAGGTGTTTAAGGAAGTGCTTAGAAAATAAACCGGTTTTTATTAAGCATTGGTGCTTATTTATACTAGACAGATGTCTAAGGCTGATCATAGTGGGAGTATCATATTACTCGTATCATGCATATGATACTAGTGTATGATACTACCTCTCTAGTGGTTAGTATCATCTAGTAGTATCATAGTATCATTGTATTTAATTTTTTTTACAATCTCAATGCAATTGTGTGTATGAGATGTATTGGTCATTAAATTATTTACTTTCACGTGCTATGATACGGTATCATATTATGATACTACTAACACCTCTCTCTTCATTAATTGTGGTGCCACGTCAGATTTTTGCCAAGATGGTATGCATGATACTGCTTATGATACTCCCACTAGGACTAGGCAGCTTTTCTCTACAAATTAACACCTGGTGTTTAATAAAATGCCTGGTTTAAAGCACCTAGGCACCTTAGATACCTGCGGCCTAATTAAACCACCGGGCTTCCTGTGTGGTGACACGCTAGACTGGAATATTGCGAGGACACTGAAACGACCATACGAGGCCGAAAGATGTCTCACGCGGTGACGCCGCGTCGGACATGACCAAAGTGCCGTGAACCGTCATGGACACCCAGGCTTTTGCGAGTTCTCTGAATCCACCCCGAGATTCCTTCGTCCTCACAACCACGTGCAGCCTCGCCCAAGAGAAGTAAAGAGAAAGCTGTTAACTTTTAACCAGTTGAAATGAAGGCAAAGCGAGACGAGCTGAACAACGATTGGAGTACTAAACAGAGGAGGAGACCTGTGATTGGAGTCAACCGCTGGACGCCTGGACATTAGCCTTTACGGGACCTTCCAGGAAGTTGCGCAAGCAACGATGGTACAACTTCGTACGTTATAACTGGAACTGAACTCCACTCGAGCAGAGCACTACTTCTACTTGTGAAATCCTTGGAGCACATTGGCGTTAGCAGCCAGCCATGGATCAATTGCCACTGACGACCATGGCCGGAGCCGCGGCGTCGTCGCTGGAAGGAGGCGGGAGGGTGGTGGACACGTACAAGAAGGCGCTGGCCACGGCGGCATCGGTGGCCGCGTACGCCATGCTGGCGCGCGGCATGGCCAGGGAGCTCCTCCCCGAGGAGCTCCGCGCCGCGGTTCGCTGGGGCGCCGCGTTCGTGCGCGCCCGCCTCGGCGCCGCCGACAAGGAGCGGCACACCATCGTCATCCGCCGCCATTTCGATAGCGGCTACAGCGAGAACCACCTCTTCGACGCCGCGCGCACGTACCTGGCCACCAAGATCGACCCGCGGGCCATGCGCCGGCTCTGCCTCGCGCGCTCCCGACACAAGGAGCCCGACGGTAGCAGCAGCTGGAGCACGCTCCTGTGCATGGACGACGGGGGTTCCACCACCGACGCCTTCGACGGCGTCGAGTTCAAGTGGACGTCCATCGAGACAGGCGGCGACGACGGCAAGAAGGGGAAGGGCCACCATCACGCCCCACGCGAGACCCTGGAGCTCAGCTTTGACGCCGAGCACACGGACACGGCGCTGGAGCGGTACGTGCCATTCATCATGTCCACGGCGGAGCAGCTGCAGCGGCAGGATCGCGCGCTCAAGATCTTCATGAACGAGGGCCGGTCATGGCACGGCATCAACCACCACCACCCGGCCACGTTCGACACGCTCGCCATGGACTCGGCGCTGAAGCGGGCCGTCGTCGACGACCTCGACCGTTTCCTGAAGCGGAAGGAGTACTACCGGCGGATCGGCAAGGCCTGGAAGCGCGGGTACCTGCTGTACGGCCCACCTGGGACCGGCAAGTCCAGCCTTGTCGCCGCCATGGCCAACTACCTCCGCTTCAACCTCTACGACCTCGACCTCTCCGAGGTGCGCCTCAACTCGGCGCTCCAGAGGCTGCTGATCGCCATGCCCAACAAATCCATCCTCGTCATAGAAGACATCGATTGCTGCTTCGATGCCAAGTCGAGGGAAGACCTCAAGATGCCGGTGTCCGCCGACGCCGGCTTTTCATCGGACTCCTCGGACGACGACGTCCCACCCGGCGGCAAATTCGACCTCACGGGAGCTCACAAGAAGCAGAATGTGACGCTGTCCGGGCTTCTCAACTTCATCGACGGGCTATGGTCGACGAGCGGCGAGGAGCGCATCATCGTCTTCACCACTAACTACAAGGACCGCCTCGACCCGGCGCTGCTGCGGCCCGGACGAATGGACATGCACATCTTCATGGGCTTCTGCTGCTGGGAGGCGTTCAAGACGTTGGCCCGGAACTACCACCTCGTCGACGACCACGTTCTGTTCCCGGAGATACAGGACCTGCTTGCAGCGGTGGAGGTGACCCCGGCCGAGGTGTCCGAGATGCTGCTGCGGAGCGAGGATGCCGACGTTGCGCTACGTGTGCTCACGGACTTCCTCCAGGACAAGAGACGCAAAGCTACAAAAGGCGAAACAGGAATCAACAACGACGAAGTAGAGAAAGTACTGTTACTGTAGTATACTGTATTCTCCTTACAATTGGAGCGTTTTAGGTGAGGAGATAAAGTGATCGAGTAGGTGCCTAGGTGCGTTTTATGTTCAAAAGTCACAAGTGTAATCATCTATGTCGGGAATAATCATCGACTGAAAACAGGGCATCGATGGTAGAAGGTACTTGTGTGGAGTTGAACAATAATTGACGCATCATTACACGTGCTCAAAGCTTAATCTTTGAAGGTGAATTTCTCATAGAAGGATAACAATATTTGTCACCTAGTTTAAAAACTTCCATTTTTTTTTGCAGGGTAAAGGGATTGCATTAATCAAACATAGTGTCATTACAATCTCTTAGAAGGGTATCCAGAAGGCAATCTGGCCTAGACCCTAACCATCCAGCAATACCGTTATTAACTCTACCAAACTTAGCTAATTCATGGCTAGCTAGAGACCGAGGAATTTTGGAGATATCCTTCACGCGATTAAAAACATGAGCTGAGATGCGATTCTGAGAAATCCTTTGCGTTGCTCTTCATGATTCGGAGGACTTCAACACTATCAGTTTCAATTAGGATTGGCTCATTAGACCACCCACTCGCTCGCCAGAGAAACTCCCTCTGTTAGAGCACGCAGCTCCGCCTCCTAAGCATGGAAGCATGGTGGCATTGGAACAACATATTGTAGCATTTCAATTGTCTAACAATTGTAATTCTACTTGTCTAGTCTATATAATGATATTTTCTACATATCATTAATTGTATCATTATAATATCATGCTCATATCATCATGGCACATTGTATTTGAGCATCATATTAAAACCCTTTTCATTTGGTTCTTCTCCTTATATTGTATTTGCCTTGTTAATTGTATTTGCTTCTTAATATCTTGTAGTTAGTTCTTGATATATTATTTGGTGCCCGAGTTAAGTTGGAGGCATATCTTTTCTAATTCCACCATCTTTCTTTGGTTCTATCTATAAATTACACCATCCCAATTATATATAAGCCATTGTCTTTCTATTTGTTATTTAAATCTAGCTCATATGTGCTTGGATGGATCCACTTATAGTTCTGCCATCTCCCATATGTGGTATATGTTATTTTCACAATATTAATTATGTGGAGCCTCATGGCCACCTTTGCATGCCATGTGGGTAGAATACCTTCTCTAGTTTCTATATGGTTTGATTTTGAATATGTGAGCATGTTTGAATGCATATGAGGCTAAATAATCATCTAGTAGAACCACATACTAGCATTGCCCATTTATACTCATTTATGCTTATCTTTCATCCATTCCATATGGGAAGCAAGCTTGTTTTGTAAAGGCCTTTATTCAAATTCGAATGCATGTATGGAATAATTGACCATGGTGACAAATTGTTGTTTTCACAATTGTTAGTGGTCATTTATGAATCATGCATGGTCAATGCAAACCCACCACCACCTTCCTCTTATTTGAGTTCTATTTGAATGTTGTGAGCAAAGCTTGTTTGATTTAAATTCAAATATATGGATCAAATCAAACCATGCTTCTTATCTCACCTCCTCTACGTTTTTTTGTTTTCCTTCTTTCTTCTTGATCATGGTTCTTTTGGTAGCTTATATAAATAAGCTTGTTCTACTTAATTAAAAGCAAAACAACTAAATAAAAAGGGAAAACCTAGCTAACCTAGTCCTATCTTCTATCTACCCCTCTCTACTCGAGCCTCTTGTTTGGCTGCACCAAACCAGCCTCACCACACCCCGACCATCTAACTAGTTCCTACCCGAGCCCCTTGTGGTGACCATGGTGATCATGTGTCATGGACATGTGCCATCTACCCCACCAAGCCAACCTCCTTCCCATCCTTTCTTGCTGGCCAAGACCACTAGGTACCCCCGCTGCTTAACCCAGATTCCCTTAACCTGACCCTGGTCGCCCCCTGCTGCCTACCCTAAGAGAGAGAGAGGAGATAGATAGGAAGGTAAAGTAACACGAGTTACTTTAGAGCAAGGCCTCCCTGAGCTAAACCCTCCCCCTCTTTGATTTATCTACCTCCACACCAGTCTTGTGCTCGGCCTGATCTCGCCAGGGGCCCTGCCCAGCACCACCACCCCTCACCAACATCCTTTTGCTAGCTGCCCTCGCCATAGCCGCCCGCCATCAGGCTCTCTCTGTTCTGGCGTGTAGGAGGAGAAGGAGAGGAGTAAGGTGACGAGGAGGACCAGCACCGCCCCAGGACTATGCATGTACACGGAGAAGAGGAGAGGAAAACCTGGAACCAGCAGAACAATCTCGGCCCACACCGAAACCCTAGCCGGCCAGATCGTGAGCGCCTCCGCAGATTAGCATCGCACCTACCCTGATCGTCTACATCGCCAGACCCGCGGTGAGCTCACCAACCTCCTGGACATGAACCCCCTACTAGTTTGCTTCCTAGATGACAAAGTCATTTTGTCGAATGCCGTCCGTGCATCGCTGCTCGTTGCTTCCTTGCTAGCGTTCTGCCACTGTGTTGGCCGCCTTTGTCGTGCGCGTGCACAGCCACAATCGCCTCGCTGCGCCGCACCAGAAAACCCTAACCTGCTGCCTGAAATGCCACCTGGCGTCACCGCCACGAGATGCACGTGCCGATCACGTCACCGCCACGTCTGTGGTCGACATTGTCGAGACTCGGTATGTACCTTAACCCGCATCGACACCCTATCCAGCATCAACCCCAACACCACCGCAGTGGTTTTGCCCGTCCAAACCGAGCCCGAGGTCACCAGGTCGAGCGCCCACATGCTCTGAATCTTTTTGCTATCGATCGTGTTCTTCAGTTAACAAGGAGAAGAACAACAGTAGCAGCAACAACACACCCAGCGTTTTTCCAACTATCCCCTGCACTTTTTAGTCTTCAACCCGCCGTCCACCACGAGGTCCCACCTGTCAGCCTTACTAACAAACCTGGTACACACTTATTATAAAAAGCAACCCGGCGTTTTCCGTATTCTTAGTTTCGTCCCTAGCTCGCACATGTGTCGCCGCTTCGCTGGCCGCGCGTGTTGTGGCCCCGTGGGTCTCGACCCCACATGTCATCCGTTGTGGGTATGTTGTGCCCGGTGAGAAAATCCCGGCGCACCCTTTTCGTCTGTACGTGCTGAGTCAGCCTGGCCTCGCTAGTCATTCGCAATGGCTAGCTCCACCTAAGTAACAAAAGTATCTGTATTTTCCTAAATTCAAAAATAAAAACAGAATATAAATAAATATGAATTAATTAATAACTTTTAAATACTTTTGAATTTGAATTCAAACTATATATGAAATATGTTTTGTTGACGAATGTTAATTTAAATCTTTAGTCAAATCTTTTTAAAAATATTTCAAACTAGTCAAACCATTGACTTTGACCCTAATTTGAATTAATTTGATTTAAATATTGCTTTAAATTCATAATTCAAAATAATACATATAATATATGTTTTTGAAGCGGAAAAATGTGAGGATTATGATATTTAAAATAATTTTGAGCAATTTAAAATTTCGAAATAATTTAAATACTATTAAATGCCTATATCTTAATTAATTTGTAGGATTAATTCCGTAATTCTAAATTTGACAAATGATATGTCTAAATCGATCAGCGTGACGAGCCCGTTCTAACTATGAATTCCATGATATGAATTAAATCATGCATCATATAAATATAATGAATACAATAATGTTTATGGAAGCAAAACATGCTTAAATAATGAATTAAAGTGCTTTATTATTGTTCTCACACCTCACCCATGCCATGCTAGGTTATACCATGCAATTGTGCACCATTCCATCATGACATACCTTTATTTGCTTGTCGCATATATTCCGACAATTGCGCATTTTATTTATTATGACTCTTTGTGTGTTTGACTTTTATTCCAGATAGACACTAAACAAGGGAACTACCAAAAGAAACAAGAGTACTACCCAGATCTCGGTTACCCTACTGTTGATACGACATGTAAGCAATTCCCCATGCTTGCATATATAGCACCTATACCTCTATCATATTCTTGTATCATTGAGTCATGATTGCGTTAAATTGAAATCCCAAGTACTGCATAGCCTACCGAAACTTGTACCTCAATCTTATGAGCTATCACTACAGGAGTTGTTTGAGCCATGCGAGTCGTAGAATTGCATGTATAGGGTTTGTGCAAGTCTTTGGATAACAAGGTACCTAAACAACTTAAAGTGACTATTCACACTATCTACATGTGGGAGACTCTATGGATCCTCCTTCACCTAAGCCTAATTCGTACTTTATTTCTTAGGGCCATAAACTAGTTTGGGGCTTTATTACTATCCGGTACTTATGCCATGCTTTACTGTTTTATTTACGATTTCACCTGGAGCACCTGTACTGTTTAGGAACTCCGTGCCACGTTTCCACTGTATCGATAAGCTCAGTCACACTTTCGGATTCCTAGTTGTTTATAGCCGTCTCCACACACCCTGGGTCTGTCGTGGAGCCGACCGACTTCATAGCGGGTAGCTTATTGCGGGTGGCCCCCTGAAATAATTTTTGAATTCTATGAATGCATTGTCGTGAGGTCTCGTTGCTTTTTATTTGGTTCTTACCGAGGTTGATCGTGCGTGTGTTTCTATTTGTGCACTCCTGCAGGGTAAATCTTTATGAAAGTCGTGTCCACGGTTATGGGCAACTTGGAGCACAGTTTCTCGATCATAGATAACTATAACTAAAGTACCGCCTTTAATTTGACTAAAACATGACTAGTAAATAGTGCAACACTCATGGAATGGTAAATAAAATTGTCAACGGATGGGATGTTCTTCCGCCTTCTCGTGACTAAGCGAGAAGGAGGGCGAGTGATATTTATTTATGTTACTTATGTAACTGTTTTTTATAATAACGAGCGCCCGTCGATATCTGGTTGGCGGATGTTGTAGTGTGTCTCTATAGAACTATTTAGATATTATCTTTGGCTGCAATTGCATCACCCCATGTTGTTCTCTTTAGATGTATTAAGACTTGCTGAGTGCCCCTAGGGTCTCACACGATAAATATTTGATTCATATGCACAGTTTTACTCACAAGAGGGTTACTGGGTCGAGGAGCCGATGATGGTGGCAATGACTATCAGGTGTGGAGATTCCGGGGATGGAGATCCATGAGGTCTATGGACGGGATGTGCTTATTTTAGAGCCATCTTATGCCAATTTGCTTCTTGCCTGTATTCGGATCTTATTTCCCGCTTTCGCTTGATACTCTGATTTGTGATGTATGAGGATATATCCTAAAGTATTATCTCTATGTAGGATTTTGGATCTTGTCGTACAACGTTGAATATTTCTGTTTCTATTGTTTTAGATGGTCTGTCTCTGATGTACTGTTGTTTGTCGCTGGCATACACACTTGTGTATGTTTTGTTTACATGCTTGTCGACTATGCCGCTCGCTCTTGTCACAGAGTTCTTGAAAGTGGATAGTGTGGTTGGCCGGTACCGTGCCCTTCTCCGCTTCTATGGGCCTACATGTGGGTGGCCTTGGGCCTCCGCGGTAGAATCCCTTATCCACTTTTGGGTTCATCCTGACTTGTTGCTTAGAGCGTAGGGTATGAGGTATTATAATTGGTATCAGAGACATTCCATCCTTCAGGGTCTTAGCCAAGATGGTCGTTGTTAGTCTAGAAAATATTTTGGTAGTTATATATATTAGAAAAAAACTAAACTAAATGTGAGAGTAGGACTGCTTTCATTTTTCTTCTTACCCACTCACCCACCCTTTTTCTGGTAAGGAAGCGTAACGTTTGTATATCCTCATTAAAAAATTCAAACTAGGATTCACGTGTTTGGGGTTTTTGTAGTACCATAGGATGTGTGTAATCCTTTGTCTATCTGTTGCATCCAACCTTGTTGTCGCAATTTGCCTTTGGTTATCAACTGTTGGTATATTCCATACCGATAGGTTTATGTGTAAACTGACATGATCTATCCGACTCTTTGTTAACCGACGCAAGATTTTTATGGGTGTTCTTCCTTCCTGCATGCTTTCACATAATGTGGACTTTCTAATCTCTATCTATTAAGTGGTTTTGCGCATATAGTTGGTATTTTAATGCCGAAATTTGCGGAAATTTTTTCTTTGGTACATCTGTGTTTTCACACTCTTTTTCAGTCATGTGTGTTACACTATTCACCTTCTTTTTGTCGGCATGTCCATGCTAACTTGATATTTTGCTACTAGCGCTTCAATCTGGGGTTTTACTTCATCTTCAAATTCTTTTGGGCTAAATGCATAACTTATGTCGATCTGATGCTTGCGATTGTAATTTGGTTTTCCGTTTAGCTATATGATACTTATCATGATTGTAATATGGCCAATGCTATCAATCTAATCCTCCAAAAGATGGTGGTTATCTCTTATGATTTTGAGTTATACCGTGATCACATCTTTATCATATTCAAGTATCTTTGGGAATACAGAGGTTTCTTAAGGCACAATGGTGGATTATCATTCGATTGTCGTGCGTCACATATTTTTGAACTCCATATCTACAAGTTTCTCTTTGATACGAGAGAATCTCATTCTTTTCATCTTTGATAGCTTTGCTTAAGGTATGAGTTATCATTGTTTCTTTATCCAAGGTCTTTTTCTCTTTTCAATCGGTGATCCAATCGACTATGTGAACCAGTTGGTATCTCTTTTGTCATTCGAAGGGCCAGATAATCTATTCTTTGAATGCATCTCTTTCAACATGAACCTGTTGATCTTTCAAAGAGCGTTGGCTCAGAAAGTATTTTGAGCATATGTTCGTTCTTTGCCTCATGAACTCGGTATTCTGGGAATATCTCGATAATTTGTGGTGGTATATCTTGACGATATTTTGCCTATTCTATATCAATGGAAGAACATGGAAGAACATCTTATTATTTTCCTATCAAGTTTCATGAACATCACCTGTGTGCAAAGTTCTCAAAGTGTGAATTCCGAATTTTTGAAGTCACATATCTCGGCCACGTTCGTCTGCTAAAGACATCGCTATAATTCTGGAATCATCAATTCAATTGTTAAATCCATCCTCTACCTTCAACCAATCAGGAGCTTCTCCTTTTTTTGCCAAGTTATTATTGTTGTTCCGCTGAAGATTTCCTCAAGACGGCTAAATCTCTCTCAGATATTCCCAAGAAGGACAGGAAATTATTTTAGTCTTCCGCTCATCAGGAAACCTTTGTAAACCCTCTCGCTTTATCTTCTGTTCTCAATCCGTAGGATGCCATGAAGATTTTCTAGATCTTTTGTATTCTTCTATTTAAAGTTTTGGGTGCTATCCTTAATCTGTCTATGGAATCTTTCATGTTTCTCCATGATCTTCATTCATATATTTTATGATGGCTTGGTACTTCTGAAATGACGACAACATCATCATCTTTATCTACTTTTGATCCGATGAATCATTTGCATCAAACCTTTGTTTCTACGAAGCTTTAGGAATTCTGCTTGTCAAGATCTTCAATCTAAAATTTGAGAGTTAGGTTGCATGGTTTACCTATTCTTGTACGGGGTAATGCTTTGAGTGCGGGATGGAGTCATGACCATACCACTACTCCTATCATTTTCTCTTGTACATTGAATTGGTGAATAAATGCAATTTTACTCATTCCACAGAAGTTAGAAGTGGCCTTTATCCCTCGAGACTTTTACTCTCGTCCTTGTTTTCCGGAATGTTCTCTCAAGAACGTAACCAATAATCTCTTGTTGGTGGTCTCGTCTATTTCTATGTGGCGCAAAATCTTCAATGATCTGGTGGAAGCAAATGCAAAATCTTCTCTGTTCCCCTTCTTTCTACCGGAGCTCGACATCGTCAAACAAGATGGATGGAAGATATATCTGACTTCAATTATCAATTCTTTTCTCTTTGGTAAAGCCAATTATGGTTGATGACATCAATCGCAATAAACATCTCTACAATAAATTCCAGATTTCTACAACCCACTTCTTTCTCAGGACTCTACCATAAGCTAGCGTCACCCCCTTCTCTTGAAGAACAACCTGTGCACCTCAATTGCATGATCCCATGGTTGTTACCGGTACAAGAAGAATCTAATCCGAGAACACATAAACCCAAAATTTTCCGTTGATATCAAGGAACTCTATTGTTTGAAGGCAATATGGTTTTCTCCAAACTTAATTTCTTAAATCTAAGGGAAGAAACGATGATATTTTCATAGTGGTTGATAACTTCTCCAAGTTGATCTTTTCTTCCAGCAAAACAAACAATCATCTTCACATGTTTCTTTTGATCTTTAATCCTAATGGTGTGTCTTTCCTTTCTCTCCTCGATTCATCGTCTTCTCAAATTCTTTCAATAAGTGGTTATATTCCTTTATCTTGTTTCTCTAAAGCATTTGAGCTATGTTCATCACACCTTACCAGTTTCATGAAAATCCTTCTTGCTTCAAGTCCTTTGTTTCGTAGAAGCAAAACACAAGACTCGCACAAAGTCTATCAAGTTTTGCAAGGTGCAATGTTCGCACCATCCGTTCATGAAACCACTTGGGAACATGAGGATCGCCTTTGTTCCGAGCACCTGCCACTCCTAGTGTCTTCTTATTTTCCTAGGAATCTCTGAGCGAGATTCTTGTTTAGTGGGTGACGAGGGGTAACCTTGGCAATGCTCATGGTGATGGACTGGGGGTTTTGTGGAGAAGAGAACGCTGGGGATTTCATCGTATATCAGGAAAACAATGGAATCAAAGTCGCCTGAATATTGAGTAACTGCACTATTACAAGTTGCCTCCTAGATTTCGGTACCCTCGCTTGGGTTTCTCCGATCCTATATATAATAGGCCGGGTCTCAAAGCTGTATGTGGATAGGTTTCATGCACATGTGATTACAATACAAACATAATGTCGGTTCATAGTTTCTTTCCTAATACAATCAAAGCATTTGTCGGTTGCTTCCTTGGACCGTCATCTAGAATCTTCATGGGCCGTAAGCCTTTTACCCAATATAGGGTAGCAAACCATAGGCATCCGAATAATCATACCTATGTCAGTAGCCCCCGAGACTCTACTTGAACCACAGATTCGGTTTGAGTCTCAAAGTTTCTTCTTTCCTTTTTCTGTTCCTTGATTTTTATTTTTTGTAGGGATTTTGGTACAACGAGTCTGATGCTTCCGACGGATCGGGAATCAGTTAATTGCTCCTGGGCAAAAACAAGGTTGTCCTACATCAAATTCAAGTCCCCAGGCTCGAATATGGAATTTGCTACTGGCGTAATTCAGTTCGAGCCGCTGAGGTCTTACCGAATACTGAATTCTAGCTTCTATTTTATCGGGTACCCAACGCATCCGTCGGGATTTTTCATCGTATCATTGATACGGATATTTTACTGGCATAGCGCATTCTTGTGCGGTTACCAGGCCACACAGGATGAATCCTGGGGTCTTACCTTCATGTTTTTGAACACGGCATTCGGATTTTTTTGTCCCATCTGAGCGTGATCCGAGATTTTTGGCTTTATTGACAGTTGGCCTGCTGGACCGCCAATATTCCTGATTTTATCAGATAGTTTTAATGCTTTATACTGGCTCCTGATGGGAGTAATACCTTTTTGAGGATACACTGGTATAAAACTCAAAAGGTGTTTGCAACCATGAATATATTTTTATACACAACTGGATTTCTATCGGGTGCGCGCCAACGCTCCTGATGGGAGTAGCCCCCGAGGCTATGTTGGATGCATGTATCTGGACATAGGCTCATAGTTGTTGTTAGCTTTGATGGAAAACATTGATCTTTGAAACAATAAAAATATTAAGGTACATATAACTTATCTCTTTCTACATAAGGAGAAAAATCGCTGATACATTATTCTTTGGGTGGATGGCCTCTAGCCGTTGGCCTGGATATTCTGGCTTAAGAAGCTGAACTATAACTCTTATCATATTATAAGTAATCTCATGCGTAAAAGCGTCGTAGCTATGCTACGCTCCGTGGATTTGAGTAATTTACTCATGTCTTGTTGTCTTGTAGTCGATATGTTCCTCCAGGAATAACTTCTGTGACGATGTATGGTCCTTCCCATGGTGATTCTAACTTCTTGTGGACATCTTACTTGAGGCGAAGAACTAGGTCCCTTGCTGCAAAGGACCTAGGCCGCAATTTTCTGCTGTGGTAATTGCGCAGGTTTTGCTGATAGATAGTTGCTCTTTGGAGGGCTTCATCTCGATCTTCATCAATTGCATCCATGATACGTCCATTTTGCATCACTATTCTATGTCTTAATTCACTATTATTCATCGATATATTTCATATTGAGAGGTGATACTTATGTTATTTCGTCTATTTTTGCATGGTTGATGACTTTTGGAGCATGAACCGCTGCAGTCAGGATTCTGATGAAAAATGTGTTGTTTGGAGGCAAAATTTGCGAAGATCAGAAAATCTGAGAAAATATGAGGAAAATCCTATTTTTCCAGAAGACTAAGGATGCCAGAAGACGGAGTGGAGATGGGCCACAGGGGGCCCACACCACCCCATGGCGCGGGCAGCCCTAGGCCGCGCCAGGAGGTGCTGTGGCCACCCTGGCCCACTCCAGCCTCTTCCCTCTAGCGTATATCATCCTCCCGAAACCCTAAGACTCGGGGATCGACCACAGAAAGATTCCGCCGCCTCTGCAGGGCCGAAAACACCGAGAGAAAAAGATCTCTCCGGCAGACAGATTTCTGCCGGGGGAATTCCTTCCCGGAGAGGGAAGATCGTCGCCATCAACACCACCATCAAGCTGGACTTCATCGGGATCATCATCATCATCACCATCATCACCTCAGCACCATCATCACCTCAGCACCCTCATCACCATCTCCATATTGCTGTAAAAATTGCGTTGAATCTTGCATAGTTCATAGGGGAAACTTTCCCGGTGTTGATTACTCTTTGTAGTTGATGCTATTGAGTGAACCATTGAATTATTGTTTATGTTCAGATTGTTATACATCATTATTTCATCTCTGATCATGATCCATATGATGTCTTGTGAGTAGTTCGTTTTGTTCTTAAGGACATGTGAGAAGTCTTGTTGTTACTAGTGGAGTTGCGTTGAGAAAGACTCAATAGATTGTTATTTAAGTTGTGGTGTACTTCTTCTAGTGGTGTCATGTGAACGTCGACTACATGACACTTCACCTATATGGTCCTAGGGGATGCATTGTGTATTTGGCTACTAATCGTAGGGGTTGCCGGAGTGACAGAAACCTAAACCCCCGTTAGGAAACCATTGCACAAGGGACGTAAGGGTCTTAGAGTTCAAAGTTGTGGTTAGGTTTCTACCTTAATTACTTTCTTGTACTTACGGATGTTTGCAAGGGGTATAATCATAAGTATGTATTAGTCTTGGGTGGGGCGGTACATTAGCACAGGTTGACCCACACAACACTTAGCAAGCTAGAGAAGATTAATCAACTATATGAAGCGAAAGCACTTGACAGTCTTCCCATGTGTCCTCGAGAATGTTTGGTCATCTTAAGTAATACAACCGGCTTGTCCTTTGTTGCATAGAGGATTGGGCCACTTTCTGCATTTATTCCTACTGTCTTTTATTTACTCGTACTTTGTTTACTTGCTTTATAGAAAACCCCTAAAAATCCGTTTACTAAGTTTTTGTAGAGAATTCCTGATCCATACCACTAGCCAGCACCTTCTGCCCCTCGTTGGGTTCGAAACTCTTACTTATCGAAAATACTGCGATACACCCCCTATACTTGTGGGTCATCAATCCACATCATCTTCAAGTGCTTCTCTTGATTCCTCTTTATCATATGCAGCTACTCTTGGAGATTCGTGTGACACCTCAATAGGAAGCACGACTTCTACACCGTGGACCAAAAAGAAAGGTGTCTCTTGTGTTGAATTATTTGGAGTTGTACGTAAACTTCATAACACAGATGGCAATTCATCCACCCACGCTCCTTTTGCTCTGTAAAGTGGTGCTAGTAGTCTTTTCTTCAGTCCAGTAGTAACTAGTCCATTGTCTTTTTCTACCTGTCCATTTGTTTGCGGGTGAGCTACCGAAGCGTAGCTTATTTTGATGCCTATTTCCTGGCAGTACTCCTTGAACTCAGTGGAAGTGAAGTTGGTCCCATTGTTCGTGATGATGCTGTTTGGTACGCCAAACCGAAATACTATGGATTTGATAAAATTGACAACCAAAGTTCCGTCTTGGGTGGAGACAGGCATTGCTTCAGTCCATTTAGTAAATTTTTCGACTGCTACTAGCAGAAAGACGTGTCCTCCTGGCGATGATTTGTGAAGTTTTCCAACCATATCTAGTCCCCACTGAGCAAACGGCCGGGCCAAAGGTATAGGATTCAACTCAGCGGTGGGTGCTCCAGGCTTTGTTGCGAAGCGTTGACATGCTTCACATGTTCTGACAATGTCTTTTGCATCTTCAACTGCCACGAGCCACTAAAATCCTGCTCTAAATGCTTTTGCAGCAATTGCTTGGCTACTAGCATGGTGACCACAAACTCCTTCATGTATATCTTTCAGTATAATTTTTCCTTCCTCGGGTGTTATGCAACCCTGCAACACACCCGAAATACTTCTCTTGTATAGTTTCCCTTTGATTATTCTGAACGCCTTCGATCGCTGGGTGATTCGCCGGGCTTCTATCACATCTTCTGGTAGCTCTCCTTTAGTAATATATGCTACATATGGTTGCATCCAGGTGGGCTCAATTAACATGACCTCTTCAATTTCTTGTTCTTCCTCTTCGATGGCTTCTTCTATGTTCTTGGCTTCGGAAGAAGCCCCTGAGTCTTTTTGCGGATGTTTCTTTTTCCCTGATTTTGGTGCTACAACCTCGGAGACTCTTTTTTCTTTGATCGATCGCTCTGTCTTTTTGCGGATTGGGCCAATTGCTGCATTTATTCCTACTGTCTTTTATTTTCTCGTACTTTGTTTACTTGCTTTATCGAAAACCCCTAAAAATCCGTTTACTAAGTATTTGCGAGAATTTCTGATCCATACCACTAGCCAGCACCTTCTGCTCCTCGTTGGCTTTGAAACTCTTACTTATCGAAAATACTGCAATACACCCCTATACTTGTGGGTCATCAATCCACATCATCTTCAAGTGCTTCTCTTGATTCCTCTTTATCATATGCAGCTACTCTTGGAGATTCGTGTGACACCTCAACAGGAAGCACGACTTCTACACCGTGGACAAAAAAAATGCGTCTCTTGTGTTGAATTATTTGGAGTTGTACGTAAACTCCATAACACAGATGGCAATTCATCCACCCACGCTCCTTTTGCTCTGTAAAGTGGTGCTATACGCCAGAGGGAGGATGATATGATATAGGGTAGAGGATATTACAAGAATCGATTTGCCACAAGATTGGCCTAAATATGATATAGGGATATCAAATGTTAGTCTAAAGTATGTCTAATTTCGAATTTGAATCTAACCTAATTAAAATCATATGAAAGTTGAAAATTATAGATCTAATGAATAGAGAATTTAATTACAAATTCAATGCAACGAGAAACATCGAATTAAAACTTGTAGATGAAAAGAAACAAAAGTTAGAAGTTGAGACAGGGGACTAATACGTGCACTTGATCTGAATTGTTTTTGAGCTGCACCGATCTGACTAATAGGTACGCCCTATCTACATGGTACGGACTGCAAGTTGAACGGAACGTAAAGAAAAAAATATATATATATACTTCTACGATGCCATAACACGAGCAAGTTGAATAATCACGAAATAGAACCGATGGGGGAATTTAGCGACCTACTAGCAGCGATAGCAGGTTAACATACGGAGAAGAACGGCCGGTTGGGTGTGGACGCAGCGATGCTCCGTCAATCCACGCGGTTCTGTGAGGAGTGAGATCTCGTGAGGAGTGGGATCTCGTGAGGAGTGGGCGGGGTCTGCAACGACGAGGCAGCTACCTGGACGTGGTCTCTGCTCTCCGGTCTTCGACGTTCGTCCGGTGTACATGAAGGCTGCTGGAACTGCGCAACGGTGGTGAACTCCGGCGAGTTCCTTGTCGATTCGGTACTCCTGTTTGCAGAGAAAGGAATTAGACTACGCAGAAAAACAAAAGGAAGATAATGGATGGGGAATCAGGGCTCGAAATCCAGTGAAGGCGACGGAATCGTTGGCTTCCTTGCTTCGGTAGTGCAGATCGTTGGCGAGATCGATCTGGCAATTTCAGTACGTAGTTGTCTAGGGTTTCAACGGAAATTGAACATCGGGAGGGAGGGGGTATTTATGAAGGGATTTTCGTGGCAGAGGGGCAAAGAAATCGAACGAATTTGGTAGGATTTGCAGGCTGGATTCGGTTCTGAGATGAACGCTGATGAACTCGTGTGGAGCTACCTCTCTGCTGAAGGAAGATGACACGTGGGCCAGCCCTTTGGAAAATAATAAAAACAAACGGAGAGGGAGAGGATATGGGACACAGTTGTTTGCGGCTCGCACGCATGGTCGAGTTAACCTATACGATTTCTCTTTTTTTTTCTATCTTTTGCTTCGAAAACGTCCGGTTTTCAACGATACAAAAAAAATGTTATATGTATAACACAGAAAAACAAGATAACCGCAAAACATGTTGAGCTTAGGGAATATATTTTTAGCCCAAAATTTATTATCCAAAAAGTTTTATGCACTTTCGCCTCACATGCTTACTTATGCATTTTCAAAACTAAAATAGTTTTAGGACTTTATTTTAACGCCCAAACTAAAATTATTTTCAACTCAAAAATTCACAACAACAACTATAAAAAAATTTAGATTCCAAATAAAGATTATAATAGTATATCATGAACTTCATACGTTTAATTTTGAAGAAGTCATATTATCTTCCCTTTATTAGTTTTCTGTAAGTTGGAAATTATTATTAATATTCTCGAAATCCAAAATGCAATTTAAAATTCAAATAGCACCAAAAATAGTATTCTCCCACACATATATTTGGAAATGTCATATTATTTCCTCTCTTGTGTATTTGGAGAATGTTTAAAGATCTAAAAAATCAAAATTGATGTAAATAAAATGCAAGATAAATCTTTTTGATTTGTATAAGAATTTCCCAATAAATTGAATAGTCATGTTAATCCATTCATTTCAATGCGGCCTAGGAAATTTTTAAACAAGTTTCGAAAAAATTCTAACAAGGTCAAACAATTCAATCAACTTAGTTATTATTTTAACATTTCAAAATTTGCAGAATTTTGGGATGTTACATACACCCCCTATACTTGTGGGTCATCAAGACTATTTTCTGGCACCGTTGCCGAGGAGTGAAGCGCTATTGGAGAGTGGAACTGGTAAAGGAAACTTCTACTGTGAGTATTGTTTACTTTTGCTAGTTGCTTTATTTTTGTTATGGATAATTCACTGAGTTTCTTATTTGGTAATGCTACTACCACTACTAAGATAGTAGATAAGCCACCACCTGCTAAGAAAGATGTTTTCAAAATACCTACAAGAATTATTGATCGTGTTATGGATAACTATTATGTTGGGGATGGAACTGTCCATCCCGGTGATCATTTACTCTTTATACACAAATTATGCAGGTTGTTCAAGTGTGCAGGTATTACTACAGATCAAGTTAAGAAGAAGTTATTCTCATTATCGCTAAAAGAAAGAGCTGAGGAATGGTATAAGCTGCTGAAGAATGATCAAGCTCTGGAATGGGAGGAAATAATGCCTCTCTTTTATTCAAATTTTTATCCTCCTAGTGAGATTCATAAAGATCGGAATCAAATATACAACTTTTGGCCTCTTGATGGAGAGAGTACAGCTCAAGCTTGGGGGAGATTGAAGTTACTAATGCTCAAATGTCCCATTCATGAGCTCCCCAACAATATTATTATCAAGAACTTTTATGCAAGTCTCCCTCTACATGACAAAGATTTATTGGACACTTCTTGTGCTGGATCATTCACTCGCATGGAAGAAGAAGCTAAATGGGACCTTCTAGACCGTATTCAAGACAATGCTGAAGCTTGGGAGAATGACAAAGGTAGAAATTCAGGTATAAATTATGATTATGAATGCATTGAATCTTTTATGGGAACTGATGATTTTCAAAATATTAGTAATGCTTATGGTCTTGATTTGCAACTTATTACGAATTGCTTTAGAGATTTGGCTTCTTATATTGAAATTCCAAAAAGGGGATGGAATAAGTACCATGCACCTTATGAAGATATTGTTGACTGTGTTCCTGTTGGGAGCACTGAGTGTTGCATTATTGATTATATCTTACATGAACCTTATATCGAGAAGATTCCCTTCCCAGATAAGGTAAAGGATCATTCTATGATAACTAATGTAATCACTAAAAGTGAAAAGAGAACTATAAAACCTGATGAACAAACAACATTGAACCTGTTGTAGCAATTATGAAAGACCTTTTCACTAAAAGCATAGAAGATGGGCACATAGTCTTTTGTGAGGATGCTTCTAATATTGTTTCACATCCTAATAGAACTAAAAAGGCTAGTGTTCCTGTGCTTTCTGTTAGAATTGGTGATCATTGCTATTATGGTTTATGTGATATTGGTACAAGTTCCAGTGCTATTCCTTATGAGCTTTATAGAGAAATTATGCATGAAATTAGTCCCTGTGAATTGGAAGAGATTGATGTGGTTATTCACCTTGCTAATAGAGAGATCATCTCTCCAATTGGTATCGTACGAGACGTGGAAGTCCTTTGTGGTAAGATCAAGTATCCTGCTGATTTTCTAGTACTTGGTTCAGCTGCTAGTAAAACTTATCCTATCATTTTTGGTAGGTCTTTCTTGAGTACTTATGGAGCTATTATTGATTGCAAGACGGATAAAATCTTGACTAAGTTTGATGAGGAATATTATGAGTTTAATTTTTCGAAATTTACTAAAGAACCTTGCGAAGAGGAAACCCATAATGAGGATTTTAGAGTTGAACAACTTGCTTCTATCTTGCTCCTAACAATACTTTGCAGCAATTTATAGAAGATCACGAAAGTGAGATCTTCCTGGAAGAAAGGAATGAGATCGACGAGATCCTCCATCATCAACCCAAGTTGCTTAAGCATGGCTTGCCTGTAGAAGACTTGGGTACCACTTTCCCACCTAAAAAGGATCCGGTCTTCGATCTAAAACCTCTCCCTGATGATCTTAAATATGCTTATATTGATGATAACAAGATATATCATGTTATTATTAGCTCTAAACTTTCAGGAAAGGAAGAAGAAAGGTTGTTGGAGGTTTTGAAGAAACACCGAGGAGCTATGGGTTATACTCTGGATGATTTAAAAGGGATTTCACCCACTATATGTCAGCATTCTATCAACATAGAACCAGATGCGAAGCCAGTAGTGGAACACCAATGACGTTTAAATCCTAAGATGAAGGAAGTGGTAAGGAATGAGGTGTTGAAACTCCTTGATGCTGGTATTATTTACCCTATTACTGATAGTGAATGGGTTAGTCCTGTTCATTTTGTTCCTAAAAAGGGAGGTATTACCGTTGTTCCTAACGATAATGATGAGCTTATTCCTCAAAGAATAGTAGTAGGCTATAGGATGTGCATTGATTTTAGAAAGGTCAATAAAGTTACTAAGAAAGATCATTACCTGCTTCCTTTTATTGATCAAATGTTGGAAAGGTTGTCTAAAAAGACCCATTTTTGTTTTCTTGATGGTTATTCTGGTTTCTCTCAAATCGCTATTAAACAACAAGATCAACAAAAAATTACTTTTACTTGCCCTTATGGAACTTATGCTTATAGACGTATGCCTTTTGGTTTATGTAATGCTCCCGCTACTTTCCAAAGGTGCATGTCTGCTATCTTTCATGGTTTTTGTGAGGAAATTGTAGAAGTGTTCATGGATGACTTTTCTGTCTATGGAACTTCTTTTGATAATTGTCTGCACAACCTTGATAAAGTTTTGCAGAGATGTGAAGAAACTAATCTTGTTCTTAATTTGGAGAAATGCCACTTCATGGTTAATGAAGGGATTGTTCTTGGGTATAAAGTTTCTAAAAGAGGCATAGAAGTTGATAGAGCTAAGGTTGAGGCAATTGATAAGATGCCATGCCCAAGAGACATCAAAGGTATTCGTAGTATCCTTGGTCATGCTGGTTTCTATAGAAGGTTTATTAAAGACTTTTCTAGGATATCAAAACCCCTTACTAATCTTCTTCAAAAATATGTACCCTTCGTTTTTTATGATGATTTTAAGGAAGCTTTTGAAACTCTTAAGAAGGCTTTAACTACAGCCCCTATTGTTCAACCACCTGATTGGATTTTACCCTTTGAAATAATGTGTGATGCTAGTGATTTTGCTGTAGGTGCTGTCCTTGGGCAACGTATTGATAAAAAGTTAAACGTTATCCATTATGCTAGTAAGACTCTAGACGCTGCTCAAAGGAATTATGCTACTACTGAAAAGGAATTTCTAGCTGTTGTTTTTGCTTGTGATAAGTTTAGGCCCTATATTGTAGACTCAAAAGTCACCATTCATACTGATCATGTTGCTATTAAATATCTTATGACAAAGAAGGACGCTAAGCCTAGGCTTATTAGATGGGTGCTGCTTTTACAAGAGTTTGATCTACATATAGTAGATAGGAAGGGTGCTGAAAACCCTGTAGCTGATAATTTATCTCGTTTGGAAAACATCTCTTTTGACCCTATGCCTGTTAATGATAGTTTCCCAAATGAACAGGTAGTTGCAGTAGGGGTGAGCTCGCGGGGTAGCCCTTGGTACGTTGATTATGCTAACTTTATTGTCTCCAAGTATTTGCCTCCAACTTTTACAGCTCAACAAAGAAGGAATTTCTTCTATGATTTGAGGCATTATTTTTGAGATGACCCACACTTATACAAAGAAGGGGTGGATAGTATTATGCAAAGATGTGTTCCAGAATATGAACAAAATGAGATATTGCGTAAATGTCATGGTAGTGCTTATGGAGGACATCATGCAGGAGATAGAACTACACAAAAGGTGCTATAATCAGGTTTCTACTGGCCTACCCTTTTTAAATATGCAAGGAAATTTGTTTTATCTTGTGATGAATGCCAGCGTGTTGGTAATATTTCTAGATGCAATGAAATGCCTATGAACTACTCTCTAGTTATTGAACCTTTTGATTGTTGAGGATTCGACTTTATGGGTCCTTTCCCTCCTTTGAAAGGTTACACTCATATTCTTGTTGCCGTTGATTATGTTACTAAGTGGGTAGAAGACATTCCTACAAAGAGTGCTGACGTGGAGACTTCTCTAAAAATGCTTAAGGATGTTATCTTTCCTAGGTTTGGGGTGCCTAGGTATCTCATGACTGATGGGGGTTCTCATTTCATTCATGGTGGTTTTAGGAAGACCCTTGCTAAATATGATGTTAATCATAGAATTGCTTCAGCTTATCACCCCCAAACTAGTGGGCAAGTAGAGTTATCAAATAGAGAAATTAAATCTATCTTGCAAAAGACTGTTAATAGGTCTAGAAAAAACTGGGCTAAGAAGTTGAATGTGCTTTATGGGCTTATAGAACTGCTTACAAAAATCCTATGGGACTGTCTCCTTATAAAATGGTTTATGGGAAAGCTTGCCACCTACCCTTAGAATTAGAACACAAAGCTTACTAGGCAGTTAAAGAACTAAATAGAGATTGTAAGCTCGCTGGGAGAAAAGATTATTTGACTTAAGTTCTTTAGATGAATGGAAGAGTGAAGCCTATGAGAATGCTAGGCTCTTTAAGGAAAAAGTTAAAAGATGGCATGACAAGCAAATACTTAAGAGAGAATTTCATGTTGGTGAGAAAGTTCTATTGTATAGGTCTCATCTCAGATTTTTTGCAGGAAAGGTACTGTCAAAATGGGAAGGACCTTTCATTATTGAAGAAGTATACCGTTCAGGAGCAATAAAAATTTCTTCCTTAAAATATAATACTACACAAGTAGTGAATGGGCAGCGACTCAAGCACTATATTGCTAGAGATTCTTACAATGAAGATGTTGATGCCTTTCAAGTTATAACTCCGGAGAAATTCATCAAGGACCAAATTCAGAGACCTACAGAGTCTGTTTTCAAATAGGTAACAGTTCTGGTAAGAAAAGTTCCACGAAAATACAATACAACTATATTTTTGCAGTTTGTAGTCAATATGGAAAGTTACGAAGCGAAAAAGGGACAGAAATGGAGCCTGGGTGGCCCACACCACCCTGTGGCGCGGGCCCACCCCTGGCCACGCCACCAGGTGGTGAGGCCACACCAAACTCCGCCTTCGACCCATTTTCACCTAGTACCTTCCTCTTGTTATGAAACTTCGTAATATATAACCCCTCGGATCTTCCGAGGTTCGTATATCGTGTTTTCGTCGTGTTTTTGTTTCGATATGTTTTTGCCAGGTAGAATCCCAGATTTGGAGCCACAATGTCTTCCACTGGATCAGCCGAGGGAGATTCCTTGGAAGATATCATCAACCCATACATGAGAGAATTGAAGATTCATCCCAAGGAGTTATTGCTCGAACGTGGGGAGGTTCGGATTAAAGAGGTTCAAGGCCCTAAAGGTGAAGGAAGTCTGGAGGACAGGATGGAAGCATTGGAACAAGAAGTCTTTCGGTACAAGAAGATGGCGGAGCGCGAAGTGGATATCATCCATAAGATTTGTTCTAAACTCATCACCGAGCACCAAAAGGAGACTGCTGAACTCAAAGACGAAGTCCTCTCACTCCGCCAAACAACCAACAAACTGCAAGCACAGTTCTATGACGTTCAAAATCAAAACTGTGAGTATGAGGCTAGATTTAAACTCATAAGTGCTACTGCAAGTTTCAGGATGTTGGAAACCACGATGTCCTTTGTTGATGGGAAGCCTTTACCTTGGAAGACGGACGAAGATGAGAAGATACCACCACCACCAAAGGAGTAATTCGTCATCAGGTTTGGCATCCCCTTGGTTTGTTCTAAGCTTGGGGGAGTGCCGCGGTATCATATCACTATCTTCTATCTTTTTACCTTATTAGTAGAGTCATATCATGAATAGAGGAGTTATTATGTAGGATGGTTTGCATTATGGAAGTGTCCCCTCTCTCGTTAGATTTGTATCCCTTGGTGTGAGTTGCCGATATGGAATATTAATGATAAGTTCTATCATCCACTCTTTTGCATAGCTTATATTAGTTTTCAATTCGTGGTTATATGATTGATCTTGTTGTTAGTATTGGTATCACTTTGGGATCATTGAGTTAATTTAGTTGGTTTTGGAAAACCTGGCTCGGTCAGTAGCAACACTATTTTTGAGAGTTGAATGAAAAAGATAAAAGTACCTTTAAAGAAAAATTATTTCATCATCTTTCTTTCTTGATTTGCTCATAAGTTTAGTATTCTCTAGTTAAGATCTTTTGTGCTTCCAAGGAAGACTGCTTGTTTGTCTTTATCACTTGTATGTTTGTTCGTTTCCTTCAACTCTTGTACTTGCTATCCAGCCTTGCTAGCCAAAAACCTGTACTGAGAGGGTATTCTTCTCGTGCATCCACCTCCTTTAAACCAAAACCTTTGCCATTTGAGTCCACCATACCTACCTAGTAGCATTATTGCTACTCCAAGTAAATTATTGTTTTATCTACCTCCCAAATTAAATTTGTTATGTGAAAATTAGTGATTAAAGCTCTCACGAACTTGATGACACACTTTACTTTCTGGCATTTAATAAACTTGAACCATTGGGTCCTTCTTTGTTGCGTATATGCTTGCGCTTTATGAGTTGAAGTTAGCTGAACCATGTATCATGGGGACCTCTTTCAACACTTCATTGGTACTTGTACCTAGTTGATATCATGTTCTTTTGCTTATGGATCCTGGCGATGTGAAATAAAGTGGAACTTGTAAGATCATGGAGTTTATATGTGTGTTAGAGAAACGTCTGGGCCGCTAGCCTAAGCCATGCCTAATCATGGTGGAAACTTGCAGCATAACTATAGTGAGCATTCTATGAAGCATCCTCAATAAAAACCTATGAAAATAGCAAAAAAAAGATCGCTGAGATGCTCACTGTCTGCTTGCCTTGTCATTTTGATTATGGGATAACTCCTGTGTCATGTGCAAGGGGTACCCCGTTGGCGGTTCTTAATGATACACATGTATTTACAATGACAAGAGCTTGCTCGTGACTGAAGTTGAGTAGCATGAGGTTCGGTACTCATAAGTAAGGGGCATGTGACTCCAATTCATAACTTGTCAAGCATATCCTCTTAGTTGTGTGACTTTAACCTGAACCACCAAAAGATGCCTATGATAGGGGCAATGAGAGCTGAAAGCTAGTAAGTATCATAATTTTTGGGAGCTCTTTATGAGACTTGCAATCCCTGCTTCCCTCTGTGAAGGGCCCTTTCTTTTACTTTGTAGTTGAGTCAGTAAACCTACTTCCTTCTATCTCAGCAAGTATTTTGAGTTGATGTGTTTCATTCATTCATATGATGATTTATTCAATCATGTTTCTTATGTTCCTTGTTTTGCACATTGCTCTTATCTTGATGTTTACTACTTTGAAAGCTATCATTGAAAAACCATCTATTTGTGAACTCCAGCAAATTATCAACTATTCTTCGACCAAGAGCTAAGTTTGCCATTACCAATTATGATTCACTTTATGTATCTTTATTGTGTTTCCTTTACTTATTACAAGTTGAGTTATATAATAGTGAGTTGTCTTCTATTATGATCTATGCTTTTGATGAATGTGATGCTTCTTGTCCGTATTCTTTTATCGACTCTTCACTCCATAAACCTGAGGCCATGTTTATTGAGCTCAGTTTCGCTTGGGGACAAGCAAAGTCTAAGCTTGGGGGGAGTTGATACGTCCATTTTGCATCACTATTCTATGTCTTAATTCACTATTATTCATCGATATATTTCATATTGAGAGGTGATACTTATGTTATTTCATCTATTTTTGCATGGTTGATGACTTTTGGGGCATGGACCGCTGCAGTCAGGATTCTGATGGAAAATGTGCTGTTTGGAGGCAAAATTCACGAAGATCAGAAAATCCGGGAAAATATACGGGAAATCCTATTTTTCCAGAAGACGGAGTGGAGATGGGCCACAGGGGGCCCACACCACCCCATTGCGCGGGCAGCCCTAGGCCACGCCATGAGGTGGTGTGGCCACCCTGGCCCACTCCAGCCTCTTCCCTCTGGCGTATATCATCCTCCCGAAACCCTAAGACTCGGGGATCGACCATAGAAAGATTCTCCGGCAGACAGATTTCTGCCGGGGGAATTCCTTCCCGGAGAGGGAAGATCGTCGCCATCAACACCACCCTCAAGCTGGACTTCATCGGGATCATCATCATCATCATCACCATCATCACCATCAGCACCCTCATCACCATCTCCATATTGCTGTAACAATTGCGTTGAATCTTGCATAGTTCATAGGGGAAACTTTACCGGTGTTGATTACTCTTTGTAGTTGATGCTATTGAGTGAACCATTGAATTATTGTTTATGTTCAGATTGTTATACATCATTATTCCATCTCTGATCATGATCCATATGATGTCTTGTGAGTAGTTCGTTTTGTTCTTGAGGACATGGGAGAAGTCTTGTTGTTAGTAGTGGAGTTGTGTTGAGAAAGACTCAATAGATTGTTATTTAAGTTATGGTGTACTTCTTCTAGTGGTGTCATGTGAACGTCGACTACATGACACTTCACCTATATGGGCCTAGGGGATGCATTGTGTATTTGGCTACTAATCGTAGGGGTTGCCGGAGTGACAGAAACCTAAATCCCCGTTAGGAAACCATTGCACAAGGGACGTAAGGGTCTTAGAGTTTAAAGTTGTGGTTAGGTTTCTACCGTAATTACTTTCTTGTACTAACGGATGTTTGCAAGGGATATAATCAAAAGTATGTATTAGTCTTGGATGGGGCGGTACATTAGCACAGGTTGACCCACACAACACTTAGCAAGCTAGAGAAGATTAATCAACTATATGAAGCGAAAGCACTTGACAGTCTTCCCATGTGTCCTCGAGAATGTTTGGTCATCTTAAGTAATACAACTGGCTTGTCCTTTGCTGCATAGAGGATTGGGCCACTTGCTGCATTTATTCCTACTGTCTTTTATTTACTCGTACTTTGTTTACTTGCTTTATCGAAAACCCCTAAAAATCCATTTACTAAGTTTTTGCAGAGAATTCCTGATCCATACCACTAGCCAGCACCTTCTGCCCCTCGTTGGGTTCGAAACTCTTACTTATCGAAAATACTGCGATACACCCCCTATACTTGTGGGTCATCAATCCACATCATCTTCAAGTGCTTCTCTTGATTCCTCTTTATCATATGTAGCTACTCTTGGAGATTCGTGTGACACCTCAACAGGAAGCACGACTTCTACACCGTGGACCAAAAAGAAAGGTGTCTCTTGTGTTGAATTATTTGGAGTTGTACGTAAACTCCATAACACAGATGGAAATTCATCCACCCACGCTCCTTTTGCTCTGTAAAGTGGTGCTAGTAGTCTTTTCTTGAGTCCAGCAGTAACTAGTCCATTGTCTTTTTCTACCTATCCATTTGTTTGCGGGTGAGCTACCGAAGCGTAGCTTATTTTGATGCCTATTTCCTGGCAGTACTCCTTGAACTCAGTGGAAGTGAAGTTGGTCCCATTGTTCGTGATGATGCTGTTTGGTACGCCAAACCGAAATACTATGGATTTGATAAAATTGACAACCAAAGTTCCGTCTTGGGTGGTGATAGGCATTGCTTCAGTCCATTTAGTAAATTTTTCGACTGCTACTAGCAGAAAGACGTGTCCTCCTGGCGATGATTTGTGAAGTTTTCCAACCATATCTAGTCCCCACTGAGCAAACGGCTGGGCCAGAGGTATAGGATTCAACTCAGCGGTGGGTGCTCCAGGCTTTGTTGCGAAGCGTTGACATGCTTCACATGTTCTGACAATGTCTTTTGCATCTTCAACTGCCGTGAGCCACTAAAATCCTGCTCTAAATGCTTTTGTAGCAATTGCTTGGCTACTAGCATGGTGACCACAAACTCCTTCATGTATATCTTTCAGTATAATTTTTCCTTCCTCGGGTGTTATGCAACCCTGCAACACACCCGAAATACTTCTCTTGTATAGTTCCCCTTTGATTATTCTGAACACCTTCGATCGTTGGGTGATTCTCCGGGCTTCTATCACATCTTATGGTAGCTCTCCTTTAGTAATATATGCTACATATGGTTGCATCCAGGTGGGCTCAATTAACATGACCTCTTCAATTTCTTGCTCTTCCTATTTGATGGCTTCTTCTATGGTCTTGGCTTCTGAAGAAGCCCCTGAGTCTTTTTGCGGATGTTTCTTTTTCCCTGATTTTGGTGCTACAACCTCGGAGACTCTTTTTTCTTTGATCGATCGCTCTGTTATTTCCTCCCAAAAAACTTTGGGTGGTATTGGTAAACACAAGGATCCGATGTTTGCTAGATTGTCGGCTTCCTCATTGCTTGCTCTTCCTATATGTGATACTTCACACCCATCAAATTGAGCTTCCATAACGCCATATAGATCGTGATAAGCAACCATATTTTCGCTAACAGCGTCGCACTTGTTCACTACTTGTTGTGCCACAAGATTAGAATCTCCGAAGATTTTGAGGCAAGTTGCACCTCAAGCTTTGGCCATTTGCATGCCATGCAACAAGGCCTCGTATTCCGCTTCATTATTGGATGCGTTCGTGAAGCTCATCCGAAGTATATAGCGCATTTTGTTGCCTTGAGGTGATATTAGTACGACTCTTGCCCCTGCTCCCTCTGTTCTTTTTGATCCATCAAAGTATATTGTCCAAGCACTAGAAAGGTCTGGTGGACCCGCACATTGCAACTATGTCCACTCTATGATGAAATCCGGCAGAACTTGTGACTTAATTGCTTTGCGCTTCTCATACGTGATATCCCGAGAGGATAATTCGATGCCCCATAGAGAAACACGTCTAGTTCCTTCTGGATTGTTGAGGATGCTTGACAAAGGCGCTTCATTGACCACTATGATTGGATACTCTAAAAAATAGTGGCGTAGGTTTCATGCTGTCATAAATACCCCGTATGCTAGTTTCTGGTAGTGTGGGTACCTTTGTTTGGATGGTGATAGAACCTCGCTTAGGAAGTAAACTGGCCTCTGGACACCGTGGGTCTTCCCTTCTTCGGGTTGCTCTACGACCAAGACCGTGCTGACCACCTGATTTGTGGCAGCGATGTAAAGGAGTAAAGGCTCTTTCTCATTTGGCGACACGACGACATGATATGTCGAAAGTGTCCTTTCAAGGTCTTCGAAGGCATTGGATCATGTCAGTGATAAATCCCCTTCAAGAGGTACCAAAAGTTGGTTAGAGACCCGATACTTGACCTCCCTCTTTTCTAGATCAAATTGGGTATTCGATTTCTCTCAACATGTGAGGCACTACAAGAATCTCATGTGATTGTCCACTTCTTCGCTTTTGCAGCACATCTCTCAGTGCTTGGCGTGGGAATAGCATCCATGAGTTCTGGCACATACGCACTGGTACGAGAAAGCACAAAAGGTAATGACGAGATGGCCGTCCTAGGTGCCTAGAAAAGCAGAAGCGAAAGCTCGAGTCGAAGAGTGGAGGTCGCTCGGTAACTCGAGTCGATCAGTCCCATTCATTCTTGCCCGAAACAAGTGGGCTATTCATTCCGGTGCCACCTTTGTTCAATCGAGTCCATGTTCTCTATTTCCCAAAACCCATTCGTTCACCGACCCGTGGACCAGAGGTTGCTTTCTTGGAATTGAGCTTTCTAGCTTTCTTTAGTACAATATTTTTGCAAGAGCAACCCCGGGTTCATTCCTAAGACTACACTCATAGCTTTCTAGATCAATTAGGTCTTGTCTGTGAAAATCGTTTCAATCTTGTGTTGGATACAGTGCATAATTCATATGCAGGAGCTGTTTTAAAATGTATTCTTCGTAAAAAATACTCTTCGATTATTATGCAAATAGTCACTAAAGCATATTCGTTGCAACTCCAGAGATATCAATATGTTCTTTTTAATATCCTTGTTCTAAGTGGTATAGGGGTTGTAGTTTGGTACAAGTTTATTTTAGTGAATACCCTGCCTCCTCATATCCCTGAACCACCTGCATGGTTCAAGAACCCTACTACTGTGGTTGAAGGACGTGTTCGGTCAGTTTTTTGAGAAAGAATCACAGCGTTACCTTACCTTCACCATGATACGGACTCCAAGTTCTTATGGCAGAAGACTTGAGTACACTACCTCGTCGGTACAACAATATATAATATCCGAGCAAAACAACCTCAAGATGCTTGCTAACCAATTTCTTCCAGCTAGTACACCCCTCTTTCGGATACTCTTTAGGGAACACATGTAGCCTGCAAAAAAGCTTAGCATCCACCGCTCGACCTATTCCTTAATTATGGGTAATAGTCCAGAGTGGTGCACAGCAACGCCCCTTTGGAGAATAGTAAACATCTGATCTATAGCCAGCAAAGCGAGACGCGTCCAGATTAGGATCTAGCAAATAAGCCGCGTTGCTGATAAATTCCCGCGTTCATGAAGTTGACAACACTTTTGATATCTATAGAAAGAAAACTCTCTCCTTCTTTTTGTTCGCCAAGTCCTACTTGTAAAATAGAACAAGAAGGTTTACCAACATCTATATAGAAGGAGAGTAGCAACAAAGTCTCACTGCGGATAGAATCAAGTACTCACTAAGCGAAGAATCACTGAAATAACTACGAGTAGATCGTCTCATTCAATAGCACTGCTTAGCGTCTTTCTCCCTCGGTCCATTCAATGGTGTATGCCCCACCTTTGCTTGCCCTTTAGGACTGGCCCTTTCTAGTGCTCAGTGAAGGGAAGAGATGGGCAAGCATTGATAGAACAAGGATATCAGGTAATTGATACAACAAGGATACCGAGGAATTGAGCTTATGTTATCCATAGGATTTGTTTGACAGGAATATTTACAGGCGTCCCTCGATTCTGTTAATGGCATGGGTTTGATGCTTTCGGATGGCGTACTAAGAGTTAGTTCTCGATCAATCGGTGTATCTGCCATAGGACACACCTCCCTCCTTCTCTCAACCATCCGAACAATAACATTTGAGCAATTCTGTACTTTCCTACCGCTTTTCTTTGCACTACTTTCGCATGAACAAGAGCTTATGCATTGCTTGATTTTCACACTGCTAATTCAATCAACACAACTATCCTAACACCAGGATATGGCTAAGAACTATCCCTTTCTCCTTTCTACACCCCTCTGTGAAATCAAGTGTGACCGTGTGAATCATTTGATTGGAGGTTAACAAAACTAATGCCGCCCGCTTCCTGGCTCCTTTAGAAAAGTAGTGGAATCCTACAAGTTATTAGATATTACCGGGTTTCGATCCTAGAGAGGAGAAGAGTGCCAGTCCGATTCAAATACTCTTACTTTAGTCTTATTTTGTAGGCCCCAGCTTCAGTTCTTTTTCTCGTGTTACAGATGATCGATTCAATTACTTTCATTGCTTTCCGCAGTGATACTTTATTGGATTCCCCAAAGGGGCAATCACAGAATTAGAAATAGCATAGTCCAAGCAAACCCACTTAAAATCTTGACTAAACTACGACCGACCATCATATTAGCAAATAAACGTATTCCTAAGCTTAATGCACGAAAAAAATAAGATATTAGCTCAAGGAGTACTAAGAAAGGTGCTAATGCAAGTGGGACTCCCGCAGGTAATAAGAAGCTAAAAAAATGAAGCCCATGTCTTTGAAATCCAACAATCGTAATGCCTATAAAAATGGAAAATGACATGTTCAATCTTTTTTTAGCGGTTTCGCCAGAGATCTTTATCATTAACGCAACCTTCATTTTGCGCATTCATGGAGTTGTATTTAGTACCTCTAAGAAAGATGATTATCCACCGTTAGTTAGTAATGTGGGTTGGCTTGGATTACTTAGTGTTGTGCGCCTAGGAGGGTAGCGCGCTTGGGATGCGGAGGAGATATTATTGCCTAGCTCCCTAACCTAATGCGGTCGGACCGCAGAGAACCTTAGCATGGGGGGACGTCCTAATCCTATTGCCGCCGCAAGGCCGACTAATCGTACGCAGCAGGAGCAAGGGAACTCCCCTGGTTCAGGAAGGTAGTTCAGCGGTTCCACCGAATGCTCCTATCTCTCGGCAAAGATCGTGTGAGTGTGTAGTTATGCTTTGGATGCTTCGCCATGGAATAGATCGACTCAGTTCCCCTTCTTTTCCGGTGCACTCGCTTTGTATCTCCGACACACAAGGAAGGACGTGGTGGGAAGAAAGCTGCCCTAAGAGTGTTGTGAGGGCTTTCATTCGCGCGTTAAGGGCGGTTTCTGTTATAGCACTTGAAATCTGTGCCGTTAGTCTCAGCTAGAACAGAGGTTTAGCATCAACTAAATTCCGTATTCCATATGTTAGGAAGGCGATCTGCACTTTCATCATAGCCTTGAACCGAAGAGAGCAATGCGAACAGTTCAGGAGGTCGCAAATCAAACCCTTAGTTCAGTGCTGGGTTTCATAAGTACTATCGGCTAGAAATGATTTTGTGAACTTCCCGCTTTTATGAAGCCATAATTGCATCTTTCCTCTATTATAGAAGGCTAACCTATTATATTCAAGTGGTGGCTCATATCCGTCTCATTTCTGAGGCTCAGTCTCATCAGTACGATAGATTGAATTCACATGCCCACTTATCCCCTCGAGTTGATCTACGAAATCTGGAATCTCCTTTTGAGTGATTTGATTCACAGAAGACACATGGTTTAGTATGAAAACCTCGTGCCTCGCGGTGCTTACACCTCTCGCCTATCGAAGTTCTGTTCAAAAACCTCGTACGAGAACTCGTATAGAGAAGGATTTCCCGTGGCGCAGTAGTTCTTCCATACCAACTTAGCTACCCAGCGCGCCAACCGGTACACCATAGGTTGACCCAACGTGCCGAGCTTCTTCCGTCCACTCGAATTTTTATGATTTCCTCATGAGGGTGTAGAATGGCGCTTTTTCTCCTAACCATGCAATAAAATGACTGAGCGCCACTACTCGTCCTGCCAGTTGTTGTACACCATGTAGATTTGTTGGCTTCTTCATTGTTAGGATTGCTTGTATTTTTTCGGGATTAGCCTCGATCCCTCTAGCTGATACCAAATATCCGAGGAGTTGCCCTGCTGGGACTCCAAAGGAGCATTTCTTCAGGTTCAGTTTGATGCTAAGCCTGTCAAGATTTTTGAATGTTTCTTCGAGGTCCTTGATCAGCGCAGATCCTTGATCCATTGTAACTATGACGTTATCAATATACACTTGCACATTTGTGCCTATTTGGCTTACCAGGAACTTCTACATCATCCGCTGATATGTTGCTCTAGTGTTCTTGAGGCCAAAAGGAATTGTTGTGTAGCAGAATACACCATAGGGCGTGATAAACGCCGTTTTATCTTGATCTTCTTCCTTAATCCTAATCTGATGATATCATGAGTAAGCGTCCAAGAAAGAAAGACGTTCGCATCCCGAAGTTGCACCGATTATTTGGTCGGTTCGTGGCAATGGGAAGTGATCTTTTGGGCAATGCTTAATTAGTGCAGTAAAGTCGATGCACATCCGAAGTTCTGTAGTGTTTTTCATTGGAACACATACTGGGTTTGCGAGCCACTCTGACTTTGTTAGTTCTTTGACAAAATTGGCATCGGTTAGGTGATGGAGCTCCTTTCCAATGGTCTTGCGCTTTGGCTCTGCAAAGCGGCGAAGCGGCTGCTTTACTAGCTTCGCCTTTGGATCTAGATTTAATGTGTGCTCAGCGAGTTCCCTAGGAATTCCCGGCATGTCAGAAGGTAGCCATGCGAAAATCTCCCAATGCTCACGGAGGAACTCGATGAGCGCGCTTTCCTATGCGGGATCAAGGTTAGAAGCCACGAATGTTGTTTTCGTCGGGTCGGTAGGGTGGATCTGTACATCTTTTGTGTCTTTTGCCATGTCAAAATCCTGATCAGGATTGACATGTGTTACTTCTAGAGGTTGTGCGTTTGCTGAAGTTTTGAGTTGTTCAAACTCCGTTGCCATCTCGAAAGATTTAGAAATTTTGTTGAACTCCTGATCACAGCTGTTAGCACGCGTGAAGCTTCCTTGTATCATGATAATTCCCTTTGGTGCTAGCATTTTCATCACTAAGTCTGCATAATGCGGCACTTCCATAAACCGTGCAAAGGCTGGTCGTCCCAGGATTGCATGATACTGTGATGGCCAATCCATGACTTCAAATTCGAGTTTTTCTCGCTTGAAATTTATCTTGGAACCAAAAACAACATCAAGAAATACTTTGCCTAAAGGGACTTTGGCTCTACCTGGTACTATTCCGTGGAAAGATGTTTCTGTTGGGGCAAGATAATCCAGGGGGTAGCCTATTGTTCTCAGTGTTTTTGCGTAGATCAGATTTATGCCACTTCCTGCATCCATGAAGACCTTGCTCTTGTCGAACCCGCCAATTTGTGCTTCGACTATCAAGGCTGAGTGACCCAGTCGTGGGAACCGAAGTGGGTGATCGGCTCTGCTGAATGTGATTTCTTGCTCTGACCAATGGAGATATCCGGGTGTGGTTGATGTTGCTGTTTCTGCCATATTGATTTGCCTTGTGATGAGCTTCTGAATTCTTTTGGATGGATGCCCTTTCTGAATCATAGACATTGCTCCTTTTGATCTAGGGTACTCGTTGTTTTGATCATTTGTGTTTTGTGGTGGTGCCGCTAGTGGTGGTGGCGGTGGTGCACCGATGGCTAGTGTGCCAGGCGTGGATGTGTATCCTCGATTTGTCGCTTCAGTTGCCTTTGTGTTGCACAACTCCTGTGTCAACACCCGGATTTTTTATCCCAGATGCATGTTCTGCCATACCTTGCAATCCCAGGTTTACCATTTTTGCGAGACATAACAGATTGGATATCATAGTACATCATCCATTACAAACCATAACAAGGTTTACACAAATAGAGGATCTTATGATCCAGTCTTAAATACAAACAAGCAGCGGAATAAATAGCATAGCAGTGGGCACCATCTTTAGTGTCGCAGGCAATGCTGACGATGGGAGATGATTCTAGTTGTCGTAGCCATCCTGCTGTCCATCTTCAGGGTAGTCCTCCTCATAGTCTGGCCACGGGAATAGCCAGGGACAAAGCCATGAGTACTCTTTAAGTACTCGCAAACTATCACTAACAAGTAAGGTAGTTCTAGTAGGAATACTAAGCTCTAAGTTTATTTGCAAAAGCTAGATTTATCTTAAGATGAGTTTAGAAACAAACAAAGCTAAGTTAAAGTTCTAAAGCACTTAAGTTGGGAACTTTGTTTTCATATTCATAACCCTGTTGTGGTCAAGTCAAAGTCACAATTCATTTCACAAATCATTTTGAAAACATCTGACGACGGAACAGTATGGCCAATGCAACTGTCCATGACTACGGACGCGGCTATTCGAATAGTTTGACACTCTGTAAAGGTGGTACACTTTCACCACACAATTCGATACATCCGTCAGGGATAAACCTGAATCATCATACTTAGTATGCGGATAATCAATCATAACCTTTCAATTACACACCCTAGTATAGGCACCTCTCCTATGAGCTTGGACTCCCAGCCATGGCCATCTGCCATCCTGGGCACTGCATAGGTGGACAACATCGAGAGGTAGCCTCAGCTAAAACTTCTCCCGCGAGGGAACCTGTACTAATGCATATAAACTTCCAGCTAAGCCTTACCCAATTCAGGTATTGTGGTTATACAGTAAAATTGGAATGGTGTCGCATCCGAACCCAACCATCAGTTTTTATAAAGGGCTAAGGCTCATGCCTCAACATTTTCATCATCATAAACCATTTGTGTTTCTCAACACATGTTAAAACATCTCAATATAATGACTCATCATTCCAAGGATTTCATAATCATTTTCACCAAGTATTCCCATCTAAAGTGATCAAGTTTAATGCTTAGCACTAGCCACTAAGGTTAGGAGTGTTCACTAATGAGGGATACTAATATCAATATCATGCCATAGAATGACATCTAGTATATGCCAAGTTTTATACTCTTTATGCTATCTATACTATCCTTCCAAAGTCTCATAAAGCATTGCTAAAAGTAAAGACACCTTAGTGCAAAAAGTAAAGCTTGCAAGTAAAACTTGGGATGGGTATAAATCAAAATTTATAACCAAGTATGCCTAATGCATCTTGCTTAGGTTAACTTGCATCTAGTGGAGGCTTGCAAGTATTAGCTTGCCTTGGTTGGTGCAGTGGTTGAAATTCTCCTCGTCTTCTTCGGGGTAGAACTCCTCCTCCTTGTAGAATTGGTCAGTACTATCGTCTATAAATAAATACGGGGTACATAATCACCAAAAAATACTTAACTAAGTCTATTTATCACACTAAGGTACACACTTGATGATCTAGCATCATCACAATCATCACAAGATTTAAAGAACTAGTTTCATTTATTTTATTCGAGAAAAGTAATTTATACTCATTGAAATTAATTAAGATTTAATATTCTCAAAATAAAATATGGGATCATGTGGACACATGTCATCACCACATAATATAATACATGGGAATGTGATTTAAAGGGTTGGTCACATTTTATAACATTTAAGATTAATATTTAATCAATTTAAAGTGACTAGAAATGCCCTAATAGCATTCTTTTGGGACTAGTCCAATGTCACTGCATGCAATCCTAGATAGTTTTACATATTCAGATAGGTATTGTCAAATGTGATTTTGGAGAGTTGGAATCAACTCAAAATCATTTATGGTTGATTTTTAAAAAATGTTTGAATGTAGAAAAGTCTCCGTCTTGTTATTTTTGCTACAGAGCATCTCTAACTCCAAATGACTTAAATCCAACGGGCTTGGATAGATATTTTAATTATCTTTCTAACAAAATTTGAATCATGCATTTTCGTTAAGTGAAACTCTCTGAATGGATTTTTAAATCTAGGCACGGAATATGGTTACAACCTAAATGTAAAACATATATTTGAATCTATGGGCTAGCGCGGGAAAAGAAATGAGCCGGCCCAGTGGCGCTCCGCGGCGCAGAGGGCGACTGATAGGGCGGTTCTACACGTCAGCGGCTGCTACTCAGCGAAACGGTAAGTTTTAATTACAGCCGTGCGATTAGACGACATATCAACGGCTGACGTTCGTCGTCTCCGGTGAACAGCTCTGGCGATACCCAACCCTAACGCGGCATGGTGGGGGTACGTGGGGGCTTACCAGGGCTCCAGCTAGACGTGGCGAAGGAGGCGATCGAGCTGGTAGAAGACGGTGGTTCTAGGCATGGTCGTGGCGGCTCTTGGGGTAGCTCCAATCGACGACGCCTCTTCTCCTCTGCTACGGCCAGCTCCGGCGAAATTCCTTCAAACTACAACTCGATTGGCTCTAGGGAGAAGTGAGGGGTGGTCAATGGTGAGAGGGGAGTGAGATGGTGTGAGAAATTTGGACGGAGGAGGCCTCCTTTTATAGCTCGAGGAAGGGGGCAGCGCAGTGATGGCTCGGTAACGACACCAGAAAAATGCTGGTGCGGTGTTATTGTAGAGCTCGTTGGGAACCCCAAGAGGAATGTATGATGAGCACAACAGCAAGTTTCCCTCAGTTATGAAACCAAGGTGTAATTGAACCAGTAAGAGCAAGGAAACACCCCAAAGGTGTTGCTAGGTGAGCCTTGGCAGGGCGCACTACCGGTGCTAGTAGCAACGTGGAGACCTGCACAACACAACCATAGAACTTTGTCCCCAACTTGCGATGAGGTTGTCAATCTCACCGTGTTTTGCGGAAAACAAAGGATTAAACGTATCGAATGGAAAAAATAATAGTTTACAGAAAATAAACACAAAGCAGTAAAAGATTGTAGATTGTATGTAAAGAAAAGGACCGGTATCCATAGTTCACTAGAGGTGGCTCTCCTTAAGATAGATAACATGCTGGGTGAACAAATTACAGCGGGGCAATTGACAAACACCGATAAAGCAATACATGCATATACTAATCATCTTGACTCCTTTGGAACTTGATTGGGCATTACAACATTATACATAGACCGCCATCCAACTGCATCTATGACTAATAATCCACCTTCAGGTTATCATCCGAACCCCCTCCAGTATTAAGTTGCAAGAAACATATTATTGCTTTACGAATTGCATGTAATGTAAACAATACGATTATTCTATGAACAAAGGATCGTTGTTTTCTTCCTAGTAGCAACAACACATCTAGTACATTAGAGATTTCTGTCACTTCCCCAGATTACTAGAGGCATGAACCCACTATGGAGCATAAATACTAACTCTTGGAGTTGCTAGCATCTACTTGGCCAAGATAGCTACTAACAACGGAAAGCATGCAAGATCACAAATAACAAAGACATGATAGAATCAATAATCAATCTAAAATAGCATCTCAATATCCATCGGATCCCCGCAAATACAACATGTAGAATTACAAATAGATGATCTTGATCATGAACGGAGCTCACAAGATCTAGACATGAAAGCACAGAGGAGGAGAACCAACCATCTAGCTACTACATGGATCCGTAGTCCAAGGATGAACTACTCACGCATCACACCGGAGGCTTGCATGGTGATGAAGAAGGCCTCCAGGGTGAATTCCCCTCTCCGGAAGGGTGCCGGGAAGAGCTTCAGATCCCTCCCGATCTAGGGATGGAGATGACGGCGGCTACAGACTCTTTCGTGGATTTTTCATCGAGCCCTTAGGGTTTTTGTCCAGAGGGCATCTTATAGGCGGAAGGAGAGACCGAGGGGGTGCTGGGGTCGGCCAGACCACCCCCTGGCGCGGGCCAGGCCTGGCCGCGCGGCTAGGTGGTGTGGCTGGCCCCAGCCCTTCTCCGTCTTGTATTCTGGCATCTGATGACTTCCGGAAAAATAGGCACTTTGGCTTTTGTCCCGTCCAATTCTGAGAATTATTCATTTTTTGACTTTCCTAGAACCAAAAACAGCAGAAAACAGGCAGCTGGCACTGTGGCTCTTGTTAATAGGTTAGTCCAAGAAATCATATGAAAAGTACTCCAAAGTGTGGACAAAACACAAAAAAGTGGATAAAACCAAGCATGGAACATCAAAAATTATAGATACATTTGCAATGTATCACGCGGCATGGTTGGGCGACGGTGGTGACATGGCTACGGGCTGCTATCGTCATGGCTGCGAGCGGCGGTCGACATAGTGCTCCCTGGTGGTCCTCTACGGCTTAAAGGCGTGGCTAGGGGCAGTGGCATTTGGTCAGGCGCGACTGGTGCTCTACGCTGCAGAAGCGGCGTTCGACACGGCGCACGGTGGCTGCGGGTTAAGCGGCGATGAACGGGCATGTCTGGGCGCTTCCTAGGGTCGTGGCGAAGTGGTACGTGCGAGCTGCGGTCGAGGCAGGGTCTGTGCTGGCTTGTCGGGCGCGGTGCTCTGGCGCGTGCTCAGCATGGCTCAGAAGATCGGTGCGCGGTCGCTCTGTGGTGGTCCACGGCCTGGCAACGCTTGGGGAAGGGACAGAGGGAGGCGGTAGGGTGCAGCGATCCTCCTAGGCATGGCGGGAGAGAGCGGGGTGGTGTGCTGCGAGCGGTTCATGCTCGACCGATGGGCATGGCGCTCGGGGTGGCTTGGCACTGGTGCAACAACGATGGGGTGAGGTGCTAGGGTGCTGGTTGGGACTAGAGGGGACAAGGGGAGTGTAATGGGGCAAAATGGTGGACAAAGCATTGATCAAGAATAGTAATTGTTAGGCAGTTAATTCTATGATTACCAAGTGTTTGATGAAATGGCCGAAAGAAATTTATTTTTGAATTTTTGGCTCAAATTCGGTGGGTGATCTACACTTATGCTTGGTGATCTATGCTTTCTTGGGATTGGAAAGGTGAACTCATTTGGTTAGCTTTTGAGAAATGGTGATCTTAACGCATACACTTGATTCAATTTTCAATTGTCATTTAAATTGCTTTGCTAAAGTTTTTTGTAAGTTTGTAAAGTGGGCCTTGGCACATCTTTACATGTACTAGCAAGGGGTGCAAAGATTTAGAATTGTTTATGATGGGAAATGACTTCTAGGAACACCTAAAGTGGCCTAGTGGATTAAAATGGCTAAAATTGTTTATTTGATTTCTTTTTCTTTGGATTTTGTTTGTAAATGGTCTAGATGATGTGGCATTCACCTTTGAACCATTCCATATCATTTATAACAATCAAACATGGCATTTTCAAACAATTCTACACTAATGCATCATACACATGCATTCATAATTATTTTAATAATAAAACGTTTTTGTTAACCCTAAATTGGGTGATTTGGATCTTGATAACCTTGATTAAAGTTTTGGGATGTTACAAAACTTCCCCCTTAAACAAAATCTCGTCCCGAGATTTAAGAAAGAAAACTAGGAACTAAAGAGATCTGGAAACTTAGTCCTAATGTAATCTTCTTGCTCCCAAGTAGCTTCTTCTTCGGTATGGTTGCTCCATTTGATCTTGATAAATTTGATACTCCGGGTCCAGTTGGTTCTGAAGGCTTCTTCCAAGATACGGATGGGAACTTCACGGTACGTCAAATCCTTGTTGATATCAATGGCTTGGTGATCGATGTTCTTGAAAACTTCGGTCTTATCCGAAACTTCTAAGCACTTGCGAAGTAACGAGATGTGGAACACATCACTGATGGCTGACATCTCTTCCGGCAGTTCTAGTTGATACGATACTTCTCCTCGGTGATTCAGAATCTTGAAGGGTCCAATATATCTGGGGGCTAACTTTCCTTTCAGCTGAAAACGTTGCATTCCTTTCAACAGCGACACCTTGTGATACACAAAATCTCCAACATTGAAAGTCAAGTCTCTACGTCTCTTGTCGGCATAACTCTTCTGTCTGGATTGGGCGGTCTTGAGGTGCTCACGGACTTTGTGAACCTTCTCTTTGGCTTCTCGTAGGATGTCAGGTCCAAAAATCTAACTATCTCCTACTTGCGACCAATTTAAAGGGGTACGACACTTTCTTCAATACATAAATTCAAATGGGACCATTTGCAAACTGGCTTGGTAACTGTTGTTGTATGAGAACTCTGCAAAAGGCAGACAATCTTCCCATTTTGATCCATATTCTAACACACAAGCTCTCAACATATCTTCTAAGATTAGGTTGACTCTTTCAGTCTGTCCATCGGTCTGCGGGTGATAAGCTGTGCTGAAATTCAGCTTTGTTCCTAATCATTCTTGGACTTTCTGCCAAAATCTCGAGGTAAATTGGGTTCCTCGATCCGATACTATGGTGTTGGGGGTTACATGCAAACTAACTATTCTAGCAATGTACAACTCTGCTAGCTTCGAACTCTGGTAGGTTGTCTTGACGGGTATAAAATGGGCTACCTTGGACAGTCTATCCACTATGACCCAGATAGAGTCATTTCCCCTACTAGAAGTAGGCAAACCAGTGATAAAGTCCATTCCGACAGAATCCCATTTCCATTCCGAAATCTGCAATGGTTGCAACAGTCCTGCGGGTCTTTGATGTTCCACTTTGACTCTCTGATAGATATCACACTTGGCTATGTAACTTCCGATTTCTCTCTTCATCTTGTGCCACCAAAATTTCTCCTTCAAATCCTGATACATCTTCGTTCCTCCGGGGTGGATAGAATAAAGAGTATCATGAGCTTCCTGCATGATAACTTGTTTCAACTCCGAATCTGCTGGCACACAGATACGTCCTTTGTACCACAAAACTCCTTCTTCATCCTCGGTGAATCTAGGTACCTTTCCTGTACCAATACGCCGTTTGATTCCGTCGATACTTGCATTTCCCTTCTAGGCTTCCTTGATCTGACTAATCAAAGTGGGTTGAAGTTCAATGCTAGCTAAAACACCTTTGCTAACTAGCTTCGTTCTAAACAGCTCCATTTCTTCATGCAAAATTGGCTGGGTTTCTTTGATCATGGTGTTTAATTTACACAACAATCCGCTAAGAGCATCCGCTACCACATTGGCTTTGCCAGGGTGATAGTGAATGTCAAGGTCATAATCCTTGATTAACTCTATCCATCTCCTTTGCCTCATATTCAGCTCCTTCTGGGTAATGATATATGTAAAATTCCAAAACTTCAAACCAAGCTTATCAAGAGCCAAATCATCAAATTAGGGTAAACAAAAACTTTCCCAAATTAAAAATGAAAGCATTCATGTGTATGTGCATTTAAGTTAGGAATTGATTTGAATTGCCATGGTTCTGTGATTCTTTGGTGGTAAAATGTTTCTTAGGTGAAATAAACATCATCTAAATCATTCCCAAACTTTTTCCCAAAGAAAAAACTCAAAATAAATAATTGAAGTGAATGGTCATTTTGGCCAAATTAACTATCATGCCTACTTTGGCTATTCCTAGTACTCAAAACTTAACAGAAACATGTGTGGATCTTTACACCCCTTGTCCCTAGCCCCAGTGCTGAGCCACCCCGAGCACCAGCTCGGTGGCCGACCATGCACTCACCCCAGCAGACCACCTCCCCCTCTCTCGCCATGTCTAGGAGGTAGCCAGGACATCACCGCCACCCTCTGTCCCCTCCCCGAGCCAAGCCCAGTAGTGGACCACCGAGGAGAGCCCGCGCCCAGTGCCACCGCGCCATGCAGAGCATGCGCCAGAGCGCCGCGCCTGGCACGCATGCACAAGCCGTCACTCGACCGCAGCCTGCGCCCACCGCTCCGCCACGACCCAGGGAACACGACGGACATGCCCGTTCGCCGCCCAACACACCACAACCACCGCTCGCCGTGGACATCGCCGCCTCTGCCGCTCAGAGCGCCAGTTGCCCCCGACCGCATACCACCGCCCCTAAGCACGCATTAAGTTCCTAGAGCACCACCAGGAGACCGCCCGTCGATCGCCACCCTCAGCCATGCCGCTAGCCGCCCGTAGCCATGTCACCACCGTCGCCTGCCCATCCCTCTCGGTCTCGCCGTCGAGCCTATAAAAGGAGGGCACCCCCAGCCAATTCAAGCACACCACTCCACTCCCCTCACCTCACTGATCATCCCACACCATTAGCCGGAGCAAGGGAGCAGCAGCTCACCGGAATTGCACCGGAGCAGGCCGCCTCTGGAGGAGAAGGGTGCCGCTGATTGCGACCACCCGCGGAGCTTCCTTGACCGTCCCTGAGCTCGCCGTCGACCACCAGTCCGTTTGCCCGCCTCGCCGTCATCTCTGGAGCCCTGGTACGCCCCCTATGCCCCCCCACCGAGCCGCTAGGGTTCGAGCTCGCCGGCGACAGGTTCGTCATCGACGGCAAGCCACAGCCGTTGATCCCCACTCTAATCCAACATCTCACATTGCCCCGTACCGCTTCGCGCATTATGAGCCACTGACTTGTGGACCCCCTGTCAGTTGAGCCCCGCGCCGGGAGTGACGCTGGGCCGGCCTGTTAGAGTTTCCCGCGCGACCCAGTTGGTTTGAATTAAGATTTTCCTTTATAGTTTAACTTAGTTTTGTCTTTGAGTTTGAATATCAATTAAGAGAGATTTACAAATCCAAATTGCATGAAACTAATTTTGCCTGAAAGGTATTGAAATGATCCATCCAAGACTGTTGGATTTAATTCAATTAGAGTTATAGATCTCTCCTAGTAAAAATAACAAAACAGAAGCATTTGCACCTTGCAACATTTTTATGAAATCAACCAAGATAGATTTTGAGTTGATTCTAACTCTCAATAATCATATTTCATCAGATCTATCTGAATATGTAATAATATTAAGGTTTACATGCAGTGATTTTGGACTAGTACCAAAATAATGCTATATAGGCATTTCTAGTCACTTTAAATCATTAAATATTGAACTTGAACCAAAGTAATTATGATCCAACCCTTAAATCACATTCCCACATGCTAGAATATGTGGTGATGACATGCGTCCACATGATCCCATGTTTTAAGTGGTGAATATTAAATCTTAGTTAAATTTTCAATGAGTAAAATTACTTTTCTAAATTAAAAAGAGTGAAACCATTAAATTAAACTTGTGATGCTTGAGATGATAATAGATCATCAAATGTGTGTATTAGAATTCTAATTAGACTAGTTAAGTATTGTTTGGTGATTGTGTACTCCGTATGTATTTATAGACGATAGTACCGACCAAGCTTTCGAGGAGGAGGAGTTCTACCAAGAAGAAGAAGAAGAAAACTTCAACCACTTCACTACCCAAGGCAAGCTAACACTTCCAAGTATAATTCTTAGCAAGCTAAGATTAAACTAGATGGTTTAGCAAAGATCGTTTAGGCATGCTTTGGTCACATTACTTTGACTATTAGATACCCCAAGTCTTATTTACAAGCTTTACTCCCTTTACTTTACCCAAAGTTCTTTACTTGTTTTGAAGGTAGCATAAAGAGTATAAAACTTGACCCATTTAGAACCCCTTTAGATGTCATTCTATGGCATGAGATTGAACCCATCTTTTCCACCTTAGTGAACACTCATAACTTAGTAGCTTAGAGTAGATCAAAAATTTGAGTCACTTTAGATGGGAACACTTGGTGAAAATGAATTGTGAAAACCTTGGAATGATGAGTCATTCTATTGAGATGTTTTGACATGTGTTGAGAAACACAAATGGTTTATGATGGTGAAATGTTGAGGCATGAGCCTTAACCCTTTTACAAAACTGATGGTTGGATTCGGATGCGATACCATTCCAAATTTACCGTACAACCACACTACCTGAATTGGGTAAGGCTTAGCTAGAAATTTATATGCATTAGTATTAGTTCCCTCGCGGGAGAGGTCTGAGATGAGGCTACCTCTCACTGTTGTCCACCTATGTAGTGCCCAAGATGACTGATGGTCATGGTTGGGAGGCCATGCTCATAGGAGAGGTGCTTATACTAGGGTGTGTAAAGGGAAAGTTATGTTTGATTATCTGCATACTAAGTATGATGATTCAGGGTTATCCCTGATAGATGTATGGAATCTTGTGGTGAAAGTGTACCACCTCTGCGGAGTGTCAAACTATTCAAATAGCCGCGTCCGCGGTTATGGACAGTTGGAATGGCCATACTGTTTCGTTGTCAGCTATTTTCAAAATGACTTATGAAATGAATGATGAATCTTGACTTGACCACAACAGGGTTGTGTTTATGACAATAGCTTCCCAACTTAAGTGATTCTAGGACTTTATTTTATCTTTCTTTGTTTCAGAACTCATCTTAGGTTTCAAACTTAACGTCATAGTTAAACTTAGATTTAGCACTTTAACCTAGAACTATATTTACTTGTAAGTGGTAGTTTGCGAGTACTTAAAGAGTACTCATGGCTTTTGTCCCTGGATATTCTCATGGCCAGACTGTGAAGGAGACTATCAAGATGATGGCTGGCAGGACAGCTATGATAACTAGGACTATCTGCCTTCGTCAGCATTGCCTGTGCCCCTGAAGATGGACCCCACTGCTACGCTTATCTTTTATTTCCGCTGCTTGTTGTATTACGACTGGATCATGAGATCCTTATTTGTGTAAGACCTTATGTATGGTTTGTAATGGATGATGTACTATGATATCTAATCTGTTATGTCTCGCAAAAATTGTAATCCTAGGATTGTGAGGTATGGCATAACGGGCATCTAGGATTAAAAATCCGGGTGTTGACAAGTTGGTATCAGAGCCATCCTGACCATATGAGACCCTAGTTAGAATGGACGTCCAAACAAAAACTTAGTTTCAAAACCAAAGTGAGTATTTATGAAAAACTATCTCCTCTCTTATCCTTGTGGATTCATTCTTTCTCAAAAATTCATGTTCCTCAAAATTCTTACACTACTACTTAAAATTTGACACACTTGATCACCTCACTAATTTCCTCATCCTTAATTCTTGTAGATGGAGACTCAGTTCAGCAAGTTTTACCAGTTGGGAAACGGAGGTCAGCTGATCTTCAAGAGGGATCTGGATTCACTGGAGGAGACTTACAGTGGCTAGTCACCGCAGATCTTAGAGGAAGCATCGAAGCACCAACTTCTGGGAGAATTCAGTTCTCCGTGAGAGAGAACAACTGGCTGGATGGATTAGCCAGGGCAATGCATGAAGCTCTCGCACGTCTATGTGCCCTCAGCGTCAACAAAATCCAAGGAACCTGTTTTTCCCACTATGCAAGACGTGACTTCATGGGAATGCCGATGGAGATGCCAAGGCACCCAGAGTTGAGGCGTCAAGTGGAGAATCTTGACTTCTTGCTGCATGACAGACATCAGGAACTGGACAATGCTAGGGAGTTAGTCAACGAGAACCGTGCCATTGCCGACCAGAAGGCCCAGACTTTCGCACTACTCATCCAGGATCACCAGTCTCTTCTCCGCCAGTGTGCAAAGAAGGACCGCACCATCGCCCGTCTTCGCAAGAAGGTGGCCGACCTCGAGAAGACATTCACGGAGCAGGAAGCCCAGCTTGCAGCTAAAGAAGAAGAAGAGGAGGGTGAAGACATCCAGGGAGACATGGACTCTTACCTCAGCAACGATGATGACTTTCTGGAGGAGGATGCCGTTGACTTCTACACTAATGATGAGGACTCCGACTTCATCGACGATGAGTAGATGCACTAGAGCACTGTCGTAGCACGAGATGTATCGTTCCCACTATATCGTAGCTTGCTGAATGGTTCTTCAAACCATCTGTTTTCCTTTGATTGTTGTGGTGTGTGTTGTATCGTGTGCTTGTTTGCATGTATGAAAATGAAGTTAGTTGAAAAGCTTGAGTCTAACTCAAAGTTTTAGCTTTGAAAACCCAAAACCATGAACCTTAGAATTTCCCTCTTACCCCTATATCTATCTCAATCTTCAGATGACTCGTGGAAACCAAGGAGGGAGCAGCTCGTCGCAAGACCCGATGCTGCAGATCTTGCATAATCTTATCACATACCATGAAGCAAGCAGGGCAGAGCACCAAGCCAACTTAGCAACACTCCAACAGATCGCCCAGATGGCTCTCAACAACCAAGGGCATGGAAATCAGGATCACCAGGGATCCAAACTCAAAAAATTTCAGAATACCAATCCCCCAATCTTCAACCAATCTGAGAACCCACTAGATGCTGATGACTGGTTACAAACAATGGAAAACAACTTAGAAGTTGCAATAGTTGATGAAAATGAGAAAGTTCTCTTTGCCACCCACTATCTGGCAGGAGATGCAAGAGCTTGGTGGAATAGTATCCGCAATATGAACCATGGTCAAGTGATGACATGGGAAGCATTCAAAGTCAAGTTTAGCCGCACCCACGTGCCGCAAGGTCTAGTCAACAGAATGAGAGATGAGTTCCGTGAATTGAAGAGAGGAAGAATGACTGTGGTGGAGTATCGTGATAGATTCTTGTCACTTGCCAGATATGCACCGGATGAGATCAACACAGAGGCCAAGAAGAAGGAGAGATTCCTGAATAGACTGCATGATGAGATGCAGACTGTCCTCGTCAACATCTGTTTCGAGGACCTTGAAGAGCTAGTCGACTCTGCCATTCAAATGGAAGGGAAGATTAACCAGGCAAACGACAACCACAAACGTCATATGATGCAGCAATCTGGATCTAGCAGTCACCAGAAGTATCGTCCCAACCCCTCATCGGGATATGCACCAAGGAACAACCGACCCCCAATGTCTCGCCCAAGCTACCCCAACCGTAGCGGAGGTAATGGGAAGGCCGGAGGAAACAATCACAACTCCGGCAATGCCAACAATTTCAACCGTGCACCTCCCAAGACCAACAGCAACAACAACAACACTGCACCCAGAACTGGCAGCAATGTTGTACCTGTCGCAGTAAAGGACAAGTCCCAATTCACTTGTTTCGAGTGTGGAGTTAAGGGTCACTATTCCAATGAGTGTCCCAAGAAGACTGCAGCCAATGCCAATGTGAATGCCCCAGCTCAACATCAGCGCCGTGTTCAACCAGGAAGAAGATTTGCCCTAGGGAACCCTCACAACCGCAACAGCCGTCTCTTCCACATGAACGCAGAAGAAGCCCAGGAACCGCCAGATGTAGTACTGGGTATGTTTTCTATCAACTCAGTTTTAGCAAGATTGTTGTTTTATTCTGGAGCATCGCATTCATTTGTCACCGAAGAATTTGCATGCACTAGTAAGATTCACCCAACCAACCTGAAGCATGTCATGATAGTTCAAATCCCCGGTTCAACAACCAAAGCTAGAAAAATTTGCAAAGTTGTGCCTATTAGAATACATGGGATAGAGTTTTATGCCAACCTAATTGTACTTGGAACCAAAGGATTGGAAGTAGTACTAGGTATGGACTGGATGTCAAGGCATAAAGGACTGATAGACTGTGCTAAGAAAGCCATCACCATGACTAGTAGTTCTGGAGTAATAGTAGAGCATATCTCTGAAATCTTACCCCGCCATTCAAGTGCAACAAGAGTGTAGCCCTGCCCACTATAGACCAAGCTAGAGTAGTCTGTGAATACCCCGACATATTCCTAGATGAATTTCCAGGTATGCCCCGGATAGGGATATTGAGTTCATTATCGAACTAATCCCTGGAACCGTTCCCATAGCCCAGAGACCCTATAGCATGAACCCCTCGGAGTTAGTGGAACTGAAGAAGCAGTTGGATGCCATGTTAGAGAAAGGCTTGATTCAACAAAGCGTATCGCCATGGAGATCACCGGTGTTATTCGTCGACAAGAAAGATGGAGGCAATTGTTTGTGCACAGATTACAGAAAGTTGAATGACGTCACCATCAAGAACAAGTACCCCTTGCCAAAGATAGAGGATCTATTTGATCAGTTGACTGGAGCCCAGGTATTCTCAAAGATTGATCTTAGGACTGGTTATCACCAACTTAAGATTCGTGCAATGGATATTCCGAAGACCACCTTTACTACTTTCCATGGTTTATACGAGTATACGGTTATGTCTTTTGGATTAACCAATGCCCCTTCTTATTTCATGAATATCATGAATAAGATCTTTATGAATTTCCTAGATAAGTTTGTAGTTGTGTTTATCGATGACATCCTTATCTACTCCAAGTCAGACGAAGAGAATGAGCAACATCTGAGAATCATCCTAGAAACCCTGAGAGAGCATCAGTTATATGCCAAGTTCAGGAAGTGTGAGTTTTGGCTGAAGGAAGTAGGATTCCTAGGACATATTGTGTCTACCGGTGGAGTCTCTGTTGATCCCGCCAAGGTCAAAGATGTCAAAGAATGGGAAGCCCCAACCACTCAAACCCAAGTCCGTGCCTTTCTCGGATTAGCGGGATACTATCACAAGTTTGTAGAAGGATTCTCGAGCATCGCCAGACCCATGACCCAATTGTTGAAGAAGGACAAGAAGTTTGAATGGACCGACAAATGTGAAGCCAGCTTTCAGGAGCTGAAGAAGAGATTGATATCAGCCCCAATATTGGTCATGCCAGACATCAAGAAGCCGTTTGATGTGTATTGTGACGCATCCAAGATTGGTCTAGGACGTGTATTGATGCAAGAAGGCAAAGTCATCGCGTATCTGACTTGACAACTGAAACAGCATGAGCAGAACTATCCGACCCATGATCTTGAGCTAGCAAATGTGGTTCTAGCATTAAAGACATGGCGTCATTATCTGATGGGTAATCGCTGTGAGATTTACTCAGATCACAAGAGTTTAAAGTATATCTTCACTCAAAAGGAGCTGAATATGAGGCAAAGGAGATGTATAGAGTTAATCAAGGATTATGACCTTGACATTGACTATCACCCCGGCAAAGCCAATGTGGTAGCGGATGCTCTTAGCAGATTGCCATGTAGGCTAAACACCATGATCAAGGAGAAGCAGCCAAGTTTGTATGAAGAGTTAGAGCAGTTCAGGACTGAATTAGTTAGAAAAGGATTCTTAGCTAGCATTGAACTTCAACCCACTTTGATTTGCCAAATCAAGGAAGCCCAGAAGGGAAATGAAAGTATCGACGGAATCAAACATTGTATTGGTACAGGAAAGGTACCTGGATTCACCAAAGACGAAGGAGTACTGTGGTACAAAGGACGTATCTGTGTGCCAGCATATTCGGAACTGAAGCAAGTTATCATGAAGGAAGCTCATGATACTCTTTATTCTATCCACCCCGGAGCAACGAAGATGTATCAGGATTTGAAAGAGCAATTTTGGTGGCACAAGATGAAGAGAGAAATCGGAAGCTACATCACCAAGTGTAACATCTGTCAAAGAGTCAAAGCAGAGCATCAGAGACCTGCAGGAATGTTGCAACCATTGCAGATTCTGGAATGGAAATGGGATTCTGTCGGAATGGACTTTATTGCTGGTTTGCCTACCTCTAGTAGGGGAAAAGACTCAATCTGGGTCATAGTTGATAGACTGTCCAAGGTAGCCCACTTTATACCTGCCAAGACTACCTACCAGAGTGCGAAGCTAGCAGAGCTGTACATCGCTAGAATTGTTAGTCTACATGGAACCCCCAAGACCATCGTATCAGATCGAGGAACCCAGTTTACCTCAAGGTTTTGGCAGAAAGTTCAGGAAGGATTAGGAACCAAGTTGAACTTCAGTACCGCGTATCACCCGCAAACTGATGGACAGACTGAGAGAGTCAACCAAATCTTAGACGATATGCTTAGAGCTTGTGTGTTGGAATACGGATCAAAATGGGAAGACTGCATACCTTTCGCAGAATTCTCTTATAACAACAGTTATCAAGCTAGTTTGCAGATGGCACCATTTGAATTCCTATACGGAAGAAAGTGTCGTACCCCTTTGAATTGGTCGCAAGTAGGAGAGAGTCAGATCTTTGGACCCGACATTCTCCGAGAAGCTGAAGAGAAGGTTCACAAAGTCCGTGAGCACCTCAAGACCGCCCAATCCAGACAAAAGAGTTATGCTGACACGAGAAGGAGAGACCTGACTTTCAATATCGGAGATTTTGTATATCTCAAGGTTTCACCATTGAAGGGAACCCAATGCTTTAGTTTGAAAGGAAAGTTAACCCCCAGATATATCGGGCCCTTCAAGATCCTGAACCGTCGAGGAGAAGTATCATATCAACTGGAACTGCCCGAAGAGATGTCAGGCATCCACAATGTGTTCCATATCTCGTTACTTCGCAAATGCTTGGAAGTGCCCGAGAAGACTGAAGTTTTCAAGAACATCGATCACCGCGCTGTAGAGATCAACAATGACCTAACCTATCGGGAAGTGCCCATCTGTATCTTAGAAGAAGCCTATAGAACCACCAGGACTAGGAGCATCAAGTTTCTCAAGATTCAGTGGAGCAACCATACCGAGGAGGAAGCCACTTGGGAGCGCGAAGATTACATTAGGACAGAGTTCCCAGATCTCTTTAGTTCCTAGTTTCTTTGTAAATCTCGGGACGAGATTTTGTTTAAGGGGGGAAGGTTTGTAACATCCCAAAACTTCAAATCAAGCTTATCAAGATCCAAATCATCAAATTTAGGGTTAACAAAAACTTTCCCAAATTAAAAATGAAAGCATTCATGTGTATGTGCATTTAAGTTAGGAATTGATTTGAATTGCCATGGTTCTGTGATTCTTTGGTGGTAAAATGTTTCTTAGGTGAAATAAACATCATCTAAATCATTCCCAAACTTTTCCCAAAGAAAAACAACTCAAAATAAATAATTGAAGTGAATGGTCATATTGGCCAAATTAACTATCATGCCTACTTTGGCTATTCCTAGTACTCCAAACTTAACAGAAACATGTGTGGAGCTTTACAACCCTTGATAGTACACATAATGAGGTACCAAGGCCCACTTTGTGATCTGCTAAAACATTCAAATGCTAATTTTAAATGACAGTTTAAAATTGAATCTAATTCATATGGGAAGATCCCACTATTTCAAAAACCACTCAAACAAGCTCAATTTTCAAAACCCAAGCACCCACAGAGTCTCAAGATTATGCCTAGCAAACCCACCAAAAATCTTTTCAAAATTCAAAAGTTTATTTCTTGCGGCCATTTAATCAAACACTTGGCAGGCATGGTTAAACTCTAAATCCTAGCTCACTGTTTTGAACAGGGTTTTGCCCCCAAATGATCTCAACTTAATCCCCTTGTACCCTCATGATCTAACCATGCCATTAGCACCTCACCCCCTTGTCCCTAGCCCCAGTGCCGAGCCACCCCGAGCACTAGCTCGCTGGCCGACCATGCACTCACCCTAGCAGACCACCTCCCCCTCTCTCGCCATGTCTAGGAGGTATCCAGGACATCACCGCCACCCTTTGTCCCCTTCCCGACCTAAGCCTAGCAGTGGACCACCGAGGAGAGCCCGCGCCCAATGCCACCGCGCCATGCCGAGCATGCGCTAGAGCGCCATGCCCGGCACACGTGCACAAGCCGCCGCTCGACCGCAGCCCGCGCCCACCGCTCTGCCACGACCCAGGGAACACGGTGGACATGCCCTTTCGCCGCCCAATGCACCATAGCCACCGCTCGCCGTGGACACCGCCGCCTTTGCCGCTCAGAGCGCCAGCTGCCCCCCACCGCATACCACCGCCCCTAAGCCCACATTAAGTTCCTAGAGCACCGCCAGGAGACCGCCCGTCGATCGCCACCCTCAGCCATGCCGCTAGCCGCCCGTAGCCATGTCGCCACCATTGCCTGCCCATCCCTCTCAGTCTCACCGTCGAGCCTGTAAAAGGAGGGCACCCCCAGCCAGTTGAAGCACACCACTCCACTCCCCTCACCTCACTGATCATCCCACACCATTAGCCGGAGCAAGGGGAGCAGCAGGTCGCCAGAATTGCACCGGAGCAGGCCGCCTCTGGAGGAGAATGGCGCCGCTGATTGCGACCACCCCCGGAGCTGCCTCGATCGTCCCTGAGCTCGTCGTTGACCACAAGTCTGTTTGCCCGCCCCGCCGTCGTCGCTGGAGCCCTAGTACGCCCCTTATGCACCCCGACCGAGCCGCTAGGGTTCGAGCTCGCCGGCGATATGTCCGCCGTCGACGACAAGCCACAACCGTTAATCCCCACTCTAATCCAACGTCTCACATCGCCCCGTAACGCTTCGCGCGTTATGAGCCGCTGACTTGTGGACCCCCTATCAGTTGAGCCCCGCGCCGCGGAGTGACACTTGGCCGGCCCATTAGAGTTTCCCGCGCGACCCAGTTAGTTTGAATTAGGATTTTCCTTTTTATTTTAACTTAATTCTGTATCTGAGTTTGAAAATAAATTTAGAGAGATTTACAAATCCAAATTGCATGAAAATAATTTTTCCTAAAAGGTATTGAAATGATCCATGCAAGCCCATTGGATTTAATTCAATTAGAGTTATAGATCTCTCCTAGTAAAAATAACAAAACAGAAGCATTTGCACCTTGCAATTTTTTTATAAAATCAACCAATATAGATTTTGAGTTGATTCCAACTCTCAATAATCATATTTAATTAGATCTATATGAATATGTAATAATATTAAGGTTTACATGCAGTGATTTTGGACTAGTACAAAAATAATGCTATATAGGAATTTCTAGTCACTTTAAATCATTAAATATTGAACTTAAACCAAAGTAATTATGATCCAACCCTTAAATCACATTCCCACATGCTAGAATATGTGGTGATGACATGTGTCCACATCATCCCATGTTTTAAGTGGTGAATATTAAATCTTAGTTAAATTTTCAATGAGTAGAAATTACTTTTCTAAATTAAAAAGAGTGAAACTATTAAATTAAACTTGTGATGCTTGAGATGATAATAGATCATAAAATGTGTGTCTTAGAATGCTAATTAGACTAGTTAAGTATTATTTGGTGATTGTGTACTCCGTATGTATTTATAGACGATAGTACCGACCAAGCTTTCGAGGAGGAGGAGTTCTACCAAGAAGAAGAAGAAGAAAACTTCAACCACTTCACTACCCAAGGCAAGCTAACACTTGCAAGTATAATGCTTAGCAAGATAAGATTAAACTAGATGGTTTAGGAAAGATGCTTTAGGCATGCTTTGGTCACACTACTTTGACTATTAGATACCCCAAGTCTTATTTACAAGCTTTACTCCCTTTACTTTACCCAAAGTTCTTTACTTGTTTTGAAGGTAGCATAAAGAGTATAAAACTTGACCTATTTAGAACCCCTTTAGATGTCATTCTATGGCATGAGATTGAACCCATCTTTTCCACCTTAGTGAACACCTAAACTTAGTAGCTTAGAGTAGATCAAAAATTTGAGTCACTTTAGATGGGAACACTTGGTGAAAATGAATTGTGAAAACCTTGGAATGATGAGTCATTCTATTGAGATGTTTTGACATGTGTTGAGAAACACAAATGGTTTAAGATGGTGAAATGTTGAGGCATGAGCCTTAACCCTTTTACTAACTGATGGTTGGATTCGGATGCGATACCATTCCAAATTTACGGTATAACCACACTACCTGAATTGGGTAAGGCTTAGCTAGAAATTTATATGCATTAGTATTAGTTCCCTCGCGGGAGAGGTCTGAGATGAGGCTACCTCTCACTGTTGTCCACCTATGTAGTGCCCAAGATGACTGATGGTCATGGTTGGGAGGCCATGCTCATAGGAGAGGTGCTTATACTAGGGTGTGTAAAGGGAAAGTTATGTTTGACTATCTGCATACTAAGTATGATGATTCAGGGTTATCCCTGATAGATGTATCGAATCTTGTGGTGAAAGTGTACCACCTCTGCAGAGTGTCAAACTATTCGAATGGCCGCGTCCACGGTTATGGAGAGTTGGAATGGCCATACTATTTCGTTGTCAGCTGTTTTCAAAATGACTTATGAAATGAATGATGAATCTTGACTTGGCCACAACAGGGTTGTGTTTATGACAATAGCTTCCCAACTTAAGTGATTCTAGAACTTTATTTTATCTTTCTTTGTTTCAGAACTCAGCTTAGGTTTCAAACTTAACTTCATAGTTAAACTTAGATTTAGCACTTTAACCTAGAACTATATTTACTTGTTAGTGGTAGTTTGCGAGTACTTAAAGAGTACTCATGGATTTTGTCCCTGGCTATTCTCATGGCTAGACTATGAAGGAGACTATCAAGATGATGGCCAGCAGGACGGTTATGATAACTAGGACTATCTGCCTTCGTCAACATTGCCTATGCCCCTGAACATGGACCCCACCGCTATGCTTATCTTTTATTTCCACTGTTTGTTGTATTACGACTGGATCATGAGATCCTTATTTGTGTAAGACCTTATGTATGGTTTGTAATGGATGATGTACTGTGATATCCAATCCATTATGTCTCGCAAAAATGGTAATCCTGGGATTGCGAGGTATGGCATAACGAGCATCTGGGATTAAAAATCCGGGTGTTAACAATATACTTCAGGCTCTTCTGATCCGAATAAATCTCATAGTGGTTACCCATAAGGTAATGACGCCATGTCTTCAAGGCTAAAACTATGGCTGCTAGTTCGAGATCATGGGTAGGGTAGTTTTGCTCATGTTGCGTCAGGTGTCTTGACAAATATGTTATGACTTTGCCTTCTTACATCAACACACATCCGAGACCAATCTTGGATGCATCACAATACACATCAAATGGCTTCTCGATATCTGGCATAATCAAGATTGGGGCTGAAATCAATCTTTTATTGAGTTCTTGGAAACTGGCTTCACTTTTGTCGGTCCATTCAAACTTCTTGTCTTTCTTCAACAGTTGGGTCATCGGTCTTGCTATGCTCGAAAATCCTTCAACAAACTTGCGGTAATATCCCGATAATCCGAGAAATGCATGGACTTGGGTTTGAGTGGTTGGGGCTTTCCATGTTTCAACATCCCTGATCTTGGCAGGATCAACAACGACTCCTCCTCCTGACACAATATGTCCTAGGAATCCTACTTTTTTCAACCAAAACTCACATTTGCTGAACTTGGCATACAACTGATGTTCTCTAAGGGTTTCAAGGATGGTTCTCAGGTGTTGCTCATGGTCTTCTTCTGACTTGGAGTAGATAAGAATATCATCGAGAAAAACAACGACAACTTATCTAGGAAGTTCATAAAAATCTTATTCATGAGATTTATGAAATGAGTGGAGGCATTGGTTAATCCAAAATACATGACTGTATACTCATACAATCCATATCTGGTGGTAAAGGCGGTCTTTGGAATATCCGTTGCACGAACCTTGAGTTGATGATAACCAGTTCTAAGATCAATCTTAGAAAACACTCTAGCACCAGTCAACTGATCAAACAGATCCTCGATCTTTTGTAGTGGGTACTTGTTCTTGATGGTGACATCATTTAGCTTCCGGTAATTTGTGCACAAACGGTTACCTCCATCCTTCTTGTCGACAAACAAAACAGGCGATCTCCATGGCGATGCGCTTGGTTGAATCAAACCTTTTGCCAGCATGGCATCAAGTTGTTTCTTCAGCTTCACTAGTTCAGATGGGTTCATGCTATAAGGTCTCTAAACTATGGATCATGTTCCAGGAATTAGTTCAATAATGAACTCGATATCCCGATCCGGGGGCATACCGGGCAATTCATCTAGGAATACGTCGGGGTATTCACAGACTACTCTGACTTGATCTATGGTTGGTAGGGCTAGACTCTTGATGCACTTGAATTGACGGGGCAAGGTTTCCGAAACATGCTCTATTGATACTCCAGAGCTATTGGTCATGGTTATGGCTTTCTTCGCACAGTCGATCAATCCTTTATGTTTCGACATCCAATCTATTCCTAGTACTACTTCCAAACCCTTGGTTCCAAGTACTATTAGATTGGCATAAAAATCTATCCCATGTATTCTGATAGGTACAACCTTGCAAACTTTTCTAGCTTTGGTGGTTGAACCGGGTATTTGAACTATCATAACATGCTTCAAATTGGTTGGGCGAATCTTACTAATGCATGCAAATTATTCTGTAACAAACGAGTGTGATGCTCTAGAATCAAACAACACTCTTGCTAATACTGAGTTAACAGAAAACATACCCACGACATCTGGCGCTTCCTGGGCTTCTTCAGCATTCATGTGGAACAGACGACCGTTGCGGTTGAGAGAGTTCCCTGGGGCAAACCTTCTTCTAGGTTGAGCACGGCGTTGCTGATGAGCTAGGGCATTCACATTGGTGGTGGCTGCAAGCTTCTTGGGACACTCGTTGGAGTAGTGACACTTGACTCCACATTCAAAGCAAGTAATCTGGGACTTGTCTTTGGCTGCAACAGGCACAGCATTGCTTCCAGTCCTTGGGGCAGTGTTGTTGCTGTTGTTGGACTTGGGCGGTGCACGGTTGAAGTTGTTGGAGTTGCCGGGGTTGTTGTGGTTTCCTCCGGACTTCACGTTTCGTCCGCTACGGTTGGGGTAGCTAGGGCGAGACATTGGGGGTCTATTGTTCCTTGGGGCATATCCTGCAGACAGGTTGGGGTGATACTTCTGAACATGGTTGGATCCACTCTGGTGCATCATTCCACACTTGCGATTGTCGTTGTCTTGGTTGATCTTCCTTTCCATCTGGATGGCAGAGTTGACTACCTCTTCTAGGTCATCAAAACGGATGTTGACTAAAACATTCTGCATCTCATCATGTAGTCCATTCAGGAATCTTTCCTTCTTGACTTCACTGTTGATTTCATCAGGGGCATATCCTGCGAGGGACAGAAATTTGTCACGGTATTCAACTACCGTCATCCTGCCTTGCTTCAGTTATCTGAACTCATCTCTCATTCTGGTGACTAAACCTTGTGGCACATGGGTGCGGCTAAACTTGGTCTTGAAGGCTTCCCACGTCATCACTTGACTGTGGTTCATAGTACGGGTGCTATTCCACTAGGCTCTTGCATCTCCTGCTAGATAGTGGGTGGCAATGTTAAGGATATTGTTTATCGGTAATTTATCGGCCGACTGAAATTTGGCGATCGACCGATAAATCAGAAAATCGGCATATCGGTCACCCCTGAGTAGCGATAAATCGGGCAATTAATCGGCATATCGGCCGATTTTTTGAATAGTGGTGGGTGGCAAACAGTACTTTCTCGTTGGCATCAACTCCTGCGACTTCTAGGTTATTCTCCATGGTTTGCAACCAATCATCTGCATCTAATGGGTCTTCAGACTTGCTAAAAATAGGGGGATTGGTATTGTGAAAAATTCTTGAGCTTGGATCCATGATGATCCTGATTTCCATGGCCTTGATTATTGTGGGCCAACTGAGCTATCTATTGCAGGGTGGCTAGGTTGGCTTGGTGCTCTGCTCTACTAGCTTCACGATCAAAAACTAGCATCTGCAGAATCTGCAGCATCGGGTCCTGCGATGAGCTGCTTCCTCCGGGGTTTCCGCGAGTCATCTAAAGATTGAGATAGATAAAGGGGTAAGAGGGAAAGTTCTAAGGTTCATGGTTTTGTTTCAAAAGCTTTAAACTTTGAGTTTGACTTAGGTTTGGCAAACTAACAACTTCGCATCCAATCATTCAAGCAAAGCACACACAAACGCACACACACCACAACATAAAAGGAAAACATATGGTTTTAAGAACCATTCTGTGAACTAAGATACAGTGGGAATAATACAACTCATTCTACGGTAGTGATCACGTGCATCTACTCATCATCAATGAAGTCAGAGTCCTCATCATCGGTGTAGAAGTCCATGGCATCATCCTCCAGTTAGTCATTGTCATCACTGAGGTATGAGTGAAGATCTCCCTGGATGTCTTCACCTTGTTCCTCTTCTTCTTTTACTGCAAGCTGAGCTTCATGTTCCTGGATGGTCTTCTCGAGGTCGGCCACCTTCTTGCGAAGACAAGCGATGGTGCGATCCTTCTTCTCGTGTTGCCAGCGAAGTGATTGGCGATCCTTGACGAGCAGGGCGAAAGTCTGGGCCTTCTGGGCAACAATGGCAAGGTTGTGGTTGGCGTAAGCTCGAGCATTGTCAATTCCTTCTACCTATCATACAGTAGGAAGTCCAGGTTCTCCACTTGGCGCTTCATCTCCAATTGAATTGGCATCTCCAATGGCATCCCCATAGAATCACGCCTTGCATACTGAGCAAAGCGAGTTCCCTGGATCAAGTTGATGTTCGTCCGCAAAGACGGGCGAGAGCTTGATGCATTGCCTTGGCTAATCCATCTAGCTAGCGGTTCTCTCTCATGGTGAATTGAATCTTCTCAGAAAGGGATGCTTCCATCTTGCCTCGAATATTAGCAACTATCAGCCATTGTAGGTCTCCTCCTGGGTGGTCATTGAGTTTAGCTCTGAAGAATTCCGGATGCGGATGCTCAAGGTACTCAGATAGTGCATCGAGATCTCTCTCAAAGATTAGTTAGCCTCCGTTTCCCAACTGGTAGAACTTGCAGTACTGAACTTCCATCTATAAGAATTTAGGATGAGTAAGTTAGTGAAGTGATCAAGTGTGTCAAATTTTAGGTAGTAATGTAAGAATCTTTGAGGACATGAATCTTTTTGAAAGAATCTCAAGGATAAGAGTGGGAATAGGTTTTCATAAATACTAAATTCATTTGTTTTTGAAACTAAGTTCTTGTTTGGACGTCCATTCTAACTATGGTCTCCCATGGTTAGGATGGCTCTGATACCAACTTGTCAACACCCAGATTTTTTATCCCAGATGCCTGTTATGCCATACCTCGCAATCCCAGGATTACCATTTTTGCGAGACATAACAGATTGGATATCACAATACATCATACATTACAAACCATAATAAGGTTTACACAAATAAAGGATCTTATGATCCAGTCTTAAATACAAACAAGTAGCGGAATAAATAGTGTAGCGATGGGCTCCATCTTCAGTGTCACAGGAAATGCTGATGATGGGAGATGATCCTAGTTGTCGTAGCCGTCATGTTGTCCATCTTCAGGGTAGTCCTCCTCATAGTGTGGCCATAGGAATAGCCAGGGACAAAGCCATGAGTACTCTTGAAGTACTCGCAAACTATCACTAACAAGTAAGGTAGTTCTAGTAGGAATACTAAGCTCTAAGTTTATTTGCAAAAGCTAGATTTATCTTAAGCTAAGTTCAGAAACAAAGAAAGCTAAGTTAAAGTTCTAAAGCGCTTAAGTTGGGAACTTAGTTTTCATATACATAACCCTGTTGTGGCCAAGTCAAAGTCACAATTCATTTCACAAATCATTTTGAAAACATCTGACGATGGAACAGTATGGCCAATCCAACTGTCCATGACCGCGGACGTGGCTATTCGAATAGTCTGACACCTTGTAGAGGTGGTACACTTTCACCACAAAATTCGATACATTCGTCAGGGATAACCCTGAATTATCATACTTAGTATGCGGATAATCAATCATAACCTTTCAATTACACACCCTAGTATAGGAACCTCTCCTATGAGCTTGGCCTCCCAGCCATGGCCATCTTCCATCCTGGGCACTGCATAGGTGGACAACATCGAGAGGTAGCATCAGCTCAAACCTCTCCCACGAGGGAACCCATTCTAATGCATATAAACTTCCGGCTAAGCCTTACCCAATTCAGGTATTGTGGTTGTACGGTAAAATTGGAATGGTATCACATCCGAACCCAACCATCAGTTTTTATAAAGGGCTAAGGCTCATGCCTCAAAATTTTCATCATCATAAACCATTTTTGTTTCTAAACACATGTCAAAACATCTCAATAGAATGACTCATCATTCCAAGGTTTTCATAATCATTTTCACCAAGTATTCCCAATAGACTATGAAGGAGACTATCAAGTATTCCCATCTAATGTGATTTTTGAGAGTTGGAATCAACTCAAAATCATTTATGGTTGATTTTTGAAAAAGATTTGAATGTAGAAAAGTCTCTGTCTTGTTATTTTTGCTATAGATTATCTCTAACTCCAAATGACTTAAATCCAACGGGCTTGGATAGATATTTTAATTATCTTTCTTTCAAAATTTGAATCATGCATTTTCGTTAAGTGAAACTCTCTGAATGGATTTTTAAATCTAGGCACAGAATATAGTTACAACCTAAATGGAAAAACATATATTTGAATCTGTGTGCTAGCACGGGAAAACAAATGGGCCGGCCCAGTGGCACTCTGCAGCGCAGAGGGCGACTGACAGTGCGGTCCTACACGTCAGCTGCTGCTACTCAGCGAAACGGTAAGTTTTAATTACAGTTGTGCGATTAGACGACAGATCAACTACTGACGTTCGTTGTCTCCAGTGAACAGCTCCGATGAGATCCAACCCTAACGCGGCACGGTGGGGGTACGTGGGAGCTTACCAGGGCTATATCTAGACATGGCGATGGGGGCGATCGAGCTGGTAGACGACGACGGTTCTAAGCATGGTCTCGGCGGCTCCTGGGGTAGCTCCAATCGACGACGCCTCTTCTCCTCTACTACGGCCAGCTCCGGCGAAATTCTAGTGAACTGCAGCTCGATTGGCTCCAAGGAGAAGGGTGGGGTGGTCTGTGGTGAGAGGGGAGTGAGATGGTGTGAGACATTTGGACGGAGGATGCCTCCTTTTATAGCTCGAGGAAGGGAGCAACGCGACATGGTCGGGCGGCGGTGGTGACATGGCTGCAGGCTGCTATCGGCATGGCTACGAGCGGCGGTCGACGTAGTGCTCCCTGGCGGTCCTCTATAGCTTAAAGGCGCGGCTAGGGGCGGTGGCATTTGGTCGGGCGCGACTGGTGCTCTGCGTGGCAGAAGCGGCGTTCGACACGGCGCACGGTGGCTGCCGGTCAAGCGGCGGCGAACGGGCATGTCTGGGTGCTTCCTGGGATCGTGGCGAAGCGGTGCGCGCGAGCTGCGGTCGAGGCGCGATCTGTGCTGGCTTGTCAGGCGCGACGCTCTGGCGCGTGCTCGGCATGGCTCAGAAGCTCGGTGCGCGGTCGCTCTGCGGTGGTCCATGGCCTGACAACGCTTGGGGAAGGGACATAGGGAGGCGGTAGGGTGTGGCGATCCTCCTAGGCATGGCGGGAGAGAGCGGGGTGGTCTGCTGCGAGCGGTTCATGCTCGACCGGCGGGCATGGCGCTCGGGGTGGCTTGGCACTGCAACAACTATGGGGTGAGGTGCTAGGGTGCTGGTTGGGACTAGAGGGGACAAGGGGAGTGTAATGGGGCAAAATGGTGGACAAAGCATTGATCAAGAACAATAATAGTTAGGCAGTTAATTCTATGATCACCAAGTGTTTGATGAAATGGCCGAAAGAAATTTGTTTTTGAATTTCTGGCTCAAATTTGGTGGGTGTTCTACACTTATGCTTGATGATCTATGCTTGCTTGGGATTGGCAAGGTGAACTCATTTGGTTGGTTTTTGAGAAATGGTGATCTTAACACATACACTTGATTCAAGTTTCAATTGTCATTTAAATTGCTTTGCTAAAGTGTTTTGTAAGTTTGTAAAGTGGGCCTTGGCACATCTTTACTTGTACTAGCAAGGGGTGCAAAGATCTAGAATTGTTTCTATTGCGAAATGACTTCTAGGAACACCTAAAGTGGCCTAGTGGATTAAAATGGCTAAAATGAACATTTGCATTATTTAATCTTATTTGATTTCTTTTTCTTTGGATTTTGTTTGTAAATGGTCTATATGATGTGGCATTCACCTTTGAACCATTTCATATCATTTAGAACAATTAAACATGGCATTTTTCAAAACAATTCTACACTAATGCATCATACACATGCATTCTTAATTATTTTAATAATAAAAAGTTTTTGTTAACCCTAAATTGGGTGATTTGGATCTTGATAACCTTGATTAAAGTTTTGGGATGTTACATCCTGCATCTTCAGGAATGTTCGGCAGTCTTTCATGAGGTGGTTGGATTATCGTCTGCCTGCTGAGTCGACGTAAAAATGCATAATATAGGGTCCTTCCAGCATTTGCATTGCGGACATAGGTGGGTCTCGTCCTCTTGGTTGATATTGCTGTGTGGACTGGCTTCCTCCGACGTCATCCCTGTTCTGGCGGTATCCGCCATTGTGGTCGTTGCTTCTGTTGTTACCTTCACCCGAAAAACCCGATGCGATGTAACTTGGTGCCATATTTCCGTCGTTGTTCCTTCTTCTATCATTGCCACGCTTATCCTTGTCTTCCTCGGGTTACCGTGCATGCTTGTTATGTAGCACGTCCTCTCCACCAGCCCAGGAATTTGCTATCTCCATTAACTGTGATACTGTCTTCAGTTTAACCCTTCCCAGTTCTTCTATGAATTCTTGGCGACGGAGGCTGTCGTTGAAGGCATCGATGGCCCTTTCGTCGGATATGGATTCAGCTGAGTTTTTGACAATATTCCACCGCTGTATGAACGTTGTTATTGACTCTCCAGATTTTTGTTTGCATGCTCTTAACTTCTCCAAGGATGCTGGTCGTTTAAACATAGAATGGAAATGTCAGACTAATTTATCTTCCAAATCGTTCCAGCTGCCAATTGAATCTTCGGGTAACTGCTTGATCCATGATCTTGCGACGCTAGTGATATGTAGTTGTAGACTTTGCATTTCGGTAGTTGTGGAGCCACCCTGTAATTTGACGGTGGCCAAATAGTCTGCTAACTAAGCTTCGGGTTCCTGGAGTCCATGGTATTTGTGGCAGTCATGCGGAAGTTTGAAGTCCTTGGGTACTGAGGCCTTGCGAATCCTCTGCGTGAAATAGCTGGCTCCACATAGCTCGTGATCATCTTTGTCATATCCATCTTGATATCATCGGATGCGACTATCATGTCTGGGTCCGCTGCTCCTATGTTGGGTGTTTTCGTTTCTTGTATTGGTTCGTGGCTCGGATCCTACGAGATGCGCCTGGGGTGGAGATCGAGATCGTCAGGTGTGTCCTACTTGCCGAGGACTGTTATGACGGCGTGGGGATCTTTGTGTGATTCCTTGTTCTGCTTCCGCGAGAGAGGCTCCTACCATGCCGAGGTTCATCAGGGTGGAGCGGTGAAGTGCCGCGCGTGGATTGTTTGGGGCGGGTTGGGTGGTGATCAGATACGTTTGCGCGGCCACAATGGCTGCCTGAGCTGTTTTGCCTTGATGTTCCTGCTTGATCAATTGACATGAATGATAGGTCGAGATCTCTGATGATTCCACTTCTTTCTGCTTCGAGGATATTCTATAGTCGAGATGTTGCCCTTATTGGTGGTGCTTCTCCTATTACACTCCTTAATCCTCGAGTAGAGCTTAATTGTGCCTGTCGTAAGCTGGATTCGTCGGCTAATCTCTTTCTTTCATCGAGTTGCCTTTGCATCCAGAGTAGGTCTCTCTTCTTGTGGTGGGGCAGATATTGGTATGCTAATAGATCCTCATGTGAAGCATCCGCTGTCATTGGGACTGCTCCCGAAATTGCCTCCATTGCTTTTTGCCATGTCGACGCTAGTAGCAAGAGTCCTTGCCTTTCTCCCGCATGTGGTTCTCCTCCTCCTTCTTGGACTATGCGATTATCTGCTGTTTCTCCTCCATTTCTATGGTCTCATTCATTGTCGTGGTTTCCTGCATGGTCATCTGATAAAATATCATCGGGGTCGAGGATAGGATTATCATTTTCATCGCGTGGAGTTGATGTATCTCCGTTGATCATGCACACTTGGTGACGTTTTATGCGTGGCATAATGGCATTACCTCCTACTTCAAAATGTGGGCTGATAGTGTTCTGTGGTCGTAGTTCTAGATAGATTTTCGCCATCCTTTCTTCGAAGTTAACATTTTCACTACTTTCTTCGGGTTCTGAGTTTTCCGGGTTTGCTTCGTGTCGTGGGTTTGGCTGGTGACCTTCTTCGCCTGCTTCGATCTGTGCTGTGATGTTCATGGAGGATCCGACGGAAGATGTTGTTACCTCTATAGGTGTAGCTTTTCCCACCAACAGTTCTGATGCGATCAGGGCCGAAAGGTGTGATTCTCACGGGTTGTCTGGTTGGAAGTGGAGGCTTCTGATGATTAGATCGGATCTGTCGTTGAAATCAACGGGTACCAATACAGGGGTGGGAGGGCGTGGATCTGCCTTGATCGAGTTGATGCTTGGTGGAGAGCGTTCCGCCAAATCCGTGGTTCTAGCATTCAAGTTTCGCACAAACGGCGCCAATTCATGAGGGGTAACCTCGGAAATGCCCATGGTGATGGACTTGGGGTTTTGCGGAAAAGAGAACACTGCAGATTTCATCGGATATCAGGGAACAATCGAATCAAAGTCACCTAAATATTGAGTAACTGCACTATTACGAGTTGTCTCCTAGATTTTGGTAAACTCGCTTGGGCTTCTCCCGTCCTATATATAATAGGCCGGGTCTCAAAGCTGTATGCGGATAGGTTTCATGCACGCGTGATGAGAATACCAACATAATGTCGTGTTGGGTCTGCAGCATAGAAAACAAAAAATTTCCTACGATGAGAACTATACGCCAAGATCTATCTACTAGATACAGAGCAACGGGTGGACATACATCCATGGAGAACTTACCCTCGAAGACAACGAGTTTTTTTAACGAGTAGGAACTCGTGGTTGATGTAGTCGTACGCTTGCCGATCTCAAGATCGTGTGGAAGTCCGAGCGCCGCAAATCAGCAGCGCATCCATCCTCGCACACACGTTCAAGCCACCGGACAACCTCCACCACCTCGCTCCAGCAAATCAGCGGAAGCAGCAACTCCTTCTAGACGCAAGGCCACCGGGAACATGTATCTCGCTAATCCGAGACCATGGGGGAATATCTAGAGGGGAAGAGAGATCCTTCACGAGGAGGTGTGTGGATGAAGGAGGAGAGGGGGGCCTTTTATAGGAGGAGGGGAGGGTACCCCTCCTTCATGGCCGGCGCATGGGGGAGGTGACCCTTCACCTCCTCCATTCATGTGGTGGTAACCCCTCCACATTAAAATGCCCCTTAACATTCTCTTTTAAAGTCTCCACTTTAAATGCATTAAATTTCTCCAAATTTAATGCTCTCTCATTTAATAAAACTCTTTTATTTATTTTATTCCGAATTTTGTTAATTACTTTAATTAACAAACATTCACATAAAACCCCTTGCAACATTTCAATATTACATGCAGAACCACTTTCTGCAATTTCACCCGAAACAATTCCGGTTTCTATCGAAACAATTCCTGTTTCTATCGAAACATTTCCTGTGCTTTGCAAACCTTTTGTCTGGAACATATGTGCTCCTAAATGGTGTCCGGCAACCCTTAAGTGTGTCACCCTACGGTTCGCGAATAATGCAGACATGATTGAGACTCCTCTCAGATCAATAATCAGAAGCGGGACCTGGAGATCCATACCGACTCCTGCACATTCAATGATGACTTCTATGATCGTGAGAACCTTTAACGTCAGCAATTTAATCCCTTTGTCTCATCATATAATACATGTCCGAGATTCGATCATCGGTATCCAAATACCTAGTTTGATCTCGTTACCGACATGCACTCTTTTCTCGTTCCCGTGATATAACATTCTAGTGATCACATCACTTGCTTGCAAGCTATCTTAATGTGATATCACCAAGAGGGCCCAGAGTATATCTATCCGTCATCTGGATTGACAAATTCCACTCTTGATCCATGAGCCTCAACATAATACCTTCGTAGTACTGAACCCATCTTTATAGTCACCCTGTTACGGTGTGACGTTTGATGTTATCAAGATACTCTTCCGGTGTCAGCAATTAACATGATCTCATGGTCTAAGGACTAAGACTACTTTGTATGATGTTATAGCAATATAAACATGATGACTTGATCGTAATGCTATACTTCAGATGAATGTTCATCACATCATTTCACAAATGTTGTGACCTTGTTATTGACAACATCCAATGTCCATGATTAGGAAACTTTGATCATCTTGTTAATCAACAAGCTAGTCTATAAGAGAGGCCTAACTAGGAACCCTTTTTGTTTATTAAACACACATGTATTGATGTTTCCTATCAATACAATTATAGCATGCAAAATAAACATCTATCATATACAAGAAATATATAATAACAACTTTATTATTGCCTCTCAGGGCATATTTCCTTCAGTCTCCCACTTGCACTAGAGACAATAATCTAGTTCACATAGTGATAAATCTAACACCCATGGAGTTATGGTGTTGATCATGTTTTGCCCTAGGGAGTACTTTAGTCAACGGATCTGCTACATTTAGGTCCGTGTGCACTTTCCAAATCTTTATATCTCCATCCTTGACATGCTCGCGGATGGAGTGAAACCGGTGCTTAATATGTTTGGAATTCTTGTGAGACCTTGGTACCTTTGCGTTGGCTATGGCTCCATTGTTGTCACAATAGATCACCATCGGGTCCAACGCACTAGGAACCACACCCAGTTCTATAATGAACTCTTTCATCCAAATTGCCTCCTGCGCCGCTTCTGAAGCAGCAACATATTCCGCCTCCGTTGTTGATCCAGCCACCACAGGTTGTTTGGAACTCCTCCAACTAACTGCTGCTCTGTTCAAGAGAAATACGTATCCGGATTGAGACTTAGAGTCATCCGGATCGGTGTCAAAGCTAGCATCGACATAACACTTAGCGACTAGCTCTTCTTCACCTCCGTATGTAAGAAAAATATCCTTAGTTCTTCTCAAGTACTTGAGGATGTTCTTTACCGCTATCCAGTGTTTCGAACCTGGATCAGATTGGTACCTACTAGTCAAACTAATAGCATGTGCCACATCCGGTCTTGTACATAGCATGGCATACATAATAGAGCCTATGGCCGAGGCATAGGGGATCTTATCCATCAACCGGACTTTGAGTCTTACTCAATGTCTTGCCTTGCAACATAGGTAAGAACCCCTTCTTACTTTCGTCCATATTAAACTTCTTTAATATCTTATCAAGGTATGTACTCTGCGATAGCCCAATTAGGCGTCTTGATCTATCTCTATAGATTTTAATGCCTAATATATATGAAGCTTCACCAAGGTCCTTCATCGAAAATTGGCTGTTTAGATAACTTTTAACACTGTTTAAAAGATCTATATCATTTCCAATCAATAATATGTCATCCACATATAATATCAGAAATGCCACATTGCTCCCACTCACTTTCTTGTAAATACAAGCCTCTCCATAAGTTTGGACAAATCCAAACTCTTTGATCACCTCATCAAAGCGGAGATTCCAACTCCGTGATGCTTGCTTCAGTCCATAGATGGATCGCTGAAGTTTGCACACCTTATTGGCATCCTTAGGATCGACAAAACCCTTTGGTTGTATCATATACAACTCTTCTTCAATATTACCATTGAGGAACGCAGTTTTGACATCCATCTGCCATATTTCATAATCAAAATATGCAGCAATTCCTAACATAATCCTAACTGACTTAAGCATCGCTACGGGAGGGAATGTCTCATCATAGTCAACTCCTTGAATTTTTCGAAACCCCTTTGCGACAAGTCGAGCCTTATAGATGGTTACGTTACCATCAGCATCAATTTTTCTTTTGAAAATCCATTTATTCTCAATGGCCTTTCGATCGTGAGGTAAGTCCACCAAGGTCCAAACCTGGTTTTCGTACATGGATTCCATCTCGGATTTCATGGCTTCTAGCCATTTGTTGGAATCAGGGCTCATCATCGCTTCTTCATACGTCACAGGGTCATCTATTTCATCAATCATGAAATTCATAACAGGATTGCCGTATAGTTCAAGAGTTGCACGTGTCCTGCTTGACCTTCGAGGTTCGGTAGTGTCCTCTTTCGGAGTTTCATGATCAATATTATTAGCTCTCTCTTCATTAGGTGAAGTCAACTCCGAAACAACTTCCGGTGCTGCGCTACTCGCCATTTCATGAAGAGAAGGTTCAATAACCTCTTCGAGTTCTACCTTCCGACTACTCACACCTTTCGCGAGAAACTCCTTCTCAAGAAAGGATCCATTCTTGGCAACAAAGACCTTACCCTCGGATCTGTGATAGAAGGTATACCCAATCGTTTCCTTAGGGTATCCTATGAAGACGCATTTTTCTGCTTTGGGTTCGAGTTTATCTGGTTGAAGTTTCTTCACATAAACATCACATCCCCAAACTTTAAGAAATGACAGCTTAGGTTTGTTTCCAAACCATAATTCATACGGTGTCTTTTCAATGGATTTAGATGGTGCCCTATTTAAAGTGAATGTAGCGGTTTCCAGTGCATAACTCCAAAATGACAGTGGCAAGTCAGTCAGAGACATCATAGATCGAACCATATCCAATAAAGTACGATTACGATGTTCTGACACACCATTACGTTGTGGTGTTCTGGCAGGCGTGAGTTGTGAAACTATTCCACACTCTTTCATGTGTGTGCTAAACTCGTAACTAAGATACTCTCCTCCACGGTCAGACCGTAGAAATTTGATCTTTCTATTACGATGATTTTCCACTTCATTCTGAAATTCTTTGAACTTTTCAAAAGTTTCAGACTTGTGTTTCATCAAATAGATATACCCGTATCTACTCAAATCATCCGTGAAAGTAACAAAATAACAATATCCACCTCGCGCCGACACACTCATTGGTCCACACACATCAGTATGTATGATTTTCAATAAATCTGTCGCCCGTTCCATTGAACCGGAAAACGGCATTCTAGTCATCTTGCCCATAAGGCATGGCTCACATGTATCAAATGATTCAAAATCAAGTGATTCCAAAAGTCCATCAGAATGGAGTTTCTTCATGCGTTTAACGCGAATATGACCAAGATGGCAGTGCCACATATATGCAGATATATCATTATCAAGTTTAATCCTTTTAGCATCAACATTATGAATATGCGTAATACTACTATCGAGATCCAATAGAAATAAACCATTCAACACAGGTGCATGACCATAAAAGATATTATTCATATAAATCGAACAACCATTGTTTTCAGATTTAAACGAATAACCACTTTGCATCAAACATGATCCGGATACAATGTTCATGCTCAGTGCAGGCACCAAATAACAATTATTCAGGTTTATAACTAATCCCGATGGCATATGGAGAGGCAGCGTTCCGACGGCGATCACATCAACTATTGATCCATTGCCGTCCCGCATCGTGACCTCATCCCTTGCTAGTTGTCGCTTGTTCCGCAGCCCCTGAACCGAGTTACTTATATTAGCAACCGATCCCGTATGAAATACCCAGGTGCTACTGCGAGTACTAGTCAAGTACACATCAATAACATGTATATCACATATACCTTTGTTTGCCTTGCCGGCCTTCTTGTCCGCCAAATACTTGGGGCAGTTGCGCTTCCAATGGCCAGTTCCCTTGCAATAGTAGCACTCGGTGTCAGACTTAGGGCCAGCTCGGGATTTCTTTTCAGGCGCGGCAACAGATTTGCCGCCCTTCTTTCCCTTCTGCTTTCCTTTCTTGTCCTTCTTGAAACCGGTGGTCTTATTGATCATCAACACTTGATGTTCTTTCCTAATCTCCACTTCTGCAGTCTTAAGCATTGGCAGAAGCTCGGGAAGAGACTTCTTCATGCCCTGCATATTATAGTTCATCACGAAGCTCTTGTAGCTAGGTGGCAGAGATTGGAGAACACGATGTATGCCTAAGTCAATGGGAATCGTTATTCCCAAGGACACAAGCTTATCGGCGTACCTAGACATTTTGAGTACATGCTCACTAACGGAGCTGTTCTCTTCCATCATGCAGCTAAAGAACTTTTCAGAAGCATTATAACTCTCTACGGCAGCATGGGTATCGAAAATCATTTTCAATTCTCCCATGGTATCAAAGGCATTGCCATTTTCGAAACGTTTTCGAAGTTCTGGCTCTAGCCCATACAGTATGCCACAATGAACTAAGTTGTGGTCCTCCTGACGAGTTATATAGACGTTCTTTTCCTCGTCAGGGGCATCAGGAGCTGGTGGGGGGCCTAGCGGCGCCTCTAGCACATATTGCTTTTGTGCAGCAGTGAGGAGAATCCTCAAATTCATAGCCCAATTGGTGAAGTTGCTACCATTCGCAGCAAGCTTCTCTTTCTCCATGAACACATTGAAATTAAAAGCAGGTGGTGCCATCTACAACAAAATTTGTAAAATATATTTAGACTAAGTTTATGATAGATTGAGTTCAACTAATCCAAATTACTAATGAACTCCCACTCAAAAACGACATCACTCGTGTCCTTTTGGTGATTACATGAACCAAATCCACTACACCAAGTCTGATCATCACGTGAGTCGGTGTAGCTTCAAAGGCGAGTATCTATATAGGCATCATATCAACTATATGACTCATGCTTAACCTTTCGGTCCGTGTTCCGAGGCCATGTCTGTACATGCTAGGATCGTCAAGTAAGAACCTTAGTATTCGCGTGTGTAAAACTGTCTTACACCCGTTGTATGAAAGCGTAGAGTCGAGAACACCCGATCATCATGTGATGCCTCAAGACACGATCCACAAAACGGTGCATACTTAAGGAAGAACACATTTTATCTTGATATCTAAATGAGGGATCATCTTATAATGCTACCAAAAGCGCCAAACTAGCAATATAAGATGCTAACATCTAATGTGTGAAGTGAGGTGATATGGCCCATGCATTTGATCTCTATCATTTGCATCGTGGTATGATCTCTATCATTCCTTTGTGTGTAAGGCCAAGGTGTATGGAACTTACACGTTAAGTGAGTTGTAAGAGTATCTAAAATACATCTACTTACAACAATACCATATCAAGACACTAGCCCAGATCTAAACTAGACGCCTCTAATTTATCAATTGCAAGTTTTACGTGGCTTAGGTATTTCAGAGATAGAACCGGTCCTACCTACGAACATGAACCACAACGAGGATAACCAAGTTATTAGCAACTCGTTGTAAATCAGATATTGACTATAGTAGGAGAGACAGACACCCGCCAACCACTTATGCAAAACAAGTTGCATGTCAGTCGTGGAACCGGTCTCATGTACGATGACATGTAAGGTTGGTCCGAGCCGCTTCATCCCACTATGCCACCAATATCCAAAGTACATAGAAAATGCAATAACATGATCATCATCGCCCACATATAAACATATGTGTACTACCCGTGCAAAGAACCTACGCATAAACCTGGCTCTGATACCACTGTTGGGTCCACAACATAGAAAACAAAAAATTTCCTACGATGAGAACTATACGCCAAGATCTATCTACTAGATACAGAGCAACGGGTGGACATACATCCATGGAGAACTTACCCTCGAAGACAACGAGTTTTTTTAACGAGTAGGAACTCGTGGTTGATGTAGTCATACTCTTGCCGATCTCAAGATAGTGTGGAAGTCCGAGCGCCGCAAATCAGCAGCGCATCCGTCCTCGCACACACGTTCAAGCCACTGGACAACCTCCACCTCCTCGCTCCAGTGAATCAGCGGAAGCAGCAACTCCTTCCAGACGCAAGGCCACCGGGAACATGTATCTCGCTAATCCGAGACCATGGGGGAATATCTAGAGGGGGAGAGAGATCCTTCACGAGGAGGTGTGTGGATGAAGGAGGAGAGGGGGGCCTTTTATAGGAGGAGGGGAGGGTACCCCTCCTTCATGGCCGGCACACGGGGGAGGTGACCCTTCACCTCCTCCATTCATGTGGTGGTAACCCCTCCACATTAAAATGCCCCTTAACATTCTATTTTAAAGTCTCCACTTTAAATGCATGAAATTTCTCCAAATTTAATGCTCTCTCATTTAATAAAACTCTTTTATTTATTTTATTCAGAATTTTGTTAATTACTTTAATTAACAAACATTCACATAAAACCCCTTGCAACATTTCAATATTACATGCAGAACCACTTTCTGCAATTTCACCCGAAACAATTCCGGTTTCTATCGAAACAATTCCTGTTTCTATCGAAACATTTCCTGTGCTTTGCAAACCTTTTGTCTGGAACATATGTGCTCCTAAATGGTGTCCGGCAACCCTTAAGTGTGTCACCCTACAGTTCGCGAATAATGCAGACATGATTGAGACTCCTCTCAGATCAATAATCAGAAGCGGGACCTGGAGATCCATACCGACTCCTGCACATTCAACGATGACTTCTATGATCGTGAGAACCTTTAACGTCAGCAATTTAATCCCTTTGTCTCATGATATAATACATGTCCGCGATTCGATCATCGGTATCCAAATACCTAGTTTGATCTCGTTACCGACATGCACTCTTTTCTCGTTCCCGTGATATAACATTCTAGTGATCACATCACTTGCTTGCAAGCTATCTTAATGTGATATCACCGAGAGGGCCCAGAGTATATCTATCCGTCATCTAGATTGACCAATTCCACTCTTGATCCATGAGCCTCAACATAACACCTTCGTAGTACTGAACCCATCTTTATAGTCACCCTGTTACGGTGTGACGTTTGATGTTATCAAGATACTCTTCCGGTGTCAGCAATTAACATGATCTCATGGTCTAAGGACTAAGACTACTTTGTATGATGTTATAGCAATATAAACATGATGACTTGATCATAATGCTATACTTCGGATGAATGTTCATCACATCATTTCACAAATGTTGTGACCTTGTTATTAACAACATCCAATGTCCATGATCAGGAAACTTTGATCATCTTGTTAATCAACAAGCTAGTCTATAAGAGAGGCATAACTAGGAACCATTTTTGTTTATTAAACAGACATGTATTGATGTTTCCTATCAATACAATTATAGCATGCAAAATAAAAATCTATCATATACAAGAAATATATAATAACAACTTTATTATTGCCTCTCAGGGCATATTTCCTTCATGTCGGTTCATAGTTTCTTTTCTAGTACAATCAAAGCCTTTGTCGGTTGCTTCCTTGGGCCATCATCTAGAATCTTCATGGGCCGTAAGCCTTTTACCCAATATAGAGTAGCGAACCATAGGCATCTAAATAGTCATACCTATGTCAGTAGGGGAGAGTTGTAGCATCCCAATTGTCTAACAATTGTAATTCTACTTGCCTAGTCTATATAATGCTACTTGCCTAGTCTATACAATGTTGCTTCCTACATATCATTAATTGCATCATGATAATATCATGCTCATGTCACCATGCCATATTACATTTGAGTATCATATTAAAACCCTTTTCATTTGGTTCTTCTCCTCATATTGCATTTGCCTTATTAATTGTATTTAATTCTTGATATCTTGTATTTGGTTCTTGATATTTTGTTTGGTTCCTGAGTTGAGTTGGGGCATATCTTTTCTAACTCCACCACCTTTCTTTGGTTCTATCTATAAATTCCACCATACCAATTATATATGAGCCATGGCCTTTCTATTTGCTATTTAAATATAGCTGATATGTGCTTGGATGGATTCACTTCTAGTTCTACATGCTTCCATATGTGGTATATGCTGTTTCCACAGTATTAATTATGTGGAGCCTCATGGCCACCTTTGCATGCCCTGTTGGTAGAATACCTTCTCTAGTTTCTATACGGTTTGATTTTGAATATGTGAGCATGTTCGTATACATATGAGGCTAAATAATCATCTAGTGGAACCACATACTAGCATTGGCCATTTATATTCATTTATGCTTATTTTCATCCATTACATATGGGAAGCAACCTTGTTTTGTAAAGGCATTTATTCAAATTTGAATGCATGTATGGAATTGACCATGGTGACAAATTGTTGTTTTCACAATTGTTAGTGGTCATTTATGAATCATGCATGGCCCATGCAAACCCACCACCACCTTACTCTTATTTGAGTTCTATTTGAATGTTGTGAGAAAAGATTGTTTGATTTAAATTCAAATATATGGATCAAATCAAACCATGATTCTTAGCTCACCTCCTCTACACTTCTTTGTTTTCCTTCTTTATTCTTGATCATGGTTATTTTGGTAGCTTATATAAATAACCTTGTTCTAGTTAATTAAAATAAAAACAACTAAATAAAAAGGGAAGACTTAGCTAACCTAGTCCTATCTTCTATCTGCCCCTCTCTACCCGAGCCTCTTGTTTGGCTGCACCAAACCAACCTCACCACACCCCGACCATCTAACTAGTTCCTAACACGAGCCCCTTGTGGTGACCACGGTGATCATGTGCCATGCACATGTGGCATCTAACCCACCAATCCAACCTCCTTCCCATACTTTCTTCCTGGCCAAGACCACCAGGTACCCCATCTGCTTAACCCAGATCTCCTTAACCTGACCCTGGTCACCCCCTACCGCTTACCCAGAAAGAGAGAGAGGAGATAGAGAGGAAGGTAAAGTAACCCGAGTTAGTTTAGATCAAGGCCTCTCCAAGCTAAACCGTCCCCTCTCTGTTTTTTGTACCTGCCCACCAGGCTTGGGCTCGGCCAAATCTCGCCATGGGCCCTGCCCAGCACCACCACCCCTCCCAAGCATCATTTTGCTAGCCGTCCGCCGGCGGCCTCTCTCTGTTCTATGTAGGAGGAGAAGGAGGAGAGGAGTAAGGTGAAGAGGAGGACCAGGACCACCCCATGATTCTACTTTTACATGGAGAAAAGGGGAGGAAACCCTGGAACCAGCAAAACAAGCTCGGCCCGCACCGAAACCCTAGTCGGCCAGATCGTGAGCGCCTATGCAGATCATCATCGCACCGACCCCGATCATCTACATCACCAGACCCGCGGTGAGCTCACCAACCTCCTGGACATGACCTCCTTCTTGTTCGCTTCTAGGATGAAAAAGTCATTTTGTGGAACATCGTCCGTGCACCGCCGCTTGCTACTGCCTTGCTAGCGTTTTGCTGCTGTGTTGGTCTCCTCTGTCGTGCGTGTGCACAACCACACTCACCTCGTTGCACCGCACCAGAATGCCCTAACCCGCTGCCTGAAACGCCACTTGGCCACACCGCCACGAGACGCTCGTGCCGATCACGTCGCTGCCGCGTTTGTGGTCGACGTTGTCGAACCTCAATACCTTTGTCACCACCCTATCCAGCATCAACCCCAACGACACCGCAGTGGTTCCACCCGTCTAAACCGAGCCCGAGGTCACCGGATCGAGTGCCCACGTGCTCTGAATCTTTTGCTATCAACAAGGAGAAGAACAACAGTAGTAGCAACATCGCACTCGACGTTTTTCCAAGTATCTCTGCACATTTTAGTCCTCAACCCGCAGTCCACCACGAGGTTCCACCTGTCAACCTCACTAACAAACCCGGCCCACACTTTTTATAAAAAGCAACCCAGCGTTTTCCGTATTCTTAGTTTTGTCCCCGGCTTGCACACGTATCGCTGCTTCGCTAGCCGCGCGCGTTGTGGCCCCGTGGGTCCTGACCCCACATCTCATCTGTTGTAGGTATGTTGCGTCCGCATGAGAAAAACCCTGACGCATCCTTTTTGTCAATACATGCTGAGTCAGCCTGGGTCCGCTTGTCATTTGCGCTGGCTAGATCCACATGAGTAACAAAAGTATCTGTATTTTTCTAAATTCAAAAATAAGAACAAAATATAAATATGTATGAATTAATTAATAACTTTTAAATACTTTTGAATTTGAATTCAAACTCTTTATGAAATATGTTTTGTTTATGAATGTAAATCCAAATCTTTAGTCAAATCTTTTTAGAAATATTTCAAACTAGTCAAACCTTTGACTTTGACCATAATTTGAATTAATTTGATTTAAATATTGTTTTAAATTCATAATTCCAAATAATACATATAATATATGTTTTTGAATTAGAAAAATGTGAGGAATTTTATTATGCTATTTAAAATAATTATTGAGCAATTTAAAATTTCGAAATAATTTAAATACTATTAAATTCCTATTTCTTAATTAATTCAGAACATTAATTCTATAATTCCAAATTCGACAAATGATATGTCTAAATCGGTCAATGCGACGAGCCCGTTCTAACTATGCATTCCATAATATAAATGGAAACATGTATCACGTAAATATAATGAATACATTAATGTTTATAGAGCAAAACATGCCTAAATAATGAATTAAAGTGCTTTATTATGGTTCTCACACCTCACCAATGCCATGCTATGTTATACCATGCAATTGTTCATCATTCCATCATGGCATACCTTTGTTTGTTTATTACATATATTCCTATGATTGCACACTTTATTTATTATGGCTATTTGTGTGTTTGGCTTTTATTTTGGACAAAAACCGAGCAAGGGAACTACCAAGAGAAATAGGAGTACTACATAGATCCCGGTTACCCTACTGCTGATCCGATAGACAAGCAATTCCCCATTCTTGCATACATATAGCACCTATGCCTCTATTTTATTCTTGCATCGTTGAGTCACGATTGTATTAAATTGGAATCTCAAGTACTACATAGCCTTTACTTTTAAACCCCATAGAAACTTGTACCTTAATCCTACAAGCCATTACTATAGGAGTTGTTTGAGCCATGCGAGTCGTAGAATTGCATGTGTAGGGCTTGTGCGAGTCTTTGCATAATGAGGTACCTAAAAAACTTAAACTGTGTAGCAATAGGATAACTAAACAAAGAGGCACCGGTAGGCAATAGCTTTTATTTTGTTCTTCCACGCTCACTTGTGTCCTGTAGGACCCGAGTACTTGATACATGTTTCTTGACTATTCGCACTATCCATATGTGGGAGACTCTATGGATGCCCCTTCACATGAGCTTGATTCACACTTTATTTCTTGGGACCACAAACTAGTTTGATGCTTTATTACCATCGTATACTTATGACATGTTTACTGATTTATTTATGATTCTGCGTGGAGCGCATGTACTGTTTAGGAACCCCATGCCACGTTTTGCTGTATCGACAAGCCCAATCATACTTTCGAGTTCCCAGTCATTTATAGTCGTCGCCACACACCATGGGTCCGTCGTGGAGCCAGCTGACTTCATAGCGGGTAGCTTATAGGGAGTGGCCCTCTGAAATATTTTTTGAATCCTATGAATGCATTGTTGTGAGGCGTCGTTGCTTTTTATTTGGTTCTTTCCAAGGTAGATCGTGCGTGTGTTGATATTTGTGCACCCTTGCAGGGTAAATCTTTCTGAAAGCCGTCACCCTAGGTTGTTCCCTTTAGATGCACTAAGACTTGCTGAGTACCCTTAGGGTCTCGCACGATAAATATTTGATTAAGATGGACAGGTTTACTCACAAGAGGGTTACTGGGTCGAGGAGACCGATGATGGTGACAACGACTGTCAGGTGTAGAGATTCCGTAGATAGAGATCTGTGAGATCTATGGGCCGGATATGCTTATTTTAGAGGCATCTTATACCAATTTTATTCTTTTCCATACTCGGATATTTTTTCTGCTTCTGCTTGATACTCTGATGTGTGATGTATGAGATGTATCCTAAATTATTATCTCTATCTAGGATTTTGGATCTTGCCGTATGGCGTTGACTATTTTTTTTCTATTGTTTTAGATGGTCTGTCTCTAATGTACTGTTATATTCTCACTGAATCACCGATCCTCCATATTAAACCCTTCTTAAGCAAGTCCATCCCATGTGATATGGCTATCCAAGTAGAAGAAGGATTCCCTGTGAAAACTGTGTCAACAATATTATCTTGTGGGTAGTATTTAGCCTTAAGTACACGTGCACATAAGCTATTAGGTCTCACAATGAGCCTCCAGACTTGATGAGCTAAGAGGGCTTGGTCAAAGATACGCATATCACGGAAGCCAAGGCACCATCATGTTTTGGCCTCATTATTGTATCCTAGCCGAGTCAATGCATTTTCCTTTTTTCTCTGTCTGCCCCTACCAAAAGTATCTTATCAATTTTGATAGATCATCGCACACTGGCATGGGTAATTTGAAAACCCCTATTATATATGTCTGTAGCTCATGTGCGATATATTTGATCATTATCTCCTTACCTCCTTGAGATAGATCTCCCCACAACATAATCTGCTTGCATAACTTTGCTTGCATCTTCTGAAATTTGCCTCTATCCGTCCTCCCTTTCGGTGTTGGTAAACCAAGATATTTTTCCTCAAACTGGTCTCTTTCCAACTCAAGAATCTTTCTCACTTCTTGTACCGGTACATGACATAATTTGTTGAACCAAATAGAGCACTTAGCTAGGTTTATTAGTTGTCCTGTCCTTGTTGCATATGTATCAATAATCTGCTTGACACGCAAGGCCTGATGACCCACCACCTTAAAGAATAGGAGAGTATCGTCCCTGAACAAAACGTGGGATACACCCGGTGCTCTTCGACACACCTTCACCGGGGATAAGCCTCCCACATTAACTTCTAAATTCAACAAAGTAGAAAGACCATCAGCAACAAAAAGAAATAAGAAAGGGGATAAAGGGTCATCCTGACATAAACCTCTATTGGGGGAGAATGCTTTCAATAAGGCTCCATTAAATTTGACGGAGTACCTCATCATGGTCACACATAACATTATCCAATGAATCCACTGATGAGATAAGCCCATTTTATGCATTACCTCCTCCATGAAAGTCCAATCAATTCTGTCAGAAGATTTAGAGAGATCCAATTTATAAGCATGGTAGGGATTATACGTTGTTGCTCATTGTTCCATATAGTGTAAACACTCAAGGGCAAGCAAAGCATTATCCGTGATAAGCCACCCTGAAACAAAGTCACTTTGGTTCTCTGATATCACCCCACCCAAGAGGGGCCAAAGTCTATTCACTAAGCACTTCAAAATTATTTTGTAAATCACATTACATAGACTTATAGGACAAAAATCCTTTAGATCGTTTGGATTATCCACCTTGGGTATTAGCACAATAGATTCATCATTAACCCCTGGTGGCATCGAGCCCTTCTCAAAGAACAACATCACAGCATGTATAATCTCTTCCTTCAACACTCCCCAATTCTGTTGATAAAACCGTGCTGGCAGTCCATCTGGCCTAGGCGCCTTCAGAGGCCTAATCTAAAACAACGCATCTGAAATATTAGGCTCAGTAAACAGTTTATATAGCGGCTCATTCATCTCACTAGTTATTTTTCAGCAAATAAACTCTCCACCGGCCTTGAGTCCAGCGTATGGTCCCGTGTATAAACTGATTGGAAATACGATGTGGTCATTCTTTCCATATCAGTAGGGACATCATCTGAATCCTTCAAAGATTTTATTTCATTTTTCTTCGCACACCAAACTGCCTCGTTGTGGAAGAAACCAGTATTACGGTCACCGTCTTTCAGCCATGAGATAAGCGATCTCTGCAGCCATAGAATCTCCTCTTTGTATAAAAGGTCATTCAGCATGTCCATTGCCTCTCTGATCTCACCGAGGAGCGTCACGGTCTAACAGGCTCTCTAGTTTCCACCTCATATTGGCAAGTTGGCGAGTTACATTGCCAAATCTACGACCCCCCCACTTTTGCAAAACCCCCATAACATGATTGAGTGCAGCATACACATCACCCAATTCAGTTTTCATTCCTAGACCAATCCATGCATTTTTTATTACCTTGGGCAACATATGGTCTCTTTCATAATATGCAGTTTTTCGGGCATGTTGCATGCGCTCCTTTTGCTCAAGCTTGACAAGGACACGAACATGGTCTGAGCAGGGGGAGACGAGATGCTCCACCGTCACACCCATATATATATATATATAATATCCGCATCGTCGACATCCTCTTGCCATCCGTTAAATTCTGCTAGGTTGTAGGAGATGTCCTTTGTTCTTTCACTTGTGTCTTAGATACCACATTCACATCGTTTTGGTTTTCATTTATGTCTTAGATACCATCATCACATCGTTGTGGTTTTTAACATGTGTTGTAGACATCATGGTCACATGTTTTGTGATTTTCAGAGAGTGTACTCGATACCACGTACATTTGTTCGTGGCTTGTCTGGCCAACTGGCCTGGTTATTTGTTGCGCTTTCTATCATCCGTCCCGCGAAAGCTACATGAAACTACATATAGACGCCAAGTGAACATAGGGTTCCGCAAAAAAAGCTCGCAAACATCACGCATGCACCATTTCTCATGACTGTCAAAGTGCAGCAACGTGCGAAGGGTTTATAAACAACCTTCCACCCCACGTCGACTCCGTCCTGCGCACCGCTTGATTAATAAATGTCTCGAAAAAAGTAAAAAGACGAAACCACAAATAGTAAAATCTCAAAGACATAGGAAAGGAGGTGTAACGGAAGTACCCTATCGTGCACACTCTCGTGCGGAATCGCCACAGGCTATCGGCGTATTTCGTATGCAAAAATATTTATATGACCCACATAGCCACCAAAGTCAAACAGCTAAAACTGAAAAAGAATAAGTACAACTATGTTCCCTTTGCTATTATTATTGCGGCCGCGCATGAACACCAGCTTGATGGTCAATCGCATCTGTCGTCCCCTAATTTCCTCCAAAATAATATTATGTCTCTTTCCACACATCGCACCGGGTGAATTTGGGCAATAAAAGGTGCACGTAATTACTAAAAGACCACCATAGTTAGTAGTATATGGTAACAAAGGCGTATGGGTGAACAAACAACTATTGATAAAAGTAGTTGCGCGTTTTATTACATCCGAGGAATATTAAGAGGTGATTGGCTATGCCGGATGGTGCCGTGTGGACAACCACTAACAAGCGATACTAAACGACGGGCTATAGTGGAAAGAGAAACAGACAAGCGGGCACGATTCCCTCTGTAGCACATGCTGCTGCTAGGAGTCATGGTTCATCATCGTCAGAGATGTCGATGATGACGATGTTCTTCTCTATCACTGACTCCATGTTTTTTGCTGGCTTGCTCCACTTTGACAGACAACCCTTCCACATCATCGTATGTGAAGGTGCGGACGGCTTCAAGCCAATCATCGACCATTTCATTCTCCTTCATGTTTGCTTTTTGAGCAGTCTGTCTTGCTTCCGATTCCATCTTTGTATGGTGCGAGTCACGTACAACAAGCTTGTACTCTTTGTCATACGTGTCCGAGTCAGTGTCGCTCGGTAAGGAGTATTCCTTAATGTCGTCGGAGTCGGAGGGGAGCACCGACTTTACACCGTCAGCGTCGTTGAGCATGGAGTGGTACCGAGGTGTCTCTTCATTTGAGAGTGTGGCGTCGTGTCCTGTGCTGGATTGGCTCGCCCTGGTGATATCCTCTAAATTCTCTGGTGGTGGCACCTGAGATGCTGGTGAATTGATGCATGTGGGTGGAAAATCGCATATATGAAACATCAAAAAAATTGGTACCTTCTTGACACCTCAATGAACCTGTGACGGCTGAGCAAGAGAACGCCCTATTTCATTTTGGAGAAAAGCATATGTTAGTGGTTCGCATGAAGACGCATGTTCTTGGATATGTGTCCTGGCATGCGTGACATGACGCATGTTCTTGGCATGTGTCCTAGCATGCGTGACATGGTGCATGTTCTTGGCTATGTGTCCTAGCATGCGTGAGATGAAAAAAATGCATGCTGTCGTGGTAAATTTCAAAACCAGGTGGAGAGAACTTTTCTGTGTGGATGGGTAAGACCATGGGAAGACCTCATGTGTGTGGATGGCATGCGTAACACCCATGATAAGAACTCATGTGTACGTGGATGGCATGCGTCATTTACTTCTTAAATCAACCTCATGCTCTCGATACGTCGGCTGTTAGTTTCTCTAATGGGTTATATCACATCTGTTAAACATCCGTTAATTAGATTCTACTTTCGTCTTTCAATCCTATGGCATTGCGGACATGCACAGCTAGCCGGGTGAGTAGCCCACTATTTTCCATATATATATATATATATATATATATATATAGCCATCTATCATCTGCTATCGCTCTATCCAGCCGCACGTCGGGGGATGACCCTCGGTAGTGTCAAGATATGGTATAAAGATGAGATTGACCAAGACTAAGATTGATAATTGTGTGGGGCGGTCGACATAAGACGAGATATTCAAGCCAGGTTAAGCCAGGATTGTATGTCAGCATAACATATATATATATATATATAGAGAGAGAACACATTATTCTACAATCCCCTTAAGATAGTTGTAGAATAACTATTCTATAATCCTACCCTAGACGAACCGGACACAGGCCCCCGACCGAACCTAACTCACCCGCACCCCGACCAGAAGATCTTTATTAGGGCGCCCGCCCTGAGCGGAGAAATCACCTGATCCTCCCCGATCCTGACGAAGCATCCCACCTGTTTGGCACGGGCGAGTGAGCGGCAGCGGTAGCCGATGCGAAGGAGCCCGCGAAACCCTGGCGGCCTACCCCAACCATAAGACCCTCTTCTCTAGCGTCAGCGTGGGCGAGTGAGCACCGACGGTGGCTGATGTGAAGGAGCCCGCGACGGAACCCCGGCGAGCTCCCACAACCACTGGACCTTCTTCTCCAGCATCGGCGCAAGCGAAGTAAGCAATTTCTTCAATTTTGGAGCCAAATCCAGCGCTTGCGCGCCAAATTATTTGATTCCATCACGAAATTCGAACATGCAAAGCTGATCGTCGGTATATTTTGCAGGACATACAATTCCTAAATCAAATCGCAGCGACATGGCCCTAGTTCGACGAAGGATTGGATCTCAACTTGATCCAAAGGTTTGCATCTTAAATTTGCAGCCTCCTGGATGGAATCATGATGTGTTTTATCATAATATGATACTTGATATGGAAACAGTTGATGGTGTAGTTCATGATTAGAGCCCATCGAAGTTCACTTGTTTGGTTATTGATTAATTTTGTGGTAATTATATTATTATCAGAAGTTCACTATCAAAAAATGTGGAAGTTCATATTGATAATCTAGGAAGTTTACTTGTAGAAACTTGATTATGATTGAAAAATCAAGTTCAGATTGTTATTATGATATTCAGGAGTTCATTACTATGTGTATTGAAGATCACATATTTCGTTCCAGGAACTTGCATTATGGTAGTTATGATTGTTATTATGTATTCAGGAGTTCATTACTATGCCTATTGAAGTTCCTGGAAGTTCAGTGAAGTGATTTTGTAATAAAAAGATTGAAAATAGGACAAGATTTTATTCTATATTTCAATTATTCCACGGTAGTCACTAATATATTTATGGAAGTCCATTGGGATACACGTTGCATTGAATCCTTACAAAGTTTTTGTTGATGTTTGTTCGTGTGCTTAAAAATTAAAGTTGTGTGATAGAACAAGTATTGTTTCTCTTGAAAAGAGTTCATCCTTGCATCCATATATTTTTGTGACAGGAATTAGATTCAAATAAAGAAATGAAGCTGGTGAACAAAAAGGAAAGAATAAATCTAAATGAGCTGCCAACAGATCTAGATTTCAAGCAACTTCTTGGAGAAATAGAGAAGGAAATGTGTAGGTGGAATATGCCTGAGCAACAAAGCAGCTAGAAGAAGAAGTTCACTTCATAAACTTGTGAAGTCCAGATGACTAGACATTGTGAAACGACAAGTGTCAGAGAGTGCATAGAAGTATGACAACTACATACCGTGACTAGGGAGTCCTCTCCTGGTGGTAGAGAGGTCCACACTGATGGTAACCGTGCTGCTATAGACCTGACAGGCATGGAAGTTGACATACTGTGCTGGTCAGGAATGATGAAACGAAAACGTTCTCCTCTTAAGTGTGATCAGCCGATAATTGTGACTGAACCTATGATGCGACTCCCAATATGGATGCATCTAGGTGGGAACTAACAAGAATGTAGAACAACAGGACAGCGAGAAGTTCAGTACTTGCATTGATGCAGAACCTATATAGATGGTGCCACCTTCAAAAGAGGAAGAGGAAGAAGAAATAGATTGCTGGTATGGCCCGCCAAAGAAACCATGCCAACCAATAAGTTATACTGAACCAATCATTGTTACAGAACCTATCTATCATGTATCAGAACGATCAGGGCACACACATCAAAATAAAGAGTATGTACCTACAAACTTCATAGTTAGAGACAATGGATAGCGTGCAATAATGATGAGTAAGAAAAGGATCAATGCAGAAACATGAGATCCTTAGAAGAACAATAAGTACACTGATGATGAATGTGAAGTTCACTCTGGTATACATCCTCCACGAAAGATTCCTCTAGAGAAGCCAGTAAATATTGAAGCTTGGTCTAGCAATGAAAGCAGCACAGAGAGACAAGATGGGAGCAGAGTAAGGACCAACACTGCTTCGAATCACATCTCTCCTCGAGATCCTATGTGTCATGTATCTATTGTCACTCCTCTTGGCCCGATAAATATTGAACAGCAGCAGACACCAGCAGACCAACAATCGTACACACACGTAAATTGTTCTACTTGAAGAACTGCAAAACTACGGGTACTTATTTGAATCTTGAAGCATATGATTGAAAATGTTTTGTATTGAAAAATTGCAGGCGTTCGAGCTTCGAAGAAATCTGATATCAGCAATTGGTAAAGAATTTCACATATAATGAAACTTACAAATTTTAAAACATGTACGCCAAGCACACGTGATTTGGCATCAAGAAAGGACAGTGCAACTAGACAATGAGGTTTCCGCAATGATGGGGGAATACCAATCGGGATATACCCAAAAAGCGGAGCCGCTTATGGCGGACCGACTCGCCAAACACAGCGACTGGCGCATACTGGACCTAGACGACTCGTCGACTGAAGGCCCAAGACGACGACTCTAATACAAGCCCATTAATGCACTTGTAAACCCTAACTGGCTGCATATATAAAACCACCAGGGGCACCCTTTTGGGGAACATTCCTCCCACATCATATGAGACCTAGTCTCTCCCTCCTCCTATGACGGCTCCCATGTAAACTAATCTATGATCATATACTGGATTGACAACACGATAGTTGGCGCCCACCGTGGGACAAGCGGTGCTTGGAGGTGATAATCCAGACGAGACCGTCAAATTCGTCATCAACAAAGAAATCTATCTTAGATCCAGTCTGTATCGCCGTTCGTGTGACAATAGATTGATTCGGTTGGTTTCAAAAGGCATGCGACCGGCACGAGCTTATGATTTATCACGCATGCGCGGACCATGGTCAACATCAGAGCAAGATCCAGCTAGATCAAGAGCAGTCTCCGCGTAGCCTAGCTCTCCAATCGGAGGTGCCTCACGCGTGGCCTAGTTCTCCGATCATGGCTGATAGATTCTTTCTATTTAATTTTCTCTCGCACGTATTGTTATTATTAATTAACATTCTATTTGATCTAATCATGATCATCTATTTATTTGTACGCATGCTATCTATTTGAAACAATGGAGTCACAAAGGAGACGCCTCAATCACTCAGCTGGAAGCTCCGTGCCGATTAAACGGTTTCGTCGAGGAAACATACGGGCTTATTGTGGCTCGCCGACCTGGCTCAACACCATACTTTACGTCCTCTGCGTCGACTTCTTGCTGTCAATAGCAGCCAAATCACATCTAGCTTCCTCCAACTGCCGCCCATCGTTTCATTGGCATACTCGCATGGTCCAAATCGAATTGGCAGATCGACCCGACGTCATTGTAGCGATAAAGCAGTGAAATGTCGCAATTAGCAGGGGATTTTCTGTTCCTATTCGATTTCTTATTTCTTTTTCTCATTAATCACTTTGCCACTTGATTATTTTATCTGGACCTAATGCATGTCACGTGTGATGTTGACATGTACAATCGCTTGGAGAATTGAATCATTGATGCTGAACCGGATCGAAGCATACAGCAATGAAACTCGTCAGCTACAATTGCTCGCCAGTGCTCTCAAGTACCTACCGTACGGAGGCTTGATCGATCGTGAATTGCAAACTGCTTCGACTTTACCGTCACGGCCGCGTATTACTTCATCGATGACGACAAGACTATAGCTGATAATTCTCTCCAACTCAATCTTGTGTTAAATATTTTATTTTTATACTGATAATCTATTTACTGGATGTGTGTTAATGCGTATGCGCGGGGAAGAACAAACTACGCACTCGCGGCTCGGATGCGTGTGGTGCGCCTACCCGGCGAAATCTCAACTCTAGCACCCGCATCATGTCGACTTTGACAAAAATCCGGCCGACTCCGTCCACTGCGACGATTCCGCCACGTCAACTCTTTTTGCTTAAAAGTCACACCAGACCGTCGCAGACACGCCACGATCGGCGACTCGCCCGTCGTGACCTCGCCATCGTGACCTTGCCCTCGCGGACTCGCTGTCACGGAATCGCTATCGCGGGCTTGCCACACTTGGGGACTTGCCATCGCGACCTCTCCCTTGCAGCCTCGCCGTCGCCGACTCGCCATTCTACCGGCTAAACGCCACGCGACACTGCCACATTGCGACTCCATCCGCCGCGTCGACTTTGTCATAGCGCGACCTCCTTTCGCCGCGTCGACCCCGTGTCCTCCGTGTCAACTTCGCCATAGCGCGACCTCCGTCTGCCGTGTTGACCCCGTATCCTTCGCATCGACTTCACCATAGCGTGACCCCCGTCCATCGTGTCGACCCCGTGTCCATCGTGTCGACTTCGCTATAGAACGACCTCCATCCGCCGCGTCGACCCCGGGTCTGTCATGCCGACTTCGCCAAAGCGCGACCTCCGTCCGCCGCATCGACCCTGTGTCCGTCGCGTCGACTTCGCCATAGCGCGACCCCCGTTCGCCGCGTCGACCCGGTGTCCGCCGCATCGACTTCTAATGATTGTGATATACAACACATTTTAGCAATATAAATTGTGTCATTTTCCTATCATATCATGTTCCATCTAACTATTGCTATGCCTGATATGCATGATTACTTGTTTTTATTAAATTCAATATGAGCTTTGTACATGTAGTAGTTTAGGTAAAATTTTATCCCTCTTCTTTGTCTTTGACATGTGTGTAGGTTTTGATGATGATTATGGACAAAACAAAGGAAAAAGGAACAAAGAGAGCATAGTATGGAGGAGCTGCAGGAACCAGACTTAGCCATTTGAGAGGTTGGAAAAGTAATTTTTTTAAACTTCTCAAAATAAATATCCAAGATCATAGGGTGATCTGTGTCAAACTATACCTGCCTAGTAAGTGTTGCAACTCCAATGGAATGAGATAAAAGTGCCAAAAACTGCTGGGTTTTGAGATTCCTCAGGACAATTATATCTGACTAATAAATGTTCCAACTATAACATAATGGTAATTAAATTGCCCACTACTTATGCTGCAGGATGACTCATGCTATCTATATCTGATTACTAAGTGCTGCAACTATAACGGAATGAATAAAACCGCCAACTGTGTGAGTTCATCGGTTTGACTTCCTCGTTTGGTCTCGAGGGGGAATACCAGGATGGGTATGTTTTGTGTTAGTGTCAGGTTGGATCCGAATAGGTCTTTCTTATCCCTCTCTAAAAGCCGATAGTTAATCGAGTCTCTATAGGTTGTTTAGTGCACGCTGCTCTGCCGCTTCAGTCCACCATACCTATGTAGGCGAGATCCGCCGAATTCTAGCCTCGCCGTGTACTGGCCTCAGTACTGACGCTCCTCTTTTTACTTTGTCCTTTTCGGCACCCCCTTTTGTTTTAGCAGGTTTGCAATCGACGTCGTTAGCAGGGTTACCCTTCCGGCTTGGCCTGGGCAGGGTTATGGACGCCATTGGTTATTCTTCAGGGCTCTTAGCCCCATTTGCATCTTGTCTGTACTCGGACGCTGTATCGATTTCAAGGTGATTTGGATCTTTGTACTGTATATCTATATTCTTGACTCACTGACTCGCTGTTGTATATATATATCTGTTCTATGGGTCCTATCGAGGACTGTTGTGTAATGGTATTACTTCGCTTTCCACCCGCACGAAAGTGCCTGGTGGGCGTCCTTGAATCATTTCTATGAGGGTTTTGGCGTAAAGGGCTAAAACTTGCATAGGGCCGATTCGAGGGTGTTACAGAGTGGTATCAGAGCTCAGCAGTTGCGATACCCCACAAGTCCAGCCTGTAGGATAACCTAGCTAACGGCCGAAGTAGAGTGTCAAAACTATTTTTGCAAAATCGGTTGGACAGATCTGATTAGGTCTGCTTTTACTCCTTACCCCTCTGCTGTTCTCCTCTTACCTCTGCGTGTTTTGGATCTGCTCTCTTACCTTCTTCTAGTCTAGGATTTCTCGTGGTTAGGTTCCCGTCATACCTTCAGGTTTTCGCTTCCTCCTTTGGTAACGGTGTTTCTACATCTGGTCTTCATGCTATCTAAGGAATCCTTCATCTGTTGGACTTCTCTCTATTCCTTGTTGTGCCTTCCGGTGGTTTCTGATGCGACGACCTCATCTACGCTGGATCCGATGCAGAGTCTGCATCCCTCCTTTGTTCCGAACCTCGATTGTCGAGATCTTCAGTCTGATTCCGAGAGTTGGTTGCATAATTCTCCTGTTCATGTGCAGAGTAATGCTTTGAGTGCGCGATGGACTGATCACCATACGACTACTCTTATCATTCGCTTTTGTATATCGAATCGGTGGATCCAGCAATTTGACTGCGTCCACGAAAGCTAGAGGTGGCTTTATTTGTTGATACCTCTACCTTCGCCCCTTTGTTCCCGGAGTGTTCTCTCGACGAGCACGGAGAACGACCTCTTGTTAGTGGTGTCGCGAGGATCTACACGAAGCGAGAAGATTCAGATCGCCGGCCTTCTTCCCCGGACCATGAGGCGGATCTCGAGGGCGAGATCCCTTGTTAGTGGTGTCGAATTGTGGCATTCCGCTAAAACCACTAGTAGAAAATCACGGTGTTTTGGTGCATTGCATCATCATGACAACATGCTCATGTCATCATGCCACATTGCATTTGAGCATCATCATCATCCTGCATAAGTTTGTCTAAAACTATTTTATAAAATCCTATCTTTGTCTTCCAAATATATCTCCGTCTTAATTTCAAATTGAAAGTCCGGTCTTTTTCGGGTCTTTTATTTGTCTAAAAACTATTTGCAAAAGTCTATTTAAAATTAAATGAAATTTTAAATTGTTTTTAGGGGGCAGCCGAACCAGGCCCGACCCGGCCCAGCCGGCCACCCCGAAAAGCCAAACCCTAACTAGTCGCCACCGCAAACACCACACAGCAACAACTGCACGCAGCTGCACTAACCGCCGTCAGCGCCGCATCCACCCGCGAAGCTGGCCCCACCCGCGTGGCCCCGCACCCTCCTCCTCTGCTTCGATCCCCTTTCCCCAACCTTCCTCTGCCCTTGCTCGCCCCGCGTCGCCACCAACCCCGCCGCCCTTGCCTCATCTGTGCCGCCTAGCCCGCCTTCCCCGACGGTCCCGCCCCCTCGAGCTCGCCGCCTCCCGGCGCGGCATCGCATCTCCGTCGTGTCCCTCCTCCCCGCCACCTCTGCCTCCGCAACCTCCACCTTGCCGGCCGCCCGAGGGTGCCCCCTCTTCCCCTGCGTCCCCCGCTTCCACCGCCGGGCGCTGGCCCCTCTCCTTCCTCTCTTCGGTGATCGTGACCTTGGTCCCTGCCTCCGCATCAAGCGAAGCTCGCCGCCGTCCGAGCGACCGCGCCGCCACACTCCTCTCCGTGCTGCTGGGGGCCCTCTACCGTTCTCCCTCACCCCCGCAAGCAAGCCTCTGTGGGCGCCCTTCACCCCATCGACCCCGCGCATCGGCGTCTCCCCTACTCATCTCCGCGCCTCCGAGCTCCCCGGCCGTGGCCTCCCTCCTCCGCACCGGCCGATGCTGCCTGCGGCCTCCTTGCCCCTGGTGGTTGCTCGCTCCCCATCGAGCCGGCAAGTTCCGACCCCGCCATGGCGGCATGTAGGTGCACCCGGCTGCGCCTCCCTGCGGGCCTGCATCCGTCTACCCTCGACCCCTGCGTGCTCGGCTCCATCTACGCCTTCAGTCACCGCCCTCCTTGTGTGTGCGCCCCTGGATGCTCGGGCACATACCTGTTTCGGTACCTTTTGTTTTTGGGTAGACCCCGGGAGACCCTGATGCCTAGTTATCGTGAAGAAAACAAGATCCCGAGGGCCTCGACATGATCTTCTATGCCGCCATCGTTTGAGGATGTCAAAGCACCCAGGGTGACACATGGATATGTACCGAGAAGGCACCCAAGTCTGACACCGACCATCGGCGTCGAACCCGAGTTCGGCACCGGTGCCAAGTTCTTCGACATGGATCGACACGATCTATGTCATGGGACACCAGGACCTACCTCCTGGAACTCGAAGTCGGAACCACCAAGACCTTCGCCGCGGAAACCCCAAGATCTTCGATGTGGAACCACAAGGTCTACTACGCGGCCCCGAAGACCGATCCACCGGAACGCCAAGACCTCCTTTCCGAACCCGAGTTCTTCGTCACCGGCGTCAAGATCTCCTACACGGACGCTAAGACCCGGGTCCGAAGACCGCCAAGATCGCCACTGGAATGCCAAGATCTTCATCCCGGATGCCAAGACCGACCCGATACGCGGACCCGACAAGATCTTTGCGACGACAAGATCAACACCGACCAGGGCGAATCCGATGCGCCCCCGACGCCGAACCAAGTCCTTCCCGGAACGCCAAGCTCTCCTTCCGTTGTTCGAGACCGATCCCATCGAACCACTAACCCTGAGACCCAGACCCGAACCCCCGGAACCAAGATCTTCCGAACCTAGATGTGTGCCCCTAAGCCCCTATTTTTATAATATGACTTTATCAACTGTTGCATATTAATTGTTCATCTCGCATGCATATCATGTGGGTTGGGGGCATTATGCCGATTCACCTCATAATTAAATATGGAGTGTTATGCGGGATATTCTAGTCTTATTCTGGACTCCATTTAAATTTTTGTAGGGAACCGATGCCATATTTCACCTTGTTAATACCACATTTAATTTGCGGGGTAGGTAAATAACTTGAACCATATAATTAATTGTCGAGACCTTGGTTTCGCTTAATATTGTCTAATTGCACCGTATCTGTGCCATGCCATGCATCATATCATAAGCATGCCGGATCTTCTGCCGTAGTATTAAATAGTGCATCCGGTGTTTCTTCTAGCGTTTGCTTCTTCACAGATTAGGCCGTTGAGTTGATGCGAGTACTGAAAAGTTCTCCGGATATGAACCTTCGGCAGTGTTTCCCAAGCGAGCATTCTCCCCCTTTCTACCTATTTTGCATTTATAGTCTTTATTTCCTCCTGTTGATCTATTGCTATCCGTGTCGCGATGCTTTAGTTTCCGTGCACCAGTTATATCCCGTGCAGCCTCTATATTGCCATGGACACATCCTATTGCATGTTGTTTGATAGATAGTCGGCCTTGCGAGTCATATTTGCTTGCTTATGTGTTGCTTCGCGTTGTTGTCGTTCCACCGTTGACGGCAAGGTGGTACATGATAAATGGTGGAGATGCTTAATGGTGGAGATGCTTTATGGTGGAGATGATCATGACTTTAAATACAACTATTAAATTGCTAGATATAATTAATGTAGAGGCATCGGTGGGCAATAGATGTTATTTGGTTCTTCCACGCTCACTTGTGTCGCGTAGGCCCCGAGTACTTGGTACTTGTTCCTTGATTTTTCGCACTATCCACATTCGGGACGCCTTATGGACCCCACCTGAGCCAGAGCTTGATTCATTTCTATTTCTTGGGGCCACAAGTAGTTTGGGGCTTTATTACTATCCTGTACTTATGCCATGTTTACTGCATTATTTAAGATTGTGCGTGGAGCACCTGTACTGTTTTGGATGCGGAGTCTTTTCGCGGTATCGACAAGCCCAGTCACACTTTTGGGTTCCCAGTCGTTTACAGCCATTGATGCAAACCCTGGGTCTGTTCCGGAGCCGGCCAACTTTGGTGCGGGTAGCTTAGTGGGGTGCCCCCTGAAATATTTATGATTCCTGTGATTGCTTTGTCGTGAAAGCCTCGTTGGGTTTTGAGTTGGTTTTTCCGAGGTTGATCGAGTGTGTGTTGTTATTTGTGCACCCCTACAGGGTAAAACTTTCTGAAAGCCGTGTCCGCGGTTATGGACGACTTGGTGCACAGTATCTCGATCATAGACAAGCATAACTAAAGTAGTGCTATAAATTTGACTTAATATGTGACTAGTAATTCAGTTTCACTACAATGGAATGAATAATAAAAATGCCAACAACTGGTGGTTCTGTGGTGATCTGTGTCAAACTATACCTGCCTAGTAAGTGTTGCAACTCCAATGGAATGGGATAAAAGTGCCAAAAACTGCTGGGTTTTGGGATTCCTCAGGACAATTATATCTGACTAGTAAATGTTCCAATTATAAGAGAATGGTAATTAAACTGCCCACTACTTATGCTTCGGGATGACTCATGCTATCTATATCTGATTAGTAAGTGCTGCAACTATAACGGAATGAATAAAACCGCCAAATTTGTGAGTTCCTCGGTTTGACTTCCTCGTTTGGTCTCGATGGGGAATACCAGGATGGGTATGTTTGGTGTTAGTGTCAGGTTGGATCCGAATAGGTCTTTCTTATCCCTCTCTAAAAGTCGACAGTTAATCGAGTCTCTATAGGTTGTTTAGTGCATGCTACGCTGCCGCTTCAGTCCACCATACCTATGTAGGCGAGAGCCGCCGAATTCTTGCCTCGCCATGTACAGGCCTCACTACTGACGCTCCTCTTTTTCCTTTGCCCTTTGTCAGCACCCCCTTTTGTTTTAGCAGGTTTGCGATCGACGTCGTTAGCAGGGTTACCCTTCCGGCTTGGCCTGGGCAGGGTTATGGACGCCATTGGTTATTCTTCAGGGGTCTTAGCCCCATTTGCATCTTGTCCGTACTCGGACGCTGTATCGATTTCAAGGTGATTTGGATCTTTGTACTGTATATCTGTATTATTGACTCGCTGAGTCGCTGTTGTATATATATATCTATTCTGTGGGTCCCATCGAGGACTGTTGTACTTCGTTTTCCACCCGCACGAAAGTGCCTGGTGGGCGTCCTTGAATCGTTTCTATGTGGGTTTTGGCGGAAAGGGCTAAAACTTGCATAGGGCCGATTCGAGGGTGTTACAATGCACTTGTCAATACTCGTAGTTGTGAACTGCAGGACTTTGTCCTGGTGAAGATCCTTCCTTGCTTGAGTCAATTCTTGCTCTACTTTAGCCTTCAGGGCCAATGCCTCATCCCTCTCCTTCTCAACTTTGCTAACCTTGTCTTCCACCCACCTGAGATCTCGCTTATGCTTGGTCGTGTCAACTGGTTCCCATAGCTTCATCTCAACACTGTCAAGAAGTGAGCTGAATGCAGATTCTTTCAACTCAACAGTCATTTCCCATAGTTTGTCCAGTGCTTTGTGCATCGATTTGGGCCACTCTGGATCTACCCATTTGACAACACCGCAACTTCCGCCTCGCACCATTGCACGATGTCCTTGACACCATAGAAACCTCATGCATGCGTTTCGTCCTTCGAACGCTACAAATTTAGCGGGCACATATCCATTTTTACATACCAGAGGACTGTCTTCATCCACTAAACCGTGATAGTCGACGTCATACATCGTCTGGTTGTCCTAACACATCATACGCACATGAGTAAACGGAGTAGATCTGGCTCAAAAAATTGATAACTGGCCACGGATGATAGAGATAGAGATGAGACGACTCACATTGAAATCACCGTCCCTGTCGTCACGATGCATTTCCTCGTCGTCTCCCCTAGAAACCATGGCGAGAGGGGAGGGGGGTGGCTGCCGGAGAGGGGATTGGGATGGAGGTGTGATGCGCTCGACTTTCGACGTAGAGCTCGTTGGGAACCCCGAGAGGAAGGTATGATGAGCACAGCAATAAGTTTTCCCTCAGTTATGAAACCAAAGTTTAATCGAACCAGTAGGAGCAAGGAAACACCCCAAAGGTGTTACTAGCTGAGCTTTGGCAGGGCGCACTACTGGTGCTAGTAGCAACATGGAGACCTGCACAACACAACCACAGAACTTTGTCCCCAACTTGCGATGAGGTTGTCAATCTCACCGTGTTTTGCGGAAAACGAAGGATTAAACGTATCGAATGGAAAGAAGTAAATGTTTGCAGAAAGTAAACACAAAGCAGTAAAAGATTGTAGATTGTATGTAAAAGACAAGGACCGGGATCCAGAGTTCACTAGAGGTGGCTCTCCTTAAGATAGATAACATGCTGGGTGAACAAATTACAGCGGGGCAATTGACAAACACCGAGAAAGCAATACATGCATATACTAATCATCTTGACTCCTCTGAGACTTGATTGGGCATTACAACATAATACATAGACCGCCATCCAACTGCATCACTTCCCCAGATTACCAAAGGCATGAACCCACTATCGAGCATAAATACTAACTCTTGGAGTTGCTAGCATCTACTTGGCCAAGATAGCTACTAACAACAGAAAGCATGCAAGATCTCAAATAACAAAGACATGATAGAATCAATAATCAATCTGAAATGGCATCTCAATATCCATCGGATCCCTGCAAACACAACATGTATGAACTACAAATAGATGATCTTGATCATGAACGGAGCTCACAAGATCTAAACATGAAAGTACAAAGGAGGAGAACCAGCCATCTAGCTACTACATGGATCCGTAGTCCAAGGATGAACTACTCATGCATCACACTGGAGGCTTGCATGGTGATGAAGAAGGCCTCCAGGGTGAATTCCCCTCTCCGGCAGGGTGCCGGGAAGAGCTTCAGATCCCTCCCGATCTAGGGATGGATATGACGGCGGATATAGACTCTTTCGTGGATTTTTGATCGGGCACTTAGGGTTTTCGTCCCAAGGGCAATATATAGGCGGAAGGAGAGGCCGAGGGGGTGCCGGGAGCCTCCACACCACCCCCTAGCACGGGCCAGGCCTGGCCGGGTGGCCAGGTGGTGTGGCCAGCCCCTGGCCCTTCTCCGTCTCATATTCTGGCACTTGATCCCTTCCGGAAAAATAGGCACTTTGGCTTTTGTCCCGTCCAATTCCGAGAATATTCATTTTCTGACTTTCCTAGAACCAAACACAGCAGAAAACAGGCAGCTGGCACTGTGGCTCTTGTTAATAGGTTAGTCAAATAAATCATATGAAAAGTACTCCAAAGTTGGAACAAAACACAAGAAAGTGGATAAAACCAAGCATGGAACATCAAAATTTATAGATACATTTGCAATGTATCAACATCCCCAAGCTTAACTCCTGCTCGTCCTCGAGTAGCTAAGTGATAAAAAGAAAGAATATTTTTTGAGGTGACATGCACCATCAAAGACTTGATCAAAGTATTTGCAAAACATTCAAAGCTAGTATCATAGTTCTTCAATCATAACATGAAAGACAAAGTTCTAGCAATAAGCAAAGAAACTATGATGCAACATGAAAAGGCACAAACAAAAGATTCATGAATAACAATGCTTTGCAAGACGTTTGTTTGTTTCACACAAAGAAAACATAGCATAATAGTATTCAGCTTGTCCCTCAATAGAGTAGCAAATATAAATGCATAGGACACCTTCAAAGTTCATAAGAGTGACTAGATACAATAGTTTAAATTAAGAAATAACAAGTTATGCATCAATCAACTAGTCTTGGGGCAATGCACATAGAACTAAGAATGGCCACTATGCTCTCAAAGTAGGTGCACAAAGATAGAAGGTGGAGACTCAATGTAAAGGTGGAAGAAAGGCCATTGTAAAAGGAAGTAGGGATTCAAGTGTCATAAAGAGCTTCCAAAAATTATGGTACTTATAGCTTTCAGCTCTCATTGCCCCTATCATAAGCATGTTGAAGTGGTTAAGGTTAAAGTGAACAAACTATGGTGTACATGCTTGACGAAGTATAAGTCAGAAATCTCATGTCCCTTGTATACGAGGGCCGCTCCTCATGCTACTCAAGTTTAGCCACCGGTAAGTTCTTGTTATTGTAAGTACATGTGTATCATAGAGAACCGTCAACGGGGTACCCCTTGCCCGATGATACGAAAGAATCCCCATATCAAAATGACAAGGCAAGCAGACAACGAGCATCTGAGCATTCTTCTTATTTACCATGGGAATATGGTGCTTTTTTCTCTCTTTGCTCTTTTCATAGTATATCTCTTTTTTTCTTTTTCTCTTTTTTCTCAATATAGGACTCTTTTTTTATAACAAGAATGCTTCATAGACAGCTCATTATGGTTACGCTGCAGGTTTCCACCATGTCAGCATGGATTAGACCAGCGGCCCAGGCGTTTCTCTAACACATATACATAACCCCATGGACTTACAAGCTCCCCTTTCATTTCACACCGACGACATCCATATACAAAAGAGCATGATATCAACTAGGTACAAGTACCAAGTGCAATGTTGAAAGCGTTCCCCATGAAAGCATGGTTATGCTAATTCCCAAAAAATAAGTGCAAGCATATACAACATAGAAGACACAATGGTTCAAGTTTATTAAGGGCAAGAAAAGTAAAGTGTGCCATCAAGTTCGTGAGAGCTTTAATCACTAGTTTTCTCATAACAAGTGGAAGGTAAACAAAAGCATGAATGTACTTGGAATAGAATAAGCTAGTAGGTAGGTATGATGGACCCTTTGGAATAACTTGGTTTAGGGAGTTGGATGAATGAGTGGAACTCATACTTTGTTGTGGAGGCTGGCAAAAGACTGGGAGCGACAAACTAAGAGAGCAATAATGGCCATAATCATGCAGAGCGACAAAACATCATTGATCAAAGCATAAAGTGATACTACAAGTTGAAAACTAAAGGATCATAAACACTATGGTGACTTGAGATAGTCATAACATGGTGTGAGCATGCTCCAAGTCAACCCAAATAAAGGATCAAAGGAGAATACCACTATACTATGCTTCAATATGCTAAAACAACGCATGATTCATCCAAGGCACATTAAGCAATCTCAATTGTTTATAACAAGTCATGCTACAGCAAAGAATACTAAGCATAAAGCCAAAACAATATCAAGCATGGCAGGACAAAGCATAAGCCACAGTCAAAAAAGAGATCTTTTTACCACATAAGCATGAACGTTCCTACTCTTTTCCAAACGAAACCAAACTATTTGCAAACCAAATGTATGAAAGAGGGGGTCCAACCAATTTATTTAGAAAACTAAGCAAACCAAAGAAAACGAAAAACTAAAACAAAAAAGAAAAAGAAGACGCTCCAAGAAAAACACAAATGTGTATGAAACAATAAAAATGAAGCGTTTGGAAGAAACCTGGGATTTTTATTGATGAAGAAGGGGATGCCTTGGGCATCCCCAAGCTTTGACGCTTGTAATTCTTGGATATTTCTTGGGGTGACACGCGTGGCATCCCCAAGCTTGAGCTTTAGTTCATCCTTCATCTCATTACTAATTCCTTCCATACACCTGAAATTTTTCCTTCATACAAAACTTCACACAATCTCATTAGCAACATTAGTGCACTCAAGATAAATAAGTCTCAAGGTTCAGTTCTAACACCAAATAAACTTCCATTAGAACAATAACTACTGTAGCACTTCCCTCAAAAAGCTCAATTCCCCAAAAGAACTCAAGAAGGAACCAACAAGAAGCAAATGCAGAAAATGGCAGAAATCTGTCAAAACAGACCAGCAGGTAAAGACGAATTTTTGCGGAAGACCTTCTGTTGCTCCAATCAAAAAGTGTTGAACTAACGAAAGTTAGAAATAACCTGGGGCAGAAGCACAAAATATTACAGCTCAATCCGACATACAGAGCTCTCTCACGAATTTTTACGGTGAAGCACAAAAATCTGTTTTGGGACAGCAACTTTCCCAATCATTACTTCTCTCTCATTAGAGGTTACTCTTGGCATAAAAAGCAAATAAAAAGGATAAAAAGCGGTTATTGCAGAGGTAATAACTTACAAGACTCATCTAAAACTTTTGGGTTATCTCCCAATAAGTACTTTTCTTTAACGCCTTTAAGTTAGGCATAAGAAGCAAAGAAAGAATCAAGTGTTCTCAAATGAAGAAGCATTAAAACCAACTTTCTTACCCTTACCTCTCTTACTTTTATTCTTAACCTTGGGGAAAATATGATTGTTTGGTGGAGAAGAAAGGTGCATGGTCCCCTTTCCCACATCTATTATTGCTCCAAGGAGTTCTAATAGGGACCTTCCAAGTGTAATTTGTCCATTTCCTGCACATTCAATAACAAGATAATCAATAGAAATCGTTTTCCCAAGGATCTTTGTAAACACTCCTTCATCTATTCCAAGAGGTAATATGGTAGTATTATTAGTAAGAGATATTTCTTTTCCTCCTTCAATGAGCCCCCAAGTATTCAGAGATTTATAAATATCTTTGGGCATAAGGCAAAATTCAGACATAATATCACAGCGAGCTTGAAAAGTTTCAGTGTTCATCTCAATCTTTACTGTAGGGAACCACTTTGATGGTTCAAAGTTCTTTGGAACATAATCTTGATGCTCCCTAAGCGTATTATAGCAACTTTCTAATCTAGTAATGCTAGCCTCAAGAGTGTCCAACCTAGCAAATATTTTTGCGAAAGAAGTATCAGTTTGGCTAGGCAAGTTGTAAGTGAGGATCAATTTCTTTATAGAATTAATAGCATCATCCTCATTACAATGGAGGAAATCTCCTCCCACAACAGCATCTAAAGCATACCTATAGAAAAGAGCAGTTCCAAGGTAAAAACTGCTAAGGAACAAGCTTTGAGTCATTCTAGGCTTAGTTTTTTCACGTAGATCAGAGATTCTAGACCAAGCTTCCTTAAAACTTTCCTAAATTCCTTGTTTAAAAGTGAAAATCATATCCTCGGGTGACATAGTGATTGGAGCAAGGCTAGACATAGTGACAACTTAGGATAGGAACTAATTTTTTTTTTGTGTTTTTTAAATAAGCAAGCAAACAAGTAAAACTAATTTTTTTGTGTTTTTTGATTAACAAAACAAGCAAACAAAGCAAAAAGAAACTAAGCAAAACAAAACAACAAAGTAAAGAGATTGGTTATGAGGGACTCCCCTTGTGAAGATGTCCTTGACTCCCCGGCAACGGCGCCAGAAAAATACTTGCTGGCACGTGGTTGACGTGGGAGCTTCTTCTTCTTCAGTCCCCGACAACGGCGCCAGAAAAATACCTTGATGCGCTTGACTTTCGACGTAGAGCTCGTTGGGAACCCCAAGAGGAAGGTATGATGAGCACAACAGTAACTTTTCCCTCAGTTATGAAACCAAAGTTTAATCGAACCAATAGGAGCAAGGAAACACACCAAAGGTGTTACTAGTTGAGCTTTGGCAGGGTGCACTACGGTGCTAGTAGCAACGTGGAGACCTGCACAACACAACCACATAACTTTGTCCCCAACTTGCGATGAGGTTGTCAATCTCACCGTGTTTTGCGGAAAACAAAAGATTAAACATATCGAATGGACAAAAGTAACAATTTGCAGAAAGTAAACACAAAGCAGTAAAAGATTGCAGATTGTATGTAAAAGACAAGGACCGGGATCCATAGTTCACTAGAGGTGGCTCTCCTTAAGATAGATAACATGCTGGGTGAACAAATTACAGCGGGGCAATTGACAAACACCGAGAAAGCAATACATGCATATACTAACATCTTGACTCCTCTGAGACTTGATTGGGCATTACCACATAATACATAGACCGCCATCCAACTGCATCTATGACTAATAATCCACCTTCAGGTTATCATCCGAATCCCCTCTAGTATTAAGTTGCAAGCAACATATTATTGCTTTACGAACTGCGTGTAAAGTAAACAATACGATTGTTTTATGAACAAAGGATTGTTGTTTTCTCCCTAGTGGCAACAGCACATCTAGTACCTTAGAGATTTCTGGCACTTCCCCAGATTACCAGAGGCATGAACCCACTATCGAGCATAAATACTAACTCTTGGAGTTGCTAGCATCTACTTGGCCAAGATAGCTACTAACAACAGAAAGCATGCAAGATCTCAAATAACAAAGACATGATAGAATCAATAATCAATCTGAAATAGCATCTCAATATCCATCGGATCCCTACAAACACAACATGTATGAACTACAAATAGATGATCTTGATCATGAACGGAGCTCACAAGATCTAAACATGAAAGTACAAAGGAGGAGAACCAGCCATCTAGCTACTACATGGATCCGTAGTCCAAGGATGAACTACTCATGCATCACACTGGAGGCTTGCATGGTGATGAAGAAGGCCTCCAGGGTGAATTCCCCTTTCCGGCAGGGTGCCGGGAAGAGCTTCAGATCCCTCCCGATCTAGGGATGGATATGACGGCGGATATAGACTCTTTCGTGGATTTTTGATCGGGCACTTAGGGTTTTCGTCCCAAGAAAATGAATATTCTCGGAATTGGACGGGACAAAAGCCAAAGTACCTATTTTTCTGGAAGACATCAGATGCCAGAATACGAGACGGAGAAGGGCAGGGGGCCGGCCACACCACCTGGCCACGCGGCAAGGCCTGGCCCGCGCCAGGGGGTGGTCTGGCTGACCCCAGCACCCCCCCGGCCTCTCCTTCCGCCTATAAGATGCCCTCAGGACGAAAACCCTAAGGGACCGATCAAAAATCCACGAAAGAGTCTGTAGCCGTTGTCGTCTCCATCCCTAGATCGGGAGGGATCTAAAGCTCTTCCCGGCACCCTGCCGGAGAGGGGAATTTACCCTGGAGGCCTTCTTCATAATCATGCAAGCCTCCGGTGTGATGCGTGAGTAGTTCATCTCTGGACTACGGGTCCATGTAGTAGCTAGATGGCTGGTTCTCCTCCTTTGTGCTTTCATGTCTAGATCTTGTGAGCTCCATTCATGATCAATATCATCTATTTGTAATGCTGCATGTTGTGTTTACGAGGATCCGATGGATATTGAGAGGCTATTTCAGATTGATTATTGATTCTATCATGTCTTTGTTATTTGTGATCTTGCATGCTTTCTGTTGTTAGTAGCTATCTTGGCCAAGTAGATGCTAGCAACTCCAAGAGTTAGTATTTATGCTCGATAGTGGGTTCATGCCTCTAGTAATCTGGGGAAGTGACAGAAATCTCTAAGGTAATAGATGTGTTGTTGCTACTAGGGAGAAAACAACAATCCTTTGTTCATAGAACAATCGTATTGTTTACTTTACACGCAATTCGTAAAGCAATAATCTGTTGCTTGTAACTTAATACTAGAGGGGGTTCGGATGATAATCTGAAGGTGGATTATTAGTCATAGATGCAGTTGGATGGTGGTCTATGTATAATGTTGTAATGCCTAATCGAATCTCATAGGAGTCAAGATGATTAGTATATGCATGTATTGCTTTCTCGATGTTTGTCAATTGCCCCGTTGTAATTTTTTCACCCAACATGTTATCTATCTTAAGGAGAGCCACCTCTGGTGAACCATGGATCCCGGTCCTTTTCTTTACATACAATCTATAAACTGTTTACTGCTTTGTGTTTACTTTCCGCAAACTATTACTTCCTTCCATTCGATATGTTTATTCCTTTATTTTCCGCAAAACCGGTGAGATTAACAACCTCATCGCAAGTTGGGGACAAAGTTCTGTGGTTGTGTTATGCAGGTCTCCATGTTGCTACTAGCACCGGTAGTGCGTCCTGCCAAGGCTCAGCTAGCAACACCTTTGGGGTGTTTCCTTACTCCTACTAGTTCGATTAAACCTTGGTTTCATAACTGAGGGAAACTTGCTGCTGTGCTCATCATACCTTCCTCTTGGGGTTCCCCAATGAGCTCTACATCAATACTGAGCCATCAACTACTCGCGGATCGATCTCACGAAGACCATCCCAATCGTCCAAGCGCCCCGATCGAACGGTATGTAACAATCGTCAAGCAGAACAATTGTGTTAGGGCGTGCCTTCTAGAAGACTCGGTCTAACGCTAAGGTTGGGGCTCTCCTAAGGTTAATTAGGATCCATATGTGGTTTATGAAAAGAACACACATCCAATGACACTGGTGGATCCTTATATGCTTTGTGAGAAGAACACACATGCAATCACACTGGGTGGATCCATATGTGGTTTATGAGAGGAACACACGTGCAATGACACTGGTGATATGTGGTTTGTGAAAAGAACACACATGCAATGCCACTAGGTGTGGTTCATGAGAAGAACACATATGCAATGACACTGGTGTATCCTTATGTGGTTTGTGAGAATAACAGACATGCAATGACTCTAGCTGTGGTTCATGGGAAGAACACACATGCAATGACACTGGTGTATCCATGTGTGGTTTATGAGAGGAACAGACATGCAATGACACTGGGTGTGGTTCATGAAAAGAACAGACATGCAATGACACTGGTGGATCCATGTGTGGTTTGTGAGAAGAACAGACATGCAATCACACTTGGTGGATCCATGTGTGGTTCATGAGAAGAACACACATGCAATGACACTGGTGGATCCATGTGTGGTCTGTGAGAGGATCACATATCCAATGACACTAGGTGTGGTTAATGAGAAGAACACACATGCAATGACACTGGGTGTGGTTCATGATGTGGTTTGTGAGAAGAACACACATGCAATGACTCTAGTTGTGGTTCATGAGAAGAACACACATGCAATGACACCGGTGTATCCTTATGTGGTTTGTGAGAAGAACACACATGCAAGGACTCTAGCTGTGGTTCATGGAAAGAACACAAATCCAATGACACTGTTGGATCCTTATGTGGTTCATGAAAAGAACACACGTGCAATGACACTGGTGGATCCTTATGTGGTTCATGAGAAGAACACACATGCAATGACACTGGAGGATCCACGTGTGGTCTGTGAGAGGATCACAAATGCAGTGACCCTAACTGTGGTTCATGAAAATAGCACACATGCAATGACACTGGTGGAGCGATGTGTGGTCTGTGGAGGACCACACATCCAATGACACTAGTGGATCCATATGTGGTTTGTGATAAGAACACATGCAATGATACTGGTGGATCCATGTGTGGTCTGTGGGAAGAACACACATGCAATGCCTCTTGATGTGGTTCATGAAAAGAGCGGACATGCAATGACACCAGTGGATCCATGTGTGGTCTATGAGAGGAACACACATCCAATGACACCGGTGGATCCATATGTGGTTTGTGAGAAGAACACACATGCAATGACACTAGTGATATGTGGTGTGTGAAAATAACACACATGCAATGACACTGGTGGATCCATATGTGGTTTGTGAAAAGGACAGACATGCAATCACACTGGGTGGATCCATGTGTGGTTCATGAGAAGAATACACATGCAATGACATTGGTGATATGTGGTTTGTGAAAAGAATAGACATGCAATGACTCTAACTGTGGTTAATGAAAAGAGCAGACATGCAATGACACTGGTGGATCCATGTGTGGTTAATGAGAAGAACACCGATGCAATGACACTGGGTGTGGTTCATGATATGGTTTGTGAGAAGAACACACATGCAATGACTCTAGCTGTGGTTCATGAGAAGAACACACATGCAATGACACTGGTGTATCCTTATGTGGTTTGTGAGAAGAACACACATGCAAGGACTCTAGCTGTGGTTCATGGAAAGAACACACATCCAATGACTCTAGCTATGGTTCATGAGAAGAACACACATGCAATGGCACTGGTGGATCCATGTGTGGTCTGTGAGAGGAACAGACATGCAATGACACTGGGTGTGGTTTGTGAGAAGAACACACATGCAATGACACTGGTGGATCCTTATGTGGTTCATGATAAGAACACAAATGCAATGACACTGGTGGATCCATGTGTGGTCTGTGAGAGGAAAAGACATGCAATGACTCTAACTGTGGTTCATGAAAAGAGCATACATGCAATGACACCGGTGGATCCATGTGTGGTCTGTGGGAGGAACACACATCCAATGACACTGGTGGATCCATATGTGGTTTGTGAGAAGAACACACATGCAATGACACTGGTGGATCCATGTGTGGTATGTGGGAAGAACACACATGCAATGACTCTAGATGTGGTTCATGAAAAGAGCAGACATGCAATGACACTGGTGGATCCATGTGTGGTCTATGAGAGGAACACACATCCAATGATACCGGTGGATCCTTATGTGGTTTGCGAGAAGAATACACATGCAATGACACTGGTGATATGTGGTGTGTGAAAAGAACACACATGCAATGACACTGGTGGATCCATATGTGGTTTGTGAAAAGAACATACATGCAATCACATTGGGTGGATCCATGTGTGGTTCATGAGAAGAACACACATGCAATGCCACTGGTGATATGTGGTTTGTGAAAAGAACAGACATGCAATGACTCTAACTTTGGTTAATGAAGAGAGCAGACATGCAATGACACTGGTGGATCCATGTGTGGTTAATGAGAAGAACACACATGCAATGACACTAGGTGTGGTTCATGATATGGTTTGTGAGAAGAACACACATCCAATGACTCTAGTTGTGGTTCATGAGAAGAACACACATGCAATGACACAGGTGTATCCTTATGTGGTTTGTGAGAAGAAGACACATGTAATGACTCTTGCTGTGGTTCATGGAAAGAACACACATCCAATGACTCTAGCTGTGGTTCAGGAGAACAACACACATGCAATGACACTGGTGGATCCATGTGTGGTCTATGAGAGGAATAGACATGCAATGACACTGGGTGTGGTTCATGAAAAGAACACACATGCAATGACACTAGTGGATCCTTATGTGGTTTGTGAGAAGAACACACATGCAATGACACTGGTGGATCCATGTGTGGCTCATGAGAAGAATACACATGCAATGACATTGGTGGATCCATGTGTGGTCTGTGAGAGGAACCCGCGTCCAATGACACTTGGTGTGGTTTATGAAAAGAACACACATCCAATGACACTGCTGGATCCTTATGTGCTTTGTGAGAAGAACACTCATGCAATGACATGTTGGGCCATGTAGAGATAAACAAAACTTTTTCCCTACGTGGTGATCCCAAGATCCAGCTCAGGTAGAAGGCCACGAGGATTACCACTAGACGCGCAGTTGCGGAATTGATGAAGCACGTAGCTTGATGCAGTGCAGTCCTCGCTATGCGTTCCGGTTCCACGATCCATGATCCGTTCTTTCTTCACGATCGTCAAAGTGCTGAACGTACAGCACCTCCGCCGGTATCCACACGTACGAGGAGGAGCGCCGGCGGTGGACTGCTAGGTCCGGTACGGCTGCGACAGGACGGACTGGGCTAGGATTTCCAACACATGGAGTGACCTAACCCTTGTGCTCTAAGCACCTGCGCCCCAGCTTATATAGGGAGTGAAAGTGGGCTCCACTCACTTGTGGCCCATTCACTAAAAGGCATATATTAGCCACTGCAAGTCTCACTTGCTGACTAAGTCCATGTCTCTATTTGGGTCCAACCCAAATAGGTTTCCTGTTTGGGTCTAACCCAAACTTGCTCCCGCTCTTAAGTGTGTGACCCGACAGGCTCATGGTAACCCAGACACGATTCTGAGTCTCACTCGTGCTCGATCAGTTGGTAGCGGCTCCTAGCAGAACGTGCCAACTCCCAAGTACCAATAAGTCATGACGACATACCTTTCCAATGCGACTTTCGTATGAGTCCCTTTTGCCTCACGATATACCTTGTCGGACTATAGGCAAATGATCGTCATCCCATAAATAGTCTGACTCTCTTTCTCGATCCAAGATAAGTGATTCATCCGACTAACTCTTAGTCGGTTGCCTCGGTTAACACTTAATCCGAGACGCGCATGGCCATGCTTTCCGAATCATATCTTCCGAGAGGTCCTAGAGAATATCTCTCCGGATGGAGGGGCAAAATCCCGTCTTGGTTATTCACATCATGTAGCTTGATTCTCAGTCGACCCGAACTCCGCCTTTATAACTTCCCAGTGACGGAACAACGTTTGACAGAACCTAAGTCGGAGATCCTCAACTCGGATTGTGCAATAATCTCAGGTCTAAGGATTACATTGATTGAGACATGCAAATGACGGCTTGTTCGTTGCATCTCAATATGGGTCAGTCCGACTCGCTAAACTCTTTAGTCGAATCCGTGATAGTCAGAATAGCATCTCCATGCCTATGACAAGTGGAACCTAGTCATCTGCCGACTTTCACATTGGTCTAAGTTGTGTGTCTGGCACAACCTCAATGACCAAGGACAATTAGTATGAACAACAAGAATATGTAGTTCCACAATCAAATCACATATTCGATGATACATATCAGTAGTTCATACATGGATCATAACCTGATGAATACACAGGAATATCATCATACATGATTGCCTCTAGGGCATATTCCCAACAGTCTCCCACTTGCACTAGAGTCAATCTTCCGACATCACATGTCCAGGCATCTGATGCCCATTGCTCTCAGGTGCGCCTCATGCTTCGGCTGTGGAAGTGGCTTTGTCAACGGATCCGCAATGTTTGCATCCGTGTGTACGTTGCATAACTTGATATCACCTTGATCCACGAACTGGCGAATAAGGTGGTACCACATGATTATATGTTTGTTCTTCTGGTATTGTCTAGGTTCCTGGGCTTGTGCAATAGCACCATTGTTGTCACAATACACGTCTAACGGATTGGACGATCCCTGAACCACACCAAGATCCATGAGGAAATTCCGCATCCAAACGGCTTCCTTTGCCGCCTCCGAGGCAGCAATATACTCAGCCTCTGTAGTAGACGCAGACACCGTTTCTTGCTTGGAACTTTTCCAGCTCACAGCCCCTCCGTTTATCACAAACACATATCCGGATTGCGAACGAGAATCATCCGAGTCAGTGAGATAACTCGCATCCATGTAACCCTTCACACTGAGTTCATCATCACCTCCATAAACAAGGAACATATCCTTAGTCCTTCTCAAGTACTTGAAGATATTTTTAGCCGCTGCCCAGTGGATCTCTCCAGGGTCAGCTTGGTATCTGCTCACAACACTTAGAGCATAGGAAACATCCGGCCTAGTACAAATCATAGCGTACATGATGAATCCGATTGCAGAAGCATACGGAATCGCACTCATCCGAATAAGCATCTCCACCAATAAGCATCTGCACCAATAAACATCTGCCAGCATTCCAACAACCGTGGTACTCGACAGCACAAGATCGCACCTGAGCAAGCATCTACGACTCGCAAGGCCAGCTATCTACCAAACAACAGGTATTAGGAGGTGTCCAAGGCAATATAGAGGCTACACGGGGTATAACTGGTGTACGGAAACTAAAGCATCGCGACACGGATAGCAATAGATCAACAGGAGGAAATAAAGACTATAAATGCAAAATAGGTAGAAGGGGGAGAGATGCTCGCCTAGGAAACACTGTCGGAGGTTCATATCCGGAGAACTTGTCAATACTCGCATCCACTCATCGGTCTAATCCGCGAAGAAGCAAACACTAGAAGAAACACCGCATGCAATATTTAATACTACGGCAGAAGATCCGGCATGATTATGATATGATGCAGATGCGGTGTAGGTAGGAAATATTAAGCGGAACCACGGTCCCGATAATTAATTACACGGTTCAAGTTATTTAACTACCCCGCAATTTAAATGTTGAATTAACAAGGCAAATCATGGCATCGGTTCGCTACACCAATTTAAATGGAGTCCGGAATAAGACAAAGATATCCCGCATAAACACTCCATATTTAATCATGCGGTGAATCGGCATAATGCCCCCAAACCACAGACAGGTATGCATGCATGAACAATTTAATATGCGATAGTTGATAATGTAAAAATAGGGGCTTAGGATCACACATCTAGGTTCGGCAGATCTTGGGTTCTAGGGGGTCTCGGGTTCGACAGGGTTCGACGGGGATCGGTCTCGGCGGGAACGTTCTCGGACAACGGAGTAGATCTTGGCGTTCCGGGAAGAAGGACTTGTTTGGCGTCGGGGGCACATCGGATTTGCCCCGGTCGGTGTCGATCTTGTCGTCACGAAGATCTTGTCGGGTCCACGTATCGGGTCGGTCTTGGTGTGTGGGATGAAGAACTTGGCGTTCGGCGTCGGCGATCTTGGCGTCCGGGCATCTCTAGGTCGATGTTCTTGGTGTCAACGAGGAAGCTCTTGTTGTGCCGGGGGAGGGTTGGTCTACGAGAAGACGGTCTTGGCGCCCGGTAATCTTCGGTTCATCGGCTCCGGTAGAAGCTCTTTTCATTCCTTGTCGAAGGCCTTGGTGTTCGGGGCGAGACAGGGCTGAGCCTTCGTGGCTCGGGGATGTTGACCGGCAGGAGGGGAGCGGCGAGCTCAGGCCCGACGACGCGGGGCGGCGGCGTAGGGTGGAGCCGCATGGGGCCGGCTCGAGCGCGGGGCGCGGGAGGAGGAGGCCCGGCGGACGGGTAGCTCACAGGGGGGCGAGCGCCGGCGGGCAGACGCTCGACCGGGGAGCAGAGGGGAGGCCGCCGTGGAAGGCTGTCGGTGTGATGACGGTGAGCAGCGGCCTGGGGCGGCGACGAGGTGGCCGGGCGGCCGGAGCGGAGGAACCGAGGCGGAGGCGAGGGGAGCGCGATGGCGGGGAGGAGGATGCGGGGAAGGTTGCCGGGGCGGAGGGAGCACGGACGGCGGTGCCAGAGGGGAAGATGAAGCGGCGGGGTTGGAGGTGCAGACGCGGGGAGGACGGGCCGGCGAGGTCGCGTGGGAGGCAGGGGCGGCCACGCGGGGTCGAGTAGAGGACGAGGGACGGGGAGGGGAGACAGGTGGGCCAGGGGGACAGGGAGAGAGAGAAGGGGGGGGGGGGGGGTTGGTGGCTGGTGTGGGCGGGTGAGTGGTGAGGGGGCCAGGGTGGCGTGCGTGTGTTGTATGTGCGGGTTAGGGTGGGCAGTGTGTGTGTGTTGTGTGGAGAGGAGGTGGGGCCAGGAGGTGAGGTGGCGGTATGGAAGTGGAGGGGGTGAGGTGGAGGGGTTGGAGGAAGGGGCTGGGTAGACTAGGATTGGGTAGAAAAGGGTTTGGGTGGTTCTGGTTTTTGTATTGGGGGTGGCCGACTGGGTCGGATCGGCCCGGTTCGGCTGCCCCCTAAAAATAAAATAAATATTTTATTATTTAAAACGGGGCTTTTGAAAACCGTTGGTAGACGAAACAAAATATTCCGGAGACCCTGGTTTTGATTTGAAATAAAGGCGGAGTATATAGAAATCAAAATATGCTTTTTGGAAAATAGTTTCAGACAAACAGATGCATGATGATGACGATGCTCAAATGCAATGTGGCATGATGACATGAGCATGCGGTCATGATGATGCAATGCACAAAGACACAACGGTTTTCTAGTAGTGGTTTTAGCGGGATGCCACAATTCGACACCACTAACAAGGGATCTCGCCCTCGACATCCGCCTCATGGTACCGGGAAGAAGGTCGGCGATCTGAATCTTCTCGCTTTGTGTAGATGCTCGCGACACCACTAACAAGAGGTCGCTGTCCGTGATCGTCGAGAGAACACTCCGGAAAACAAAGGAAGAAGGTAAAGGTATCCACAAATAAAGCCACCTCTAGCTTTGATAGAAGGGGAGAAACGATGCATTCTTATCCACTTCAATGTACACGAGCAAATAGGATGAGTAGTCAGCATGGGGGCGAATCCATCACGCACCCAAACTATTACTCCGCACCATCAGTGGAAAAGCGTGCAACCCTTCTCGGAATCAGACTGAAGATCTCGACAATCGAGGTTCGGACCAAAGGAGTGATGCATACTCTGCATCGGATCTGGCGTAGATGATGTCGTCATGTTGGAAAACACCGGAAGGCACAAGAAGGAACAAAGAGAAGTCCAACAGATGAAGGATTCCTTAGATAGCATGTAGACCGGGGGTAGAAGCATCGTTGCCAAAGGAGGAAGCGAAACCCTGAAGGTACGACGAAAACCCAACCACGAGAATTCCTGGACTCGACGAATGAGAAGAGAGCAGATTCAAAACACGCAGAGGTAAGAGGAGAATAGCAGTGGGGTAAGGAGTAAAAATCAGACCTAATCAGATTTATCCAACCGATTTTTGCAAAATAGTTTTGACACTCCACTTCGGCCATTAGCTAGGTTATCCTACAGGCTAGACTTGTGGGGTATCGTAACTGCTGAGCTCTGATACCACTCTATAACACCCTCAAATCGTCCCTATGCAAGTTTTAGCCCTTTCCGCCAAACCCGCATAGAAACGATTCAAGGACGCCCACCAGGCACTTTCGTGCTGGTGGAAAACGAAGTAATACCATTACACAAAAGTCCTCGATGGGACCCACAGAACAGATATATACAACAGCGACTCAACGAGTCAAGAATACAGATATAATATACAAAGATCCAAATCACCTTGAAAACGATACCATGTCTGAGTACGAACAAGAAGAAAACGGGGCTAAGAGCCCTGAAGGATAACCAATGGCGTCCATAACCCTGCCCAGGCCAAGCCAGAAGGGTAACCCTGCTAACGACGTCGATCTCAAACTTGCTAAAACAAAAGGGGTGCCGACAAAGGGCAAAGGAAAAAGAGGAGCGTCAGTACTGAGGCCAGTACACGGCGAGGCTAGAATTCGGCGGCTCTCGCCTACATAGGTATGGTGGCTGAAGCGGCAGCACAGCGGCACTAAACAACCTATAGAGACTCGATACAACTGGCGGTTATCAGAGAGGGATAAGAAAGACCTATTCGGATCCAGCCTGAAGCTAACACCAAACAAACCCATCCTGGCATTTCCCCCTCGAGACCAAATGAGGAAGTCGGACCAAGGAACTCACACAGTTGGCAATTTTACCCATTCCATTAAAGTTGCAGCAATTACTAATCAGATATAGGTAGCATGAGTCATCCTGATAGCATAAGTAGTGGGCAGTTTTAGTTAACATTCCGTTGTAGTTGGAACAGTTACTAGCCAGGTATCTTTGTCCTGAGGAATCCCAAAACCCAGCAGTTGTTGGCACTTTTATCACATTCCATTGGAGTTGCAATACTTACTAGGCATATAGCATGTCACAAAACAACCCACATCCACCAGCTGTTGGCATTTTTAATATCCATTCCATTATACTTGAGCTGATTACAAGTCACATATTAAGTCAAATGTATAGCACTACTTTAGTTATGCTTGTCTATGATCGAGATACTGTGCTCCAAGTCGTCCATAACCGCGGACACGGCTTTCAGAAAGTTTTACCCTGCAGGGGTGCACAAATAGCAGCACACACTCGATCAACCTCGGAAAAACCAACTCAAAACCCAATGAGGCATTCACGACAAAGCGATCACAGGATTCAGAAATATTTCAGGGGCCCCCCACTAAGCTAACCGCAACAAAGTTGGCCGGCTCCAGAACGGACCCAGGGTTTGTGTGGATGGCTGTAAACGATTGGGAACCCAAAAGTGTGACTGGGCTTGTCGATACAACGAAAACGTGTCACGATCCTAAACAGTACAGGTGCTCCACGCACAATCGTAAATAAAGCAGTAACATGGCATAAGTACAAGATAGTAATAAAACCCCAAACTAGTTTGTGGCCCCAAGAAATAGAAATGAATCAAGCTCTGGCTCAGGGGGGTCCATAAGGCCTCCCGGATGTGGATAGTGCGAAAAATCAAGGAACATGTATCAAGTACTCGGGGTCCTACGGGACACAAGTGAGCGTGGAAGAACCAAATAACATCTACTGCCCATCGATGCCTTTGCATTAGTTATATCTAGCTTTTTAATAGTTGTATTTAAAGTCATGATCATCTCCACCAATAAGCATCTCCACCAATAAACATCTGCCAGCATTCCAACAACTATGGTACTCGACAACACAAGATCGCACCTGAGCAAGCATTTACGACTCGCAAGGCCAGCTATGTACCAAACAACAGGTATTAGGAGGTGTCCAAGGCAATATAGAGGCTGCATGGGGTATAACTGGTCTACGGAAACTAAAGCATCGCGACACGGATAGGAATAGATCAACAGGAGGAAATAAAGACTATAAATGCAAAATAGGTAGAAGGGGGAGACATGCTTGCCTGGGAAACACTGCCAGAGGTTCATATCCGGAGAACTTGTCGATACTCGCATCCACTCATCGGTCTAATCCGCGAAGAAGCAAACACTAGAAGAAACACCAGATGCAATATTTAATACTACGGCAGAAGATCTGGCATGATTATGATATGATGCAGATGCGGTGCAGTTAGGCAATATTAAGCGGAACCGCGGTCCCGATAATTAATTACACGGTTCAAGTTATTTAACTACCCTGCAATTTAAATGTTGTATTAACAAGGCGAATCATGGCATCGGTTCGCTACACCAATTTAAATGGAGTCCGAAATAAGACAAATATATTCCGCATAAACACTCCATATTTAATCATGCGGTGAATCGGCATAATGCCCTCAAACCACAGACAGGTATGCATGCATGAACAATTTAATATGCGATAGTTGATAATGTCATATTATAAAAATACGGGCTTAGGAACACACATCTAGGTTAGGCAGATCTTAGGTTCTGGGGGTCCCGGGTTGGACATGGTTCGACGGGGATCGGTCTCAGCGGGAACGTTCTCGGACAACGGAGTAGATCTTGGCATTCCGGGAAGAAGGACTTGGTTTGGCGTCGGGGGCACATCGGATTCACCCCGGTCGGTGTCGATCTTGTCGTCGCGCAGATCTTGTCGGGTCCGCGTATTGGGTCGGTCTTGGTGTGCGGGATGAAGAACTTGGCGTTCGGCGTCGGCGATCTTGGCGTCCGGGCATCTCCAGGTCGAGGATCTTGGTGTCAACGAGGAAGCTCTTGTTGTGCCGGGGGAGGGTTGGTCTGCGGGAAGACGGTCTTGGCGCCCGGGAATCTTCGGTTCATCGGCTCCGGTAGAAGCTCTTGTCGTTCCTTCTCGAAGGCCTTGGTGTTCGGGGCGAGACAGGGCTGAGCCTCCGTGGCTCGGGGATGTTGACCGGCAGGAGGGGAGCGGCGAGCTCGAGCCCGATGACGCAGGGAGGCGGCACAGGGCGGAGCCGCATGGGGCTGGCTCGAGCGCGGGCCACGGGAGGAGGAGGCCCGGCGGACGGGCAGCTCGCAGGGGGGCGAGCGCCGGCGGGCAGACGCACGACGGGACCCGCGGCGGTTGACCGGGGAGCAGAGGGGAGGCCGCCGGGGAAGGCTGTCGGCGCGATGAGGGTGAGGGGCAGCCCGGGGTAGCAACGAGGTGGCCGGGCGGCCAGAGCTGAGGAACCGAGGCGGAGGCGAGGGGAGCCCGTCGGCGGGGAGGAGGATGCGGGGAAGGTTGCCGGGGCGGAGGGAGCGCGGACGGCGGAGCCAGAGGGGAAGATGGAGGCGGCGGGGTTGGAGGTGCAGACGCGGGGAGGACGAGCCGGCGAGGTCGCGTGGGAGGCAGGGCGGCCACGCGGGGTCGAGGAGAGGACGAGGGACGGGGAGGGGAGACAGGTGGGCCAGGGGGGCAGGGAGAGAGAAGGGGGTTGGTGGCCGGTGTGGGTGGGTGAGTGGTGAGGGGGCCAGGGTGGCGTGCGTGTGTTGTATGTGCGGGTTGGGGTGGGCAGTGTGTGTGTGTTGTGTGGAGAGGAGGTGGGGCCAGGAGGTGAGGTGGCGGCATGGGAGTGGAGGGGGTGAGGTGGAGGGGTTGGAGGAAGGGGCTGGGTAGACTAGGATTGGGTAGAAAAGGGTTTGGGTGGTTGTGGTTTTTGTACTGGGGGTGGCCGACTAGGTCGGATCGGCCCGGTTCGGCTGCCCCCTAAAAATAAAATAAATATTTTATAATTTAAAACGGGGCTTTTGAAAACCGTTGGTAGACGAAACAAAATATTCCGGAGACCCGGGTTTTGATTTGAAATGAAGGCGGGGTATATAGAAAACAAAATATGCTTTTTCGAAAATAGTTTCAGACAAACAGATGCATGATGATGACGATGCTCAAATGCAATGTGGCATGATGACATGAGCATGCGGTCATGATGATGCAATGCACAAAAACATAGCGATTTTCTAGTAGTGGTTTTAGCGGGATGCCAATGACTCTAGCTGTGGTTCATGGAAAGAACACACATCCAATGACTCTAGCTATGGTTCATGAGAAGAACACACATGCAATGGCACTGGTGGATCCATGTGTGGTCTGTGAGAGGAACAGACATGCAATGACACTGGGTGTGGTTCATGAAAAGAACACACATCCAATGACACCGGTGGATCCTTATGAGGTTTGTGAGAAGAACACACATGCAATGACACTGGTGGATCCATGTGTGGTATGTGAGAGGAACACACATGCAATGACACTAGGTGTGGTTCATGAAAAGAACACACATCCAATGACATTGCTAGATCCGTATGTGGTTTGTGAGATGAACACACATGCAATGACACTGGTTGATCCTTATGTGGTTCATAAGAAGAACACACATGCAATGACACTGGTGGATCCATGTGTGGTCCGTGAGAGGAACAGACATGCAATGACTCTAACTGTGGTTCATTAAAAGAGCAGACATGCAATGACACTGGTGGATCCATGTGTGGTCTGTGGGAGGAACACACATCCGATGACACTGGTGGATCCATATGTGGTTTGTGAGAAGAACACACATGCAATGACACTGGTGGATCCATGTGTGGTTTGTGGGAAGAACACACATGCAATGACTCTAGATGTGGTTCATGAAAATAGCAGACATGCAATGACACTGGTGGATCCATGTGTGGTCTATGAGAGGAACACACATCCAATGACACCGGTGGATCCTTATGTGGTTTGTGAGAAAAACACACATGCAAGGACACTGGTGATATGTGGTGTGTGAAAAGAACACACATGCAATGACACTGGTGGATCCATATGTGGTTTATGAAAAGATCATACATGCAATCACACTGGGTGGATCCATGTGTGGTTCGTGAGAAGAACACACATGCAATGACACTGGTGATATGTGGTTTTTGAAAAGAACAAGCATGCAATGACTCTAACTTTGGTTAATGAAAAGAGCAGACATGCAATGACAATGGCGGATCCAAGTGTGGTTAATGAGAAGAACACACATGCAATGAAACTAGGTGTGGTTCATGATATGGTTTGTGAGAAGAACACACATACAATGACTCTAACTGTGGTTCATGAGAAGAACACACATGCAATGACATTGGTGTATCCTTATGTGGTTTGTGAGAAGAACACACATGCAATGACTCTAGCAGTGGTTCATGGAAAGAACACACATCCAATGACTCTAGCTGTGGTTCAGGAGAACAACACACATGCAATGACTCTGGTGGATCCATGTGTGGTCTATGAGAGGAATAGACATGCAATGACAGTGGGTGTGGTACATGAAAAGAACACACATGCAATGACACTGGTGGATCCTTATGTGGTTTGTGAGAAGAACACAAATGCAATGACACTGGTGGATCCATGTGTGGTTCATGAGAAGAACACACATGCAATGACATTGGTGGATCCATGTGTGGTCTGTGAGAGGAACCCACGTCCAATGACACTGCGTGTGGTTCATGAAAAGAACACACATCCAATGACACTACTGGATCCTTATGTGGTTTGTGAGAAGAACACACATGCAATGACACTTGTGGACCCTTATGTTGTTCATGAGAAGAACACACATACATGTGTTGTATGTGAGAGGATCACACATGCAATGACTCTAACTATGGTTCATGAAAAGAGTAGACACGCAATGACACTGGTGGATCCATGTGTGGTCTATGGGAGGAACACACATCCAATGACACTGGTGGATCCATATGTGGTCTGTGAAAAGAACACACATGCATTGACACTGGTGGATCCGTATGTGGTTTGTGAAAAGGACATACATGCAATCACACTGGGTGGATCCATGTGTGGTTCATGAGAAGAAAACACATGCAATGACACTGGTGATATGTGGTTTGTGAAAAGAACAGACATGCAATGACTCTAACTGTGGTTAATGAAAAGAGTAGACATGCAATGGTACTGGTGGATCCATGTGTGGTTAATGAGAAGAACACACATGCAATGACACTGGGTGTGGTTCTTGATATGGTTTGTGAGAAGAACCCACATGCAATGACACGGGTGGATCAACATGTGGTTTATGAAAAGAACACACATGCAATGACACCGGTGGATCCATGTGGTTTATGACAATAACACACATGCAATGAACTCTAGTGGGTCCATGTGGTTTATGAGAAGAACACACATCATATGAACTCGAGTGGATCTATCTTGGCATAATTTGATGTATGCCATGATGTATTTCATTGTACAAGACCTCACTTTCCATTTTTATAATAGTTAGTTTTGCCCTTGGTTTTTTGTGGTACTACTCAGTTTTGCCCCCCTCTCTCTATCTTTCGTAGAAGCCCAAACATGTGCTCACCTTGTCTGCTACTCCCTGATTGGTTGTCACAGTTGTCACGCGGATCGTGCGCACCAACCGTTGATTCTGTGCGATCCAATGATGATCGTTGCACACGTCGTGCCCTTCACAGTACAGCGTGAGACAGCACGGACGTCTCCCTCAGCGAGACTTCTTCAAGAAGGAACATGATGCCGTCCATGGAAAAAGTCATCGAGCGGTCATGTCATGTTTAATCAAGTCTGAAAAGCCTACTACTGCTACAACTACGCCACAATGCATGCGTCATCAAGTGCATGGTCATCGACGGACAGTTGCAATTTATTGCCATTTGATTTTAATAAGACATATCCCATTTTTTACGCAGCGGCTCTCAATCTCACTTCCAACTGGGCCCGACCGTAAGAAGCTTGCATGCGCTATGCAGAGACCGAAGAGCTGAGCTCGACGAGACCTAACGTCTCCGCCTTCATCAACACATCCCTCTACCCGATCTAGCACAACCCCACAAATCTCGCCGTACAGCCACCTACCTTCCCATCTACATTTCCACTTTTAACTATCGCCAATTTTAGGGCCGTGGCAAACTTCGTACATAGAAATTGTGCATGCGCCGTTTGCATGCGGCTCAATACAGAACTTCCATGCATGGCTCGGGAAAAAAACGTTACGTACCGTGCGCGTGTCGTGGTGCACGGTGCAGTAGACTGCACGGCGCGTTGCACGGTGGTGGAATGAAATGTGCCTTGCTTCCATCCACCTTAACTATAGAGCCCCTCTCTGCACACCCACTCTCACTCTCACTCACTGTCCCCATGCAACCCTCTCCACTGTCCCACCAGCATCCGCAAACTCCCGAGAATACCCCGTCTACGCCGGCGATAGCCAAGGAGGATAAGGTGGCCATCGTCGCCTTCGTGGGCGCCGGCGAGGAGGCCCCCGTCTCCTCGCCGGTCCCCCTCGACGCGTTGAAAGCAGCCACTGTCCCTGTCCAGGCCCCAGTCGAGGCATCGATGGCAGCCACCGTTCCCGTCCAGGCCCCCGTCTTCGCTACCACCGAAGCCGCCAAAGAGGAGCCCCCCGCCAGTGAGCAGGCCCCCGCCGGTCACAAGCAGATCAAGCACTTCTTGGGCACCTACGATCCAGAAAAGTACATCGCTCCGCTGAACACCTGTGAAACCGGCATCGACGACCCATGGTCGGAGGTAACTATGGTTTGCTCCCCTCCCCTGGTACTTCTACCATTCCCATCGTTGGATGCTAGATGTTGGTTTGTTAGGATTCACTTGTTCGCATTTTAATTGCTCGATCTTCTTACATCATCTACTCCCCCATTTTCCTTTTCTTCCAATAGGTTTTCGGCAGCAACATCTGCAGCGATGACGAGTCCATACACACAAGACTCGTCAGCTGTTGAGGAGGCTGTGGGTCGGCCAGTACGACGCATTCTTCAGGGGCGGCCCTGGCGCTGCCCCTTCCGCAAGGGGATCAACTTCTGCCGTGTGACTCTCGCCGGTGGCACCGACTTCATCTCCTTAATGAAGCATGCAGAGGCCACGGGCTCCAGCATCAACAAAGGAGGCGAGCGCGAGACCGTGAAAATCAACGCCTACATCGCTGAACACCGGGCTCTCGGCATTCACCTCCGAAACCTCCAACGGTTGGCCATCAATGAGGGTCGCATTCCTCCAATCAGGCCCAAGGCCCCCAATATCAAGCGACTAGCAGCAAGAAGTGGCGGAGGCGCCGGAGGGAGGTGGAGGCGTTGGCGAATGAACGGGTCGCATGTCTCCCTGAATGTACCTGCTGCGGCGGCTGCTGCTGCTAAGCAGCTTCTTTAGATTTTCTATATTTTCCTTGCATCCTATTTCTGGCTAAATGCATCGAACCTTGTTAAGCAACCTACTTTCTATCTCTATATCCTATTTAGCTGCACACAACTATATTTACATTTGTTTTGTTTTCTAAATGAATGTATTCTGCCTGGAGTGATTTGCTGCTCTAGATTTGCTACCTGATCAAAGGCAAAAAGAGGTCCAAAAGGGAACGAATTATCGAAGAGAGAATCTTCTCTAGATTTGCTACCAATTTGGGCAAAATGAAACATATCTATTTAGCAAGAGAGGAAAAGGGTACTCTTTCAAACTGCCAGTTAATGAGTGATACATTGCAAATGTATCTATAATTTTTGATGTTCCATGCTTGGTTTTATCCACTTTCTTGTGTTTTGTCCACACTTTGGAGTACTTTTCATATGATTTCTTGGACTAACCTATTAACAAGAGCCACAGTGCCAGCTGCCTATTTTTTGCTATTTTTGGTTCCAGGAAAGTCAGAAAATGAATATTCTCGGAATTGGACGGGACAAAAGCCAAAGTGCCTATTTTCCGGAAGTCATCAGATGCCAGAATACGAGACGGAGAGGGGCTAGAGGCCGGCCACACCACTTGGCCGCGCGGCCAGGCTTGGCCCATGCGAGGGGGTGGTGTGGTGGCCCCTGGCACCCCCTTGGTCTCCCCTTCCGACTATAAGATGCCCTCGGGACGGAAACCCTAAGGGCCCGATCAAAAAATCCACGAAAGAGTCTGTAGCCGTTGTCATCTCCATCCCTAGTTCGGGAGGGATCTGAAGCTCTTCTCGGCACCCTGCCGGAGAGGGGAATTCACCCTGGAGGCCTTATTCATCACCATGCAAGCCTCCGGTGTGATGCGTGAGTAGTTCATCCTTGGACTACGGATCCATGTAGGAGTTAGATGGTTGGTTCTCCTCCTTTGTGCTTTCATGTCTAGATCTTGTGAGCTCCGTTCATGATCAAGATCATCTATTTGTAATTCTGCATGTTATGTTTGCGGTGATCCGATGGATATTGAGATGCTATTTCAGATTGATTATTGATTCTATCATGTCTTTGTTATTTGTGATCTTGCTTGCTTTCCGTTGTTAGTAGCTATCTTGGCCAAGTAGATGCTAGCAACTCCAAGAGTTAGTATTTATGCTCGATAGTGGGTTCATGCCTCTGGTAATCTGGGAAAGTGAAAGAAATCTCTAAGGTACTAGATGTGTTGTTCCTACTAGGGAGAAAACAACAATCCTTTGTTCATAGAACAATCGTATTGTTTACTTTACACGCAGTTCGAAAGCAATAATCTGTTGCTTGCAACTTAATACTGGAGGGGGTTCGGATGATAACCTGAAGGTGGATTATTAGTCATAGATGCAGTTGGATGGCGGTCTATGTATTATGTTGTAATGCCCAATCGAATCTCAAAGGAGTCAAGATGATGAGTATATGCATGTATTGCTTTCTCGATGTTTGTCAATTGCCCCGCTGTAATTTGTTCACCCAGCATGTTATCTATCTTAAGGAGAGCCACCTCTAGTGAACTATGGATCCCGGTCCTTTACTTTACATACAATCTATGAACTTTTACTGTTTTGTGTCTACTTTCTGCAAACTTTTACTTCTTTCCATTCGATACATTTAATCCTTTGTTTTCCGCAAAACACGGTGAGATTGACAACCTAATCGCAAGTTGGGGACAAAGTTCTGTGGTTGTGTTGTGCAGGTCTCCACGTTGCTACTAGCACCGGTAGTGTGCCCTGCCAAAGCTCAACTAGTAACACCTTTGGGGTGTTTCCTTGCTCCTACTGGTTCGATTAAACCTTGGTTTCATACTAAGGGAAACTTGTTGCCGTGCTCATCATACCTTCCTCTTGGGGTTCCCAACGAGCTCTACATTAACACTGCACCAGCACTTTTCTGGCACCATACACTGAGCCATCAAGCATTTTTCTGGCTCTGTTGGTAGGGAGTCAAGGACATCTTCACAAGGGGAGTCCCTCGTAACCAATCTCTTTACTTTGTTGTTTTTGTTTTGCTTAGTTTCTTTTTGCTTTGTTTGCTTTTTTTTGTTATCAAAAACACACAAAAAATAGTTTCACTAGTTTGCTTTCTTATTTGAAAACCCAAAAAAATGACTACTCTTGAAAACACTAAGTTGTGTGACTTCACTAGCACCAACAACAATGATTTTATGAGCACATGTATAGCTCCACATGTTCCTGAAGCTACTTTCTTTGAGATAAAACCTGCTTTGCTCAATCTTTTTATGAGAGAACAATTTTCTGGTATTGGTAATGAAGATGCTGCTTCCCATCTAAATAACTTTGTTGAACTTTGTGAGATGCAAAAGCATAGGGATGTAGATGGTGATATTATTAAGCTGAAATTGTTTCCTTTCTCTTTGAGAGGAAAATCTAAAGAATGGTTGAATTCCTTAACTAGGAATAGTATTGATTTTGGACTAAGTGCAAAGATGCTTTTATTGGAAAATACTATCCTCCTGCTAAGATTATATCCATGAGAAGTGAAATAAAGAATTTTAAACAACTTGATAATGAGCATGTTGCTCAAGCTTGGGAAAGAATGAAATCTTTGGTAAAGAATTGTCCCACTCATGGACTAACTACTTGGATGATCATCCAAACTTTTTATGCAGGATTGAACTATTCTTCAAGGAACCTATTGGATTCTGCTACTGGAGGTACCTTTATGACCATCACTTTGGGTACTGCAACAAGACTTCTTGACAATATGATGGTTAATTATTCTGAATGGCATACTGAGAGATCTCCACAAGGTAAGAAGGTAAATTCTGTTGAGGAAACCTCCTCCTTGAGTGATAAGATTGATATTATTATGTCTATGCTTGTTAATGGGAAAGCCCATATTGATCCAAATAATGTTCCTTTAGCCTCTTTGGTTGCTCAAGAAGAGCAAGTTGATGTGAACTTCATAAGAAACAACAATTTTGGCAATAATTCTTATGGTAATAACAATTATAGGCCCTACCCTCCTAATAATACTTATGGCTATAATGGTAAACCTGGATTACCTAGTGAAGGAAGAATTTTAGAAGTTGAAAGAGCCACTAAAAACTTCATGCAAAAGCAATATGAGCAAAATAAACTATTTACTAAAACTATGGAGGAACAATCCACCATCTTGAAGAACATTAGCCATCAACTTGAGAGTCTAAATAGGGAAATTCCTAGCTTACAATTGAAACTCTCTAATGCTGAAAGAAATATATCATCTTTGTCTAAAGCTCAATCTTCATTGATTAATAAAATGGCTGCTAAACCTGAAACTAATGATAATCCATTTGCAGCTACCAATGCTATACAAGTAAGAATTGATGAAAATGTTAGACTATTAGCTGAATTACATGCTAAGTGGGAAAGAGAAGATGAAATTGCTAGAAACATTAGTGTTTCTACTATTACCACCATTAGTGTTGAGGCTAGTAATAGTTCTACTACTTTAGATGATAAATTTGATTTTGATATTGTTGGTTGCAACATCTCTGAAGTTATTAAGTTCCTACAAAAGCTTGCTAAAAGTCCTAATGCTAGTGCTATGAACATGGCCTTTACAAAACACATTACTTATGCTCTCATAAAGATTAAAGAAGAAAAGATGAAACATAAAGCTTCTATTCCTATAAAACAAGAAGATGGGTGGGAACCCATCATTAATATGAAAGCGAATGACTTTGATTTCAAAGCTTTGTGTGATCTTGATAGTAGTGTTTCTATTATACCTAGAAGGATATATGATATGCTTGATTTGCCTCCACTTGAAGATTGTTATTTGAATGTCTCACTTGATGATAATGTTAAAAAGAAACTCATGGGGAGTCTTAATGATGTTCTTATTATGGTTAACAATTCCTATGTCCCCGTTGATTTCTATGTTTTGGATGTTGAATGCAATGCTTTTTGTCCTATTACTTTGGGAAGACCTTTTCTTAGAACTGTTGGTGCCATCATTGATATGAAAGAAGGCACCATTAAATATCAATTCCCATTCAACAAAGGTATGCAACACTTCCCTAAAAAGAGAGGAAAGATTTCTTTTGCTTCTCCTATGAAAAACAAAATTTGGTCTTAACGCTTCTTCATTTGAGAACACTTGATTCTTTCTTGCTTCTTATGCCTAACTTAAAGGCGTTAAAGAAAAGTACTTATTGGGAGATAACCCAAAAGTTTTAGATGAATCTTGAAAGTTATTACCTCTGTCATAACCTCTCCTTATCCTTTTTATTTGCTTTTTGTGCCAAGAGTAACCTCTAATGAGAGAGAAGTAATGATTGGGAAAGTTGCTGTCCCAAAACAGATTTCTGTGCTTCCCCGTAAAATTCGTGTAAAATCTCTGAATGTCTTTTTGAGGCATGGATTTTTGTGCTTCTGCCCTAGGTTGTTATCTAACTTTCGTTAGTTCAACACTTTTTGATTTGAGCAACATAAGGTCTTCGAAAAAATTTGTCTTTACCTGTTGGTCTGTTTTGACGGATTTCTGCCATTTTCTGCATTTGCTTCTTGTTGGTTCCTGTTTGAGTTCTTTTGGGCAATTGAGATTTTTAAGGTAAGTGCTTCAGTAGCTAGTGTTCTAGTGGAAGTTTATTTGGTGTTATAACTGAACCTTAAGACTTATTTATCTTGAGTAAACTAATGTTGCTAATAAAGATTGTGTGAAGTTTTGTATGAAGGAAAATTTTCAGGCGTATGGAAGGAATGAGTAATGAGATGAAGGATGGACTAAAGCTCAAGCTTGGGGATGCCACGCGTGTCACCCCAAGAAATATCCAAGAAGTACAAGCGTCAAAGCTTGGGGATGCCCAAGGCATCCCCTTCTTCATCAATAAAAATCCTAGGTTTCTTCCAAACGCTTCATTTTTATTGTTTCATGCACAGTTGTGTTGTTCTTGGAGCGTCTTCTTTTTCGTTTTCGTTTTGGTTTTTAGTTTGCTTGGTTTGCTTAGTTTGCTGAATAAATTGGTTGGACCCCCTCTTTCATACATTGGATTGTAAATAGTTTGGTTTGGTTTGGAAAAGAGTAGGAAAGTTCTTGCTTATGTGGTAAAAAGAGCTCATTTTTGACTGTGGCATATGCTTTGTCATGCCATGCTTGATATTGTTTTGGCTTTATGCTTAGTATTCTTTGATGTAGCATGACTTGTTATAAACAATTGAGATTGCTTGATGTGCCTTGGATGAATCATGCGCTGTTTTAGCATATTAAAGCATAGTATAGTGGTATTCTCCTTTGATGCTTTATTTGGGTTGACTTGGCGCATGCTCACACCATGTTATGACTATCCCAAGCCACCATATCCTTTATGATCCTTTAGTTTTCAACTTGTAGTATCACTTTATGCTTTGATCAATGATGTTTTGTCGCCCTATATGATTATGGCCATTATTGCTCTCTTAGTTTGTCGCTCCCAGTCTTTTGCTAGCCTCCACAACCAAGTATGAGTTCCACTCATGCATCCAACTCCCTAAACCAAGTTATTCCAAAGAGTCCACCATACCTACCTACCAGCTTATGCTATTCCAAGTATATTCATGCTTTTGTTTACCTTCCAAATTAAACTTGTTATGAGAAAACTAGTTATTAAAGCTCTCACGAACTTGATGGCACACTTTAATTTTTTGCATCTAATAAATTTGAACCATTGGGTCCTTCTTTGTTGCGCATATGCTTGCGCTTTATAAGTTTAAATTAGCAGAACCATGTTTCATGGGGAACGCTTTCAACATTGCACTTGTACTTTGTACCCCGTTGATATCATGTTCTTTTGCTTACGGATCCCGGCGGTGTGAAATAAAAGTGGAACTTGTAAGATCATGGAGTTTGTATGTGTGTTAGAGAAACGCCTGGGCCGCTAGCCTAAGCCATGCCTAATCATGGTGGAAACTTGTAGCATCACCATAATGAGCACTCTATGAAGCATCCTCAATAAAAACCTATGCAAATAGCAAATAAAAATATCGCTGAGATGCTCATTGTCTGCTTGCCTTGTCATTTTGATTATGGGAAAGCTCCCATATCATGTGCAAGGTGTAACCCGTTGGCGGTTCTTAATGATACACATGTACTTACAATGACAAGAGCTTACTCGTGACTGAAGTTGAGTAGCATGAGGATCGGTCTTCGTAAGTAAGGGGCATGAGATTTCGGTTTATAACTTGTCAAGCATATCCTCTTAGTTGTGTCACTTTAACCATAATCACCTTAAAGATGCTTATGATAGGGGCAATGAGAGATGAAAGCTATAAGTACCATCATTTTTGGAAGCTCTTTATGAGACTTGAATCCCTACTTCCTTTTATAAAAGGCCTTTCTTCCACCATTATATTGAGTCTCCACCTTCTATCTTTATGCCCCTAATTTTCCGGAAGTCATCAGATGCCAGAATACGAGACAGAGAGGGGCCAGAGGCCGGCCACACTACCTGGCCGCGCGGCCAGGCTTGGCCCTAGAACCCCCTCTGTCTCCTCTTCCGACTATAAGATTCCCTTGGGACGGAAACCCTAAGGGCCCGATCAAAAAATCCATGAAAGAGTCTGTAGCCGCCGTCATCTCCATCCCTAGATCGGGAGGGATCTGAAGCTCTTCCCGTCACCCTGCCGGAGAGGGGAATTCACCCTAGAGGCCTTCTTCATCACCATGCAAGCCTCCGGTGTGATGCGTGAGTAGTTCATCCTTGGACTACGGATCTATGTAGTAGCTAGATGGTTGGTTCTCCTCCTTTGTGCTTTCATGTCTAGATCTTGTGAGCTCCGTTCAGGATCAAGATCATCTATTTGTAATTCTGCATATTGTGTTTGCAGGGATCCGATGGATATTTAGATGCTATTTCAGATTGATTATTGATTCTATCATGTCTTTGTTATTTGTGATCTTGCATGCTTTTCATTGTTAGTAGCTATCTTGGCCAAGTAGATGCTAGCAACTCCAAGAGTTAGTATTTATGCTCGATAGTAGGTTCATGCCTCTGGTAATCTGGGGAAGTGACAGAAATCTCTAAGGTACTAGATGTGTTGTTGCTACTAGGGAGAAAACAACAATCCTTTGTTCATAGAACAATCGTATTGTTTACTTTACATGCAGTTCGTAAAGCAATAATCTGTTGCTTGCAACTTAATACTGGAGGGGGTTCGGATGATAACCTGAAGGTGGATTATTAGTCATAGAGGCAGTTGGATGGCGGTCTATGTATTATGTTGTAATGCCCAAACGAATATCAAAGGAGTCAAGATGATTAGTATATGCATGTATTGCTTTCTCGATGTTTGTGAATTGCCCCGCTGTAATTTGTTGACCCAGCATGTTATCTATCTTAAGGAGAGCCACCTCTAGTGAACTATGGATCCCGGTCCTTTACTTTACATACAATCTATAAACTTTTACTGTTTTGTGTTTACTTTCTGCAAACTTTTACTTCTTTCCATTCGATACGTTTAATCCTTTGTTTTCCGCAAAACACGGTGAGATTGACAACCTCATCACAAGTTGGGGACAAAGTTCTGTGGTTGTGGTGTGCAGGTCTCCACATTGCTACTAGCACGGGTAGTGCGCCCTGCCAAAGCTCAGCTAGTAACACCTTTGGGGTGTTTCCTTGCTCCTACTGGTTCGATTAAACCTTGGTTTTATACTGAGGGAAACTTGCTGATGTGCTCATCATACCTTCCTCTTGGGGTTCCCAACGAGCTCTACATCAACACCACACCAGCACTTTTCTGGCGCCATACACTGAGCCATCAACGAGCTACCATCTTGACGAGGCCCCATCTTGACGTCTCCCTCTTCAAGAAGGAACACGATGTCGTCCATGGAAAAAGTCGTCGAGTGGTCATGTCACGTTTAATCAAGTCTAAAAAGCATACTACTGCTACTACAACACATGCACAGGGCAATGGGGTCATTGAGTGCACGGTTGTCAATTTATTGCCACTTGATTTTAATAAGACATATCCCATTTTTACGTAGCTCTCTCAATCTCACTTCCAACTGGGCCCTACCACTAGTAACTTCCATGAGTCAAGGCCCCCCCTCGAGTAGATCTAATGTTGCTAGAAATTGGTTCCGCGCCACTTGCATGCAGTGGAATCAAGGTCTGCCATGAGCGTGTTTTCAATGCAGCTCTAAAGTGGAGATCGTGGCTGTTTCAAAAAAAAGGGAACCCAAAATAGGTGGAGATCGTGGTAGCTCCCCGCCCACCACACGTGTCCACTCGAGGACTATGAACGGTCCGGTGTTAATAACCCTCCTCGACCTTCTTCTTCCATGTGCTCGTGTCATTTCCCCCCAGTCTGTCTAGTCCCAAGACCCCAATCTACACCTACCGCGCGCGCTGAAGCTCCCTCGCTTGCACTACGTCCTTCCCTTGGTGCGCCATGAAGCGTACGCGTGGAGACGAGCCGGAGGTGAAGCCAGTTGAAGGTGTAGCAGTAGATGGCTCGGTCGTCGCCAAGAAGGCGAAGGCGTCTTCTCCGGGCACGAAAGCCGCTCGTCGCCGAGCCGTCGAGGGTGCGAGCTCATCCATCCAACTAGTAGCCGTCGCCACCGAGCAGCAGGTGGCCGACAATGTCGTGGTGCCAGCGGCAGATCTAGATGGGGGCAGGCGGCAGGCGGAGTCAATCCGGTGCTCCACATCAACGACCCCATCACCGTCCAAGAAATCTTTGATGCAATCGCAGAGAACGACGAGTTCGAGGAGGAGGTCTCTGATGAGGAGTCCAAGGTACTATATTGCTAGCTTCTCTAGTCGCAGCCGCACATTTCACTGTTCATACATAGAATTTGCTCAATCGTGTACAGATTCTTTTGCTCTTGAAGTAGGGTAGTATATATATGGTTCGAACAGTCGATTTATGCATCTACCATCTAGTCACAAAACCCCAATCCGTCTAGTCACAAAACCCCAATTTTCTGATCTGCCATCTAGTTGAGTTTGCTAGTTGAGTGTTGATTTCAATACACAGCATGCCTATAACATTACATTTCTATTCCTTACCGAGCCCAATGATTCAATTTTTCCCCAAAATAGTGCAAGGGCATCTGATGGTGTCATTTTCTTAGGGATGGTTAGTGCACCTGAGGCAACAATGCACATAAACAATATAGGTTGTGCTGTTGGTATTTTGGTTCTCCGACTCCATCGTTGAAAAAAATGAGGCCCTAATTTTTTCTCATATGGAACCTATATATATAATCTTTGTATTGTTTCTGATCTATGAATGCGTTGTATGATGCATATGTATATCCCTGAATATTGTTTTGTACGATTACATTTCAATTTCTTATTGTGGCCAGTGATTCAAATTTGCCCCAAAGAGAGGCAAACACATTGGTGTCAGATTTTTCTAGGGATGAGTTAGCGAACCTAGGGCCATGTACAAGATCAATATAAGTTGTGCAATTGTTACTTGGTTCGCTTATGCCATCCCTGTAGAAACTTATGAGGCTGCAATCTTTATTCTACATTCATAGAACTATGATATTTGAATTATCTATTCCATGCATTCATAGTGTATAAGAATTATATTTTAGTTTGTCACCGAGGCCGATGATTGAAATTTGCCCCAAAAGAGTTCATGGGGAGACAAGTATGATGGTGTCGTATTTTAGGGATGGGTTGGTGAGCCTGAGGCAACAATGCACACAAACAATATAGGTTGTGATGTTGGTACTTTGGTTCTCCAACTCCATCTCTGAAACAAATTATGAGGCCCTTGATTTATACTCATATGGAACTACATATATGATCCTTGATTTGTTTTTGATCTTTTAATGATTGGTATGATGCATAAGTATATGAATGGTTTTGATCATAAGTATTTTTAACATGTACCTGAAGATTAATTGTTTGGTTTTTTATTTATAATTACAATATTTAGGCTTGTTTTTGTACCTGACTATGTATATCCTTGAATATTGTTTTGTACGATTACATTTCCATTTCTTATTGTGGCCAATGATTCAAATTTGTCCAAAAGAGAGGCATACACATTGGTGTCAGATTTTTTCAGGGATGAGTTAGCGAACCTAGGGCCATGTACAAGATCAATATAAGTTGTGCAATTGTTACTTGGTTCGCTTACGCCATCCCTGTAGAAACTTATGAGGCCGCAATCTTTATTCTACATTCATAGAACTATGATATTTGAATTATCTATTCCATTCATTCATAGTGTATAAGAATTACATCTCAGTTTGTCACCGAGGCCGATGATTGAAATTTGCCCCAAAAGAGTTCAAGGGGAGACACATAGGATGGTGTCGTGTTTTAGGGATGGGTTGGTGAACCTGAGGCAGCAATGCACACACACAATATAGGTTTTGTTGTTGGTACTTTGGTTCGCCAACTCCATCTCTGAAACAAATTATGAGGCCTAGATTTATTCTCATATGGAACTACATATATAATCCTTGAATTGTTTCTGATCTTTTAATGATTGGAATGATGCATATGTACATGAATGGTTTTGATCATAAGTATTTTTAACACTTGAAGATCAATTGTTTGGTTTTTTATTTATAATTACAATATTTAGGCTTGTTTTTGTACCTGACTATGTATATCACTGAATATTGTTTTGTACGATTACATTTCAATTTCTTGAGTTGTAATACAAATCAATCATATGTATGAGTTCTAAGTTATGTTCTTAGAAATCAACAGGGGGATGATGATGAAGTGGACGATAGCAAGGTATCTAGGGACAATAAGAGCCGCTACGTGCGGAGGCGGTTATGGTGTGGGCTAATCTGTTTCCATCGTAGGGGGAAACTGTTTTGCCTATTCTGTGGCAGAGCAATCAACATTGACCTCGACAGCATGATCCAGCACGCGGATGGTGTTGCCACAGGGGGAGGCAGAAGCCATAGGCCGATACACCTTGGCGCGGCACGCAGCCTTTGGCAAATTCCTCCAAGATTATCTCAGGACTGGCCTGCATCCCATCTACTAGGAGGTCCCTGCCTCCTGCTAATGCCCCTGCCCTGCTAGGCGTCTCCGTGTCATGGCCTCCTGCTGCCGCCCTTCTTTTATTTTGTTCTAGTTAATTATTACCTGTGTGTGGCATGTAAGACAATATATCCATGGTGTCTCTGGTGAACCTTCTATATTAATCTACTCCTTTATATGGAGTGCCTTAAATTTTCTAGTGTTCAATTATATTTACTGATCATGCTCATGCACACTACAAAATATTTCTAGTGCTCGATTATATTATTATTGGCAAGAAATACATCATCAAGTTAAATTGGTTGAAATTTTGTATTGAAGTAACTAAATATATCAAACACATAATAAACTTGAAACTAAAATCTAGTTCAAACACATAATGTATCACCACCACTTGTTGTCGTCCTTGACTTGCTTCTCTTCAACCGCTTGATGTCGCCACCGTCCCAAGATCCCTGCTCATCCTGAAACCGCTTTCTGTCCTCCTCGCGCTTCTTCTACAGGGCTAGCTTGCAACCAGGGCATAGATCTCTCACGAAAAACCCCGCCTTAACCATCCCATTTTTCATGGTAATGAGCTTACTGTACAACTCGTACGTCTCTGGCTGCATACTCGAGGCGCACCTGGCTCACCGGCTTCCACTCCTAGTAGTCGTGATTGAGTCACTTCAATTTCTTCAGTTTTTCATAGGATTTATCGATGATTTCCGGTGCCAGATCACCCATGCCATCCTTCGCTGGGTATGGTTTGATCTTGTACAGATTTTGGATGTCGATGTGGTGCCCATCTGGGATTTTTATCAACGCACGAGAAAGCATAATTGTGTGATTTGTCATATCCACGCTAGTGAAAGTTATCCCTTTCCTACACAAGAACTCGACCAGAGCCGGACAATGCATCTCAGTTGGTTTCCTCCTGCACTTAGATGGTTTTAGGGATGTAAGGGAACAAGGGATGTAGAAGTGGTGATCTCAAATTTAAATTTCACATACCTGTAGAAGTGGTAAACGAGGACCTCCTCATGTATGGCCATTTGCACGACAACGATCTCTTGAGGAGGATTTTTTCGCTTATTTGCACGGGTGTACTCCAAGTCTATCCCCACAAACATGTGCTTCTCTTTCTCAAGCAATTGATCAAACCTGGCAAGAGTTGTCTCCACAGTCGCTTCATCATTTGTGTACACCACTGTCAAAGTCGTGGTGCCATGGGCAGGGACCAAGTGGGTCTCTGTTGTGTGTTTCCCATTGTCAATGCCTGCAAGGAAATGGGTGAAAGGAAATGCCTGCAAAGAACTGCCTGCGAGAGGAAGAAGAAGATGAACAAACGGTTCCAGAACAGAGGAAGAAGAAGCGTTGTAGCATCCCAATTGTCTAACAATTGCAATGCTACTAGCCTAGTCTATATATATGCTACTTCCTACATATAATTGTTGCATCATAATTATATCATGCTCATGTCGTCATGCCACCTTGCATTTGAGCATCATATAAAACCCTTTTCATTTGGTTCTTATCTCATATGCATTATTAATTGTATTTGGCTCTTGATATATTGTATTTGGTTCTTAATAAATGCTTGATGCCCAAGTTGAGTTGGGAGAATATCTTTTATTCCACTCCACCACCTTTTCCTTGTCACAACCTTATAATTCCACCATCCTAATTATCCATGAGATTTTACACTTTTCCTTTGGCATTTAAATCTAGCTCATGTGGGTTGGGATGGATCCACTTCTATCTTCCACATGTTCCCATATATGCACCATATTGTTTTCACATTATGGATATATGAGGAGCCACATGGCCACCTTTGCATGCTATATGAGTGGTACCCCTTTTTCAAGCTTCCATATGGGTTGATTTTGAGTGAATGCTCATGTTGGAATATTTTTGAGGATGTTATGCACCTAGTGGAATACATACACTAGCTTGTCACATTTATGTTCAAACATGAGCATATGCCATCTAATCCACATGGGACATCCATCTCCTTTCTTTTGGGCTTGGCCTTAGCTCCATATGTTGGAATGCATGTGTATAAATGCCATGATTATTATTTTGTTTTCACAAGATTAGACATGGCATTTAATGCTCATGCATGGGCCATGCAACCATCAACATCATACTATTCTTTTGGGTTTTAGTTGGATTTTTATTGGATCATGGTCCTTTGGGAATCAATTCTTGTTGGCTCTATTCTTTTTACTCTGCCCTAAACCCTCACCATCTTGATCTTTTCTCTCCTTGCCATGTGCACCTAAAATCCTAAACACCTTATGTCTCCCTCTCTTGTGTTTTTCTTCACCATCACCATGTGTCAGTCAAATCTCACCCCTCACCCCATCTCCTTACTTCATGCTTGATCTTGTCTTGTCCATGCTCATACCCTAATCACCACCACACCCCACTTTAATCTAAACCCTAACCCTCCTCCCTACCCTAACCTCACCACCACCTTGTTCTCACCATACCGAGCATCCCCCTAGCTGGCCTCTCTCTTCCTCTCTCTCTCTGCCAACCAGGACCCACCCCATCTACCCTAACCTAACCGAGCTACCCCAACCCTAGCTCAACACCAGCTACCCGAGCCTCCCCTCTCGGCCTCCCTCTTATTATCTCGCTGGACCAGAGCCCCACCGAGCCCCTTCTCCTCTTCCTGGCCCCATCTGCAGCTGCAGCTACCTGCCTGGCCCTGCCCACGCCGAGCATGTGAGGGAGAAAGTAAAAAAGGTGGCCGAACCCATCTTTTCCTCCACCGAGCTACCCCACGGCACCCCTCTCCTCTCCTGTCCATATCTACTCCTCCACGTCTCCTATGCCGTGCCCCAGATCTACCCCGGGCCTCTGCGCCGCAGCCCTACCCCAGCTACCCCCTGTTCCACGTCTTCTCCAACTCCGTCCGCCACCCTCGGCTTCGGCTTCCACCTACAGATCGAGGAGGCGGGCGTGGCGTCGTGGTTGTCGAGGAAGACTGCGAGGCCCCTGGCAACGTCCGTCTGCACTTAGCCGAGGAGGAGACAATCCCCTGCACTGCTGCACATCAACGGCCACCGAAACCCTAACTCCGACCGGTGTCTGCATCGTCGCCGCTCTGCTGCTCCCTGTCCCGATCCGAGCCCGCCGACCACTCCTCGGTGAGCCAACCTCCCTCCCTGACACCTCCCTTTTCTCCTTGGTCGTCCGTGATCGTCGGACCACACGTCGAGCATGCTCTGTGCGCCGGCGTGCACGAGCTTCTGCATGTCATCACGCCCCGTAGAAGCATATCTAGCCGCCTAGCCGCCCCCTACCGGCAACCCCACCCTACCGCAGCGGCTCCGCCCCTCTGTGCGCGCGCTGCAGGTCGCGGGTTCGATCCCCGCGCCGTGCACCGTCCCCTGTCGAACACCGACCCGTCGTCAGACCAGAGAAGAAAAACAGTAGCAGCTGCGCACTTTGCACAAACCCCCCCACCTTTTTACTCTCTCAACCCGCGCTCCCCTCAGGCCCCACCTGTCTGTCTCGTGGGCTAGGTAAGTTCGCGGTGAGAAAAGCTTTTGCGCGCCGTTTACGCCCAGTCAGCATCGGCCCACCTTTCTGTGGCTATGGCTAGGAGTGGCTGAGTATAAAAAGCTTTTCCGTTTTTCTGTTTAAATAAAAACAATTCCAGAAAATGTTTAAATACAAATTTAAATCTGTTTTTAAGAACTTTTGAATTATAATTCCAAATATTACATATAATATATGTTTTTGAATCAGAAAAATGTGAGGAATTAAAATATGACTTTCAAAATATTATTTGAGCACTTTAAATTTTCGAGCTAATTAAAATTACAATAAAATGCCCTTTTCTTAATTAATTAATAACTTTAGTTCTACAACTCCAAATTTGACAAATAATATGTCCAAATCGAACAGCGCGACGAGCCCGTTCTAACTATGCATTCCATGTGATGAATTGAAGCATGAATCATGTCATTATTAAAAATCAGAACTGTTTATGGCAATAAAACTTGACCAAATAAATAATAAAATGCTTTATTCTTGTACCCCACACCTCACCATGCCATGCTACAGTAATGCCATATAAATTGTGCATCATTACTCATGGCATGCTTGTTTGCTTATCGCATTTTAATTCGTACGATTGTGCACTTTATTTATGTTGGCCCTTGTTTGTTTGGTTCTTCTTCGGATAGACGCCCAGCAGGAGTATTATCAGGAATCACAGGAGTTCTACCCAGATCCATCTCTCGCTTCAACTGAGCTACCAGGCAAGCACTACCACATGCTTGCATACATATAGTACCTATTGCCTCTATCTTATTCTTGCATCATGGAGTCGCGATTGCATTAAATTGAATCCCAAGTACTGCATAGCCTTTACTTTTAAACCCCACCAAAGCTTGTTCCTCCATCCCATGAGCCATTACTATAGGAGTTTTTTGAGCCATGCGAGTCGTATAATAGCATGTGTAGGGTATGTGAGTGTCTGATGGATAACGAGGTACTAAATAACTTAACTTGAGTAGTAATGGGATAACTAATGAAAGAGGCATCGGTGAGCAATATCTGCTATTTGGTTTTTCATGCTCACTTGTGTCCCGTAGGACCTTGAGTACTTGATTCCTGTTCCTTGACTATTCGCACTATCCACATCCGGGAGGCCTTATGGACCCCCCTGAGCCAGAGCTTAATTCATTCCTATTTCTTGGGGCCACAATTAGTTTGGGGTTTTATTACTATCCTGTACTTGTGCCATGCTTACTGTGTTATTTAAGATTGTGCGTGGAGCACCTGTACTATTTTGGATCGCGCCACGTTTTTGCGGTACCGACAAGCCCAGTCATATTTTCGGGTTCCTAGTCGTTTACAGCCATCATCGCAAACCCTGGGTCCGTTCCGGAGCCGGCCAACTTTGTTGCGGGTAGCTTAGTGGGGTGGCCCCCTGAAATATTTATGAATCCTGTGATCGCTTTGTTGTGAATGCCTCGTTGGGTTTTGAGTTGGTTTTTCCGAGGTTGATGGAGTGTGTGTTGCTATTTGTGCACCCCTGCAGGGTAAATCTTTCTGAAAGCCGTGTTCGCGGTTATGGACGACTTGGAGCACAGTTTCTCGATCATAGACAAGTATAATTAAAGTACCGCTTTTAATTTGAATAATTATCTGACTAGTAAATAGTGCAATACTCATGGAATGGTTAATAAAACTGCCAACTGATGGGTTGTTCGTCCGGTTTCTCGTTGGTAAGCGAGAAGGAGGATGGATCTATTAATTACATTGTTATAACTATTGTTACTAACTAACGGACATCCGCCTATCAATGGTTAGGCGGATGGTTAGCGAGTATCGATAGGCTTGTTAGTTATTATCTTTTGCTGCAATTGCGTCGCCCCAGATATATGTCCCCTTTAGAGGCATAAAGACTTGCTAAGTACCCCTAGGTCTCACACGATAAATTGTTTGATTCAGATGAACAGGTGCATTCTCAAGATGGATACTGGGTGGAGGAGACAGATGATGTTGGCAACGATCACTCGGTGTAGAGATTCCGGGTATGGGGATCCGTGAGATCTGTGGGCGGGATGTGTTTATTTATGTGGTCTCTTATGCCGATTTGCTTCTTATCCGTACTTGGATCTTGTTTTCCGCTTCCGCCTGATACTCTGATGTTTGATGTATGAGGAGCTATCCTAAACTATTATCTCTATCTAGGATATTTGGATCTTGCCGTATGGCGTTGCAATATTTCTATTTCTTCTAGATGGAATGGCTCTGTGAACAGTAGTATGCTGGCTTGCATACATACTCACTTGTGTATGTAGTTGATCCCTTCGCCTGCCGATTACGCCGCTCGTTCTTGTCCCGATGTTCTGGAAGTGGTTAGGATGGCCGACAGGTTTACCTGTGAGTGGCCCCTAGGCCCCACCGTACTATTTTAACCACTTTCGTTCATCCAGGCATGCAACTTAGAGCGTAATTCACCGAGGTAGTTACAATTGGTATCAGAGCCATCCCGTCCTTCAGGGTCTCAGCCAAATGGTCGTTGTCAGTCTAGCAAATATTTTTGGTAGCTATGTATACTAGGGAAAAACAAAACGTGAGAGTAGGACTGGTTCCACTTTTCTTCTTACCCACCCACCCAACCTTTTCTGGTAAGGAAGTGTAACGTTTTCAATCCTCTTCTAAAATTCAAACTAGGATTCACGTGTTCTGGGTTCCGTAGTGCCATAGGTTGTGTCTGTGTGTGTGTAATTCCTTGTCTATATGTTGCATCCAAATGTTATCACTATCTACCTTTTGGTTATCAACTGTTGGTACATTCCATACCGACATGCCTTTCTAAACCAACGAGATCTGTCTTACTCTTTGTTATCCGATGCTATCTTGTTAAGGGTGTTCTTCCTTCCAGCATGCTTTCACAGAATGTGGAATTGCTAATCTCTATCTAATAAGTGGTTTTGCCCATCTATTGGTATTTTAATGCCGAAAAATGCGGGAAATTTATCTTTGATACATCTATGTTTCCACACTCCTCTTCAGTCCTATGTGAAACATTATATATCTTCCTTTTTATCGGCATGTTCATGCTAACTCATTCTTTTGTCACCGCCGCTTGATCCTGGAGTTTTACTTCATTTTTCAAAATCTACTGGGCTAAATACATAACGTGTGTCGATCCGATGCTTGTGATTATAATTTGGTTCTCGGCATAGCTATATGAGACTTTTCATGAGTGGAGTATGGTTAATGCTGTCCATTTCATCCTCCAAATGATGGCGTATATCTCCTATGATTTGAGTTATACCGTGATCATATCTTTTGTCAATCCGGAGTTTTTCTTAAGGCACTGCGGTGGTCTATCCGCTATTCGTCATGCTTCACATGCTTTTTGAACTCCATATCTGCAAAATCCTCTTGGATACGAGGGAATTTCATCTTTTCATCTCTGATAACTTTGCTTAATGTATGAGTTATCATCGCTTCTTATCCGATATCTCTTCATGTAACCAGTGATTCGATCGACAATGTGAACAAGACGGCATCTCTTTTCTTTCCCAAAGTACCAGATAATCTATTCTGCCAGTGCATCTTCTTCAACATGAATCCTTGCTCGTAAAGTTGATCTTTCAAAGAGCGTTGAGCTCAGGAAGTGTTTCGAGCATTTGTTCGTTTCCCCCGTATGTTGAACCGATATTCTTGGAATATCTTGTTAATCCATGGTGGTATATCTTGACGATATGCTCACCTATTCTATATCAATGGAATAACATGAAGAAAACATTCTTATCATCCTCTCAGGCTTCATGAACACTGCCTGTGTGCAAAGTTCTCAGAGTGTGAATCCTGACTTTTGAAGTCACCTATCTCAACCACGTCCTTCTGTTAAATACATTGCTACAATTCTGGAACCAGCAAGCCCATTGTTAATTCCATCCTTCATCTTCAATCAAACCCGGAGTTTTTCCTTGTGACGAGTTATCATCGTCGTTCCGCTGAAGATTTCCTCAAGACTGCTAAATCTCTCGCAATCATTTCAAGAAGAACATGGAGTTCTTTTCACCTCTGTCTCGCCAAGTAATCTTTTGAAACCCTCTCGTTCTATCGTCTATGCTCAATCCACCGGAGGCCATGAAGACTTTCAGATATTTCGTAATCCATCTGTTCAAGCTGGTGCTATCTTTTCTCTACCTGTTGAATCTTGCAGCTATTCTCCATAATCTTCCTTCATATCTTTTCGGTGGCTTGGTACTTTCGACACGACGACAACATCATCACCCTTATCTATCTGGGATCCGGCGAATCATTTGCATCATATCTTTGTTTTCTTACGGAGTTCCACGAGTTCTTTTTGTCAAGATCTTGAGTATGTCTTTGGGAGTTGGGTTACATGATTTTCTTATTCATGTACGGAGTAATGCTTTGGGTGCGGGATGGAGTAGCTACCATACCACTACTCTTATCATTCGCTCTTCTACATTGAATTGGTGAATTAATGCAATTTCACTCATTCCACGGAAGTTAGAAGTGGCCTTTATCCCTCGATACTTTTACTTCCGTCCTTGTTTTCCGGAGTGCTCTCTCGAAGAAAGTAATCAATAATATCTTGTTGTTGATCTCGCCCTTTCTACATGGAGCAAAATCTTCAATTATCTTGTGGGAACAAAAGAAAACTCTTTTCTGTCCTGGTCTTTCTACCGGTGCTCGACATTCCAAACAAGATGAAAGGAAACTATCTCTCTCTTTGTTTCATCAATTCTTTTTCTGTGGTAAACCCAATTATGGTTGATGCCATCAGCCGCAAATCTATTGAGTTATCCTCAAAGTTAAAGAAAGCAATAAGTATCTCTACAATAAACTCCAGATCCTCCATATTGTTCTCTTCTCGGGATTCCAACATAATCTAGCATCACCTCCTTGTCTATAAGTTATATCCGTGCACCTCAATTGCGTGATCCTTTGGTTCTTACCGGCGCAACAAGAATATAATCCGACAATGTCTAACTCAATCTTTTCGTTGATATCAAGGAACTCTATTATTTGAAGGCAATATTGTTCTAGACTTCAATTCTCAAATCCGAGGGAAGAAACAATGCTATTTTCATAGTGGTATCTAACTTCTCCAAAGTAGCTCTTTCTTCCGGCGAGGCAAAGAATCATCGTCATGTGCATCTGTTGATCTCTATTCCTAACGGTGTGTCTTTCTTTCTCCATGATACATCGGCCTTCCTTATTCTTTCAAGTGTTTCTATTCTTTATCATGTTTCCTAATGTTCATCCTATCCTTCTTGTCTCACGACAATCCTTCAATTCTTCTAACCCTTTGTTTCTTGAAGCAAACGCAGACTCGCAACAAGTCTAGCAAGTGTTTGCAAGGTGTAGTGGTCGCACCATTCCGTTGTTCATCATCTTGGGAACGCAAGGATCACCTTCGTTCTGGACACCCGCCTCTCCTTGTGTTGTTTTCTTTTTCCTAGGAATCTCAGGGCGAGATTCTTGTTTAGTGGGGGAGAGTTGTAGCATCCCAATTGTCGAACAATTGCAATGCTACTAGCCTAGTCTATATATTGCTACTTCCTACATATAATTGTTGCATCATAATTATATCATGCTCATGTCATCATGCCACCTTGCATTTGACCATCATATAAAACCCTTTTCATTTGGTTCTTATCTCATATGCATTATTAATTGTATTTGGCTCTTGATATATTGTATTTGGTTCTTGATAAATGCTTGATGCCCAAGTTGAGTTGGGGGCATATCTTTTATTCCACTCCACCACCTTTTCCTTGTCACCACCTTATAATTCCACCATCCTAATTATCCATGAGATTTTACACTTTTCCTTTGGCATTTAAATCTAGCTCATGTGGGTTGGGATGGATCCACTTCTATCTTCCACATGTTCCCATATATGCACCATATTGTTTTCACATTATGGATATATGAGGAGCCACATGTCCACCTTTGCATGCTATATGAGTGGTACCCCTTTTTCAAGCTTCCATATGGGTTGATTTTGAGTGAATGCTCATGTTGGAATATTTCTGAGGATATTATGCACCTAGTGGAATACACACACTAGCTTGTCCCATTTATGTTCAAACATGAGCATATGCCATCTACTCCACATGGGACATCCATCTCCTTTCTTTTGGGCTTGGCCTTAGCTCCATATGTTGGAATGCATGTGTATAAATGCCATGATTATTATTTTGTTTTCACAAGATTAGACATGGCATTTAATGCTCATGCATGGGCCATGCAACCATCACCATCATACTATTCTTTTGGGTTTTACTTGGATTTTTAGTGGATCATGGTCCTTTGAGAATCAATTCTTGTTGGCTCTATTCTTTTTGCTCTGCCCTAAACCCTCACCATCTTGATCTTTTCTATCCTTGCCATGTGCACCTAAAATCCTAAACACCTTATCTCTCTCTCTCTCTCTCTTGTGTTTTTCTTCAGCATCACCATGTGTCAATCAAATCTCACCCCTCACCCCATATCCTTACTTCATGCTTGATCTTGACTTGTCCATGCTCATACCCTAATCAACACCACACCCCACTTTAATCTAAACCCTAACCCTCCTCCCTACCCTAAATCTAACCTCACCACCACCTTGTTCTCACCATACCGAGCATCCCCCTAGCTGGCCTCTCTCTTGCTCTCTCTCTGCCAACCAGAACCCACCCCATCTACCCTAGCCTAACTGAGCTACCCCAACCCTAGCTCGACACCAGCTACCCGAGCCTCCCATCTCGGCCTCCCTCTTATTATCTCGTTGGACCAGAGCCCCACCGAGCCCCTTCTCCTCTTCCTGGCCCCATCTGCAGCCGCAGCTACCTGCCTGGCCCTGCCCACGCCGAGCACGTGAGGGAGAAAGTAAAAAGGTGGCCGAAGCCATCTTTTCCTCCACCGAGCTACCCCACGGCACCCCTCTCCTCTCCTGTCCATATCTACTCCTCCACGTCTCCTCTGCCGTGCCCCAGATCTACCCCGGGGCTCTGCGCCGCAGCCCTACCCCAGCTACCCCCTGTTCCACGTCTTCTCCAACTCCGGCCACCACCCTCGGCTTCGGCTTCCACCTACAGATCGAGGAGGCGGGCGTGGCGTCATGGTTGTCGAGGAAGACTGCGAGGCCCCTGGCAACGTCCCTGTGCACTTAGCCGAGGAGGAGACAATCCCCTGCACTGCTGCACATCAACGGCACCGAAGCCCTAACTCCGACCGGCATCTGCATCGTCGCCGCTCTGCTGCTCCCTGTCCCGATCCGAGCCCGCCGACCACTCCTCGGTGAGCCAACCTCCCTGACACCTCCCTTTTCTCCTTGGTCGTCCGTGATCGTCGGACCACACGTCGAGCATGCTCTGTGCGCCGGCGTGCACGAGCTTCTGCATGTCATCACGCCCCGTAGAAGCATATCTAGCCGCCTAGCCGCCCCCTACCGGCAACCCCACCCTACCGCAGCGGCTCCGCCCCTCTGTGCGCGCGCTGCAGGTCGCGGGTTCGATCCCCGCGCCGTGCACCGTCCCCTGTCGAACACCGACCCGTCGTCAGACCAGAGAAGAAAAACAGTAGCAGCTGCGCACTTTGCACAAACCCCCCCACCTTTTTACTCTCTCAACCCGCGCTCCCCTCAGGCCCCACCTGTCTGTCTCGTGGGCTAGGTAAGTTCGCGGTGAGAAAAGCTTTTGCGCGCCGTTTACGCCCAGTCAGCATCGGCCCACCTTTCTGTGGCTATGGCTAGGAGTGGCTGAGTATAAAAAGCTTTTCCGTTTTTCTGTTTAAATAAAAACAATTCCAGAAAATGTTTAAATACAAATTTAAATCTGTTTTTAAGAACTTTTGAATTATAATTCCAAATATTACATATAATATATGTTTTTGAATCAGAAAAATGCGAGGAATTAAAATATGACTTTCAAAATATTATTTGAGCACTTTAAATTTTCGAGCTAATTAAAATTACAATAAAATGCCCTTTTCTTAATTAATTAATAACTTTAGTTCTACAACTCCAAATTTGACAAATAATATGTCCAAATCGAACAGCGCGACGAGCCCGTTCTAACTATGCATTCCATTTGATGAATTGAAGCATGCATCATGTCATTATTAAAAATCAGAACTGTTTATGGCAATAAAACTTGACCAAATAAATAATAAAATGCTTTATTCTTGTACCCCACACCTCACCATGCCATGCTACAGTAATGCCATATAAATTGTGCATCATTCCTCATGGCATGCTTGTTTGCTTGTCGCATTTTAATTCGTACGATTGTGCACTTTATTTATGTTGGCCCTTGTTTGTTTGGTTCTTCTTCGGATAGACGCCCAGCAGGAGAATTATCAGGAATCACAGGAGTTCTACCCAGATCCATCTCTCTCTTCAACTAAGCTACCAGGCAAGCACCTCCACATGCTTGCATACATATAGTACCTATTGCCTCTATCTTATTCTTGCATCATGGAGTCGCGATTGCATTAAATTGAATCCTAAGTACTGCATAGCCTCCATCCCATGAGCCATTACTACAGGAGTTGTTTGAGCCATGCGAGTCGTAGAACAACATGTGTAGGGTATGTGAGTGTCTGATGGATAACGAGGTACTAAATAACTTAACTTGAGTAGTAATGGGATAACTAATGAAAGAGGCACCAGTGAGCAATATCTGCTATTTGGTTTTTCATGCTCACTTGTGTCCGGTAGGACCCCGAGTACTTGATTCCTGTTCCTTGACTATTCGCACTATCCACATCCGGGAGGCCTTATGGACCCCCCTGAGCCAGATCTTGATTCATTCCTATTTCTTGGGGCCACAATTAGTTTGGGGTTTTATTACTATCCTGTACTTGTGCCATGTTTACTGTGTTATTTAAGATTGTGCGTGGAGCACCTGTACTATTTTGGATCGCGCCACGTTTTTGCAGTATCGACAAGCCCAGTCATATTTTCGGGTTCCCAGTCGTTTACAGCCGTCGTCGCAAACCCTGGGTCCGTTCCGGAGTCGGCCAACTTCGTTGCGGGTAGCTTAGTGGGGTGGCCCCCTGAAATATTTCTGAATCCTGTGCTCGCTTTGTCGTGAATGCCTCGTTGGGTTTTGAGTTGGTTTTTCCGAGGTTGATAGAGTGTGTGTTGCTATTTGTGCACCCCTGCAGGGTAAGTCTTTCTGAAAGACGTGTCCACGGTTATGGACGACTTGGAGCACAGTTTCTCGATCATAGACAAGTATAATTAAAGTATTGCTTTTAATTTGACTAATTATCTGACTAGTAAATAGTGCAATACTCATGGAATGGTTAATAAAACTGCCAACTGATGGGCTGTTCGTCCGCTTTCTCGTTGGTAAGCGAGAAGGAGGATGGATCTGTTAATTACACTGTTATAACTGTTGTTACTAATTAACGGACATCCGCCTATCAATCGTTAGGCGGATGGTTAGCGAGTATCGATAGGCTTGTTAGTTATTATCTTTTGCTGCAATTGCGTTGCCCCAGATATATGTCTCCTTTAGAGGCATAAAGACTTGCTGAGTACCCCTAGGGTCTCACACGATAAATTGTTTGATTCAGATGAACAGGTGTATTCGCAAGATGGATACTGGGTGGAGGAGACAAATGATGTTGGCAACAATCACTCGGTGTAGAGATTCCGGGGATGGGGATCCGTGAGATCTGTGGGCGGGATGTGTTTATTTATGTGGCCTCTTATGCCAATTTGCTTCTTATCCATACTCGGATCTTGTTTTCCGCTTCCGCCTGATACTCTGATGTTTGATGTATGAGGAGCTATCCTAAACTATTATCTCTATCTAGGATATTTGGATCTTGCCGTATGGCGTTGCAATATTTCTATTTCTTCTAGATGGAATGGGTCGGTGAACAGTTGTATGGTGGCTTGCATACATACTCACTTGTGTATGTAGTTGATCCCTTCGCCTGTCGATTACGCCGCTCGTTCTTGTCCCGATGTTCTGGAAGTGGTTAGGACGGCCGACAGGTCTACCTGTGAGTGGCCCCTGGGCCCCACCATACTATTTTAACCACTTTCGTTCATCCAGGCGTGCAACTTAGAGCGTAATTCACCGAGGTAGTTACAAGCGCCCAGGAAAAACTGCAGAGGAATGACTGAGGAAGAGGAATGGCTGTAGAAGAAACGTGGTAACTACAACTTTTGGTTCGAGAACTCCCCGTGGTTACGTGGAGATTGTGGCAGTGCCGCCAGTTCAACAAGTGGGGTCAGTTCCTGCGAGAATATGGAATTAGCTGTGCATTTTTCTATGCGGGAAATTGAGAGAAATCATTTATATTTTGTCTTTCATAATTAAACACAATGAAGTTGGTACAACCCAAGAGATTTGAACAAAAGAGATTTGCTAGTTTAACATACAACAACACAAAAGTTTCTGAGCATGTATTCTTGAAATTTAAATTCTGATGATTTATTCAGAAGTTCTGAGCTACAACCGACATTACAGAGCCAAAGCTCTCGTCTTCGTCCTCCTCGTGCTGCTCGTCGTTGTCGTTTTCCGCATCCTCTTGTTTCCTCTGCCGGACCGGTGACCACCTCAATAATTAGCTTGATATAGTGCCTCATCACCTTCACTTGGACGACAAGCAGATCATCAAGGCAAATTCTATTTTTAACATAGAATTCAGCCCAGGGGTCGGTGAACTGAATGCAATTGTCATATACTTCCTATATGCGATATCGCCCCAAGATTTTCAGGCCTTTGTTACAATTATTCTTCATGCATACACAATAGAACCCTTACAGGTCCAACATGACAGAACTTGAGCTACCACAGAGACCTCGGCAAAGGTGGCAGAATTGGTGCGGGTGCAACCACAGCGACAACGAGCTCGGATTCTAGAGGACGAAAACAGAACCGAGCATTGTCGACACGCTGACAGATCTCACCGGGAACCAATTCTCGTCCCCGCACCGTGCCATGGGTGCGTCCATGATGAAGGCGAGCTCCGACTCAGGATGGGCAGGAGAGTAGGGGCGAGCAGGTTTGTCACGTCCCAGCTCCGCGCCATGGCCGCGACCACAGATTGCCGCTCCAGGGAAGAAGAAGACGCGTAATGGATGCATGCGCCAACGCTACAAGCCTACAGGGAGGACAACTGGGTCGAGCAGGTTCGTCCACGTCCCAGCTCCGCGCTATGGCTGCGATGCCCCACAGATTGCCGTTCCGGAGAAGAAGAAGATGCGTAATAGAATGCAGGTGCCAACGCTGCAAGCCTAATTGACACCTAAGCAACGGGAGCGACATAACGGCGAGAACTGATAGGGGGCCCAACTTGATGGCCGTTAGCCTGATTTTTTGTATTGAAACGTAAAGTTGAATTCGTGCCGAAAAAGACCCTCTGAGTATTTGGCACACAACTATAGTCATCCCGGCTGATTTCAGGGAACTAGGGTGCCGCGTTGCTTGGGCGACCCAACTTTCGGGCGGCAAAATGATATTCTCGTGGTGTGGGCCCCCTGTGGCCCATCTCCGCTTCCCCTTCTGGCTTCCTATGTCTTATGGAAAAATAGGATTTTCCATTTATTTTCCCAGATTTTCTGATCTTCACGATTTTGCCTCCAAACAACACCTTTTCCTTCAGAATCCTCACTGCAGCGGTCCATGCTCCAAAAGTCATCAACCATGCAAAAACAGATGAAATAACATAAGTATCATCTCACAATATGAAATATATCAATGAATAACAGTGAATTATGACATAGAATATTGATGCAAAATGGACGTATCAACTCCCTCCAAGTTTAGACTTCGCCTGTCCCCAAGTGAAACTGAGCTCAATAAACATGGCATTAGGTTTATGGAGTGAAGAGTCGATAAAAGAATACCGACAAGAAGCATCACATTCATCAATACATAGATCATAATAGAAGACAACTCACTATTATATAACTTAACTTGCAATAAGTAAAGGAAACACAATAAAGATACATAGAGTGAATCATAATTGGTAATGGAAAACTTGGCTCTTGGTCGAAGAATAGTTGATAATTTGCTGGAGTTCACAAATAACTGGTTTTCAATGATAGCTTTCAAAGTAGTAGACACCAAGATAAGAGCAATGTGCAAAACAAGGAACATAAGAAACATGATTGAATAAATCATCATATGAATGAATGAAACACAACAACTCAAAATACTTGCTGAGATAGAGAGGAATAGGTTTACTGACTCAACTAAGAAGTAAAACGAAAGGCCCTTCGCAGAGGGAAGCAGGGATTTCAAGTTTCAAAAAGAGCTCCCAAAAATTATGAACTTATTAGCTTTCAGTTCTCATTGCCCCTATCTTAGGCATCTTTAGGTGATTAAGGTTAAAGTGATCAAATATGAGGATATGCTTGACAAGTTGTAAATTGAAAATATCATGTCCCTTGAATACGAGGGCCTCTCCTCATGCTACTCAAGTTTAGTCACCGGTAAGTTCTTGTCATAGTAAGAACATGTGTATCATGGAGAACCGCCAACGGGGTACCCCTTGCCTGATGATACGGAAGAATGCCCATATCAAAATGACAAGGCAAGCAGATAACAAGCATCTCAACAATCTTCTTATTTACCATGGGAATATGGTGCTTTTTTCTCTCTTTCCTATTTTCTCATCTTTTTTTCTTTTCTCTTTTTCTCAATCTTTATCTCCTTTTTTATAAGAAGAATGCTTCATAGATGCTCGTTATGGTTACGCTGCAGGTTTCCACCATGACAACATGGATTAGACTAGCGCCCAGGCGTTTCTCTAACACACATGCATAACTCCATGGATTTACAAGCTCCCCTTTAATTTCACACCGACGACATCCATAGACAAAAGAACATGATATCAACTAGGTACAAAGTACTAGTGCAATGTTGAAAGCGTTCCCCATGACAGCATGGTTCTGCTAATTCACAACTTACAAAGTGCAAGCATATACGCAACATAGATGGGCACAATGGTTCAGGTTTATTAAGTGCAAGAAAGTAAAGTGTGCCATAAAGTTCGTGAGAGCTTTAATCACTAATCTTCACATGACAAGTTTAATTTGGAAGGTAGATAAAAACAAGAATTTACTTGGAATAAAAATAGTGCTAATAGGTAGGTATGGTGGACTCAAATGGCATAGGTTTTGGTTTAAGGAATGGATGCACGATAATAATTCCCTCTCAGTATAGGTTTTTTTGGCTAGCAAGGCTGGGTAGCAAGTATAAGAGATGAAGGAAACAAACAAACATACAAGTGATAAAAAACAAACATGCAATCTTCCTTGGAAGCACAAAAGATCTTAGCTAGAGAATACAAAACTTATGAGCAAATCAAGAAATAAAATGATGAAATTATATTTCTTTAAGAGTACTTTTGTCTTTTTCATTCAATTCTCAAAAATAGAGTTGCTACTGACCAAGCCAGGTTTGCCAAAACCAAATAAATTAACTCAATGATCCCAGAGTGATACCAATACTAACGACAAGATCAATCATATAACCATGAATTGAAAACTAATATAAGATATGCAAAAGAGTGAATGATAGAACTTCTCATTAAAATTCCATAACGGCAACTCACACCAAGGGATACATATCTAACGAGAGAGGGGACACTTCCATAATGCAAACCATCCTACATGATAACTTCTCTATTCATGATATGGCTCTACTAAAAGGGTAAAAACATAGAATATAGTGATATGATACCGCGACACTCCCCCAAGCTTGGAACAAACCAAGGGGATGCCAAACCTGATGACGAATTACTCCTTCGGTGGTGGTGGTATTCTCTCGATGAGCTCTTTGATCAGTTTCCCCAAGTCCTCAATCTCGAAGGTGAGATTACGAATCATTTGTGAGTTTTGCTCAATACGGCTCATGATCATGTCAGGTTGCGAATTCCAGCTCTTGCGATTCTTTCCCCACTCTACCTCCTTGAAGTCTTCTTTTCCTGCATGGCTAGAACGAGGCAAATCCCAATTGGAGGGTAATTTCTCCTTGGGCATATTCTGGTATTGATGCTCATGGATAAGGGTATGGAAAGGATTCTTGGTGCGTGGAGGAAGTGACCATGGATCTGAACAGTAACGAGTAGGCTTCCCTCCAATTGACATAGTCTTGGTAGGGTTTGCCACCACTCCAATGCTTGTAATGGTAGTGCCGGTGGGAAGATGTTGGCCTTGCTTTGTCTCCTCTTCACCTTCACTCTTGATCTCCTTCTCCTGCCCGAGGTCTTGGAGATATTCCTCCATAGGCTCCTTTCCCTTATCCTTGGCGGACACCATTGTGCCTCTAAACTTTCAATAATAGTTCCTGGCAGAAACAGATCAAAACAAAAACACGACAAGAACACGATATACGAACCTCGGGGGATCTGGGAGATTATATATTACAAAGTTTCACAATAAAAGGAAGGTACTAGGAGAAAACGAGTCGGAGACGGAGTCCGAGGTGGCCACACCACCTGGTGGCGCGGCCAGGGGTGGGCCCACGTCACAGGGTGGTGTGAGCCACCCTAGCTCCGTTTCGGTCCCTCTTTCGCTTCGTAGCTTTCCTTGTTGGCTAAAAACTGCAAAAATATAACTGGACAGATCTTTCGCGGAACTTTTCTTACCAGAATTGTTACCTATTTGAAAACAGACTCTGCAGGTCTCTGAATTTGGTATTTAGTAGATTCTTCTAGAGTCACCACTTGAATAACATCAATATCTTTATCTTCATACACTTATTGCTTGAGTCATGAAACCTTTCACTTCCTTACTACACCATTATCTTCAATAACCTGGAAATTTCTTTCACACAAAACTTCACACAGCTCTCATTAGCAACATTAGTATAAGTGAAATGATAAAACATTTTGAGTCCAATTTCAACTAAAAACCATCAAAATAAGAGATACTGTAGCAACTCCTTTCGAAAACCCAAAAAGAATTCAAAAAGGAAATCGAATAAAGAAGCAAACGCAAGAGTGGCAAAATATGTCAAAACAGACCAGCGGGTAAAGATGAATTTTTTCGTAAATCTTCTATTACTCAAATCAAAAAGTGAAAAACTAACGAAAGTTAAATAACAACCTGGGGCATAAGCACAAACAATTACAGCTCGATAAGACATACAGATATCTCTCACGAATTTTTACGGTGAATCACAAAAATCTGTTTCGGGACAGCAACTTCTCCAAATCTTACTTCTCTCTCATTAGAGGTTGATCTTGACACAAAAACCAAACAAAAGGATAAGGAGATGTTACTACCGAAGTAATAACTTCCAAGACTCAAAGAAAAACAAAAACAAACTGAAAACGTAATAAATTGGGTTGTCTCCCAAAAAGCTCTTTCTTTATAGCCATTAAGATGGGCATGATGATTTCAAAGATGCTCACATAGGAATATGAATTGAAGTGAAAGAGAGCATTAAGAAGAAAAAATACACACGTTTAAGTCTAACCCACTTCCTATGCAAGGGAATTTTGTAAACAAACAAGTTGTTGGAACCAGAAACCGGTAGCATAAGAAGGCAAAAGAAGTGCAACATAAAAACTTTCAGCATAAAATAGGGAAACTTGATATTATTGAGATGCATAAGAACACTTTTCCCGCTCTCATAGTAACTTTCAGTATCATGCATAAACTTAACAATATAACTATCACAAGGACCATTGTAACAATGATCACTTATTCTAACAGAAAACACAGGAATACTAGTTCTTATAACACTACTTTGTGAAGCAATATTAGGGATATCCTTACAAAGGATAGTGTGTCCCTCTTCCACATATTTAGTGACAAAGTCTTTCACATTTTCTATCATAGGTTCATCATCCATTTGTTTATCAGGTTCAACAGCTTTATTTGTACTTTCATTAACCATACTAGCTATCATAGAATGTTCCTTTATCTTAACTGGGAAATGCATTTTCTCAATGTAAGGTTCAAGTAAAACATGATTAGCAGTATAAACTTCAGTATTTCTTGCAGGAACACTTAGCAACATATTTATAAGGTTCATGATACTTGTTCCACTTATTTTTAGGCACTTCAATGTAAGAAGCAAAAGCCTTAAAATAAGTTGCAATAGCTTGAGAGTCTAGACCATAAGCATTTTTTATATTTTGAAAGTCATCAGTTCCCATAAAAGATTCAATGCATTCATAATCATAATTTATACATGACTTTCTTACTTTTTCATTGTCCCATGATTCAGCATTATCTTGAATATGGTCCAGGAGATCCCATATAGCTTCTTCTTCCATGCGAGTGAATGATCCAGCACAAGAAGCATCCAATAAATCCTTATCATGAAGAGAAAGCCTTGCATAAAATTTATTGATAATAATATTGTTGGGGAGCTCATGAATGGGACATTTGAGCATTAGTAACTTCAATCTCCCCCAAGCTTGAGCTATACTCTCTCCATCAAGAGGCCAAAAGTTGTATATTTGATTCCGATCTTTATGAATCTCACTAGGAGGATAAAACTTTGAATAAAAGAGAGGTACTATTTCCTCCCATTCAAGAGCTTGACCATTCTTCAGCAGCTTATACCAGTCCTCAGCACTTCCTTTCAGTGATAATGAGAATAACTTCTTCTTAAGTTGATCTGTAGTAATACCTGCACACTTGAACCACCCACATAATTCGTCTATAAAGAGCAAATGATCACCGGAATGTTCCATCCCCAACATAGTAGTTATCCATAACACGATCAATAATTCTCGTAGGTATTTTAAAAGTATCATTCTCAGCAGGTGGTGGTTCATCTACTACCTTAGTAGTGGTAGTAGCATTACGAAATAAGAAACTCTGTGAATTATCCATATTGAAAATAAAGCAACTAACAGAAGTAAACAATACTCACAGTAGAAGTTTCCTTTACCAGTTCCACTCTCCAATAGCGCTTCACTCCCCGGCAACGGTGCCACAAAATAGTCTTGATGAGCCACAAGTATAGGGGGTGTATCGTAGTATTTTCGATAAGTAAGAGTGTTGAACCCAATGAGGAGCAGAAGGTGCTGGCTAGTGGTATGGATCAAGAATTATCTGCAAATACTTAGCAAACGGATTTTTAGGGGTTTTTGATAATGCAAGTAAATAAAGTACGAGTAAACAAAAGACGATAAGAATAAATGCAGCAAGTGTCCCAATCCTTTATTTCGCAAAGGACAAGCCGGTTGTATTACTTAAGATGACCAAACGTTCTCGAGGACACACGGGAAGATTGTCAAGTACTTTCGCTTCATATAGTTGATTAATCTTCTTTAGCTTGCTAAGTGTTGTGTGGGTGTACCTGTGCTAATGTACCGACCTTCCTAGGACTACTACATACTTGTGATTATACCCCTTACAAACATCTGTAAGTACAAGAAAGTAATTAAGGTAGAAACCTAACCACAACTCTAAACTCTAAGACCCTGACGTCCCTTGTGCAATGGTTTCCTATAGTAGCCAAATACTATAGTAGCAACTATACACAATGCATTCCCCTAGGCCCATATAGGTGAAGTGTCATGTAGTCGACGTTCACATGACACCACTATAAGAAGTACACCACAACTTAAATATCAAACCATTGAATCTTTCTCAACACAACTCCACTACTAACAACATGACTTCTCCCATGTCCTGAAGAACAAAACGAACTACTCACAATACATCATATGGATCATGATCAGAGCTGAAATAATGATGTATAACAATCTGAACATAAACAATAATTCAATGGTTCCACTCAATAGCATCAACTACAAAGAGTAATCAACACCGGGAAAGTTTCCCCTAAGAACTATGCAAGATTCAACCCAATTGTTACAGTGGTATGGAGATGGTGATGATGGTGCTGGTGGTGATGATGGTGGTGATGATGATGATGGTCCTGATGAAGTCCAGCTTGATGGTGGCGTTGATGGCAACGATCTCCCCTCTCCGGGAAGGAATTCCCTCGGCAGAAATCTGTCTACCGGAGAGATCTTTCTCTCTCGGTTTTTTCTACCCCACAGAGGCGGCGGAATCTTTCGGTGGTCTCTCCCTGAGTCTTAGGGTTTCGGGAGGATAATATACGCCAGGGGGAGAGCCATGGGTGGACCAGGATGGCCACACCACCTGGTGGCGCGGCCTAGGCTGGCCCGCGCCAAGGGGTGGTGTGGGCCCCCTATGGCCCATCTCCGCTTCCCCTTCTGGCTTCCTTCGTCTTCTGGAAAAATAGGATTTTCCATGTATGTTCCCGGATTTTCTAACCTTCGCGAATTTTGCCTCCAAACAGCACCCTTTCCATCAGGATCCTGACTGCAGCGGTCCATGCTCAAAAAGTCATCAACCATGCAAAAACAGATGAAATAACATATGTATCATCTCTTAATATGAAATATATCAATGAATAACAGTGAATTATAATATAGAATAGTGATGCAAAATGGACGTATCAACTGCATGTGGAAATTGAAACGTGGCAAGTATATGGGCTCTAAAAAGACCCTGGCCCAAGTAATATTGACATGAACATTTAAGAAAAAGTAGAACGATATGTCTTAAAATTATGGATTATTAACTGGTTGTGGCACAACAAAATATCCTTCGTAAAGGCCTGAAAGCTTAAAGCAAAATAGGCCATATAAGGGGAAAGTCCAAAAAATTGTACTTTAAATAGGCTCCGACCTAGAAAGTTAAAAAGAACAAATTTTCGGTAGGCCCATTTCGATGGTTGAACTAGACTGGGCTGAATTTGTTGCCATGTAGGCTTGGCTTACGTGGACAGGCCAGATTACCGTGACAATTGGTTTTGGCCATGGATACTATGACCATCTATTTTGTTCATAGCAGTCCATGACCAATTCAAAAAAAGGTTGTGAGTTGTCTATAGTGATACTTGGATTTTCACCTATTGGCTTTGGTCATAGAAAGGTCATAGATGGACAACTATGACCTTTCTATGACCAATATTTGGGGTCACCAGTTAGCACATTTCTTGTAGTGACGGCAGGCCAAATAAAGAGGAAGGGAGGAGTGAGGGAGTAATAGATCATCACAACCATGAGCCTTGATGATGGAGGCCAGAGGTAGCAGGCTTCTTCGCTTCTGGCTCAAGCCATAGGTGTGCTTTGGCAAGAAGGGGTAGCCACAACAGTCGCCAGGTTCGGCTTAGATGACCTGACAGTCTTCTAGAGGGAAGCAGCAGACTACTGCTCCATCGTCTTCCCACTATGGAAGAACGAAGCTTCATCCTCTTCCTTCCCTCACCGCAATGGCTAGCCAAAGGAAGATAACTAGAGCAGCGAATCATCTGAAGGAGACAACAGTAAAATTTATAAAGGAGGTGGTGTCCTTCATCTTTGTCCCTAGCTTCACCCAAAGAAGCTCGAGCACGACAACGACGAACCATAAGACCTAGATCTAACTGCCATCTCCACTCTGAACTACGGGGAAGAAGCCCATAAATAACAAATTGCTAAAGAAACTTACCCTAACTACTCTGACAACTATCCATGTCCAACTCCGGTTGGCTATTCTAGCGGAAAGGACGCGGGACAGTCCTGCTCTCCGGCTTTATAAGATCAGATAATGTAGCAACATGAGAGCGGGGAGGGGAAATGAGGTATGGATCTTAGGGCAACTCCACTCGGGGCCCTAAAGCCCCCCCAAAGATCTATAGGCGTGTCGGCACCAAAATGGACGCCTAGCTGGCCCCCCAATTTTGTTTTGGCATCGGCGTGGCCCAACTAGTTATCCAGCGCCCCCAGGTCGAACCCAACCCATGGGTGGCTAGCGGGGGCGCTGGATGGACATGTTTTGGTGGGAAGGCGGGAAGGTAGAACGCATGCGAATGATTTGGTCATCTTGGGACAGCTTTTTATGTGGATGTGGACTGGCCGGTCCATATTCCTCCTCGCCTGTCACGCTGTGATTAATGGATTGAGATCCGCCGCAGCCTTGTAGTGATAGGCGGCCATCAGAAGCATCAACCCATCCTGTCATTGGGGCAATGGCGGGGTTAATGCGCCTCCACTGCTCTTCTCCCTCCCAACTATTTAAATGGCCTCATCTGCACCGTTCCTTGATACAACCAACTCTCCACCCGTAATCTTTCCATCCAAACCCAGGGCACACGCTCTCCTGGGTGCTCGACTAGATCGCTATTGGGAACTACCCATGTCTAACAATGTCACCGCTGCAACCGCAATAGCCCCTCTACGGGCTCTAGGCTTGGTCTCCGTGCTGCCAAGCGTCTAGTTCTTCCTCACACTCCTTGTCATCAAGGCCTTCATCGTCCTCGTCCCCGTCCCCGGTGAGGTACTCGCCGTAAGGATGATCTAGAGGACTACCCTCCTCCTCGCAAACACTCTGGCAGAAGCGTCATCATCCGTGATCGTTGTGTAGCACGCCTGCCCTCTCCATCCTGCGGTCGCCTCCGCCTCATCAAGCCCAAGTGGGAGGTGAAAGGAGTGGATGCCGCCACCGGAGTACAAGGTGTCCGCTCTCCAGCTCAAGAACTACGAGGACCCGAAGGAGTACCAGATACAACGCATGGCGGAGCGCGTCTCTTTTGAAGTCATGCCCCCGACGACGGATGAGATCGTGGAGGAGTGGTCCACGGCGAAGTATCATCACGAGCATTCTGAGCGCACACGCTGCCTTAGCATGTTTGTCGACCTAGAGGGTGACGACGAGGTCATTCCCGCGGATTGGCGCAGGTGTGGTGACCCACGCTAGGGCTTCAGCACCATGCCACCGCCAAATCAGGAGCCCACCAACAACGACGAGGACCTAATTTACGACGTGGCGACGATGTACTGTCGCCTTGGCCTAGGCGGGTGTGGCCGTGGATGCCAGTAGTTTATTTTTTTCTTGTTTGATTACATTTATTTAAACTACTAGATGTATTTATCTCCGTATATAGTATGGAGTAGTACTCCACCTGGATATGTATACCAATTGTTTGCCACCGGTTGAGGGATTTTCTCAACCCAATAAAACACATGTCGATCCCCTGCAACGAGGGGTATCATTCTGTCCACATCGACATGGTATCAGGGCCGCCATCTCTTCCCATTGTCTAGCTTAGATCAATCTCCACAAGAAAAAGCGAAGAACCTCAAAACCCTAGATCACTCCGATCACAATCTAGCGATTCCAACCATTCCTTCCCAACAACAATGTCATCTTCCTCTACATCGATGGTGACGGTGTTGGCGGTGGCCCTTGGTGCAACTCCAACAGACAAACTCACACGGGACAATTTCATCTTCTCAAAGATGCAAGTATTGCCCGCTCTACATGGTGCACACATCATGGGGCTGCTTGAAGGCTCCAATCGTGCTCCTGCAGAAAACCTGGAGGTTGAAGATGCTGACAAAAAGAAATATGTTATCCCCAATCCAGCCTATGAGGTTTGGCTTGTGCGCGATCAACAAGTTTTAAGTTACCTGATCAAATCAATCTCGCCCGATGTTCTATCATTGTTGATGCCGAGCATGCTTCAGATGTGTGGTCAACCCTAGCGGCAGAGTACACATCCCAGTCCAAGTCTCGCATCACATCCATCTGTGGTGCCCTCTCCAATACAAAGAAGCTCGATATGTCTGCGGAAAAATACATCAATAAGATGAAAAGCTTTGCCTCTAAACTTGCATATGCGGGTCAAGTCATTAATGATGATGAACTTAAAGAGTACATCCTCAATGGATTAAATGGTGAATATACCCCCTTGTTACTGCCATCAATGTTGTCCCAAGCACGACTCTCACCAACATGTGCTCCCAACTCACTTCTTATTATCGCTGCAAAAATATGTTGGCTGAAACTGGTTCACCAGCCTTTCAAACCTCTTCTAATGTTGCTCGTCGTGGTCCACCCCGCCCCAATAATCCCTGCCCCAACAACCGTCCTCCACAGCAGCCACGTGGATAGGAGTCCCATAGCCAGGACCAGTAGTATCACGGTGGACAAAAACACTATTGCCAGGAGCAGCCGTACGATGGTAATCGTGGTGGACAGGAACAATACTTACGTGATCAGAAGCGCTTCAACAATCAATTGTACCGTCCCCGCCAGGATCAGCAGTATCGAGGTGCGCCCAAGGGGTAGCGTGTACATGGTCGCACTCCCACTCCTTTTCAGCATGTTACATGCCAGATCTACAAAAAGTATGGACACCCTGCAAGTGCTTGTTGGTGGCGCTACTTGGACCGTGATGATGATGTTTCACGCCAAGATCAGTAGAGGGGTGCTTGTGGTGTTGACACCAATTGGTACATGGATACTAGAGCCACACATCATGTTGCTGGGGAATTGGACAAACTTCATGTCAGTGAGGATTACCATGGATGATATCATGTTCAGAATGCTGGTGGAACAGGTATGACAATTCATCACATTGGTCATTTGATATTGCATACCCCTCATAGTTCTCTTCATCTTTGTAATATACTCCATGTTTCAATTGCATCAAAAAATTAATGTATTCTTATAACCTTTCCCTAGATAATGATTTTTTTGAGTTTCACCCATTTTTCTTCTTGATTAAGGACCAGGCCACGCAGGAAATTCTATTTAGAGGGCCCTGCCATGGTGGTCTCTATCCTCCAATGCATACTTCCATGGGACCTCACAAGCATGCTTTCTGTTGGAATTTTGCCTAATAAAGGCCCAGCCCATTTATATTATTCAACAATTCCTGAAATCCTAGAGGCCCACTTGGCCCATTCATGCAAGGCAAAGAGGTGGGACAAGAGTTTAGTCCCACATTGCTAGTGGAGTGGAAGTTGGACCAGCTTATAAGGAGAGCTCTTCCACCACTTGTACGAGCTTGAGAAGAGAAGACATATACACGCGCGCTCCTCCTCCTCCTCCGCCGCCCGCCTCGCCACGTCTCGTCACGACGCGCGCGCGCGCGCCGCGGGTTGCGGGTTGCGGGAATGCCTCGAGCCGAGAGCTTCTCTTTCTTTTTGCCACGCATAAATGGATAATAATTTGAACAGTCTATGTGAGTGTATTTTTAATACGCACGAACTCAGTGGAGATTTAATTCGAGCTTAGTGGAGGTTGTTCGGCTTCGGTCAATGCCTGTTCGTTTCCTCTCCCGACGCCGACTGTTCGCCTGCCTACCCATGCGTATAAGAGTGAGAGGTCGCTCATCTCCTCAGACACACCCTGCGCCTCCAGTTTTAGAGCATTGCGCTGCTTAGATCTTCTCCATCCCGTCTTGCGGTGTGCATCGCGAGCTGGGACAGTAGGCCTCCAAGACCCCGCTGCTTCGAGTCCTGTACGGGAGAAGGGCAATAAGGTTTTTGGGGAGCGCTACCAGCGCGACTACTGCTTCATCACGGACCCCTTCACGGATAGCGACTGTAGCGACGACTTCTTCCACGATATCAACAACCTTTTCCTCGACAACATGGCTGACGACAGTGCCAACGCTAACGGGAACACGGGCGGTTCCTCTACCGTGATGTATATCATCTTTTGGTCATTTTCTATTAGTCTGCCTATGTTTTATCTGCCTTTTATTTTGGTTAAATCTCTTGGAAAATTGCTCTATTTCTCAACACTTTCATCGCCATCAAGCCTTCTTCATCCACTTGGCATTGCCGTCTAGGACATCCATCTTTGTTTATTGTTCAACAAGTTCTTAGGAAAAATAATATTGAGCATTCGCCTAAAATACATCCTTATGTTTGTGACCCATGTCAACAAGCCAAGAGCCATCAACCACCATATCCTATTTCCACTAGTGTGTCTATTGTTCCTTTGGAACAAATATTTTCTAATGTATGGGGTCTTGCTCCAGTCACTGTTGGCAAACACTCATAATATGTAAGCTTTGTTGATGATTATACCAAGTTTACTTGGATCTATTTTCTTAAAAAGCGTTCTAATGTCTATCAAGTCTTTCTCAATTTCCAACAACTTCTTGAATGAAAATTTAATCGCAAGATTATCACTATGCAGACTGATCAGGGTTGTGAATATGAAAAACTCCATGGTTTATTTCAAAAAGTAGGCATTACACATCACATATTTTTTCCTCATGTTCACTAGAAAAATGGCTCGGTCGACCGAAAACTATTGAGTTCACGGCATAGAAAACAAAAAATTCCTACGATGTGAACTACTAAGCATCAAGATCTATCTATATAGATAGAATCAACAGATGGATGTACATCCATAGTGAACATACCCTTGAAGAGCGACAAAGTGTAACGAGGTTGGACACATGGATGATGTAGTCGTTATCTTGCCGATCTCAAGATCATGAGGAAGTCCAACACTGCAACTCAGAGGCGCATCCGTGATCGCACGCATGTCCGGTCCTCTGACGACCTCCGCATCCTCGCTCTAGAGATGCAGCGGAAGCAGCAGCCCCTTTTAGACAAAGCCACCAGGAACATGTATCTCACTAATCCGAGACCATGGGGAAATAATTCTAGAGGGGGACAGAGAGATCCTTCACGAGGAAGTGTGAGATGAGAGGAGGGAGAGGGGACCTTTTATGGGGATAGGGGGACAACCCCCTCCCATGGACAGCGGCCATGAAAGTGCCCCCACCTCTTCCATCATTCATTTTGGTGGAGCTCCCACTCACATAAATATGCCTCCACACAAAATTCCACTCAACTCCATTAAGTTCCACCAAATTTAATGCAAGCTCTCATTTAATAAAGACTCTTTTATTTATTTTATTTAGGACGAAATCCCTTTGACCAAGCTAAATCCTGTTGGTTAGGCAAAGTCGGTGACCGGATCGGGCTTGCCACCACCTTTGGCTTTGGCCCTGGATCGGGGCAGCGCGCGACCTGGGCTGACCCTTGAGCCGGAATGGTGGTGTTGATAGCCGCAACCCGCACACACTCGGTCGCGGCTCCTGGGAATGTTCCTTCCCATCGCCAGAGTGGTTTGGGCAGAGGTCCTTCTTGGGGACACATGCTGACCCCGGCCCCGCGGCCGCCCCTAGCCTCTCTTAGCCGAGGGCGTCTCTTCTGCTGACTTCACCATGGCCTTGCCTTTTTCGGCGACTAAGAAGCACTTGGGTGCCATTAGGGGGATAAGCCCTCGTGCAAGTGCACCACCAGGGGGAAGGGGAGCAGTGGCGCAGGGAAGGGACCTCACACGTTCATGCCCCTGTATAAACGGGGTCAGTTGAAAACACGTATCACTGCCCTAGGCACACGATATAATTGTAGGTCCCCACGCGTTGTCGCATCATGGGAACAACTCCCAGTGCGGAAGCGGCATGCCTGAGATTCGCGGTTAAGAACTCACAGACGCTTCAACTCTATGGTCAAGATGGGGGTGTGGCAGGACCATGTCGACCGAGCAGGCATGGGGCCCACCAACCATCCTAGGCCACTTGCCCCTTCGAGCCCATCGAGGGACACGTGCGGTACAAATCCCCGAGTGCTACTATCGGGGCCCTGGCAACCAGAGTGCCATGTCCCGACAATTAGCAATCTCCAGTGCCTCAAAGTGATGTGCCTTCGAGAGGCTACACTACCTCCAAGTAAAAGCACCTTCAGGTGAACCCTTGCGAGGGTCCGCTTCACGAGGGGACACTCTCCCGAGGGGAACTCTCCCCCTGGAGGTGCCACCACAGAACCCATCTGTAGGTGCCCTGAAGAACATTCTGGTGCCTTTCAGTAAATTCACCAAGCGGTTAGTAGGCAAGACAGATCCTAACAAGGGGCATAGTGGCACCGCGTCCTTTGTTAGCCTCGGTAAAGGAAGGTCCGGTCTGCCCCTTTTTCTACGATGAAAGGATAGACAATCTCAACATGGAAGGCGCACCAGTTGTCGTTTGGGTGCTAGGAAGACAGTGAGTAGTGTCAGATGAAGAAAAACTAGGAAAAGGGAGGCTTCTTTACCAGCTGGCGGAGGTGCGCACGGAGTCCAAAAAATAGTCCACCAAAAAGTAGTTTGGTAGACCAAGACCCTGCAGGGCGGCACTGTGGTGACCCTCCCCGCCATGGACTAGGGGAAGAGGTCCGATGCCACCCTATATAAGGGACCCTCCTCCTACCTTAGAAGGTATCAATCCTTGAGATCTAAGACCCTAGACTTTCATCCTCCATTGTACCCTTGCGAAGCATGCGAGTAATACAACAAAGCAGGAGAAGGGTCTTTACCTCCTCACGAGGGTCCCTAACCTGGGTAAAAAACCATGGTGTTATCTCTCTGTCGTGCATTTGCTCCATCATCGCCACCGTCGCTGACTTCCTTTAGAATCGCATGTTTAGCTCCCTTATGAACCAAGGGATCATTGGACCCTACGAACCAAGGGATCATTGGACCGGTCTTGTACATAGCATAGCATACATTATAGAGACTATGGCTGAGGCATAGGGGATTTGGTGCGCCAGGTAGGGGGCTGAGGCGCTCTTTCAAGACTTTCGATGACATGTCATCCAGCAATAAGACACGCACCGAGCGAGCCCTCGGTCGCGCAGCAAGCAAGGCCCAGACGGAGGCGGCTCTTTAGCGCGCCGCTTCTGAGCAGGTCTCATGGACGGAGGACGAAGGGGGTCCTCCTACCGTTCGTCGTGGGAACCCGCTCCCTCCTCGCATGGCATCACGTAGCTCTCTTGCACCTCATCGTCTTGTGGCCACCCCAGGCATCTCACCTCGGAGGCTGCCAAGTGCATGGTGTGCGAGCTCCTAGACCACCGACTGGCTGAGAAGGGCCAGGAGAGTTGGCGTGACCGGATCGCCGAGCTCCTCGACGCCGCCACCCTCTCCCTCGAGGACCCGAGGGTGGGCCACCGAGGGCTGGGGGCTCGCTCCCTCCTTGCCGTTGTGGGGAGGCCACCAAGCTAGACAACGCAACTCTACCGCCTGCAAACAGTTGCTAGATCGTCTCGCCTCCTGCGGCTGCGGTGCTGCCGCGCGAGCGCGAGGAACGTATCACCGAGGTTGTTGGTCAGCAGAACCGCGCGACCCTTGCTAACTGCAAGGCAGTCCATGCCAACGGTCTGGTCCCACAAGGTCCGCCTAGATACGCTGGCATGCTATGATAGTACGACCAACTCGTGTGAGTTCCTCTAGCTTTATACCACGGCGTCTAGGCAACAGGTGGAGACGACCTTGTCATGGTGAATTGGTTCCCCCTGTGCCTGAAGGAGACGACCAGTACCTGACTGATGAACCTCCCCGAGGAATAAATTGACTCGTGGGCAGAGCTCAGCTCTCTCTTCATCGCCAACTTCAAGCGGACCTACGAGCGCCTGCTCACCTACTATGACCTCCGCCAAATACGCTAGCAGCCTGGAGAGACCCTCTTCAAGTTTCTGCAGAGGTTCAGCCGAGTCCGCAACAAGGTCCCCAAAATCTCGGACTCCAACTTCATCACCGCTTTCTCCAAGGGCGTGAAGGACGTTCAGATGAGGGATAAGATCGGAATTCGGGTTGAGAGGCTAACCACCGTTGCCAATCTCTTCGTCATGGCAGAGAAGTGCGCCAAGGCGGAGGCAGGGCAGATGTTTGGCCTCGCCGAGGAAAAAACCTCCCTCAAGGCATCAGGCTCATCAAAGGGCAAGGACAAGGACCCCAAATGCAAGACCGCCACCGGCCTAGAAGTAGAGCTAGATCGGAAGAGTCCTCGTGAGGGAAATAGGGAGAGGGAGCGGGACGACAACTCGTACTGCCACTTCCACAAGAAGTTAGGGCACCCCACTGAGGACTGCTATGCGCTCAAGAAACTCGACGACCTGCACATCAGCTAGATGAAGGGGAGGCCGGTGAGCGAGGTGGCCAGAGCGGAGGCGGCAGCTGGAACAACAACTCTAGCGGCCGCGATACCCCTCTAGTGGGCCACCAGGCCAACGTCGTGCAACAACACCCTCACCCCCAGGAGAAGTGACATGCCGAGGATCCTAGGGGCTACTAAGTGTCGCAGGGTGCCATAGCATGCATACTTGGTGGATCCCAAACCCTGAAGTCCAACCGGCACTTCAAGCTACTCACTCGCAAGGTCGCAACTGCCAGACTAGGAGTCCCCTCACCGAAGCTCAAGTGGTCCCAGTGCGCCATCACCTTCGATGCCAGCGACCACCCCATCTCCACCAGGCCCGCAGGCACTCTCTCCATGATATGCACTCCCACCATCAACAACATCGCGGTTGCAAAGACCCTCATCGATCGAGGCGTAGGCCTGAACGTGATCTCCACTGAGACTTTCGCCCAGCAGCAGGTGCCATATGATAGGCTGATGTTGACCATGTCGTTCTCCGGGGTGACCAGCGGATCAACCATACCCATCGGGCAGGTGCTCCTCTCTGTCACGTTCGGGATGCGTGATAACTACCGCACCAAGCTCATCGACTTCGACCTGGCGCACATCAGCCTCCCATACAACATCATCCTCGGCTAACCCGCGCTAGCCAAGTTCATGTCCGCTACTCACCATGCCTACAACATGATCAAGATGCATGGCGGCAATGGCGGAGTCATCATGGTCTGTTGCGACAAGGTGGAAGCCTTATTCTCATAGGAGCATGCCTACAAGACTGCTGCCGCCACCTATCCCGAGGATGTGGACGCCCTGGACATGATCGAGGATCCACCAGGAGGAAGGAAATGATGGCCCAGGAGAATGCCATGGTGAAGAGGGAAGCAGCCGCTCTATTCCCGCCTCGCGAGGGGAAGGGCTTGGCCGGCGCCCGCGACCTCAAGAGGAGCTCACGACCATCCCCGCCCATCCTAACGAGGGATGGGGAACCTCTCAAGGATGGCGACGACCTAGGGACTCTGGACTTCCCCATGGACTGCACCCAGTGTATGAACGACGCCGGCTGCCCTCGCAGTGGTGACTGAACTACCGATGAGCCGATGAATTGGGCTGCTAGAAGGTGGACAAACCTCTCTGAATGGCGTGCCTGACTCCACGACTTTTTAAAGGTGACCCCCAAAAAACCCTCATCCCTGGCGGCTTCATCTCTTGCCAGACCCCATGCAAGCCACGGTGGCATTGTAATAAGCTCGTACTGCCGACGCTCTTTTGGATATTGTCCTGCGTGCACGCTTGGTTATTTGTTTTTTCCTCGAAAAACATTTTATCCAAAAACCGTGCTGCCATACTTCCCTCACACACACACCGCATGAGCGGGGGCTAGGGATGGTACCCTTCACCAGGCCAATCCCCGTCTACATCTGAGCCTAAAGCATTGAGCTCTGAACTCACAGGACAGTCCTAGCCATGAGTCACCTTGCTCACGGTTCGTAGTGCTTGATATCCTCGTGTGGCGCGTGTACGGACCTCTAGTGGTGCGTACTTTCCCTATTTCCCTCTCTAGGTAAGGTCTACTAGGCAGCTCGTCGGGACCTAAAGTGTCGAGCTCTGAACTCATGACCCGCTTCTCGGCTGTGAGTTACCTCACCCACGGCTCCTGGCCCAATTTTTATCCTCACGATGGCTCGTGAGGCACTTCCCCTCCATGTCCTGAGCTCGTTAGGACCTAAAGTGTCAAGCTCTGAACTCATGGCCCACTCCTCGGTTGTGAGTTACCTCACCCATAGTTCCTGACCCAGTTTTCTATCCTCGTGACGGCTCGTGAGGCAATGCCCCTCCATGGCTTGAGCTTGACAGGACCTAAAGTTTCAAGATATAAACTCACGGCCCACTCCTTGGCTGTGAGTTACCTCACCCACGACTCCTGGCCCAGTTTTTATCCTCCCGGCGGCTCGTGAGGCACTAACCCTCCACTGCCTGAGCTTATCAGGACCTAAAGTGTCGAGCTCTGAACTCACGGCCCGCTCCTTGGCTGTGAGTTACCTCACCCACTATTCCTTATACAATTTTTATCCTCGCGATGGCTCGTGAGGCACTGCCCCTCCATGGCCAGAGCTCGCCAGGACCTAAAGTGTCGAGCTCTAAACTCATGGCCCGCTCCTCGGCTGTATGTTACCTCACCCATGGTTCCTGACATAGTTTTTATCCTCGCGATGGCTCGTGTGGCACTTCCCCTCCATGGCTAGAGCTCGTTAGGACCTAAAGTGTTGAGGTCTAAACTCACGGCCCGTTCCTTGGCTATGAATTACCTCACCCACGGTTCCTGACACAGTTTTTATCCTTGCGACGGCTCATGAGGCACTGCCCCTCCGTGACCAGAGCTCATTAGGACCTAAAGTGTCGAGCTCTGAACTCATAGCCCGTCCCACGGCTGTTAGTTACCTCACCCATGGTTTCTGACCTGTGCAAGGCCGAAAATCCCCGCGCTAAACCTAACGACCTTCTCCTCGAAGAGGTTTGTAGCGTGGCTCGTGAGGCACCTACTCCTCAGGCAGCCAGGAAATTGTAGGGCCTAGTGCGTTAAACCCTAAACTTATCGTCCGATCACGGCATTAAGTTACCTCGTCCACGGATCTCGGCGCCCAAAACTTGCCATGTAAGTTCTCTACAGGGCCTTCCCTGGCACCCCAGAGAGGGCTCAGCGGCGAGTTGCTTTACCGGAGGTAACCCCCCCCCCCCCCCCCCCCGTGCAATGGCGTGCGTCCCCCCTGCGAGGCTCGAGTTAACTACATGTGTAAGCCTCTAGAGGGTAGCACCGCCCAAGCGGCTGGGCCCGGGGACACGTAGAGGCTCATCGCGAGTCACCGCATGCGACCCCAGTATAGCAAGCAGGACCAACCGTCCAGAGGCACCCGACGAGGGTACTATCTCTTGACGCCACTTCCAGAGGTCACCTGACTGGGCGCGGCCTCTGCAAGCCTCCTCCTCGCGAGGCCTTGCCTCCTAACACCAAACCATGGGCAGGTCTATAGGGAGATGGGCAAGGGCCACCAGTCATCTCCAGCTTCACCAAACTGGCTCCACGCCATGAACACCAAAACTCCAAGCATAAACATGCAAAGGGAGAAGTAACATGTGCAAAGGTTCTCATATAAACATCCAGGATTGTATCCAGTTACAAACTTAGCCACAAGAAAGGAAACTGGAGGCAGCCACGACCCCTGTGCTATTGAGGGCGTGCGAGCCTTGGTGACGACACCATGGTCGTGCCTCGGACCCCCTAGCCCCTTAAGATGTGGCGGGGGTTATCCGTGCGGCACAACATGGGGTCATACACCACCACCGTAAAGACTTTCTCGGTGTATTCGCGAAACCTCAGCATCGAGCTACGTCCGGTCTCGTGTTCACGAATGAAGCACTTGCAAACCGAGGCAAGATACACCACCCTGGGCACGGGACTCTCAAGCTGCACGGCCGACCAGTCACCGCCCCCCCGAATGCCTCAGTGGCACAGATTCCTAGAGATGGTCCATACCTTGGTGGACTAGTTGTCGTCCTTCAGGACTGGGACGAAGTTGGTCACTGGATCGGGCTCGCCTCCGCCTTCGACTTTGGCCTGAGATCGGGACGGCGCACTGGTCGGGCTGACCCTCGAGCCGGAATGGTTCTACTGACACCGCAGCCTGCACACACTCGGATGCGGCTCCCGGGAGTGTTCCTCCCCGCTACTGGAGTTGCTTGGGCAGAGGTCCTTCCCGGGGACACGCGCTGGCCGCTGCCCCGCGTCCGCCCGGCCTCTCTTAGCCGAGGGATCTCTTCTCTTGGCTTCACCCTGGCCTTGCCTTTCTCGACAGCTGAGAAGCGCTTGGGCACCATTGGGGGCATAAGCCTTCACGCAAGTGCACCACCAGGGGGAAGGGGAGTAGTGGCGTGGGGAAGGGAGCTCACGTGTTTATGCCCCGGTATAAACAGGGTCAGTTGAAAAGATGTATCACTACCCTGGGCACACAATATAACTGTAGGGCCCCATGCACCGTCGCATCGTGGGAACAACTCCCGGGGCGGAGGCGGCATGCCCGAGATTCGCGGTTAAGAACTCATAGACACTTCAAATCTACGATCAGGATGGGGGCTTGGCAGGCCCATGTCGACCGTGCAGGCATGGTGCCCGCCAACCGTCCTAGGACGATTGCCCCTTCGAGCCAATCGAGGGACACATGCGGGCTAAACACCCGGGGGATACAATCGGGGCCCTGGTAACTGGGGTGCCATGACCCGATGGTTAGTAGTCCCCAACGCCTCAAAGTGACGTGCCTTCGAGAGGCTACACTACCTCCAAGAACAAGTACCGCCAGGTGAACCCTCGCGAGGGTCTGCTTCACGAGGAGACACTCTCCCCCGGAGGCGCCACCGCAGAACCCAACTACGGGTGCCCTGAAGCAGATTCCAGGGCCTTTCGGTAAACTCGCCAAGTGGCCAGCACACGAGACAGATCCCGACAAGTGGTGCAGTGGCCCCACATCGTTTGTCCGCCTCGGTAAAGGAATGTCCGGACCGCCCCTTTTTCTACAACAGAAGGACAAACGATTTCAATGTGGTAGTCGCACCGTTGCCGTTTGGGTGCTAGGAAGACAGCGAGCAGCGACAGATGAAGACAAACTAGGAAAAGGGAGGTTGCTTTACCAGTTGGCGGAGGTGCGCCCAGTGTCCAAGACTTAGTCCACCAAAAAGTAGTCTAGTAGACCAAGACCCTGTGGGGCGGCACTACGGTGACCCTCCCTGCTATGGATTGGAGGAACAGGCCCGATGCCGCCCTATATAAGGGACACTCCTCCTACCTTAGAAGGGATCGATCCTTGATATCTAAAACCCTAGACTTTCATCCTCCATTGTACCCTTGCGAAGCACATGAGTAATACAACAAAGCAGGAGTAGGGACTTTACCTCCTCATGGGGGTCCCAAACCTAGGTAAAAAATCCCGGTATTACCTCTCCGTCATGCGTTCTCTATGCCATCGCCATCATCGTCGAGTTCCTTCAGAATCGCGTGTTCAGCCCCCTCACGAACAAAGGGATCGTTGGACCCTAGTTCGTTCGTGGGACAAATATCCGACATGAGTGAAACTGGTGCTTCATATGCTTGGAATTCTTATGAGACCTTCATTACTTGAGAACTTAGTCGGAGGAGATCCATTGTTGTCACAATATATCATCATTGGGTCCAACGCACTAGTAACCACACCTAGTTCAGTTATGAACTCCTTCATCCAAACCGCTTCATGCGCTGGTTCTGAAGAAGCAACATATTCCGCCTCCATTGATGATCCTACTACCATAGGTTGTTTGGAGCTCCTCCAACTAATTGGTTCTCCATTCATGAGAAATATGTATCCGGATTGAGACTTAGAGTCATCCGGATCGGTGTTAAAGCTAGGGTTGACATAACACTTAGCAACCAACTCTTCTTCACCTCCGTACACGAGAAACATATCCTTAGTTCTTGTTAAGTACTTAAGGATATTCTTGACCGCTATCCAGTGTTCTGAACCTGGATCAGATTGGTACCTACTAGTCAAACTAGTAGCATGTTCCACATCTGGTCTTGTACATAACATGGCATACATTAGAGAGCCTATGGCTGAGGCATAGGGGATCTTATCCATTATCTCTCTTTCTTTTGCCGTATCTGGACTTTGAGTCTTACTCAATGTCTTTCCTTGCAACATGGGTAAGAACCCCTTCTTACTTCCATCCATTTAAACTTCTTTAAAATCTTACCAAGCTATGTACTTTGTGATAGCCCAATTAGGCGTCTTCATCTATCTCTATAGATATTGCTACATAATATGTATGATGCTTCACCAAGGTCCTTTCATCGAAAATTTGTTACTTAGATAACATTTAACACTATTTAAAAGATATATATCATTCCTAATCAATAATATGTCATCCACCTATAATATTAGAAATTCCATAGAGCTCCCACTCACTTTCTTGTAAATACAAGCTTCTCCGTAGGTTCCGACAAATCCAAACTCTTTGATCACCTCATCAAAGCGGAGATTCCAACTCTAGGATGCTTGCTTCGGTCCATAGATGGATCACTGAAGTTTGGAAACCTTGTTAGCATCCTTAGGATCGACAAAACCCTTTGGTTGTATCATATACAACTCTGCTTCAATATTACCATTGAGGAACGCGGTTTTGACATCCATCTGCCAAATTTCATAATCGAAATATGCATCAATTGCTAACATAATCCTAATCGACTTTAGCATCGCTACAGGATAGAAAGTCTCATCGTAGTCAACTCCTTGAATTTTTTGAAACCCCTTTGATACAAGTCCAGATTTATAGATGGTCACATTACCATCAATGTCAATTTTCTTCTTGAAAATCCATTTATTCTCAACGACCTTTCGGTCGTGAGGTAAGTCTACCAATGTCCAAACCTGGTTTTCGTACATGGATCTCATCTCGGATTGCATGGCTTCTAGCGTTTGTTGGAATCTGGGCTCATCATCACTTCTTCATATGTCGTAGGGTCATCAATTCCATGTACCATGAAATTCACGACAGGATTTCTGTATAGTTAAGGAGCTACACATGTCCTGCTTAACCTGCGAGGTTCGGCATTGTCCTCTTTCTGAGTTTCATGATCATTATTATTAGTTCCTTCTTCATTCGGTGAATTCAACTCCGGAACTATTTTTGGTGCTACGCGACTTGCCATTTCATGAAGAGAAGGTTCAATAACCTCTTTGAGTTGTACCTTCCGACTACTCACACCTTTCGTGAGAAATTCTTTCTCTAGAAAGGATCCATTCTTGGAAATGAAAACCTTGCCCTCAGATCTGTGATAGAAGGAATACCCAATTGTCTCTTTAGGGTATCCTATGAAGACGCATTTTTCCACTTTTGGTTCGAGTTTATCAGGCTGAAGTTTCTTCAAATAAACATCGCATCCCCAAACTTTAAGAAATGACAGCTTAGGTTTGTTTCCAAACCATAATTCATATGGTGTCTTTTCAATGGATTTAGATGGTGCCCGATTTAAAGTGAATGCGGTGGTTTCTAGTGCATAACCCCAAAATGAAAGTGGCAAGTCTGTGAGAGACATCATAGATCGAACCATATCTAATAAGGTAAGATTACGATGCTCTGATTCACCGTTATGTTGTGGTGTTCCGATATGCATGAGTTGTGAAACTATTCCACACTCTCTCATGTGTGTGTGCCAAACTCATAACTTAGATACCCGACTCCACGGTCAGACCGTGGAAATTTATTCTTTCTATTACGATGATTTTCCACTTCACTCTGAAATTCCTTGAACTTTTCAAATGTTTCAGACTTGTGTTTCATCAAATAAATATATCCATATCTACTCAAATCATCCATGAAAGTAACAAAATAACGATATCCACCTTGTGCCGACACACTCATTGGACCACATACATCAGTATGTATGATTTCCAACAAATCTGTCGCCCGTTCCATTGTACCAGAAAACGGGGTTCTAGTCATCTTGCCCATAAGGCATGGCTCACATGTATCAAATGATTCAAAATCAAGTGGTTCCAAAAGTCCATCAGAATGGAGCTTCTTCATGTGTTTTACGCCAATATGACCTAGATGATAGTGCCACATATATGCAGATATATCATTATAAAGTTTAATCCTTTTGGCATCAACATTGTAAATATGTGTATCACTATGATCAAGATTCAACAGAAATAAACCATTCATCATGGGTGCATGACCATAAAAGATATTATCCATATAAATCGAACAACCATTGTTTTCAGATTTAAACGAATAACCACTTTGCAATAAACATGATCCAAATACAATGTTCATGCTTAGCGCAGGCACCAAATAACAATTATTTAGATTTATAACTAGTCTCGACGGTAGAAGGAGAGGTAGAATTCTGACGGCGATCACATCAACCTTTGATCCATTCCCGACACACATCGTGACCTCATCCCTTGCTAGCCATCGCCTGTTCCGCAGCCTTGATTCGAGTTACATATATTAGCAACCGAATTGGTATCAAATACCCAGTTGTTACTATGAGTACTAGTCAAGTACACATCAATAACATGTATATCAAATATACCGTTGTTCATCTTGTCGACCTTCTTCTCTGTCAGATACTTGGCGAAGTTGCGCTTCTAGTTGCCAGTCCTCTTACAATAGTAGCACTTGGTCTTGGACTTAGGGCCAGCTCGGGTCTTCGTCTCACGCACAACAACATATTCTCCGCCCTTCTTGAAGGTACCCTTATGTTTACCCTTCTTGTCTTTCTTGAAACCAGTGGTCCTATTAATCATGAACACTTGATGTTCTTTCCTAATCTCCACTTCGGCAGTCTTAGGAATTGACAGAAGCTCGGGGAGAGTCTTCTTCATGCCCTGCATGTTATAGTTCATCACGAAGATCTTGTAGCTTGGTGGCAGAGATTGAAGAACATGATGTATGCGTAAGTAAATGGGAATCATTATTCCCATGGACACAAGCTTATCGGCGTACCTAGATACTAAAGGGCGGAGTTGTTCTCCTCCATCATGATACTAAAGAACTTTTCTGAAGCATCATAACTCTCTACGATAGCTTGGGTACTAAAAATATTTTCAATTCACCTATGGTATCAAAGGCATTTCCATTCTTGAAACGCTTTCGGATTTCCGGATCTAGCCCATATAGTATGCCGCAATGAACCATATTGTGGTCCTCCTGTCGAGTTAAGTAAACATTTTACCTTGTCAGGGGCATCATTACAAGGTGTGGGGCCTAACAGCGCTTATAGCACATATTGTTTTTGTGCAGAAGTGAGGAGAATCCTCAAGTTCAGGGCCTAGTTGGTAAAGTTGATACCATTTGTTGCAACTTTCACTTTCTTCGTGAACACATTGAAATTAAAAGCAGGTGGTGCCATCTACAATGGAATTTGTAAAGTTTATTTAGACTAAGTTTATGATGGATTTAGTTCAACTAATCCAAATTACAAATGAAGTCCCACTTAAAAATAACATCCCTCATGTCTTTTTGGTGATTACATGAAGCAAATCCACTACACCAAGATCGATCATCATGTGAGTTGGTGTAGCTTCAAAGGCGAGCATCTAGATAGTCATCATATCAACCGTATGACTCATGCTTAACCTTCTGGTCCGTGTTCTGAGGCCATGTCTGTACATGCTAGGCGCACCAAGTAAGAACCTTGGTATTCGCGTGTGTAAAACTATATTACACCTGTTGTATGCGAACGCAGAGTCTATCACACCCGGTCATCATGTGGTGTCTCGAAACAACGAACTTTGTTAATGGTGCATACTCAAGGAAGAACACATTCTTATCTTGATATTTAAATGAGGGATCATCTTATAATGCTACTAAAGCGCCAAACAAGCAATATAAGATAGAGACAAACATCATATGCAAAAAGTGATATGATATGGTTCTTGCACTTGATCACTATCATTTGCATTATGGTATGATCTTTATCATTCCTATATGTGTAAGGCCAAGGTATATGGAACATACACTTTGGTATGTTATAATTTCCAATAGTATAAATCTGTACTACAAATTATAACATGACCATATCATGACACTTGCCCAACAACGATCCAAACTAGATGCCTCTAATTTATCAGTTGCAAGTTTTACGTGGCTTAGGGATTTCTAAGATAGAACCGTTCATACCTACAAACATGGAACCACAACGATGATAATAAAATTATTAACAACTCGTTGTAAATCAGTTGTTGACTATACTAGGAGAGACAGAAACCCGTAGCCACTTATGCAAAAACTAGTTGCATGTCAAGCGTGGAACAAGCCTCATATGCGAGGACATGTAAAATTAGTCTGGGCCGCTTCATCCCACCATGCCACCAATATCCAAAATACATAAAAGATTCAATAACATGATCATCAACGCCCACATTGAAGGAAATATGCCCTGAGAGGCAATAATAAAGTTGTTATTATATATTCCTTATATATGATAGATGTTTACTTTACATGCTAGAATTGTATTGATCGGAAACATCAATGCATGTGTGTTTAATAAACAAAAATGGTTCCTAGTTATGCCTCTCTTATAGACTAGCTTGTTGATTAACAAGATGATCAAGGTTTCCTGATCATGGACATTAGATGTTGTTAATAACAAGGTCACACCATTGGTGGAATGATGTGATGAACATTCATCTGAAGTATAGCATTACGATCAAGTCATTATGTTTATATTGCTATAACATCATACGAAGTAATCTTTATCCTTACACCATGAGATCATGTTAATTGCTAACACCGGAAGAGTATCTTGATAACATCAAACGTCACACCGTAACAGGGTGACTATAAAGATGGGTTCAGTACTACGAAGGTGTTATGTTGAGGCTCATGGATCAAGAGTGGAATTTGTCAATCCAGATGACGGATAGATATACTCTGGGCCCTCTTGGTGATATCACATTAAGATAGCTTACAAGCAAGTGATGTGATCACTAGAATGTTATATCACGGGAACGAGAAAAGAGTGCATGTCGGTAACGAGATCAAACTAGGTATGGAGATACCGATGATCGAATCTTGGACATGTAATATATCGAGAGACAAAGGGATTTAGTTACAAGCGTTAAAGGTTCTCACGATCACAGAAGTCATCATTGAATGTGTAGGAGTCAGTACGGATCTCCAGGTCCCGCTGCTGATTATTGATCGGAGAAGGGTCTCGATCATGTCTGCATTATTCGCGAACCATAGGGTAGCACAGTTAATAGTTACCGGACACCATTTTGGAGCACATATGTTTCAGGCGAAAGAATTGCAAAGCGTAGGAATTGTTTCAATAGAAACCGGAAATTGTTTCGGGTGAAATTGCAGAAAGTGGTTCTGCATGTGATATTGAAATAGTGCAAGGGGCCATATGTGAATGTTTGTTAATTAAAGTAATTGACAAAATTCTGAATAAATTTAATAAAAAGAGTTTTATTAAATGAGAGAGCATTAAATTTGGAGAAATTTAATGCATTTAAAGTGGAGACTTTAAAAGGGAATGCGAAGAGGCATTTTAATGTTGAGGGGTTACCACCACACGAATGGGGGAGGTGAGGGGTCACCCCCCCATGCGCTGGCCATGGAGAGAGGGGGCACCCCCCTCCTCCTATAAAAGGCCACCCATTCCCTCCTTCATCCTCACACCTCCTTGTGAAGGATCTCTCTCCCCCTCTAGAATTATTCCCCCATGGTCTGGGATTAGCGAGATACATGTTCCTGGTGGCATTTCGTCTGGAAGGAGTTGCTGCTTCCGCTGGATCGCTAGAGCGAGGAGGTGGAGGTTGTCCGGTGGCTTGAACGTTTGTGCGAGTGCGGATGCGCTGCTGAGTTGCGGCGCTCGGACTTCCTCACGATCTTGAGATCGGCAAGTGTACGACTACATCAACCACGAGTTCCTACTCGTTAACAAAACTCATTATCTTCGAGGGTAAGTTCTCGTTGGATGTATGTCCACCCGTTGCTTTCTACCTAGTAGATAGATCTTGGCGTGTAGTTCACACCATAGGAAAAGTTTTGTTTTCTATGCTGCGGACCCAACAGTGGTATCAGAGCCTGATCTATGCGTAGGTGCTTTGCACGGGTAGTACACATATGTTTATATGTGGGCAATGATGATCATGTTATTGCATCTTCTATGTATTTTGGATATTGGTGGCATAGTGGGATGAAGCGGCCAGGACCAACCTTACATGTCATCGTACATGAGACCGGTTCCACAACTGACATGCAACTTATTTTGCATAAGTGGCTGGCAGGTGTCTGTCTCTCCTACTATAGTAAATATCTGATTTACAACGAGTTGCTAATAACTTAGTTATCCTCGTTGTGGTTCATGTTCCTAGGTGAGAACGGTTCTATCTCCGAAAGCCCTAAGCCACGTAAAAGTTGCAATTGATAAATTAGAGGCGTCTAGTTTAGATCGTTGCTGGGCTAGTGTATTGATATGGTATTGTTGTAAGTAGATGTATGATAGATACTCTTACAACACACTCAACGTGTAAGTTCCATAGACCTTAGCCTTACACACAAAGGAATGATAGAGATCATACCGCGATGCAAGTGATAGAGATCAAATGCATGGACCATATCATCTCACTTTACACATTAGATGTTAGCATCTTATACTGCTAGTTTGGCGCTTTTGGTAGCATTATAAGATGATCCCTCATTTAGATATCAATAAAAAAATGTGTTCTTCCTTAAGTATGCACCGTTCTGTGGATCATGTTTCGAGACATCACGTGATGATCGGGTGTACTCGAATCTACACTTTCATAGGAACAGGTGTAAGACAGTTTTACACACGCGAATACTAAGGTTCTTACTTGGCGAGCCTAGCATGTACAGACATGGCCTCGAAACACGTACCGAAAGGTTAAGCATCAGTCATATAGTTGATATGATGCCCATATAGATGCTCGCCTTTGAAGCTACATCAACTCACGTGATGATCGGACTTGGTGTAGTGGATTTGGTTCATGTAGTCACCAAAAAGACACGAGGGATGTCGTTTTGAGTGGGAGTTCATTACTAATTTGGATTAGTTGAACTCAATCTATCATAAACTTAGTCTAAATAAACTTCACAAATTCTGTTGTAGATGGCACCACCTGCTTTTAATTTAAATGTGTTCATGGAGAAAGAGAAACTTGCTGCGAATGGTAGCGCCTTCACCAACTGGGCTATGAATTTGAGGATTCTCCTCACTGCTACACAAAAGCAATATGTGCTAGATGTGCCACTAGGCCCCCACCAGCTCCTGATGCCCCTGACGAGGAAAAGAATGTCTATGTGACTCGTCAAGAGGACCACAACTTAGTTCATTGCGGCATATTGTATGGGCTAGAGCCAGAACTTCGAAAGCGTTTTGAAAATGGTAATGCCTTTGATACCATGGGAGAATTGAAAATGATTTTCGATACCCATGCTGCCATAGACAGTTATAATGCTACAGAAAAGTTTTTTAGCTGCATGATGGAGGAAAACAGCTCCGTTAGTGAGCACGTACTCAAAATGTCTGGGTATGCCGATAAGATTGTGTCCTTGGGAATAACGATTCCCATTGACTTAGGCATACATCGTGTTCTCCAATCTCTGCCACCTAGCTACAAGAGCTTCATGATGAACTATAATATGCAGGGCATGAAGAAGTCTCTTCCCGAGCTTCTGTCAATGCTTAAGACTGCAGAAGTGGAGATTAGGAAAGAACATCAAGTGTTGATGATCCATAGGACCACCAGTTTCAAGAAAGACAAGAAAGGCAAGCACAAGGGAAAGAAGGGTGGCAAGTCTGTTGCCCCGCCTGAAAAGAAACCCCGAGTTGGCCCTAAGTCTGACACCGAGTGCTACTATTGTAAGGGGACTGGCCATTGGAAGCGCAACTGCCCCAAGTATTTGGCAGACAAGAAGTCCAGCAAGGCAAACAAAGGTATATGTGATATACATGTTATTGATGTGTACTTGACTAGTACTCGCAGTAGCACCTGGGTATTTGATACGGGATCGGTTGCTAATATATGTAACTCGGTTCAGGGGCTACGGAACAAGCGACAACTAGCAAGGGATGAGGTTAGAATGCGGGTCGACAATGGATCAAAAGTTGATGTGATCGCCGTCGGGACGCTACCTCTCCATTTGCCATCGGGATTAGTTATAAACCTAAATAATTGTTATTTAGTGCCTGCACTGAGCATGAACATTGTATTTGGATCGTGTTTGATGCAAAGTGGTCATTCCTTTAAATCTGAAAACAATGGTTGTTCGATTTATAAGAATGATATCTTTTATGGTCATGCACCTATGTTGAATGGTTTATTTCTGTTGGATCTCGATAGTAATATTACACACATTCATAATGTTAATGCTAAAAAGATTAAACTTGATGATGATATGTCTACATATATGTGGCACTGCCGTCTAGGTCATATTGGCGTTAAACGCATGAAGAAACTCCATTCTGATGGACTTTTGGAATCACTTGATTTTGAATCATTTGATACATGTGAGCCATGCCTTATGGGCAACATGACTAGAACATCGTTTTCCGGTTCAATGGAACGGGTGACAGATCTATTGGAAATCATACATGCTGATGTGTGTGGACCAATGAGTGTGTCGACACGAGGTGGATATCATTATTTTGTTACTTTCACGGATGATTTGAGTAGATATGGGTATATTTGATGAAACACAAGTCTGAAACTTTTGAAAAGTTCAAGGAATTTCAGAATGAAGTGGAAAATCATCGTAATAGAAAGATCAAATTTCTACGGTCTGACCGTGGAGGAGAGTATCTAAGTTACAAGTTTAGCACACACATGAAAGAGTGTGGAATAGTTTCACAACTCACGCCTGCCGGAACACCACAACGTAATGGTGTGTCGGAACATCGTAATCGTACCTTATTGGATATGGTTCGACCTATGATGTCTCTGACTGACTTGCCACTGTCATCTTGGGGTTATGCACTGGAAACAGCTGCATTCACTTTAAATATGGCACCATCTAAATCCATTGAAACGACACCGTATGAATTATGGTTTGCAAACAAACCTAAGCTGTCATTTCTTAAAGTTTGGGGATGCGATGTTTATGTGAAGAAACTTCAACCGGATAAACTCGAACCCAAAGAGGAAAAATGCGTCTTCATAGGATACCCTAAGGAAACAATTGGGTATACCTTCTATCACAGATCCGAGGGCAAGGTTTTTGTTGCCAAGAATGGATCCTTTCTTGAGAAGGAGTTTCTCGCAAAAGGTGTGAGTAGTCGGAAGGTAGAACTCGAAGAGGTTATTGAACCTTCTCTTCATGGAATGGCGAGTGGCGCAACACCGGAAGTTGTTTCGGAGTTGACTTCACCTGATGAAGAGAGAGCTAATGATAATGATCATGAAACTCTGAAAGAGGACACTACTGAACCTCGCAGGTCAAGCAGGGCACGTGCAGCTCCTGAACTGTATGGCAATCCTGTTGTGAATTTCATGGTTGATGAAATGGATGACCCTGCGACGTATGAATAAGCGACGATGAGCCCAGATTCCAACAAATGGCTAGAAGTCATGAAATCCGAGATGGAATCCATGTACGAGAACCAAGTTTGGAACTTGGTGGACTTACCTCACAATCGAAAGGCCGTTGAGAATAAATGGATTTTCAAAAGAAAATATGATGCTGATGGTAATGTGACCATCTATAAGGCTCGACTTGTCGCAAAGGGGTTTCGACAAATTCAAGGAGTTGACTACGATGAGACATTCTCTCCCGTAGCGATGCTTAAGTCTGTTAGGATTATGTTAGCAATTGTTGCATATTTCGATTATGAAATATGGCAGATGGATGTCAAAACTGCATTCCTCAATGGTATATTGAAGAAAAGTTCTATATGATACAACCTAAGGGTTTTGTCGATCCTAAGGATGCTAATAAGGTATGCAAACTTCAGCGATCCATCTATGGACTGAAGAAAGCATCCCGGAGTTGGAATCACCGCTTTGATGAGGTGATCAAAGAGTTTGGATTTGTCCAAACTTATGGAGAGGCTTGTATTTACAAGAAAGTGAGTGGGAGCAATGTGGCATTTCTGATATTATATGTGGATGACATATTATTGATTGGAAATGATATAGATCTTTTAAACAGTGTTAAAAGTTATCTAAACAGCAAATTTTTAATGAAAGACCTTGGTGAAGCATCATATATATTAGGCATTAAAATCTATAGAGATAGATCAAGGCGCCTAATTGGGCTATCGCAGAGTATATACCTTGATAACATATTAAAGAAGTTTAATATGGACGAAAGTAAGAAGGGGTTCTTACCTATGTTGCATGGCAAGACATTGAGTAAGACTCAAAGTCCGGCTACGGCGGAATAAAGAGAGATGATGGCTAAGATCACCTATGCCTCGGCCATAGGCTCTATTATGTATGCCATGCTATGTACAAGACCGGATGTGGCACATGCTATTAGTTTGACTAGTAGGTACCAATCTGATCCAGGTTCGGAACACTGGATAGCGGTAAAGAACATCCTCAAGTACTTGAGAAGAACTAAGGATATGTTTCTTATATAAGGAGGTGAAGAATAGCTAGTTGCTAAGTGTTATGTCGATGCTAGCTTTGACACCGATCCGGATGACTCTAAGTCTCAATCCGGATACGTATTTCTCTTGAACGGAGCATCAGTTAGTTGGAGGAGTTCCAAACAACCTGTGGTGGCTGGATCAACGACGGAGGCGGAATATGTTGCTGCTTCAGAAGCGGCGCAGGAAGCGGTTTGGATGAAAGAGTTCATTTCGGAACTAGGTGTGGTTCCTAGTGCGTTGGACCCGATGGTGATCTATTGTGAGAACAATGGAGCCATAGCCAGCGCAAAGGAACCAAGGTCTCACAATAATTCCAAGCATATTAAGCGCCGGTTTCACTCCATCCGAGAGCATGTCAAGGATGGAGATATAAAGATTTGTAAAGCACACACGGACCTAAATGTAGCAGATCCGTTGACTAAAGTTCTCCCTAGGGCAAAACATGATCAACACCAGAACTCCATGGGTGTTAGATTTATCACTATGTGAACTAGATTATTGTCTCTAGTGTAAGTGGGAAACTGAAGGAAATATGCCCTGAGAGGCAATAATAAAGTTGTTATTATATATTCCTTATATATGATAGATGTTTATTTTACATGCTAGAATTGTATTGATAGGAAACATCAATACATGTGTGTTTACTAAACAAAAAGGGTTCCTAGTTATGCCTCTCTTATAGACTAGCTTGTTGATTAACAAGATGATCAAGGTTTCATGATCATGGACATTGAATGTTGTTAATAACAAGGTCACACCATTGGTGGAATGATGTGATGAACATTCATCCGAAGTATAGCATTACGATCAGGTCATTATGTTTATATTGCTATAACATCATACGAAGTAATCTTTATCCTTAGACCATGAGATCATGTTAATTGCTAACATCGGAAGAGCATCTTGATAACATCAAACGTCACACCGTAACAGGGTGACTATATAGATGGGTTCAGTACTACGAAGGTGTTATGTTGAGGCTCATGGATCAAGAGTGGAATTTGTCAATCCAGATGACGGATAGATATACTCTGGGCCCTCTTGGTGATATCACATTAAGATAGCTTACAAGCAAGTGATGTGATCACTAGAATGTTATATCACGGGAACGAGAAAAGAGTGCATGTCGGTAACGAGATCAAACTAGGTATGGAGATACCGATGATCGAATCTCGGACATGTAATATATCGAGAGACAAAGGGATTTAGTTACAAGAGTTAAAGGTTCTCATGATCACAGAAGTCATCGTTGAATGTGTAGGAGTCAGTACGGATCTCCAGGTCCCGCTGTTGATTATTGATCGGAGAAGGGTCTCGATCATGTCTGCATTATTCGCGAACCGTAGGGTAGCACACTTAAGAGTTACCGGACACCATTTTGGAGCAGATATGTTTCAGGTGAAATTGTGCAGGAATTGTTTCAATAGAAACCGGAAATTGTTTCGGGTGAAATTGCAGAAAGTGGTTCTGCATGTGATATTGAAATAGTGCAAGGGGCCATATGTGAATGTTTGTTAATTGAAGTAATTAACAAAATTCTGAATAAATTTAATAAAAAGAGTTTTATTAAATGAGAGAGCATTAAATTTGGAGAAATTTAATGCATTTAAAGTGGAGACTTTAAAAGGGAATGTGAAGAGGCATTTTAATGTGGAGGGGTTACCACCACATGAATGGGGGAGGTGAGGGGTCACCCCCCATGCGCCGGCCATGGAGAGAGGGGGCACCCCCCTCCTACTATAAAAGGCCACCCATCCCTCTTTCATCCTCACACCTCCTTGTGAAGGATCTCTCTCCCCCTCTAGAATTATTCCCCCATGGTCTCGGATTAGCGAGATACATGTTCCCAGTGGCATTTCGTCTGGAAGGAGTTGCTGCTTCCGCTGGATCGCTAGAGCGACGAGGTGGAGGTTGTCTGGTGGCTTGAACGTGTGTGCGAGTGCGGATGCGCTGCTGAGTTGCGGCGCTCGGACTTCCTCACGATCTTGAGATCCGCAAGTGTACGACTACATGAACCACGAGTTCCTACTCGTTAACAAAACTCGTTGTCTTCGAGGGTAAGTTCTCGTTGGATGTATGTCCACCCGTTGCTTTGTACCTAGTAGATAGATCTTAGCGTGTAGTTCACACCGTAGGAATTTTTTTGTTTTCTATGCTGCGGACCCAACACACATACTCATATGTGTTCTACCTGTGCAAAGCATCTACGCATAAATCAGGCTCTGATACCACTATTGGGTTCGCAGCATAGAAAAAAAATTCCTACGATGTGAAATATTAAGCACCAAGATCTATCTACCTAGATACAATCAACAGATGGATATACATCCATATAGAACATACCCTTGAAGGGCGACAAAGTGTAATGAGGTTGGACTCGTGGATGATGTAGTCGATCTCTTGCCGATCTCAAGATCGTGAGGTAGTCCAGCACCGCAACTTAGTGGCGCATCCATGATCGCACACACGTCCAGACCTCCAACAACCTCCGCATTCTCGCTCCAGCGATGCAGCGGAAGCAGCAACTCCTTTCAGACAAAGCCATCGGGAACATGTATCTTGCTAATCCGAGACCATGGGGAACTGATTCTAGAGGGGGAGACAGATCCTTTACAAGGAGGTTTGAGATGAGAGGAGGGAGAGGGGTGAAGCCCCCTCCCATGGCCAGCGGCCATGGAGGTTCCCCTACCTCTTCCATCATTCATTTGGGTGGAGCTCCCACTCAGGTAAATATGCCACCACTCAAAATTCCACTCACTCCATTAAATTTCAACCAAATATAATGCAAGCTCTCATTAAATAAAACTCTTTTATTTATTTTCTTCAGAATTTTGTTAATTACTTTAATTAACAAACATTCACATAAAACCCCGTGCAATATTTCAATATCACATGCAAAACCAGTTTCTGCAATTGCACCTGAAACAATTCTAGTTTCCATAAAAATGATTCCAGCGCTTTCTTAGTCTTTCTCTGAAACATATTTGCTCCAAAATGATGTCTGTATCCCTTAAGTGTGTCACCCTACGGTTCGTGAATAATTTAGACATGATCGAGACTCTTCTCTGATCAATAATCAACAGCGGGACCTGGAGATTCATACTAACTCCCACACATTCAACGATGACTCCTGTGATCATGTGAACCTTTAATGTTTGTAACTAAATCCCTTTGTCTCGCGATATATTACATGTCCGAGATTCTATCATCAGTATCCCCATACCTAGTTTGATCTCGTTACTAACATGTACTCTTTTCTCGTTCCCATGATATAACATTCTAGTGATCTTATCACTTGCTTGCAAGATACATCAGTGTGATATCACCGAGAGGGACCATAGTATATCTCTCCATCATATGGATGGACAAATCCCACTCTTGATCCACGAGCCTCTACATAACACTTTCAGAGTATCTAAACCCACCTTTGTTGTCACCCTGTCATGGTGTGACATTTGATGTCATCAAGTTACTCTTCTTGTGTTAGTGATTGACATGATCTCATGGTCTAAGGACTAAAGTTACTTCATATGATGTCATAGAAATTTTAACACAATGAATTTGATCGTATTGCTATTCTTCGGATGAATGTTCATCACAACATTTCACCAATGCTACGACCTCGTTATTAACAACATCCAATGTACATTATCAGGAAACCTTAATCATCTTGTTAATCAATGAGCTAGTTTATATGAGAGGCATAACTAGGAACCCTTTATTTCTTTATTAAACACACATGTATTAACATTTCCAGTTAATAAAATTATAGCATGCAAAATAAACATCTATAATATATTTGGAATATGATAATAACAACTTAATTATTGCCTCTCGGGGCATATTCCCTTCAAAAACACCATCATATTGTGGAAGTTGGTCTTGCATTGCTTGGCCACGATTTTATGCCTCTAATGTTTTGGGATGAAGCTTTCCTTACTGTCACTTTTCTTATCAACTTGCTTCCTACTAAGGTTCTTAATATTATGACACCCACTAAAAACTTCTTGCACTACATAAAACTATTATTCTCTTTTTGTTTTTGGTTGTGCGTGTTAGCCAATTTTTTGTCCTTATAATCAAAGTAAACTTGTTTTTCGTTCCAAACAATGTGTTTTCTTGGGCTATAGACTCCTCCATAAAGGTGTCAAGTGTCTAGATTTATTCAATGGGTGCATTTACATATCTCGTGAGGTTGTTTTCGATGAGAAAGTTTTTCCATTTAAATCCATTCATCCCAATGCGGGTGCTCAACTTCATGTAGAAATTCTATTGTTACCTCTACATTTAAATTCTTCCGAAAATCATGAGGGTATGCTTAAGGGGTTCCGTGGTAGAAAACAAAAAATTATTACGTTTGAACGCCCAGACTTCCCAAGATCTATCTAGGAGTAATATAGTAATAGTCGTGGTCTCGGATACATAACCTTGTAGTCAGAAAGCGGTTAACTTCCAAGGGGAACATGGATGATGTAGTCATACTCATATCTAAACTGAAGGTCACAAATCTCCTCGCATGTCACCTTTGCTCCATCGTTTAGTAGCTTTTGCTCACGACATCCAAGGTGCCACAAGTGGCAGCACCCTCTTGGTTTCACACACATACAATGTACGATGAAGACCTCTGATTCTCTGATCCTGCCGAGGTTGCGGAATTAGATCCTCTAGCTGGAATCGCTGCAGTGCAACGGCGTGTTGCAGGTATGTCGTCTCTTGCATGTGCCATACTTCCAGGGACGGCGCCATCGCGAGAGGACAACAAGAGAGAGAGAGATTCCCTGAGGAAAGTGCTTGAGAGAATATTGGACCATTGTGTTGTTTTATCCCACCCATGGGCACCCCTTTATATAGGTGGAGGAGGGTACACCGCACCAAAGGTTTCCCATGTGGGACTAAATAAAAGGGCAAGAAACAGGGAAAAGGAGGAGGATGGCCGGCTGGGCCTAAGACGGTGGCCGGGTGGGCCACCTGCTTGTGCCTGGCCCAACAGCGCATAGTAGCAGCAGCTACAACTCGTGTAGCCCTAGGTGGTCTAGCTTGTGCGCGCTCACGACCCGGCAAAGTGTAGTAGCAGGCAGCGCTAGGCCCGGGTGGGTTGGCCTCCCGCTTGCGCGTGCGTGGCCTAGCAGCAGGGCGAGGGGGCAGCAGCGGTGCTCGGCCGGGTGGGCCTGCTAGCCGTGGCCCGCGAGCGGTGCCTAGCTGGCTCCCGCCCATTTTTCAGCCTAGGCCAGTTCACACCCTCTTCCCACTTTTCAGCCTAGGCTAGTTCACAGCGGCCGAGCCTGCTGTTTGTTGTCCCCTTTCTGGGTGACTTCCTCCTGGGTCGATTCCCTCCGTGGTTTTGGCCGTGTTGAGGAAGTTGTCCTAAAATATTAATTTAATATTTATCTAATATATATTAATTCATAATTACCATAAAATAAATGCATATTATAAATTGCTATTTTTTTGAAACACCTTTTGGTCTTTTCCTTTCTTTCTTTCTCCGAACAACTTCAGATTCTATTCAAAATGATTCTAGTTTCTCTCTCTTCTATGATTCCATTTTATAGAATGATCTCTAGCATCATCATACCCTAAAGTGTGTTAACCCAACGGCTTAGGAACATCATAGACATGATCAATACTCCTCTCACATCAATGATCATTAGCGGGACTGGGATGCTCATAATGACCCATGTGCATTCCACGATGTAATGTAGTTTGAGCCATAAATGTCGAGTCCAATTCCCTTTGTTTCTTCGATATGACTTTTTTGAGATCTGATCATCGATATCATATTCCTTGTTCAATATCATTACTGACAAGTTTTGTTTCACTTGTTCCCGCGATATTCCATCCTTGTGATCTAGTCACATGTTGCAACATTGTGGATGTAATCCCACCAAGTCGGTTGTGTGTATCTTCCCGTCACACAGGTGAAAAAATCCCGATCTTGATACATAGGCCTCAACTATTCCTCTAGAGTACTTAACACACACCTTTATGGCCACCAAGTTATGAAGATGATGGTTGATGTGATCTTGGCAGCCTCGGGAGATAGTGATTAACATGATCTCACGGTCTAAGGAGAAGGATACGACGCTTCTAACTATTGCAATGATGAACCATGTGACTTGATCATGTCACAATAACTATCTTTGGGTAATGTCCATCATATCACTATATGACTTAGTTATCAACTGGCATAAATGCTCCATGATCAGGAAACCTTGATCATCAGCTTCCCAATGAACTAGTATAAATAGGATACTAGGGACTTGGTATGTTTCATACCACACATGTATCAATGTTTCCACTTGATACAGTTATATCACGGTATGTGATGACTGCAAGTGAACAGATCGTTTGTAGCTAGTTTCAAAATAAAGATATCGATCCCATAGGGAGTAGGAGTCTGAAGTCTAATAACTCTTGAAATAAATACTACAATAGAAATTCTAAATAAAGTTCTAAGTAACAAGATAAAATTCGAGTATTGTGTAAAAAGTGTTTTTGGGTTTTGGTATAAGAGAACAATAAAGTAAAGTAAAACAACTGAACACGGAAAGTAAGTATCAAGTATGTAAAAGAGATTGGAACTTCAATCGGGAAAAAGTGCTCTGAGGGAGTAGCGGATAAACCACCTAGCATTATAAAGAGCTAAGGTGAAGATTATTATAATGAACATTCTCAACTATATATGTGTGAAAGGAACTCCGTATTTGGACAAATAGGTAGCAAACACTACTCACATCATCCTCATAACCACAGATGTCAACAATCGACATCAATCGAATTACTACGCTATTAAGGGATGTAATCCCGTAGGACGTATCCCATGGCATGGATAGTGTTCCGTGAGTTTTCTCAGTTCCCAAGTTGATACGTAAGGGGTGTCAACAACTTTATAATCACCATAAGTGCTAACACAGCTCCGTCTACCAACAAGTAGTTCCCTCCATCAAGTCCCCATAAGAGGCAAATATTGAGAGGTCGACTTCTCCCAACATCAAGATGACGACAATCTAACACATGGTCACAATGATGAATATTATAATAAACATTATCTTATTTCAATCTCGTATTAGGGTTTCTCCATCTCCCCAAGAACTAAATATCTACTCAGACATGGAGGCAATCAACATCATGGAAATAACAATGGAATCTATAATAGCTAAATAGTACTTGTATAAATCCACAACGAATACTGAAATTACAACAAGATCTAAAAAAGATGTAGATGGGATGGATGGAGATGGTGGTGATGCAGCGGTTGATGATGAAGATCGATGCCTTAGTGTAGCATCCCAAAACTTAATCCAAGGTAATCAAGATAAAATCTAACCCATTTAGGGTTAACAAAAACTTTTCCATTTAAAATAATTAAGCATTCATATGTGTGTGCATTTAAATTACGAGTTGTTTTGAATTGCCATGTTTGAGTGATCCATTGGTGGTAAAATGATTCTAAGGGGAATTAAACATCATCTAAATCATTCCCAAACAAATCCCAATGAAAAACAAATCAAAAAGAATAAAATAAAGAAATGGTCATTTGTGCCATTTTAATCACCTAGCCTACTTTGGCTATTCCTAGAACTCAAATCTTAACAGAAACAATTGTGGATCTTTGCACCCCTTGCTAGTACAAGTAGTGAAGTGCCAAGGCCCACTTTGTGATCTTCCAAAAACATTCGAACTCTAATTTTAAATGACATTTGAAAATTGAATGTAGTTCATATGTATAGATCCCACTTTCTCAAAAACCACTCAAATGAATTCCATTTAACAAATCCTAGCAACCACAGTCTACCAAGCATCAGATCAAAGCATCCACCAAAAATCAGCTCAAAATTCAAAACTTTCTCTCATGCGGAAATTGTGTCGAACACTTAGTGAGAACTAAACAAACTGCCTAACTATTACTATTTTAAAGCAGTGATCAAATGCCACTAAGGCCTAAAACCCCTCCCATTGTCTCCCCCAGTACCAACCCTGCCATCAAGAGGCTACCACGTAGCCGTTGCAGTAGTGCCGCGCCACCTGAGTGCCATGCTCTCCGGTCGAGCATGGACAACTCGTAGCCGACCGCCTCTCTCTCTCTCTCTCTCTCGTGCCATGACTAGGAGATAGACTGGACCACACCGCGGCCCCTTCCCCTTCCCCGAGTCCAGCAAGGCCCTGGACCACCTCAGCGCCGCGCCGCCCTTTCTCTCTCTGCCATGCGCAGCGCACGCTAGAGCGCGATCACTGCCAGCACACAGCAGACCGCGCCGCGACACCATATCACGCACGCCGCTACGCCTCGACACCAACACCTCGGCAGACACGACCGTGCACCGCCGCGCGACCCACAGTCGCCATGATCGCCGTCGAGCATTGCCTCTGTCTCCCAGAGCGCGTGAAGCCCCTGACCAAATGCCACCGCCCCTAGCCGCGCCTTTGCGCCGTAGCTGACTGCCAGCAGACCGCCCACCGTCCGCCTACCTCGCCCACGCGGGTAGCCCTCTGTACCGCCCTTGCTGGAGACGCTAGCCTACACCCGTCGGTCCCCTCGTCGAGTGTATATAAGGACGCCACCCCAGCACCATCTCTTCACACCATTCCACTCCCCTCTCTCCACTGACCATTTCCCGTCTCTCGCCGGAGCCGCTCGAGCCGCTGTTTGCCAGAATTGCACCGGAGGTAGCCACTGCAGAGGAGGAGAAGTTACCGTCGATTCCGTCCACCTCAGCCCCTGCCACGACCTCGTCTGAGTTTGTCGTCGCCGTCCAGTTTGATCGCCCGCGTCGCCGCACTAGCTGGAGCCCTGGTACGTCCCCAGTAGACCCCCACCGGCCGTTTAGGGTTCGGTCTCGCCGGCGACGAGTCCGTCGTCGACGACGATTGTGGAACGTTGATCTAGGTTCTAATCGTAGCGCCCAAATCGTCCCATACCGCTTCGGGTTTTATGTGCCGCTGACATGCGGGGCCAGCCTGTCAGTAGCCCTCTACACTGCTGAGCATTACCGGGCCGGCCCATTTAGTTTCCCGCGTTGACCCAGAAATTCAAATTAGGATTTTTCTATTTAGGTTAAAAATCAATTCTGTCCCATAGTTTAAAAATCAATTCAGAGAGTTTTATAAATCCAAATGGAGTGATTCCAATTTTGTTGGAAAGCTACTGAAAATTGTTATCCAAACCAGTTGGATTTAAATCATTTAGAGTTAGAGATATCTCCTATTAAAAATAACAAGACAGAAGCTTTTGTACATTCAAACATTTTTATAAAATCAACTATAATAGCTTTTGAGTTGATTCCAACTCTCAAAAATCACATTTAACCATACCTATCTGAATATGTAATAATATTAAGGTTTGCATGTAGTGACTTTGTACTAGTACCAAAATAATGCTATATAGGCATTTCTAGTCACTTTAAATCATTAAATTTTAAACTTATTAAAATATGATCCAACCTTTAAATCACATTCCCATATATTAGAATATGTGGTGATGACATGTGTCCACAAGATCCCATATTTTAATTGGATAATATTAAATCTTAGTTAATTTCAATGAGTAGAAATTACTTTTCTCAAATCAAAGGAGTGAAACTAGTAAATTAAACCTTGTGATGCTTAGGATGATAATAGATCATCAAATGTGTGCCTTAGTGTGATAAGTAGACTAGTTAAGCTTGTTTGGTGATTGTGTATCATGTATGTATTTATAGACGATAGTGCCGACCAAGCTTTCGAGGAGGAGCAGTTCTACCAAGAGGAGGAGGAAGAAAACTTCAACCACTGCACCAACCAAGGCAAGCCATCATTAACAATGCAAGCTAGACCTTGCAAACTAGATAACCTAAGTAATTGCATTAGGCATGCTTTGGTTATGCCCTTTTACTTACACCTACTCCAAATTCTATTTCCAAGCTTTACTTTCTTTACTTTATTAAAGTCCTTTACTTGTTTGAAGGTAGCATAAAAAGTATAAAACTTGGCCTATTTAAAATAAACTTCGATGTCATTCTATGGCATGAGATTGACATTAGTATCCCACATTAGTGAACACTCTTAAGTTAGTAGTTTATAGCTAAACTAAAACTTGAGTCACTTTAGATGGGAATACTTGATGAAAATGACTTGTGAAAACCCTGGAATGATGAGTCATTCTATTGAGAGGTTTTGACATGTGTTGAGAAACACAAATGGTTTATGATGATGAAAATGTTGAGGCATGAGCCTTAGCCCTCTTACAAAACTGATGGTTGGGTTCGGATGCGATACCATTCCAATTTTACCGTACAACCACAATACCTGAATTGGGTAAGTCTTAGGCGGAAGTTTATATGCATTAGTATTAGTTCCCTCGCGGGAGAGGTTTGAGCTGAGGCCACCTCTCAATGTTGTCCACCTATGAAGTGCCCAAGATGACATATGGTCATGGTTAGGAGGCCATACTCATAGGAGAGGTGCTTATACTAGGGTGTGTAACAGAAAGGTTATGTTTGATTATATGCATACTAAGTATGATGATTCAGGGTTATCGAATCTTGTGGTGAAAGTGTACCACCTCTGCAGAGTGTCAAACTATTCGAATAGCCGCGTCCGTGGTTATGGACAGGTTGAGTGGCCATACTGTTCCGTTGTCAGATGTTTTCAAAACAACTTATGAAATGAATTGTGACTTGACTTGACCACAACAGAGTTGTGACTATGATGATTGAAGTTCCCTCTTAGGTGATTTCATACTTTATTTTATCTTTCTTTGTTTCTGAACTCAGCTTAGGTTTCAAACTTAACTATATAATTAAACTTAGAGTTAGCTTTTCCTACTAGAACTACCTTACTTTTTAGTGATAGTTTGCGAGTAGTTAAAGAGTACTCATGGCTTTTGTCCCTGGCTATTCCTATGGCCAGACTATGAAGGAGACTACCAAGATGAAGGACAGCAGGACGGCTATGATAACTAGGACTATCTTCCATCGTCAGCATTGCCTGTGACCCTGAAGATGGACCCTACCGCTACGCTTATTACTTTATTCCGCTGCTTGTTGTATTAAGACTGGATCATGAGATCCTTTATTCGTGTACGACCTTATTATGGTTTGTAATGGATGATGTACTATGATATCCAATTTTTTATGTCTCGCAAAAATGGTGATCCTGGGATTGCGATGTATGGCATAACAGGCATCTGGGATTAAAACTCCGAGTGTTGACAAGTTGGTATCAGAGCCATCCTGACCTTAGCAGACCCTAGTTATAATGGAAGTCCGAACAAAAAAAAAACTTTGTTTCAAAACCAATGTGAGTATTTATGAAAACTATTTCCTCTCTTACCCTTGGGAATTCTTTCTCTTAAAAAAATTCATGTTCCTCCAATTCTTACATTACTACATAAAATTTGACACACTTGATCACTTCACTAACTTCCTCATCCTTAATTCTTATAGATGGAGTCTCAGTTCAGCAAGTTCTACCAGTTGGGCGATGGAGGCCAGCTGATCATCGAGAGGGATCTTGATGCACTATCGGAGTACTTGGGATGCCCGCATCCGGAGTTTCTGGGAGCTCAACTTCCTGGAACCCTAGGAGGAGATTTACAATGGCTAGTCACCGCTGATTTTCGAGGAAGTATAGAAGCACCAATGTCCGGGAGAATTTAGTTCTCCGTGAGAGAGAACAACTGGCTAGATGGATTAGCTAGGGCAATGCATGAAGCTCTCGCACGTCTGTGTGCCCTGAGTGTCAACCAAGTCCAAGGAACCCGCTTTGTTCACTATTCAAGGCGTGACTTTATGGGAATGCCAATGGAGATGCCAAGTCACCTGGAGTTGAAGCATCAAGTGGAGAACCTTGACTTCCTATTGTACGACCGCCAGAAGGAATTGGACAATGCTAGGGAGTTCGCCAACCACAACCTTTCCATTGAAGCCCAGAAGGCCTAGACTTTCTCACTGCTTGTCAAGGACCGTCAGTCTCTCCACCGCCAGCATGAAAAGAAGGATCGCACCATCGATCATCTTTGCAAAAAGGTGGCCGACCTTGAGAAGACCATCAAGGAGCAAGAAGCTCAGCTTGCAGCAAAGGAAGAAGAAGAGGAAGGTGAAGACATTCAGGGAGATATGGACTCTTACCTTAGCAACAATGATGACTTTCTGGAGGAGGGTGCCGTGGACTTCTACACCGACGATGAAGACTCCAACTTCATCGATGATGAGTAGATGCACTAGAGCACTATCGTAGCATGAGGAGTATCGGTCCCATTGTATCGTAGTTCACAAAATGGTTCTTAAAACCATCTGTTTTCCCTTGTTGTTATGGTGTGTGTGCGTTTGTATCGTGTGCTTGTTTGAATGAATGAAAAGAAGTTATTTGAAAAACCTAGGTCAAACTCAAAAGTTTTAGCTTTGAAATCCAAACCATGAACCTTAGAACTTTCCCTCTTACCCCTTTATCTATCTCAATCTTCAGATGACTCGTGGAAACCCCGGAGGGAGAAGCTCATCGCAGGACCCAATGCTGCAGATTATGCAGATGCTAGTTGCTGACCGTGAAGCAAGCAGTGTAGAGCGCCAGGCCAACTTAGCAACACTACAACAGATAGCCCAGATGGCCCAAAACAACCAAGGGCATGGAAATCAGGATCATCAAGGATCCAAGCTGAAAAACTTCCAGAATACCAATCCCCCAATCTTTAGCACTTCGGAGAACCCACTAGATGCTGATGACTGGGTGCAGACAATGGAGAACAATTTAGAAGTAGCCAGAGTTGATGACAACAAGAAAGTTCTCTTTTCCACCCACTATTTGGCAGGAGATGCAAGAGCCTGGTGGAACAACATCCGCACGATGAACCATGGTCAAGTGATGACATGGGAAGCCTTCAAAATCAAGTTCAGTCGCACCCACGTGCCGCAGGGTCTAGTCACCCGAATGAGGGATGAATTCAGAGAGCTGAAGCAAGGCAGAATGACTGTAGTGGAGTATCGTGACAGATTCTTGTCCTTAGCAAGGTATGCACCTGATGAGATCAACACGGAGGCCAAGAAGAAGGAGAGGTTCCTGAACGGACTACATGATGAGATGTAGACTTTCCTCGTCAACATCCGCTTCGAGGATCTGGAAGAGCTAGTCGACAACCGCAAACGTCGTATGATGCACCAAGTTGGATCCAACAGCCACCAGAAGTACCGTCCCAACCCGTCTGCAGGATATGCACCAAGAAACAACCGACCCCCAATGTCTCGCCCAACCTACCCCAGCTGACGAGGGTTTAACTCATCAATGCCCATTGTTATGGACTTGTGTTTTGGAGAAGGAGGGAGCGTTGGAGACATCTATCGGCTAGCAAACAAGCACACAGGGGACAAAGGATTTACCCAGGTTCAGGCCTCGTAGAGGTCCCTACTCCTGCTTCTCTGCTCGTGGAATTATCGAAGGAGTCGAAAGTTACAATGGTGCGCAGATGGAATCTGGCGAGGGTTGTGGAAACTAGGGTTGCGTGTGTCCTCTTCGCCGCCCCCTCCTAGCCTTTATATAGATAGGCTAGGTCTCGGGTAGCAGGTCGAGTCGGTTACAAGTTAGGGTTTTCCCCTTCAAACTTTCTATCTTTAACTTCTTCTTGTTCTTCAAGCAATCGAGAGTCCGTAGGCCACTCGAGTCCCTTGTTTTGGGCCTTGGCGACACCGTGGGCCTGTACGTATTTGGACCGTATATACCAAGCTCGAGTACCTATAGGGTATACCCATGTCAGTAGCCCCCTAGTGCCCAGTAGAATCGCAGATTTGACTGGGACTTTTTGAAGTCTTCGAGTGCCTGAGCGCATTTCGACTGCTTTTATTTGTGTCATAGGGATTGTTGATATACACGCCTGATATAACCGAAGTATCGGTATCAGTTAACCACCTTAGGGTGAAACAACACAATCTACTCGAACTTGAGTCCCCGGACTCGAATCCGGAGAAGTGCTGGCGTAATTCGGCTCAGGTCGCGGAGGTCTTACAGGAGTCGAATTCCAGTTATATGGGTGTGAGCACTCGGCGCATCCATCAAGGCATGTACATCGTACCTGTAGGCACGGATATATTTCTGGTAGTCCGCAGCTAATGCGTTGCCAGGCCTTATTCAGGCCTTACCTTCACGCTGTAAGCGCGACATCCGAATTTTATCATCGCGGAGACGATTCGGGTGACCCAGGAGACACAATCTCTTTGTAGGGAAAAATTATGAGGCGGTGTCGCCATAAGCTTCGAGTGTGGATGTTATCAACACACAGTATTTTGTATAAATAATCATAGGGTGCGCGACCAGCGCTCCCTATGGGAGTAGCCCCCGAGTGCCTGGTTGAGTCGAAGACTCAGGCAGGGACTAAAGAAATTTTGCGACTGTTGTCGTCTTTTGCTTGTTTGTTTTAGTCGAATTTGTTTCTGGCGCTCCCTATGGGAGTAACCCATGTCCAAAGTCGAATTATGTTTCGAGTGGTTTGGGTTTACTTCTGATTGTCATGTTCCTGTAAAAATAAAAAGAAAAAATAGTAGGGTGCGCGGCCAGCGCTCCCTATGGGAGTAGCCCCCGAGTGCTTGGTGGAGTCGAAGACTCCAGCAAGGACTAAAGTAGTCGGATTTTTCCACTTCATAGATTTGATGACGTCAGTGCTAATGCTTGTATGACTTCAGTTGCTCGTGAGAGCGAGTTTGACGGGACGTGACGAGCGGTGGGTCCCACTTCCTGACTTTGATTTGACTGGGCGTGCGTAATCTTTATTTTAACTGCGCCTCCTCAATTTCCATGCGTAATGGGAGTAGTGGAGGGACGGTTCGTGCTTTCTCTTCTCCACCTGTCCAACGCGATGTGTGCCACGCGTCCGGTAGGGTTTTTCTGAGCCGTTGGATTGCATCTTCCAGGGGTTAAGTAGCGGCGCTGCGACGGTAATTTTCCTATCTGCGCTCTTTCTTCCTTGCTGCCATCACCATCGCCATTGCTGTTGCTCTCTGCTTCCTTGCGCTCTTTCTTGCTGCGGCGCTAGACCAGCTCTACATCTTCCCCAGCTACTTCCTCCGTTCTTACCGCCGTCGCGCAATGGGAAAGAAGAAGGGAGGCGCTGTTGTTGATTCCGCGGCCACCGCTGCCGCGGCGAAGAAGAAGGGTGGCTCCGCTGCTGTGGGCACCAGCACCGCCGCCGGCGGGAAGAAGAAGGTTGCAGGCACCCGCGTGACAAATGGTGCGTGGCGTCCTGCCATCATCAAGGCGTCGGATCTCCGTCTTCTTCGCTAAGACGGAGTTATCTCCGCAGCAGTTGCCAATACGTGCGTCCCAAGCGGTGAGGCCATTCCTGCTCCTCCCGCTGGTTTTCGAGTGATGTTTCTTGCATTCGTCATTCGCGGTCTTTCCTTGCCTCTCCACCCCTTTCTTAGGGGTCTTCTTTGTTTCTATGGGCTCCAGCTCCATTAGCTATCCCCAAATTCGATTCTCCACATCACCTGCTTCATCACTCTTTGTGAGTGCCGGCTCGAAATCGAGCCACACTTTGGTCTTTTCAAGCACATTTTTAAATTGAAGCGGCAGTCCGCATCTAGCTCTTTAGTTTACGACGTAGGTGGTTGCGGAATCCACGTCGACCCATCCGCCACCTACTTCGACATCAAGCTCACCAAGTCCGTCCAGGGATGGAGGGACAGATGGTTCTATGTCCGTGATCAGAAGTCCAAGGATGAGCACTTTGGACACGCGCCCTTTGATCCCGTGACTCCCTGCAAGAAGATGTGTTCCTGGAAGAACGTAGTTATGCCTGGCGAACTCGCAGAGATAGACGTGATGTATCAACGTATCTGCAACCTCGAGAGTCGCATAGGCACAGAAGAGGGAGGCTACGCCCTTATCCGAACCTGGTTGCGCCGTCGCGTCCAACCCCTTCAAGCTAGAGTTCATCCCATGTTTCAATGGGCTGGCGCCGATGATGCCACTCGCGTGTCTGCCGATGGCATGTCCGTGAGTGAGGTGGATAAGAGGGTTCGACTGGTCATGAAGTACACCGACAAGGATGTGCTTCCGAATGAGCCAGTTGTTCCTCCTTTTTATGCTTCGAATCCTCCTCCTGACGTACAGTTGTGCTACGCAGTAGCTTATTTTCTAGATTGCTTTTCTGTTGCTTACTTGATTTTTGCTGATTTTTGTTGTCTGCATGCAGGATTGGGCGGTGTCGCCTTGTATGCCTCCTCTCCTTGAGGGGTTTATTCCTCGAGAAGCTTTGGAAGAGGCTGAGTCTGAGTCGACTGTCCCTTCTGATGTGGAGGAGGAAGCCCCCAAGTCCGAGAGTCCGGACACTCGCAAGCGTTCGCGTAGCAAGGATTCGGACGCGTCGTCTCCTTCGAATCCAGAAGGTACGGTCGGTGGTGCGGAGTCGCCAATTCCTGCCGTCCCTATGAGGGCTGTGGCACCGTCTTCTCATAAGAAGATGCGATTGCCGAAGGAGTCTTCGTCGGAGTCGGCGGAGGCCACGTTTGATCTTGACAAGTTTGACTGGTAAGTTTTCGAGTTCATTTGCTCTTCTCTGTTTTCTTCTTGTTGACTTGCCCTGGAGTTTGCCTTTTTTCAAGATAAGTTTTCCTCTTGTAGTCAAGAGGCGTCGTCATCTTCTGGCGACGTCGAATTTTTGAAGGAATCTGGAGTCGCGACTTCAAAGGCCAAGAAAGAGGTTGAGCGCGTTCCTTCCCCTCCAGTGGCGGCCCACTCCGGGCACAACTTTTCCAGCTCTCCCCACGCAGGGGAGCATCGAATGGTTGCTCGGATGACGACACAACAAACATCTTCGGAGTCATTGGAGGACCATGTAAGTATAGTTGTTTCCTCATTTGTAGTGTTGCAGTCGATGTTATATATTTCCTCTGATGGTTCTTTGGTTGTGCGACAGCTCCTTGTAAAGGAAGCCGTGCAAGTGGCAGAGCAGGTGATGGCGATGGGTCGCCAGCATGCAATGCTGGAGATGCATCACCGCGTGGTCAAAAGTGAGTGTTCTACACTTATTCTTTTTCATCTTCTCCTTTGTTGGTATGGTCGACTGATAGTCAACTTTTGATTGCCATGTAGCTGAACATAACGCTTTACTGCGCAACGTCGCCACCTTGGAGAAAACGCTTGCCGCGGCTGTGAAGGGTCGCGACGAGGCACTCGTGGCTCGTGACGAAGCACAGAAGAGTGAAGAGGATATGTGTGCCTCCTTTGCGGCCAGGGAGAAGTTGTTCGAAGAACAACTGTTCTCAGTCGCTAAGGCTCTCTCAGGTACTTTTGCTTGTGAATATTGTTGTCCTTCTCCGCATCGAATGTTATTGCTGGTGATATTGAAGTTTTGATCCATGTGTGGGTTCATGTACAGATGCTGGCGTTTTGAGCTTTCACCCGCAGGCCCTTCGTCGCGATGACGCTCTAGCAGGTGCGGTGGCTGCAGTCGAGGACCGTAGCGCCGCCGTCCAAGATACACTTTCCAAGGCCAAGGTCACCCTCAGTCGCCTCCGGGAGGAGTTGATGCCGAAGGCGGAGCTGGTCGATAACATGGACGAGCTAGCAGAGTCACTCGCCGGGGGTGTGCCTTCCACCTACAAGAACTCCCTCCGCGCGGCTGGGGCGACCATGTCACTCGCCATGGTGCAGGCCCAAGGAAACGAGATCGATCCCTTCGCGGTGTTGAAGGCGATGCCTGTTGGCGCAGATGGTCAGCAGGTAGTCTTCACTCCTTTTGCGACTGCCTATGGCAAATATGGGCATCACTTGATAAATATTGTCACGAAGTACTCGGAGGAGCTCCAACGTGCTAAGAAGGCGGAGAAGGCTTCGGCCTCAGGGGCCGGCGGAAAGTCAGTGGCATCTGACACTGCCACGGATTTGATGAAGCCCCCGAAGCTGTCAAAGTCGAAGAAGCCAGCTGCTCCGTAGTTAGCTTTTTGTAATAGTTGATTAATTGTCCTTTTGTTTAAGAACATGCCTGCTGGCGAGTGTGTCTGTTGATACTTATGCCGGTCTTGAATGCATCTGACCCTTTTGCCTTTGTGTTGATTTGGTCGCCTTATTTGCTTCTATCTTGACTTGTGGTAGGGTACGTCAAGTGATCTCGTGGGGGGAACCCAGGACTCGCCATCTCTTGGTGATACAGTGGCACCACCGCGCTCCAGGGTAGAGGAGCTATCCTTGCTTTCGCGACTTCATGACCGCGTGAAGCAGCTGGAGCGTGAGTTGCCCGTGATCCGCGGTAGCGCAGACGTGTGGAAGTCGAAGGCAGAAAAAGCCACCGCCCGTGAGCAGTATCTTCTTGGCGAGGTGGCGCAGCTGGGCAACCAGTTTAAGTGTTAGTTTGCCTATTCTCATCTTTTCCTTTGTAGTTTCTCACAGCGGTACGTTGTACTCATGCTATTGATGCTACTTCGTGTAGTTGTTAGCGCGCGCCATCCGCAGGAGGAGAAGGATAGAATTGCCATTCGCCTTCATGATCTCACCCAGGAGCAACTTCAAGAGAGTGGATACTTCTGGGTAGATCATGATCGTGCGACTGCGTTGGCGACCCTACAGGATTGCGCATCGCGAGTGCTGCTTTTTCCGAAGAAGTCGCAGTCGTGCCTAAAGAACATTTATCGGGCGATGTTTCCGCTGGACGACCCTCCATCAAGCCTGCTGGCTCTTCTTGCCAAATTTCAAGATCTGTCCGCGGTTCGCGAGTGCGTGAGGCAGCAATTGGTGGCTGGTGCCAAGGCTGCCCTCTCAATGGTGCGATTGCATAGGCCTGACGTGGATATTGCCACCATTGCCTCTGGGCCGCCAGTGCAACCAGCAGGATCTGCCTGGATTATGGTACCGCACTATCAGGCAGTGGACCGTCCAGCAGAGGAGATCGCCGACTTCTTTGAGGAACAAACGAACGTTCATCTGTTGCAAGAGTAGCCAAATTTGTATCCTGCACATAAGTGTACTTGTGTTGTAAAGTTCGTATTAATTGTCGAATGTGTATAAAGAGCTCTGTGAGCGTGAGGTGCGTTGCACTATGCGAGTCCTTTTCGTTAGCCTAGCCATCTTTTATCTCGGTCCCTTGTCAACCTGTCAGGTGCGTTGCAGCTGAGTTGAGGTCGTGTTTTAAGGGTTTCGATTGATGTACTAGCTACTTAGGATACCGCGTTTTGGTTCGAAGAATAGATGTGTATAGGGTGGCGCAGCCCCCGAGTATATAAATTGAAAAAGTAAAGGAGAACACAGAGTTTTGGGGCACTTAGCTTTTATTTATTCGAAGAACAGTGCGAGATACAATGTGTGGCTAAGTAGCCTTGGCTAAGTAGCCTTATTTGCAATGTAAAAGTAAAAACGAACTAAGGGTAGAAGTGTTGCAGCTGTGCGACGTTTCAGGGGTTGGAGTATGCGACTCCTGTCTCTAAATCTTTAAGGCGATAGGCGCCACCTGGGATTACTTTTGTAATCACGTATGGTCCTTCCCAGGGGGACTCGAGCTTGAGATGCCCCTGCTGCTTCAGTCGCAAGACCAGGTCACCTTCGACGATAGATCTGGGGCGAAGCCTCCTACTGTGGTTGTTGCGCAGGTTCTGCTGGTAGATCATGGATCTTTTAGCAGCGATTTCTCTTGCTTCGTCAAGGAGGTCGACGGAGTCTTCGAGTGCGAGGGATGACTCTTGTTTGCTGTAAGCGACCACGCATGGCGCCTTGTACCGTACTTCAGCTGGTAGCACTACCTCTGCTCCGTGCACCATAAAAAATGGCGTGTAGCCCGTGGCGCTGTTTGGAGTTGTACGTAGGCTCCAGAGTACAGATTGCAGTTCATCCGGCCAGCAGCCCGCGGCTTGTTCGAGTGGTCGGAGGAGTCGCTTCTTGATGCCGCTGCAAACGAGCCCGTTTGCCTTTTCCACCTGACCGTTGGTCTATGGATGCGTTACTGAGGCGTAGCTGATGTTGATCCCTAGGTTCTCGCAGAATTCTTGGAGCTCCTTAGATGTGAAGTTCGTCCCATTGTCGGTGATGATGCTATGTGGCACCCCGAAGCGGTAGACGATGGACTCCAAGAATTTCACTGCACTGTGCGTGGATTGGTTGGTTACTGGCATGGCCTCAATCCACATGGTGAATTTGTCGACTGCGACCAAGAGGTAGACGTAGCCTCCTCGCGAGGACCTTGGAAGCTTGCCGACCATGTCGAGCCCCCATTGCGCGAAGGGCCAGGCCAATGGGATTGGCCGTAGCTCTGCGCCCGGTGCATGCGGCTTGTCCGCGAATCGCTGGCAAGCGTTGCATTCTTGGACGATGTCCTTGGCGTCGCACATGGCCGTAGGCTAGTAGAATCCAGCTCGTAGAGCTTTGGCAACGAGGGCGTGACTGCCAGCGTGGTGCCCGCAGGTCCCTTCATGGATGTCGATGAGAACTGCTCTTCCATCGGCCATGGAGACGCATCGTTGTAGCACTCCTGTGATGCTGCGTTTATACAGTTCGTCGTTGATAACGGCGAATGCCTTGGAGCGTCGCGCGATGTGCCGTGCATCTGTCGGATCGTCTGGTAGCCTCTTGCTGAGGAGGTACGTGATGTACGGCTGCGTCCATGATTGCTCAATCAGCATGACGCTCATTGGTCCTTCGATTCCAGTGTCCAGCTCCAAGTCATCGAGTGCCATGGGCTCATTGGGTGGCATAGCCCCCCGAGTCCGTTGTTGCGCTTGTTTTCTTCTCTGCGGCTTTTGGCTTGATGGAGCGTTCGCATATGCGCTCGAGAAACACACCAGGTGGTATGGGGGCGCAGGTAGAGCCTATGTTGGCGAGTGCATCCGCCTCCTCGTTGCTTTCGCGACCAACGTGTCGCAACTCGTAACCATCGAAGTCTCCTTCGAGTGTATCGTAGAGGTCGCGGTACACGATCATGTTGTCGTTCAGTGCATCGCACTCATGCATTGTTTGGTTGACGACCAACTTGGAGTCGCCATATATGATGAGCCTCTTAGCGCCGCACGCTTTTGCCATCCTCATCCTGTGCAACAGGGCCTCTTATTCAGCCTCGTTGTTTGAGGCTGTGAACTACATTTGCAAGATATATTTCAGCTTGTCCCCTTGAGGTGACGTCAGTACGACACCTGCGCCTGCTCCGTCTTTCCGCTTGGACCCATCGAAGTGCATTATCCAAAGGTAGGACATATCTGGCTTGTCCGGGAGTTGGTTCTCCATCCAGTGCACGAGGAAGTCAGGGAGGACTTGCGACTTGATTGCGTCACGCTTTTCGTATGTGATGTCTCGTGGAGACAATTCTATTCCCCAAAGCGCGACTCGCCCCTTGGTGTCAGGGTTATTGAGGATATGTCCCAACGGGGCGTCGCTGACTACCACAATTGGGTGCTCCTGGAAGTAGTGACGCAGTCGCCGGGCGGTCATAAAGATGCCGTACGCCAGCTTCTGGTAGTGCAGGTATAGTTGTTTTGTTGGCATGAGGACCTCGCTGAGGTAGTATACCGGGCGTTGTACACCATGGACCTTGTTTTCCTCAGCCCGCTCGACGACGAGCACTGTGCTGACCACCTGGTTGGTGGCGGAGATGTACAGCAATGGTGGTTCCCTTTCTCGTGGAGTCACCAGTACTGGCGAAGTGGATAGCCGGCGCTTGAGATCTTCGAATGCTTCTTGCGCTTCATTGGTCCACTCGAATTTTTTAGCTTTGCGGAGGAGCTGGTAGAAGGGTAGTGCCTTTTCACCCATCCGCCTGATAAATGGACTGAGGGCCACGATTCGTCCAGCCAGTTGCTGGACGCCTCTTATGTTCTTTGGCTTTTCCATGGCCAGTATGGCTTTTATCTTCTTCGGGTTCGCCTCGATTCCCCTCGTGGAGATGAGATACCCAAGTAGCTGCCCAGATGGTACGCCGAAGGCACATTTGTCCAGATTGAGCTTGATCCGGTAGCGGACGAGGTTGGCGAAGGTTTCGCGCAAATCGTCGATTAGAGAGGCTTCCTCCTTGGTCTTGATTACTATGTCGTCGGCATAGACTTGGATGTTGCGACCCAGTTGTTCCTTGAGGCAAGCCTGCATGCATCGCTGGTAGGTGGCTCCCGCTTTTTTTAGCCCGAAGGGCATTGTGTTGTAGGAGAACACACCAAAGGGCGTTGTAAACGTTGTTTTCTCTTAATCTTCCTCCTTCATTCGAATTTGATTATAGCCTGAGCAGGCGTCGTGGAAGCAGAGACGCTCGCATCCCGCGGTGGAGTCGATGATCTGGTCGATCTGTGGCAGCGGGAAGTGATCCTTTGGGTAGTGCTTGTTCAGAGAAGTGAAGTCCACGCACATCCGCAGGATATCCGTGTCCCTTTTTGGTACCAGCACCGGATTGGCGAGCCAAGTGCTTTCCTTGATCTCGCGTATGTACTTGGCCTCGAGGAGTCTATTGATTTCCATTCCGACTGCCTGCGCCTGTGGCTCAGACAGTCGCCTGATTGTTTGCTTGACTGGCCTTGCGTCAGGGTTGACGTTGAGTGCGTGCTCGGCGAATTCCCTGGGAACTCCTGGCATGTCCGCAGGACACCAGGAAAAAATTTCCCAGTGCTCACGGAGGAATTCGACGAGCACGAGTTCCTATGCAGGACTCAAGTTGTTGGCGATGAGGGCCGTCTTGGCGGGATCTGATGGATGGACCTGCACCTTCTTTGTGTGCACAGAAGAGTCGAAGGAGAGGTCAGGTGAGCTTGGCCTACTCAGGGGAGGCAGACTGTTGTCTGTCGTCTCTTTCAGTCTTGCGAGTTCCTCCTGCATGCCAAAGGACTGGGAGATTCTGTTGAACTCCCTATCGCAACTGTTAGATCGCTCAAAGCTCACGTTGATCGTGATGATGCCGTTGGGACCTAGCATTTTCATCTGCAGGTAGACGTAGTGGGGCACTGCCATCAACCTAGTGAACGCGACGCGCCCGAAGATGCAGTGGTATTGTGAGGGCCAGTCGACGACCTCAAAGTCAATGCGTTCGTGCTGGAAGTTCTTCGGCGTGCCGAAGATGACGTCAAGGTTGATTTTGCCCAGGGGTATACGCCTTTCCCTGGGACGATGCCGTGGAACATTGTGTCCGATGCCTCCAGGCAGGTTAGAGGGATCCTCATCGCTTGCAAGGTACTCGCGAATATGAGGTTGATGCCGCTGCCGCCGTCCATGAAGACGCGACTCATGTCGAATCCTCCAATTTGCGCCTCGAGTACAAGGGGGCAATGACCTAGGCGAGGTATCTGAGGCGGGTGGTCACATTTGTCGAAGGTGATGCACGACTCACTGCCACTGAGGTACTCAATCGTGGATGGTGGCGTGTGCGTGGCCAAGTTGACTTGGCGAGTGATGGCCTTCTGCACCCTGTTGGAGGGGCGCCCTTTTTGGATCATCATGATACCCATGGCCCGTGGGTACGGTTCTCCTCCGTGGTGCTGGTCCGGTGCGGCTCCGTTCGGGGGTGGCCCAGGTGGTGGTGCTGGTGCGCCGTGTGCCACGGCGCCTAGAGAGGCTCCGTAGCCTCTTTCGACTGCATTGCGGTTCATCCGAACCAATCCCTCGTGTAGCTTGAGGAACTCGCGGCAGTCTTTGAGGAGGTGGCTGGACTTTCTCTTGCCGTCATGCTTGTCGATGTAGAAGTGTACCGTGCATGGCCCGGATAGTTTATCCTCGATGGAGGTCGCCGGTGCCTCATCGCGAGTGCGGCGTTGCCATACTTGCGTGGTTTTCCCGGAGTCACGGTATCTGCCGCTACAGTATCCGCTGTTGCGGTTATCGTCGCGTCTATCAGCATAGACGGCTGCGACCATGTTGACGTCGTCGCGATCGTTGTAGATGCGCATGCGAAGCTTGCCTCGACGGTCGCGTCTGCGTTCGAGTTCCGCCTCCTCGTCAGAGTGAGCGCGGTTCTTCACCGAATCTTCTCCATCGGCCCTCCGATTCGCGATCTCCATCAGGTGGTCGATGGTCTGGGGCTTTGAGCGGCCCAGCTCCTCCCTGAGCTCTAGGCGGCAGATGCCACCGTTGAATGCATCAATCATGCGGTCTTCTGAGATGTTTTCCGCGGAGTTCTTGATGATGGACCACCTTTGGATGTATGAGCGCAGCGATTCGCCAGATCTTTGCTGGCAGCATCTCAGTTCTTCGATTGATGCGGGCCATTTGTACGTGCCCTTAAAGTTGCGCACGAGGCTGTAAACCAGCTCATCCCAACTACGAATGGATCCGCGTGGGAGGTTCTTGAGCCATGTTCAGGCGGCGCCCTGCAGCTGTAGCTGCAAGCATTGCATGGCAGTACTTCGACTGCCTCTGTGGAGCCTGACGGAGGAGATGTGATCCTCCAACCAGATCTTGGGGTCCTGCAGACCATCGAATTTCGGGTTCTCTGACGGGAGCTTAAACCCTTTAGGCATCCGCTTCTGCCTAATGGATCTGCTGAAGCATCTAGCGCCGCAGAGCTCCCCATCTTCCTCTTCCGTGTCAGTCGACCGAGCATGTCGTGCCCTTGACTTGTCGATCTTGCGTTGCGTGAGGTCGTCGCGCGCATCGTAGTCATGATCATGTCACCGTGAGCGGCGGCGCCGAGACAGGTCGTGACTGTTGTCGCTGGATTTGGGCGAGGAGTGGTGCTTTGCTAGCGCTTTGCCCTTTTTTGGGTCTGGTGTTGGCTCCTTGTCGAGGGCGGCCTCGATTAATCCCAAGCCCGCGATCGTAGATCGGTGCATGGCAGTTCGGGGATCTCCAGCTGGCGGCTGGTTGCTGAGGAGGTACATGGTGGCTGCCGTCACCGCAGCCTGCGGCGTTCTGGGAACCACGTTGCCTCTCGTGTCGACTGTCATAGAGCCGAAGTCGAGGACTTTCACGGCCTCTATGCGCTCTTGTTCGGTGAGGTGAGCCATCAGCGACTGCCTCTTCTTGGCGAGGTATTCGTTGCCCTTTGAGGAGGATCCTCCATAGGAGGCGAGGCCGGCACGACGAAGGCTCGATTCGTCCGCTGCCTTTTTACGCGCCTCAAGTTGCGCGATTGTTTGCACCTGGCGCTTGAATTCTTCCTTCAGGAGCCAGTGGTAGCCCATCAGTAGTTCTTGTGCGGACCCAAAGGGTAGGGGTGTGCCCCGTAGGGCCTCGCGGTAGCGAGCCCACTCTTGCTCGTTGAGCTTGATTACGACGCGTTCGCTGGTTTGCTCATTGATTATGCTGGGAGGTTCGACTGCTCCTCCGTTGTTGACGGGAACGCGATTGCCGCAATTGCCACCGTTGCCGACGTTGGGTGGATCGGTGCCGTTGCCAGGGTTGCCACCATTGTCGCGATTGGCAGAGGTGTCACCTGCGTTGATGACGGCGCACATGAAGTGATTGGGGGAAGCAGTTGCTTCCACAACTCTCAGATCCGAAACCATAGGTTCCATCTTCAGTGGCCAGATCGCTCAGATCGGAATCGCGACTGATGTCGCTGATCGTGTTCTCGACTGCCACCGGGGCGTTGAGCTCGCTGAGGGTGCCGATCGATGGAGGGAACCATGAAGCCGGGGCAATCGCCGGTGCTGTCGGCTGATGAAGCATGCGAAGCGTGCCCATCTGACCAACTTGGAAGCGGAAGCTCCCAATCGCCAGGCTGATTCCGTCACCCACGGACTCGAAGGCCAGGCGGGTGGCCGGCGTGTGGAGGGTGAAGTCAAAGGCGTCGAAGAGCTGGCGAATCTCCGCTGTTGCGGAGTCGTAGATCGCAGCTGATGGGGCCGAAGAAGCCGCAACATCAGCACTCCCACTTCCCACAGACGGCGCCAATTGACGAGGGTTTAACTCATCAATGCCCATTGTTATGGACTTGGGTTTTGGAGAAGGAGGGAGCGCTAGAGACATCTATCAGCTAGCAAACAAGCACACATGGGACAAATGATTTACCCAGGTTCGGGCCTCGTAGAGGTCCCTACTCCTGCTTCTCTGCTCGTGGAATTATCGAAGGAGTCGAAAGTTACAATGGTGCGCAGATGCAATCTGGCGAGGGTTGTGGAAACTAGGGTTGTGTGTGTCCTATTCGCCGCCCCCTCCTAGCCTTTATATAGATAGGCTAGGTCTCGGGTAGCAGGTTGAGTTGGTTACAAGTTAGGGGTTTCCCCTTCAAACTTTCTATCTTTAACTTCTTCTTGTTCTTCAAGCAATCAAGAGTCTGCAGGCCACTCGAGTCCCTTGTTTTGGGCCTTGGTGACACTGTGGGCCTGTACGTATTTGGACCGTATATACCAAGCTCGAGTACCTGTAGGGTATACCCATGTCACCAGCTGTAGCAGAGGCAATGTGAAGTCCGGAGGAAACAACAACAACCCCGACAACACCAGCAATTTCAACCGTGCACCTCCGAAGAGCAACAACAACAACAACACTGCACCCAGAACTGGAAGCAATGCTGTGCCCGTGGCAGCAAAAGACAAGTCTCGGATTACTTGTTTCGAGTGTGGAGTGAAGGGTCACTACTCCAATGAGTGTCCCAAGAAGATTGCCGCCACTTGCAATGTGAATTCCCCAGCTCAACAGTAGTGTTGTGTTCAACCAGGAAGAAGATTCACCCCTGGTAACCCTCACAACCGCAACGGCCGTCTCTTCCACATGAACGCCGAAGAAGCCCAGGAAGCGCCAGATGTAGTGCTGGGTATGCTTTCTGTCAACTCAGTTTTAGCAAGAGTGTTGTTTGATTCTGGAGCATCACACTCATTTGTCACCGAAGAATTTGCATGCACTAGTAAGATTCACCCAACCAACTTGAAGCATGTCATGATAGTTCAAATTCCTGGTTCAACTACAAAAGCTAGAAAAATTTGCAAAGTTGTGCCTATCAGAATACATGGGATAGAGATTTATGCTAATCTAATAGTACTTGGAACCAAAGGATTGGAAGTAGTACTAGGAATGGATTGGATGTCAAAGCATAAAGGACTGATAGACAGTGCAAAGAAAGCCATCACCATGACCAGTAGCTCTGGAGTACCAGTAGAGCATATATCTGAAACCTTACCCCGTCAATTCAAGTGCAACAAGAGTATAGCCCTACCCACCATAGACCAAGTCAGACTAGTCTGTGAATACCCCAACGAATTCCCTGATGAATTGCTCGGTATGCCCTCGGATAGGGATATTGACTTGATTATCAAACTAATCCCCGGAACCAGACCAATAGCCCAGAGACCCTATAGCATGAACCCTCAGAGTTAGTGGAACTGAAGAAGCAACTAGATGCTATGTTAGCCACAGGCTTGATTCAACCAAGCGCATTGCCATGGAGATCACTAGTGTTATTCGTTGACAAGAAAGATGGAGGCAACCGTTTGTGCACCGATTACAAAAAGTTGAATGACGTCACTATCAAAAACAAGTACCCACTACCAAAGATAGAGGATCTATTTGATCAACTGACTGGTGCCCAAGTGTTCTCAAAGATTGATCTTAAGACCGATTATCACCAACTTAAGATTCGTGCAACGGATATTCCGAAGACCGCCTTTACTACTCGTTTTGGATTATAGGAGTATAGGTCATGTCTTTTGGATTAACCAATGCCGCTACTTATTTCATGAATCTCATGAATAAGATCTTTATGAATTTTTTGGATAAGTTCGTCGTTGTGTTTATCTACGATATTATTATCTACTCCAAATCAGTGGAAGACCACGAGCAACATCTGAGAATTATCCTAGAAACCCTATGAGAGCATCGGTTGTATGCCAGGTTCCACAAATGTGAGTTTTGGCTGAAAGAAGTAGTATTCCTAGGACATATTGTGTCTGCCAGAGGAGTCTCTGTTGATCCCACCAAGATCAGAGATGTCGAAGTATGGGAAGCCCCAACCACTCAAACCCAAGTCCATGCATTTCTCGGATTAGCGGGATATTACCATAAGTTTGTAGAAGGATTCTCGAGCATCGCCAGACCCGTGACCCAATTGTTGAAGAAGGACAAGAAGTTTGAATGGACTGACAAATGTGAAGCCAGTTTCCAATAGCTCAAGAAGAGATTGGTTTCAACGCCAATATTGATCATGCCAGATATCAAGAAGCCATTTGATGTGTATTGTGATGCATCCAAGATTGGTCTCGGATGTGTATTGATGCAAGAAGGCAAAGTTAACGCCTATCTATCTCGGAAACTGAAGCAGCATGAGCAGAACTATCCGGCCCATGACCTTGAATTAGCAGCCGTAGTTTTGGCATTGAAGACCTGGCGTCATTATCTTATGGGAAATCGCTGTGAGATTTACTCTAATCACAAGAGCTTGAAGTATATTTTCACTCAGAAGGAGCTGAATATGAGGCAAAGGAGATGGATAGAGTTAATCAAGGATTATGACCTTGACATTCACTATCACCCCGGCAAAGCTAATGTGGTAGCGGATGCTCTTAGCAGATTACCGTGTAGGCTAAACACCATGATCAAGGAGAAGCAACCCAGTTTGTATGAGGAGTTGGAGCAGTTTAGAACTGAGCTTGTTAGCAAAGGATTTCTAGCTAGCATTGAACTTCAAGCCACTTTGATTACCAAATTCAAGGAAGCCTAGAAGGGAAATTAAAGTATCAACGGAATCAAACGTCGTATTAGTACATGAAAGGTACCTGGATTCACCGAAGATGAAGAACGAGTTCTGTGGTACAAAGGACGTATCTATGTGCCAGCAGATTCGGAGCAGAAACAAGTTATCATGCAGGAAGCTCATGATACTCTTTATTCTATCCACCCCGGAGGAACGAAGATGTATCAGGATTTGAAAGAGCAATTTTGGTGGCACAAGATGAAGAGATAAATCGGAAGCTACATCGCCAAGTGTGACATCTGTCAAAGAGTCAAAGCAGAACATCAAAGACCCGCAGGACTGTTGCAACCATTGCAGATTCTGGAATGGAAATGGGATTCTGTCGGAATGGACTTTATCACCGGCTTGTCTACTTCTAGTAGGGGAAATGACTCAATCTGGGTCATCGTTGATAGACTATCTTAGGTAGCTCAGTTTATCCCTGTCAAGACAACCTACCAGAGTTTGAAGCCAGCAGAGTTGTACATTGCTAGAATTGTTAGTCTGGATGGAACCCCCAAGACCATAGTATCAGATCGAGGAACCCAATTTACCTCGAGATTTTGGCAGAAAGTCCAAGAAGGATTAGGAACCAAGTTGAACTTCAGCACAGCTTATCACCCACAAACTAAGGACAGACTGAAAGAGTCAACCAAATATTAGAGGATATGTTGAGAGCTTGTGTGTTAGAGTATGGATCAAAATGGGAAGACTGCCTGCCTTTCACAGAATTTTCATACAACAACAGTTATCAAGCCAGTTTGCAAATGCCCCATTTGAGTTCCTATACGGAAGAAAGTGTCGTACCCCTTTGAATTGGTCGCAAGTAGGAGAGAGTAAGGTTTTTGGACCCGACATTCTCCGAGAAGCCGAAGAGAAGGTTCACAAAGTCCGTGAGCACCTCAAGACCGCCCAATCCAGACAGAAGAGTTATGCTGATAAGAGAAGGAGAGACCTAACTTTCAGTGTCGGAGATTTTGTGTATCTCAAGGTTTTGCCATTGAAGGGAACGCAACGCTTTAGTCTGAAAAGAAAGTTAGCCCCCAGATATATCGGACCCTTCAAGATTCTAAATCACCGAGGAGAAGTATCATATCAACTGGAACTGCCAGAAGAGATGTCAGCCATCCATAATGTGTTCCATATCTCGTTACTTCGGAAATGTCTAGAAGTGCCAGAGAAGACAGAAGTTTTCAAGAATATCGATCACCGAGCTGTTGATATCAACAAGGATCTGACGTATTGTGAAGCGCCCACCCGTATCTTGGAAGAAACTACAGAACCACCAGGACCCGGAGTATCAAATTTCTCAAGATTCAATGGAGCAACCATACCGAAGAAGAAGCCACTTGGGAGCGGGAAGATTACATTAGGACAGAGTTCCCAGATCTCTTTAGTTCCTAGTTTTCTTTCGTAAATCTCGGGACGAGATTTTGTTATGGGGGGAAGGTTTGTAACATCCCAAAACTTAATCCAAGGTTAATCAAGATCAAATCTACCCCATTTAGGGTTAACAAAAACTTTTCCATATAAAATAATTAAGCATTCATGTGTGTGTGCATTTAAATTAGGAGTTGTTTTGAATTGCCATGTTTGAGTGATCCATTGGTGGTAAAAATGATTCTAAGGTGAATTAAACATCATCTAGATCATTCCCAAACAAATCCCAAAGAAAAAGAAATAAAAAATAAAGAAATGGTCATTTGTGCCATTTTAATCACCTAGCCTACTTTGGCTATTCATAGAACTCAAATCTTAACAGAAACAATTGTGGATCTTTGCACCCCTTGCTAGTACAAGTAGTGAAGTGCCAAGGCCCACTTTGTGATCTTCCAAAAACATTCAAACTCTAATTTTAAATGACATTTGAAAATTGAATGTAGTTCATATGTATAGATCCCACTTTCTCAAAAACCACTCAAATGAATTCCATTTAACAAATACTAGCAACCACAGTCTACCAAGCATCAGATCAAAGCATCCACCAAAAATCAGCTCAAAATTCAAAACTTTCTCTCATGCGGCTATTGTGTCGAACACTTAGTGAGCACTAAACAAACTGCCTAACTATTACTATTTTAAAGCAGTGATCAAATGCCACTAAGGCCTACAACCCCTCCCATTGTCTCCCCAGTACCAACCCTGCCATCAAGAGGCTACCCCTTAGCCGTTGCAGCAGTGTCGCGCCACCGGAGCGCCATTCTCGCCGGTCGAGCATGGACAACTCGCAGCTGACCGCCCCTCTCTCTCCATGACTAGGAGATAGACCGGACCACATTGCGACCCCCTTCCCCGATCCCAGCCAGGCCCTGGACCACCTCAGCGTCGTGCCACCCTTTCTCTCTGCGCCATGCGCAGCGCACGCCAGAGCGCGATCGCCGCCAGCATGCAGCAGACCGCACCGCGACACCATATCACGCACGCCGCTCCGCCTTGACACGCACACCCCGCCAGACACGGCCTTGCACCGCCACACGACCCACAGTTGCCATGATCGCTGTCGAGCACCGCCTCTGTCTCCCAGAGCGCGTGAAACCCCCGACCAAATGCCACCGCCCCTAGCTGCGCCATTGCACCATAGCTGACTGCCAGCAGACAGCCCACCGTCCGCTTATCTCGCCCACGCTGGTAGCCCTCTGTACCGCCCTCGCTGGAGACACCAGCCCACACCCGTCGGTCCCCTCGTCGAGCCTATATAAGGAGGCCACCCCAGCACCATCTCTTCACACCATTCCACTCCCCTCTCACCACTGACCATTTCCCCTCTCTCGCCAAAGCCGCTCGAGCCTCCGATTGCCGGAATTGCACCGGAGGTAGCCGCTGTAGAGGAGGAGAAGTTGTTGTCGATTCCGTCCACCTCAGCCCCTGCCGCGACCTCACTTGAGTTTGCCGTCGCCGTCCAGTTTGATCGCCCGCCTCGCCGCACTAGCTAGAGCTCTGGTATGTCCCCAGTAGACCCCCACCGGCCATTTAGGGTTCGGTCTCGCCGGCGACGAGTCCGTCATCGACGACGATTGTGGACCGTTCATCTAGGTTCTAATCGCAGCGCCCAGATCGTCCCATACCGCTTCGGGTTTTATGTGCCTCTGACATGCGGGACCAGCCTGTCAGTAGCCCTCTGCGCCGCTGAGCGTTACTGGGCGGCCCATTTAGTTTCCCGCGTTGACCCAGAAATTCAAATTAGGAATTTTCAATTTAAGTTAAAAATCAATTATGTCCCTTAGTTTAAAAATCAATTCAGAGAGTTTTATAAATCCAAATGGAGTAATTCCAATTTTGTTGGAAAGCTACTGAAAATATTTATCCATGACCGTTGGATTTAAATCATTTAGAGTTAATGATGTCTCCTAGTAAAAATAACAAGACAGAAGCTTTTTCACATTCAAACATTTTTATAAAATCAACCATAATAGCTTTTGAGTTGATTCCAACTCTCAAAAATCACATTTAACCATACCTATCTGAATATGTAATAACATTAAGGTTTACATGCAGTGACTTTGTACTAGTACCAAAATAATGCTATATAGGCATTTCTAGTCACTTTAAATCATTAAATTTTAAATTTAAACTTATTAAAATATGATCCAACCTTTAAATCACATTCCCATATGTTAGAATATTTGGTGATGACATGTTTCCACATGATCCCATATTTTAATTGGAGAATATTAAATCTTAGTTAATTTCAGTGAGTAGAAATTACTTTTCTCAAATCAAAGGAGTGAAACTAGTAAATTAAACCTTGTGATGCTTAGGATGATAATAGTTCATAAAATATGTGCCTTAATGTGCTAAGTAGACTAGTTAAGCTTGTTTGGTGATTGTGTATCTCGTATGTATTTATAGACGATAGTACCAACCAAGCTTTCGAGGAGGAGGAGTTCTACAAAGAGGAGGAGGAAGAAAACTTCAACCACTGCACCAACCAAGGAAAGCCATCATTAACAATGCAAGCTAGACCTTGCAAACTAGATAACCTAAGTAAATGCATTAGGCATGCTTTGGTTATGCCCTTTTACTTACACCTCCTCCAAATTCTATTTCCAAGCTCTACTTTCTTTACTTTATTAAAGTCCTTTACTTGTTTGAAGGTAGCATAAAAATAATAAAACATGGCCTATCTAGATAAACTTAGATGTCATTCTATGGCATGATATTGACATTAGTATCCCACATTAGTGAACACTCTTAACTTAGTAGTTTATAGCTAAACTAAAACTTGAGTCACTTTAGATGGGAATACTTGGTGAAAATGACTTGTGAAAACCTTGGAATGATGAGTCATTCTATTGAGATGTTTTGACATGTGTTGAGAAGCACAAATGGTTTATGATGATGAAAATGTTAAGGCATGAGCCTTAGCCCTCTTACAAAACTGATGGTTGGGTTCAGATGCGATACCATTCCAATTTTACCGTACAACCACAATACCTGAACTGGGTAAGGCTTAGCTGGAAGTTTATATGCATTTGTATTAGTTCCCTCGTGGGAGAGGTTTGAGCTGAGGCTACCTCTCAATGTTGTCCACCTATGCAGCGCCCAAGATGACAGATGGTCATGGTTGGGAGGCCATACTCATAGGAGAGGTGCTTATACTAGGGTGTGTAAAGAAAAGGTTATGTTTGATTATCTGCATACTAAGTATGAAGATTCAGGGTTATCCCTGACAGATGTATCGAATCTTGTGTTGAAAGTGTACCACCTCTGCAGAGTGTCAAACTATTTGAATAGCTGCGTCCGCGGTTATGGACAGTTGGAGTGGCCATACTGTTCCATTGTCAGATGTTTTGAAAACAACTTATGAAATGAATTGTGACTTGACTTGACCACAACAGAGTTGTGACTATGATGATTTAAGTTCCCTCTTAGGTGATTTCAAACTTTATTTTATCTTTCTTTGTTTCTGAACTCAGCTTAGGTTTCAAACTTAACTATACAATTAAACTTAGAGTTAGCTTTTCCTACTAGAACTACCTTACTTGTTAGTGATAGTTTGCGAGTACTTAAAGAGTACTCATGGCTTTTGTCCCTGGCTATTCCTATGGCCAGACTATGAAGGAGACTACCAAGATAAAGGACAGCAGGACGACTATGATAACTAGGACTATCTTCCATCGTCAGCATTGTCTGTACCCCCGAAGATGGACCCCACCGCTACGCTTATTACTTTATTCCGCTGCTTGTTGTATTAAGACTGGATCATGAGATCCTTTATTCGTGTACGACCTTATTATGGTTTGTAATGGATGATGTACTGTGATATCCAATATGTTATGTCTCGCAAAAATGGTAATCCTAGGATTGTGATGTATGGCATAACAGGCATCTAGGATTAAAAATCCAGGTGTTGACACTTAGCCTCCCGGATCTGTGCAAGGCGAAGATGGATCCCTGGTGGATGAGTTCCCCCTCTATATGTCTTCTGGAGGTGAGGTTTCGGTGTTTTCTGGTTGTTCTGTATGTCATCTCTCCGATCCAGTTGCACGGGGTCAAACTATTTGAGGAGGCGGTGGTGGCGCCAACTATACGACGGGAACTATACGGCCAGAAATTTTATTCCCGCCGTATAGTTGGTCGTTGAACCATCTGTATGCTTTGATCGCTTCATCTTTTCTTTTGGGTGTTATTGATATTTCCTAAATAAGCGATTTATGTTGTTTTTTGACTCCTTTTCTCCCCAATACATTTGCTCCAAGAATTGTGTCCATTGTATTCATCATTTGTCCTGATGCTGGTGAAAATAGATATAAAATGTGCGCGTGAATACCGTAAAATACCAAGATCCTACATCTACAGTGCAAAATAATAATATAAAACATGATGCACATATGCACTTATCAACTTCCCTAAGCTTAGACTCTTGCTTGTCCCGAGCAAGTTTAGCTTAATGGATGTGATCCTCATATTCATGAAGCTGAGTCGATAAAATAAATGAGGCAGTTGCAGCATGTGTTTATCATATACTCCCTCCGTCCCAAAATATAAGGCGCCTAAGGATTGGTCAAAAGTCAAGCCTTACTAACTTTGATCAAATATTTAGAAATAATATCTACATCTACAATATTGCATGGACACATTAAGAAAATATATTTTATGGTGAATCTATTGATATTAATTTAGTACTATAAATTTTATATTTTTGTCTATAATCATGGTTAAACTTATAAAATGTTGAGTTTTGACTAATCCTTAGGCGCCTTATATTTTGGTACGAAGGGAGTATGATACATAGGAATAAGTTCATGAATAGTACCTTACTCAAACCATCTGAATAATATTAGCAGGCTTCCACACCTTAGCATTTAACAATTCACAAAAGATCACTTTCAATATAATGTAAAAGTATTCAGTTTGACCGAATGAGTTAGCGAGGTGGTCCCAAGTGTTTTTGGATTAACATATTCACTTGGGCTTTAAAATCTCAAACGCTTCTTTGTCATACTATAATATAGTGGTGTATGCCTATTTGATCTTTGCACATTCACTCTTTTCTTCTTTCCTTTGTTCTTTTTTCTCTTTTGTATACATGCTGACACTTTTGTTAAGTGTTGTGCAAAGGAGCTAGCCATACATTCCACTTCATGCAGGAATTCAAAGTTTAACGATCTCAATTACCTAATTCCAATTGTATATGAAGCAATCTTTATAGCTTGAATATTCTACCTCGTCTTGTTCTCACTCTAATTTGATAGCACTTTTTATTTTCCTTTCTTCAAGGTTTCTTTTTCAACTTTACTAATTAGATAATGTTTCTTTCATTCTAATCAAACCATGTACTTACAACATATTGATGAAATTATGTTTGTATGTTCCATTAATACCAATGGTGTGGAAGACTCCTATTTCTATCATCAAGTGCAAGTAAAATTATACTCAAGCCATTCATATATTCAATAGGATAAACAAAAACTCAATATTGCTCCATATATGATAATAAACTCAGAACTTCATAAAAGGGATCCACTATTCCTAAAGGGAATTCTAATGATGCAAACTTTATTTCTAAGATCGAACTAATGCAAAACTAAAATAGTAATATAAAAACTCATAAGATAGATTACAAGGTCTTAAAGATCTCCCGAGCTTGGAATCAAGCTTGTGATTATTTGATACCGTGATTATTGTAGATCACTATGGTGCCATGGCACGTGGTATCTTCTCTTCATGGGCCAGCCTGAGACGGAGGGATTGATTGACAGCCTCTAATTCCTTAACACGCAGCTTGTAGAAAAGATTATTCCTCTCCAGAAATATCACTTGTTCTTTAATGTGCTCATTGTTATCTTGAAGGTTTTGTATCGCCTTAAGACTCATAGAAAAACCTGATTCGGTTATCTACTTAATATCTTCATCAAGTTTATCAAGATAAAGTCGTAGAAACCGAAGATGGTTGGGTGTCCCCGGTGTCTCCTTATCCATCTCTTCAATCTTTAGCTCGAGGGCCTTCAACACCCTCTTCTGGCGTTCATTGTCGGTGTCGAGGAACTCCATAGGGACGATCTTGATCTCCTTTGCTTGCTCGCTATTTCTCCCAATCTCAATAGGAACTTTTCCCATTGTCTTCTGCCCCTCGGTTGCGTGTCCCCATGTGTGAATAAGAGGTAGATTGGTTTCTGTAGAGATTGTGATTAGAGAGGAAGAGAGAGACAATGGCAGTATATAAGGGGGGTCAGAGGTCGATAAAACTCGCGAGAAACACCAAATTATCACCCCAAGAAAAGAATCTTAACAAAACAGGGAAATAAATCGCGGATTTGGAGAAGTCCTGCCGCGTAACGACCAACTATACGGGTGTGGCACGTATAGCTTCGGACATATAGTTGGTTCCGGGCAGATATTTCCAAATATCTCGAGTCTAGGTCGATTATGTTACGACTCGGAACCGACAATACCGCTTTTTTTACTCGAAAAAATGAAAAAGTAAACGAAAATGTCTGAGAGTTTAAAGACCAACTATACGGCCGGAAAATTTATTCCCGCCGTATAGTTGCACCCGTATAGATACAGACATCAAAAATTGAAAATGTCTGAGACTTTAACGACCAACTATACGGCCAGAAAATTTATTCCCGCCGTATAGTTGCGACCGTATAGATCCAAACATCGAAAACAATTTCGCACAGAAGATACAGAGGGTTTAACGACCAACTGTAAGGCCAGAATATTTTCTCCGGTCGTATTGTTGTGCCCGTATAATTGGTAAAAATCCTCAGAAACTTTAGAAAAACACGATGAATCCAAAGACAAAATTTCAGAAGTAAAATCTATGAAAACAAATCACTTTTTTTAGTAAGAACACTTACCTTGCACCTACCGTTTACTTAGTCAGGGATGACAGGATCCTCCAACAACAAATACTTTTTCTCTTTTGGAGGAATTAACCTTAGTTCATTTAACAATTCTCGTAAACAAAAATCACCAGGACTAAAGTTCCTCTCAATAATATTAGTGTCTTGCTGGGAAAATATGGACACTGCATCCAACATCTTTATTTCTTGCCTCGGCATAATCTGCAACTCAAATTCTTGAATTATAAGGATCCAACAGATCAGTCTTGGCTTATGATTTTTCCTCTCAAGGAGTTCTTTTAAACCATCACGATCCGTATGAACTCTTACTTTTGCATCAACTATATAAGAACAAAATTTATCACAAGAGAAAAATATAGCAAAAAGTTCCCTTTCTTCCTTAGGATAATTCTATTGAGCACTATTAAGAGTTCTACTAGCATGATGTATAATATTAAATCTGTAACCTATATATTGTCCCAGAGTTACTCCTACAACATCATCACTAGCTTCACATATTAAGTCAAAAGTCATATCCTAGATAGGTAGTTTAATGGTAGGAGCATGGGATAAAGCATATTTAAGTTTATCAAAGGCTACATGATATTTATCATCAAAGTTGAATCTTACTCCCTTTGGAAGAAGGTTAGTCAAAGGTTTAGATATTGCAGAGAAATTTCTAATGAACCTTCTATAAAAACCCACATGACCAAGGAAACTGCGTATACCTTTTATATCCCTAGGTTGTGGCATTCTCTCTATGGCCTCAACCTTATCTCTATTCACTTCAATTCCCTTACCTGATACCTTATGCCCAAGGACTATACCTTCTTTGACCATAAAATGGCACTTCTCCCAGTTTAGAACAAGATTGGTTCCTTCGCAATGCTGCAAAACTCTTTTGAGATTATCCAAGCAACTAGTAAGCGAAGTTCCATAGACAGAAAAGTCATCCATAAATACTTCCATTAGCAGTTCTATAAAATCCGCAAAAATAGCAGTCATGCATCTTTGAAAAGTAGCTAGAGCATTACATAAACCAAAAGGCATAAGATGTTAAGCATGTAAACCATAAGGACTAATGAAAGTTGTTTTAAGTTGGTCATCAGGATGAACAACTATTTGAGAAAAACCAGAGTATCCGTCCTAGTAGAAAAAATGAGTGTGGTTTGCTAACCTCTCTAAAGTTTGATCTATGAATGGTAAAGGATAGTGATCTTTCCTATTTTCTTTATTCAATTTCCTGAAATCTATACACATCCTATGGCCAAGAATAGTTCTAGTAGGTATCAATTCATTGTTTTCATTAGGACCAACAGTAAAACCGCCCTTCTTATGGATGTAGTGAACATGACTTACCCATTCACTTTCTTTTACATGATAGATTATACTTGTGTCCACTAGGCATACTATTTCTTTTCTTACCACTTCCTTCATTTCGGGCTTCAGTCGTCTATTAAATTCTGCAAGTAGTTTAGCACCTTCCTCCATGAATATTTGATGGACGGTTATCATGGGACTAATGCCCTTCAAATCATCCATTGAGTACCCAAAGGCCTTGCGAAGCTCCTTAAGTATTTTCATGAGTTCTTCTTCTTCATCCCCTAAAATTTTAGCACTAATAATAATAGGAAATTTATTTGTATCATCTAAAAATCTATATTTAAGATTATCTGGTAGAGTCTTCAACTCTAGGGGTGGTAATTCCTCGTCCCCTCTCTTTTCTGGCTCTTCGAAAGCCTCATTAGTTGGAGGCCCTATAATGGGAAGTGAATCGAGTTCACCTTCTAGTTCTTCTAGGGACTTATCCTCCGTACCTATTTCTTCATAATTTAAGTCTTCATTTATTTCTTCTTCTTGGTTACTAAATAAGAGAGATGCCATTCCCTCAATAGTTTTTCTTTCTCTTCTTCTTGTATCTGTGGAGATCTGTCTTTAAATTTGGAAAAGTGGAATTCTTTTTCCACTTCCCCAAGCTTAAGAGACACAATCTCCTTTTTGAAATCAAATTTGGCACCTCCATCACTCAAAAAGTTTCATCCAAATATAATTGGGAAAAGAGTGTCAGCTTGCATACCAACAACTACAAAATTGATAGGAAAGTTTTTATTGCTAGTTGTGATAGTTGCATCTTCAACTACTCCCATTGGAATTCTAAGAGTTTTATTGGCTAACATGATTGTCATATTAGTATTTCAATTGCAGCCGATTTTGTTTCTTATTTTATTTCTAAATAGAAATCATAAGATATAACATTAACTTCGGTGCCAAGATCACATAAATCATAATGCGAGGTTTGCTTAAATATGAAGTGAAGAATAGGATTACCCACATATTTTACCTTTGTTTTACCTTCAACCAATATGGAAGTCTCTTCATCAAGTTCAAGTATGTTACAATGTCCATACATAGCCATAATTGCTTCCTTGGTTACCTCTTCATCTTTGGTTTCTTCCAGATGTTCCTCAACTTATGGCATACTTTCCTCTTCCTTCTTCTCTTGTATTGCTTTGCCCTGCTCATATTCAAAAATATGCTTATGTGCAGTGTTAGGGAAAGGTATCTCATATGTTGGTTCTAGGGAGGCAAGTGTTGCTTTAACTTCTCTTTTCTTCTCAGGTTCGGGTGGTGGATCATACTTGACCAAACCCTCTTTTGGATCTTTGATGTGTTTTGTAAAATCTTTAACAACTAGAAACATAGGGTCTGAATCCAGTAAAGTTATTTAGATAATTCTTTAACATGGCCATTTTTATGATAGTCATAAATACAATCATAATCTATTTCTATGCCTCCTTCGCTTCCTAGACCAAAATTCCATGAAACTCTATGATCGTGAATTATATTAAGTAAAGCCCAAGATTTAGTTATAGGAATATTCATAAAGGCTCCTAGCATGAAAGAGTCAAGCTCAATTTTACTAGGTTCAATTAAACCGCCATAAAAGATATGCAATAAATACCATTCAGGCAAATCATGATGAGGACATAGATGAAGTAAATCTTTAAATTTGATATAATCTCTTACTACTCCGTCATTAGGATGGTTCCTCCATGTCATTATAAGACGCCTGATTCCAAATGATTTTGATAATGGATAATATTTTGCTAGAAACTCACAGGCTAAATTATCCCAAGTAGTAGAGGCTTTTGGGGTAGAGCTATATACCATGAGAGAGTTGTACTAGTCAAAGTCTGACTAAAAAGTTTAACCCTTACCTCATTAGCAGTATATCCCATCAATTGGAAAGTGCCACATATATCTTTGAAACATGCAATATGGTCATATGGATCAGGATCTTCTTCATCTCCAGTAAATTGCTTCTTGTGTAGAATACCAAGTAGTAGAGGATTTATTTCAAACCCCCTTGTCTTCTCATTGGAGTTGTCTCTTTTGTAAATATCATAGGGCTTCCCAAAGTGGCTGAGTGGGTTAGCACTAGACATATGCTCAAACTCCGTCATGTTAGTGGAAACCTATAACTCAAAACAAAACTTAGTAAGACAAAAATAAATAAGCAAAAACTAAAAGACCTACAGTGCTTAGCTCGCCGGCAACAGCGCCAGAAAATAGCTTGATGACTACAAATGCACAGATCATTTGTAGCTAGTTTTGAAATAAAGATATCGATCCCACAGGGAGCAGGAGTTTGAAGTCTAATAACTCTTGAAATAAATACTACAATAGAAATGATATATAATGTTCTAAGTAATAAGATAAAATGCGAGTATTGTGTAAAAAGGTGTTTTTTGGGTTTTTGGTATAAGAGAACAATAAAGTAAAGTAAAACAACTGAACACAGAAAGTAAGTATCGCGTATGTAAAAGAGATTGGAACTGCAATAGGGAAAAGCATTCTGAGGGAGTAGCGGATACACCACTAGCATTATAAAGAGCTAAGGTAAAGATTATTATCACTAACATTCTCAACTATGTATGTGTGGGATGAACTACGTATTTGGACAAATAGGCAGCAACCACTGCTCACATTATCCTCATAACCATAGCAGTCCGCAATCGACATCAATCGAATTACTGTGCTATTAAGGGATGTAATCCTGTCGGACGTATCCTATGGCATGGATAGTGTTCCGTGAGTTTCCTCGGTTCCCAAGTTGATACGTAAGGGGTGCCAACAACTTTATTGTCACTTTAAGTGCTAACACACCTCTGTCTACCAACAAGTAGTTCCCTCCATCAAGTCCCCATAATAGGCAAATATTGAGAGGTCAACTTCTCCTAACATCAAGACACATGGTCATAGCGATAAATATCATAATAAACTTTATATTATTTCAATCTCATACTAGGGTTTCTCCATCTCCCCAAGAACTAAAGATCTACTCATACATGGAGGCAATCAACGTCATGGAAATAACAATGGAATCTATCATAGATTAATAGTACTTGTATAAATCCACAACGAGTATGGAAATTACAACAAGATCTAGACAATATGTAGATGGGATGCATGGAGATGGTGGTGATGCAGCGGTTGATGATGAATATCGATTCCTTAGCCTCCCGGATCTGCGCAGGGAGAAGATGGATCCCCGGTGGACGACTTCCCCCTCTAGATGCCTTCTGGAGGTGAGGTTTCGGTGATTTCTGGTTGTTCTGTATGTCGTCTCTCTGATCCAGTTGCACGGGGTGAAACTATTTTAGGAGGGGGTGGTGGCGCCAACTATACGGAAGGAACTATATGGCCGAACATTTTATTCCCGCTGTATAGTTGGTTGTTGAACCATCTGTATGCTTTGATCGCTTCGGGTTTTCTTCTGGTGTTATTGATATTTCCCAAATAAGCGATTTACGTTGTTTTTTACTCCTTTTCTCCCCAATACAACTGCTCCAAGAATTGTGTCCATTGTATCCATCAGTTGTCCTAATCCTTGTGAAAATAGACATAAAATGTGCGCACGAACGCCATAAAATACCAAGATCCTACATACAAAGTACAAAATAATAATATAAAACATGATGCAAATATGCACTCATCAGTATGAAACTATTACGAACTAATTGAGATATGATAATAAAACCCATTTATTATTTGCCTCTAGGACATATCTCCTTCAGTCTCCCACTTTCACTAGAGTATAAATAATCTAGCTTGCGTTCGCTGCTAGTCATAACATCATATGATGATATGGGCAAGCATCCTTGCTCATGGGGAACATGATGTCCTTGATCTGTTTTACCAGATCTGTATGTCTTTTGCAAATTGTTAATGTCTTCCTAATTTTGACATTTACAGCATGATCTCATAATGCGTCGAAGTATGTTTTGGCGACAGAGTGAGATTTTGTTTCTAGTGTTTACAATGACAGTCGATCAGTTAACTGAAGTTTCACTATTGTCATGTGAACTCTAGAAACCACTTAGCAGAAGTTGAACTTCTTTAGCCAAACCACTGTAGTGGCCACTTCAGAAGTAGCCATATACTTCTATATCTATGTAGATACCAATCGATAGTGCATAGAATGCAACTATGATTTCTATTCTTGCTCCTTATAATTTAAGGATAAACTTAAATCGGGTTCCGTGATTAACTCTGCAATCACTTCAAGACATGTTCTTACAACAAAGAACATGTTATTCTAACCAGAACCACGAGTCACATTACGTCGAGTATACAACATGGTTATGTGAAAGAACATATGACTGAGGCATAGGAGATGCAACACATCTCTTTTCTTTATTTTTAACCATTGTTTGTAATACTGAGATTAACTCAATGTTTCATCTAGATATACAAGTAAGAACTTCTTTCTTACCTTGTTCCATTCTAAACTACTTCAGAATCTTATCTACGATATTCTGAACATCTTCAGAATCAAGTCTAGGAAGCATTTTGACAATAATGTTTATTATATTTATCAATCTATCTCAATAGATTTCAATGTTTAAAACTTTGTTCAACTTCATCCATAGGATATTTACTAACTTAAATATTATTAATGCCAATTACATCATTCATTATATGTCATTTACATATTTATGAATGTTGTCATGATCCCACTCAAATATGGCATCCTTATATGAGATCCAAGGATTTCACTTAGCTCTCACTCAAAATTTGTCGCTTACATATTAAGATTCAACCAAGATGTTTAGCTCCCACTCAAATGCAGGTCCTCTCAATAATCTTGGACATTCCAAAATACTTCGATCATCATCAAATTGGGAATTCCAGCTACGAGAAATTAGCATCCATATGATTTGACAAAATATGCTTTGTTGTGACAATTACAACTTTGTCTTCAATCTTGTCAATGAAGTTCAAGCAGTTTTGGCAAACTATACCACCAATTATCAAATTGGAGTAATTGCTCGTGTAAATCCAATGGACTCAAGCTTCGCTACACTTTATAGTTAATCCTTTGAATTTGTCAAAACTTACTTTTTGACAAATTGAGATTTAAGGTATTTATTTAAGTTTCATTTCCTTCTTATAACTTTGTAGTCATTTGGAAAGATCAAGTAACATATTACTTTATAATCTTAAATGTAACTTAATATAGGATTTTATGACTCCTATTCATTTCTTGCATTTAGGTCCATCACGCTTCTTTGTATCTCGTAGGTATGTCATGTTTCATAAACATGACAAGTGCATAAATATAATTCCGCAAACTTGAAGAATATATTCTGGAATACCACTTTCTTTTGTAAAAGTATTTCCTGAAACTTTATGATCATTATCATTAGTTTCTCCTTATGCAGAGTTTAGCATCTGGCACAAATTCGATTGCAGTACTCTTCATTGTGGATGCAAGGTAAAATACCTTGTTTATCATTTTACTTTCTTCCACCTACATCTTCATCAAGAAACTACTTCTTGAGAAAACACAATTCCTCAGACAACAACAGGTTAGTCCTTTGTGGATGATGTATTCATGATACACTACAAAGATTTTGTATATTCTCCATGACTTCTAATTAGCGAAATCTCTAGAAACTCGAATGTGCCATAACTCTTATGGTGTTGTTTCCACGAATGTTTAGATGTTCCTTATATTTCAAATGAGTGTTTGATTATTTGATCTCTAACTCTAAACTATAACTATGATAAGAGATAATATTAGACCATATGTATCCAATACAATATGATTATGATATTCAGACAAGTCAATACACTTTAAATTTATCCAATTACCATAATTTGTGAAACAACTTTCACAAGTCCTTTTATGCTCAAAGCTTAACTCAAATACTTAGTCACGTTGATCAAATCGAAGAGACTTTGTATTCTTGTTAATTTTAATATCCTCCTTCATTCTAAAATCATTTACACAATTCAAATAGTTTAAAACTTATGTTTCATTAAGTAAATACACATATTCACTTAAGTTCACCATGAAGTTTACAAAATAATGAATTCCACTATTTGTTGAAAATCCAATACATCTTATGTATAAAATTCAACAATTCTTTGCATATCACCGTTTTACCATAAAATGGAGTTTTAATCATTCTGCCCAATGAGGCATGTTTTTGCAAAGTATTTAGATCAAATATCTAAGACCCCGATTTTCATTAATGTGAAAAACATGCAATAACCACAATGACTTAAATGATAGTGTCAATCAATATCTAAACTTGGATATCTTTTAGAAATTCTCAAGAAGACAATCATGTTTTCACAAAACAGGAGAAGTATCAAATACTTCATAAACTACAACAAGTTTTGCAAGAATAGCATTTATAATTTGTATATCTAACATATACCCTTTTCTTCCATGGCTCCCACTATAATCAAGCCCTTTTGAGAGTTCTTAACTCTTTCATGAACTCATGAAAGGTGAACTATTCATCTTTCACGATATAGGCCCTGATGACATCATTGTGACTAGGAAGAAGCAAGTGTGATGCCCCATTTTCCACAAAGTTGTCTACAGTCCACATCGTATGTGTGGCATTCATGACACTAATGCAGGATCACTAAGTGATTCTCCAAGATCTGTTTTCTTTTATCTTGGAAGGAAACTCATCCAATGGCTCATACTCTATGTGCCTAATCTATGTAAAAATACAATCATAGTATAGCCTAGACTCCGCATATATAGCTTCATTGTACGGTAATGGAGAAAACACAAAATATCATCAATGGAGCAGAGCCCATCAGATGACATTTGCTGAGTTATTGGAATATCTCCTAATGGTTCTTCTATCAAGAAGAAACGATCATCTATTACGAGGATATCCCTTAGGCGTGGGTATTAATTTATGATGTTGGACCCTTTGTAAAGTTTCACGTAGCAAAAACATTCCCATGGTCACAAGGGACCTAAATGAGAAAGGCCAAGATCTACTAAGATATTTGCAAAAAAATCTAGACTAAGTTCATAATACGAGTTCAATTCTATAATTGAGCTCCCACTAAAATTGTCATCCCTTGGAAGATTTTAGCGATCACACCTTCCCTTTACACCATATCATCTCCGATCATCACGGCCTTTGATACAACTGTCAGGGTGGACTATATCCATCAATCACATCAACCATGTGACTCGTGCTCGATCTTTCAATATCTCGTGTTCTGAGGCCATGTATGTACATGATAGGCTCGCCAATCCAACCTTATTTTATTCGCAGTGCATACATGTCTTGCACCCACTGTATGCGAACGTAGAGATGTCTAGCACCCGATCATCATGTCCTACTTCATAACTGCGAACTTTCTTGGTGGTGCACACTAAAGGAGAATACTACATTGATATTAATAGGGATCATCTTATACGATGCTACCATTGGTATCTAACACTAGCATACAATAAGATGTAACAGGTATCAGCATCGCATGTATATTTGTGATATGATATGGTCCTTCTCCTTTCGCCTTGATCTCCATCGAGTGCTCTGGTATGATCTCCATCTTGCCTCCAATTTGATGCTAAGTCCACAACGCCACCAGCAGATCGTCCATCGAAATGATGACTATTACTATACTACTTACTAATAGAAAAGTAAACTACTTTACCTTCGTAAAGATCAAGACCATATCAAATCACAATCCCTCCAGCAAAATAAAGTTAGACACCTCTACTTTATCTTTTGCAAGTTTTACGTGGCTGCTAGGGCTTTCGTGATAGAACTATTTCTAATCTATGAACTTTCCAACCATAACATGGATCAGATAGTTGTCTCTACTACACCCCTCTTAGGTCCCTTCATTGTAAATGCTATATCAACTATTGAATGAGAAACAGACACCTGCTAGCCACTTATGTGGTACAAGCCGTATGTTGAGCGTGGAACCAATCTCACGTAAGAAAATGTGTAAGGTCGGTCTAGGCTGCTTCATCAAATAATGTCGCGACATAAATAAGTACACGTTAGAGGGTAACAAATATAGGATCAATGCCCACACAATCCATGTGCATACTAGCTATACAACATTCCTATGCATATATCTAGATCTAATACCATTGAAGGGGTTCCATGGCAGAAAACACAAAAATTCCTATGTTGGAACGCCTAGACTGCCCAAGATCTATCTAGGAGTAATACAGTAATTACCGAGGTTTTGGATACATACCCTTGTAGTCTGAAAATGGTTAATATTCCGAGGGGGCATTGATGATGTAGTTGTAATCGCAGCCGATCGCAAGGTCGTGAAACTCCTCGCAGGTCACCTCTTGCTCCATCGTGCAACATCTCTTACTCACGACATCCAAGGTACAACAAGTGCATAATATAATTTTGTGGCCTGAAAGTTGAGATGTCAGTGCATCGCGGTACCCAAGTTGATTTTACTCACCGCGATTGGAAAATTTGGGGTGCCAATTGCTGAGAGGGGTGTTTCGAGTGAATGATGGATAATCCCAATATTTTCAAATCATGCCCATTAAGTCGGGATATTTTGTTACACTAGTTCCTTCTATTCCCCTTCTTAATCAGGCTCTCTTCTTAGCCACCATGCACGTGGCATAGGGGAAAATCCATTACTGTACTTTCCTAACTCCCGACACTCAATCTGGCTGCGGCAGTGGCGGTCTTTTCCTTCCCTTCCCCCACACTGAATCCGGCAGCGATGGAGGTCCTTTTTTCTCCCTCCCTCGACACTGAATCCGGTGGCCGCCCAGCATGTCTTGCAAGGCGAAGGTTTTAGCTACGTCGTTGCCGACTAATTCGGTTCCGTCGGAGCTAGAATCTTGGGCTCAACACAAAGCAGTGGTGATGTCTTCAACCCTAGTTAGCGAGGAGGTCAACAAGAATTCTTATCCCAAGGTACCTACGAGCAAAAAGTTGAAGAGAAAAGTAGGGCCAGTGCCAGATTGTTCGGTGGTGGTGGGCAGATGCGGCACCCAGATCTCAAAGAAAAACTCGGGAGAAGAGCGAGAGGTGGATTTTTCTTATCTGTGCCTTATCTTGCAAGTAGATTATTTACGGCATAATAGAATCGAATGAACTAAAAAGTTCCCCTTTTTAATCAAATTAGGCACATCTTCGATACAAGGGACATATATGAGTTCACAGTTCATGTTCGCCAGTACACTGCAAAACTAGATTTTGGTTGCGAGAGGGTTGTGTTTGGGCAAGATGTGCATCTTCTTGTGAATTGCAAAGAGGTTGTGTCGGTTTCACAGCTGGTAGATATGCTTAATGCTAGGATTACCGAGGGTTCTAGACAGAGGACAAATTGGTGTGGCGCAACATGAATGATACCTATATGCAAATGGAGCACTCCCATGAGCTTCCGATGGTTTGGGAGTGTTGTGCAGCTGATCGCAAGGTGAAAGTTTAAGCGATGATTGATGATATGTATGCAGATGCTGGAGATCTTGCTGTTAGAGCTTCGGCTCCTAGAGACTATAGACCAATAGATGCTGATCTAGATAAGTTTAGTATACACTTAGAGGTGGATTCATACATGGCAAAACTTGATGAGGGAGTTAATAAACCAGTTTCATCATGTAATGTGGAGATCGCCGTAAATTCCAAAAAACATAACTCTTGACTAAGTGCGAGGGAAGATCGGTAAGGAAATAAGTATTGGACCTAAGAAGATGGCACGACTCCGGTGGTGGCATCATAAGAAGCAGAAATTCATAGAGGTTTTGGATATTGAAGATCTTATGCAGATTATGCAACGAAAGAAGCGAACCAGGAAGGTGTTCTTCCTGGCTACCATTTCTGATGTTGTTGAGGAGGTTTTAGTGGATGTAAAGGCCCCTGCAATGTCTGAACAGAACGAGGTGATCGACGTTGATTAGATCTGATGAGAGCTGCTACCCTAGGCTTGTCATATGGACCGTGGGGTTCCCCTGTCTGTATTTGTAAACTAGACTACTATTGCATTTAGACCGTGTTTGTGTGATTATCTTTGTTGAGAGATTGCGATATAATGTTGTGCGAGATGTTAAGATTTTTGAACATGTCACTCACTGAAACCATCGTTGTTGTAAAAAGACATAAGTACATTGTAGTTGACATGATTATATTTCTTGAGACGATGAATTGTACTTGTTTCTATTATTATGTTTGTTGAGAGATTGTAATGTAATATTTTGTGAAACCATGACTAGACAAGTGATGCATAAGTACATTGTAGTTGACATGATTATGTTTCCTGAGATGATGTAATGTACTTGTTTCTGTTATTATGTTTGTTGAGAGATTGTAATGTAATGTTTTGTGAAACCATGACTGGACAAGTGATGGATAAGTACATTGTAGTTAACATGATTTTGTTTCTTGAGATGTCGTGATATACTTGGTTCTATGATTATGTTTGTTGAGAGATTGTAATGTAATGTTTTGTGAAACCATGACTAGACAACTGATGCATAAGTACCTTGTAGTTGACATGATTTTGTTTCTTGAGATGATGCAATATACTTGTTTCTATGATCATGTTTGTTGAGAGATTGTAATGTCATGTTTTGTGCAACCATGACTGGATAAGTGATGCATAAGTACCTTGTAGTTGACATGATTTTGTTTCTTGATATGATGTAATATACTTGTTTCTGTGATTATGTTTGTTGAGAGATTGTAATGTAATGTTTTGTGAAACCATGACTGAACAAGTGATGCATAAGTACCTTGTAGTTGACATGATTTTGTTTCTTTAGGTGATGTAATATACTGGTATGTTGCTATTAGGAAATGAAATTGGGATGGAGGGAGTACATGTTTAATATTTGAAATAATAATGTATCAAGAGAAACCCTATTAGGTAGAAGACAGTAATCTAGGAAAAGGGCATGGTATCCATTAAACTATTGTAACATGCCAATTTAGTCATTGTTGCAGAGGTGACACACTTCACTTTCCCCACTCTTTCGTTCTCTCTCAAACACTCTCTCACTCCTCACCGTCGCTGATGTCGACGCATTCGCCATGCTGTCCTGGAACGATGAGGACGACCAGTCGAGCAGCGACAACCTTCTCTGACATCGAGTATTCCTTCCCCGATGTGAGTTCCTCTATTTTATCGGGCTAGGGTTAGGCATTGGTAATTCCCTTGATCTGTGCTCCTTATGTGCATGCAATCATGTTCAATTCCTGCTTTGCGTTTCCTTATAGGTACCGCGGACGATCTACGACCCCGAATGGGAGGGCCTAGATCTCTATGGAGAAGTACCATGTGACCATGGGCTAAAACTGAGGAGATATGTTGCATTTGAAGGCAGTAGCACTAGGAGAAGGTTTTTGGGTTGTACAAATTAGGTTTGTTTACATTACATGCAACAGTAACATGAATAAAAATGTATCGTGTATGTTCATAACACGATAGTGTGTGCTTTTTTAGGTTGGCCCGGTGTGTAAAGCAGTAGAGTGGGTGGATCTTGAGTGGCCAGATGCACTTAAGAAATGTTTGGCCCAGTTATGGGAGATGTATGAGTTGGAAAGGTTAGTAGATTTAGTGATGCTTGTGATGCAGCTAAAACAAATTACAAGCTATCGGTACGAAATAAGGAGTTGGAACAAGAAATCAATACTTTGCAGTCAGAACTAAGTGACAGAATCAATGGGAGCTTGGTTGTGGGAACTACACATAAGCTTCGGGATAGTCATAGGTTGCAGATTCAGAATGCAGAGAAGGAGAGGGATCGGCTCAGGGAAGACAAGAATAAGCTAGAGTACTACATTGCGGATCTATTGAAGGAACAAAAGAAGGCACGCGAGGATGAACAAGGATAGACTACAGAGGATAAAGTAAATTCTAGATGAATAATTTATGCCGTGTCAATGCCTGAAACTAGTAAACTATAATACTTGCAATTGTGATTTCTTAACTAAGCCAAACTCAATCCATGAGCAAGTTAGTTTCAGATGAACCCATATTGTTCATAGAGTTAAGTTCACCTTTACAAAATCAGCACTGTAGGGGTAAACACACAGTTTAGTACACATATGTTGGGTTCAAGCGAGCCTGGCATGGAGCTGCTCGTTTTCCTTCCTAAGATCAGCCAGCTCCTTCAGTACTTGGTCGTGCCTACTGCAGGTTCCAGCGCTTTGTCAAGGATTCGAGAAGTTGGTCCGTAACATTACGATTTTCCTCCATGAGTCCATGATCTCCGTCTGCTTGCTAGCTGAGGTGCGACCTTCCCTGTAAAGTTTTGCCTAGCTAGCATTTAGCTCCTTCAGTTTCTGGCACTTGTCAAAACGGACCACGACTTCAGTGCGCAGGTGGTCAAAGGCCAGCTTCTGAGAATTCTGCTTCTCCCTTTGGATGTCTATCTTGTCATTTACCTAGATCGCCAGGTCCGGGTTGAGCTTTCGCCTCTTTACCTGCAACAAAAATATATAGTATGGTTTGTTCAGTTCACTAGGCCAAGGTGGTTAGTTTCCATAATTAACTGAATCAACTTGTGGCACAGTCATAATTTCAAGGAAGAAGCAATCTAGGACTAATCAACATTTTATGAATCTACTAGTGGCACTGTCATAATTTCAATTTCAAAGCAACCTAGGTTTTTCTGCAACTTAGGGTCTTGTGGGTTTTTCCAATGTCATCAATTAGTACTGGTAAACTCATAATGCATAATCGAACTTGGATACAAAATGGAAAGAGCTCATGGTGTCCATTCATGCACTTGAACGCCAACCATGTCCAAATAGATAAGGAGTTGCTCTAGGATTCCTTAATATATATATATATAAACATTACAAAAAGAGTGGAGCACAAAGTGATATTCATGCCCCCTCTAATGGGAATCATACTTGGGAATTTCCTGATACGCCTCCAGACAAGCCCTTAGCTCCTCGTTCTCTTTCCAAACACCCTTGAGTACGGTTTTCCCTCGGCGCATGTCCTCCTTCATCTCTTTCACTACATCCAGGAAACAGTTCATGTCCTTGTAGGCCACAAGGGCAGCCTTTGTTTCGTTGATGCATCCTCTGAGTGCCTTGGAGATTTCATCCTGCATGAGGGTGCATCTTAGCTGGAAATTCTTCTTATCCTCCATGAGCTCGTTGGTTATCTTGATGTCCTCTTCTTGCCTATTCAAGTTATGGTCGAGTAGCTGCTGCAGCCTCACAATGTCATTTGCAAAATCTAGCGAGATCTCCTTCTGCAAAGATAAACGCTTGCGTATGGTGTCATTAGCATGGGCAAGGGAGCATGCACACTCATGTTGGTTTTCAATCTTGCCATTGATTGTGGCCACCTTGTCACGGTACTCGGCCTTCGCTCCCTACATCGTTCATGTTATTTGAAATAGAAGTTCTATTATTCTACCCCATGTTCCAGCTGAAAACTAATACAAATCACAAAATCCCCATTGAATCTATGAACAACAGTATTTAAAAAGACCAAGAGATCCAGTCATAATCATGAAAACTAAAACAACTCACAAATCACCATTGAATCCATGAACAATGGTATTAAAAAAGAACCAGAGATCCAGTCGTAATCAGTAAAACTAATACAACTCACAAAATCACCATTAAATATATGAACAACAATATTAAAAAAGACCAAGAGATCCAGTCATAATCAGGGAAACTAATACAACTCCCAAAAACCCCAATGTGGGGCGGACACGGTCTAAGAAAACCACAATAATACTCAAAGAAATAAAGGTGTGGAGATTTTCTACCTCGCTGAGATGTGGAACAGGGCCAAATGGGTCCTGCAACACCGCCCTCGTGGTGGATTCTAGGTCCATGGCCGACCTGTAATACGTAGACCGTACCGGGAGGAGCCATCGCCTGGTAGAACATTCAGCGCCATTGTCGGGAGAGATTGGGCCTCACTGACAGGGGGCTTGAGGGGCTGGTAGAGTAAGACCTTCTAGGCGGCGAGCTCTCTCTTTTTTCTCCGTGAGGATGGTGGACCGGCCTCTCCTCAGGGGAGCCATGGCTTGCAGGGGGAGGTGGTGGAAGGAAGAAGAAGAGAGTGATTAGTGTGGGAGAAGAGTCAATCGTGGTCCAGTAGTATTATAAAAGTCCACTGTCTACCTTCTAAAAGAATTCAGGGATAGGGAATCGATGGGACTTGATTGGACTTGTTTTTATTGCGATGGACACTTCAATGGTCTTCGCCGCCGCCTAAAATCCAATAAAAATGAGTGGTACTTTCCACTTAAAAAATGAGTGGGGCCAAGTGGTAATCACTGGCAACATCGTGCACGTCTCGCTTGTGTGCGTCACGTGTTGACAGGGCAATGACGCGCGCAACTACTGCACGATCACGTCGGGGCACACACGTGATATTTACGAGTCTAGAATACACTGTGCTACTTTTGTTGTGATCAAAATATGTTTAGTAGGCGAGATAATACATTTTTTTAATAATCAACAAATGCATGCACATACAAGATGCATGAAACCACTATTCGCCCCTTGATTAGATTGGCACTCAACTTTGTGTTCCAGCCATCGCTCATTCTGAAGAACTTCCTCAAGCACGATGGCCCCTCGCCATGGCAATGTCAGATCCAAGCCGGCCATTCACTATCATGCGTATCCTGCTCTTTGCGGCATCGTTCTCACTCGTGAGTGACCTACTAAGGCAGCACGTTGTATCCAACCGCGCTAGGATCCATCGACATCGGCACTCGAGGACACTGCGATATCGAAGCTCGTATCGACCGCGCAGGAGGAGTGTGGGGTACCTACAATGATGGACGAGTTCAAAGCAACATCTAGGACAAGGGTGCGTGTTGTACCAGCGAGTACGGATAAGAAGAGGAATGATAGGAAGACCAAGAAGAAGAGAGGAGATAGCTATTTGGACGACTCCGACTCGGCCAACAAGGAGGCCTTCATAGATTAGTTGGAGGCAGAAGCGGAGGAGAGTGACGTGGACCCGTGGGACTATGAAGAGGAGGAGGAGGACTCCGACGAGGAGATAGCATGCTTATACAAAGAAGGGGGCGGTGACGAGTCATCAAAGGAGGACACCGGTGGTGGCGATGGCAAGGACCATGACACTAACAAAGACGATGATGATCCAGAAGACGACGACGAGAGCTTCTTCGAAGTATGATCATGTATTTTATTTATTTTTTGAGATGGTTTTCATTTTTTTATGGAGGTAAAGTATCGATGGCACGGATAGAGAGGTGTCATGGATAGACCCTGCAAAAAACAGAGGAGGAGAGAGGATCAACGGTTGGTGGGCACGATCTGCGTGACATCTGTGTTAGCCAATCATGGCGCAGCAGCTAGAGTGAGCACACGTTTGGGCTTTTGTGAGATTTGTGATCGAGAGAGAGGGCAAAACTGAGTAGTATCAAAAAACCAAGGGCAAGACAGACTACGAGATTCAAATAGAAAACATAAAGAGTTTGCATGTGTGTTCCTTTGAAAATGGAAAATGCATGTTTCATACTAAACCACATGGATCCACTAGAGTCATTGCATGTGTGTTCTTTTCATAAACCACCACCAGAGTCATTTCATGTGTGTTCTTTTCCTAAACCACATGGATCCACTAGAGTCACTACATGTGTGCTCTTTTCCTAAACCCCCACTAGAGTCATTTCATGTGTGTTCTTTTCCAAAACCACATGGATCCACTAGAGTCATTGCATGAGTTTTCCTTTCCTAAACCACATGGATCCACCCGAGTCATTGCATGTGTGTTCTTTTCCTAAACCACATGGATCCACTAGTGTCATTTCATGTGTGTTCGTTTCCTAAACCACCACTAGAGTCATTGCATGTGTCTTCTTTTCCTAAACCACATTGATCCACCAGAGTAATTGCATGTGTGTTCTTTTCCTAAACCACCACTAGAGTCATTGCATCTTTGTTCTTTTCATAAACCACATGGATCCACCAGAGTCATTGCATGTGTGTTCCTTTCCAAAACCACATGGATCCACTTGAGTAATTTCATGTGTGTTCCTTTCATAAACCACATGGATCCACCAGAGTCATTGTATGTGTGTTCTTTTCCTACACCACCACTAGAGTCATTGCATGTGTTTTCTTTTCCTAAACCACCACTAGATTCATTGCATGTGTGTTCCTTTCCTAAACCACATGGATCCACTAGAGTCATTGCATGTGTGTTCCTTTCCTAAACAACCTCTAGAATCATTGCATGTGTCTTCTTTTCCTAAACCACATGGATCCACTAGAGTCATTGCATGTGTCTTATTTTCCTAAACCACAATGATTCACTAGAGTCATTGCATGTGTGTTGTTTTCCTAAACCACATGGATCCACTAGAGTCATTGCATGTGTGTTCCTTTCCTAAACCACCACTAGAGTAATTACATGTTTGTTCTTTTCCTAAACCACATGGATACACTAGAATCATTGCATGTGTCTTATTTCCTAAACCACAATGATCCACTAGAGTCATTGCATGTGTGTTCTATTCCTAAACCACCACCAGAGTCATTGCATGTGTCTTCTTTTCCTAAACCACATTGATTCACTAGAGTCATTGTATGTGTGTCATGTGTGTTCTTTTCCTAAACCACGTGGATCCACTAGAGTCATTAAATGTGTGTTCCTTTCCTAAACCACATCCAGAATCATTGCATGTGGCTTCCTTTCCTAAACCACCACCAGCGTCATTCCATGTGTCTTATTTTCCTAAAGCACATTGATCCACCAGAGTCATTGCATGTGTGCTCTTTTCCTAAACCACCACTAGAGTCATTGCATGTGTGTTCCTTTCGTAAAGCATGTGTGTTCCTTTCTAAACCACATTGATCCACCAGAGTCATTGCATGTGTGTTGTTTTCCTAAATCACATGGAACAACCAGAATCATTGCATGTGTGTTCCGTTCCTAAACCATATTGATCCACTAGAGTTATTGCATGTGTGTTCTTTTCCTAAACCACCACCAGAGTCATTGCATTGTCTTCTTTTCCTAAACCACAATGATCCACCAGAGTCATTGCATGTGCGTAATTTTCCTAAACCACCACTAGAGTCATTGCATCTGTGTTCTTTTCCTAAACCATTTGGATCAACTAGAGTCATTGCATGTTTGTTCCTTTCCTAAACCACATCCAGAGTCATTGCATGTGCCTCCTTTCCTAAACCACTAACAGAGTCATTGCATGTTCTTCTTTTCCTAGACCACATTTATCCACCATAGTCATTGCATGTTTGTTCTTATCTTAAACCATCACTAGAGTCATTGCATGTGTGTTCTTTTCCTAAACCATATGGATCCCCTAGAGTCATTGCATGTGTGTTCCTTTCCTAAACCACATGGAACCACCAGAGTAATTGCATATGTTTTCCTTTCCTAAACCACATGGATCCACCAGAGTCATTGCCCGTGTCTTCTTTTCTTAGACCACCACAAGAGTCATTGCATGTGTGTTCCTTTCCTAAACCACATGGATCCACTAGTGTCATTGCATGTGTGTTCCTTACCTAAACCACATTAAACACCAGAGTCATTGCATGTGTTTTTTTCTTGACCACCACTAGAGACATTGCATTTGTCTTCTCTTCCTAAACCACATTGATTCACTAGAGTCATTGCATGTGTGTTATTTTCCTAAACCACCACTAGAGGCATTGCATGTCTATTCTTTTTCTAAACCACAAGGATCCACTAGAGTCATTGCATGCGTGTTCCTTTCCTAAACCACATCGAGAGTCATTGCATGCGTCTTCCTTTCCTAAACAACCACCAGAGTCACTACATGTGTGTTCTTTTCCTAAACCACATTGATCCACCAGAGTCATTGCATGTGTGTTCTTTTCCTAAACCACCACTAGAGTTATTGCATGTGTGTTATTTTCCTAAACCACAAGGATCCACTAGACTCATTTCATGTGTGTTCCTTTCCTAAATCACACGGAACCACCTGAGTCACAACATGTCTGTTCCTTTCCTAAACCAAATGGATCCACCAGAGTGATTGCATGTTTGTTCCTTTCTAGAACCAGATGTATCCACCAGAGTCATTGCATGTGTCTTGTTTTCCTAAACCACCACTAGAGTCATTGCATGTGTCTTCTTTTCCTAAACCATATGGATCCACTAGAGTCATTGCATGTGTGTTCCTTTCCTAAACCACATGGATCCACCAGAGTCATTGCATGTGTCTTATTTTGCTAAAACACCACCTGAGTCATTGCGTGTGTGTTCCTTTCCAAAACCACATTGATATACTAGAGTCATTGCATGTGTGTTCTTTTCCTAAACCACATGGATCCACTAGTCATTGCATATATGTTCCTTTCCTAAACCACGTCTAGAGTGATTGCATGTGTCATATTTTCCTAAACCACCACGAGAGTCATTGCATGTGTCTTATTTTCATAAACCACATTGATCCACCAGAGTAATTGCGTGTGTGATCGTTTCCTAAACCACCACTAGAGTCATTGCATGTGTGTTACTTTCGTAAAGCATAGGGAACTAGCAGAGTCATTGAATGTGTGTTCCTTTCCTAAACCAGATGGATCCAACAGAGTCATTGCATGTGTGTTCCTTTCTAAACAACATTGATCCACCTGAGTCATTCCATGTGTGTTATTTTCCTAAACAAAATGGATCAACTAGAGTCATTGCATGTGTGTTCCGTTCCTAAACCACATTGATCCACCAGAGTCATTGCATCTGTAATCTTATCCTTAACCACCACTAGAGTCAATGCATATGTGTTCTTTTTCCAAAACCATATGGATCCACTAGAGTCATTGCATGTGTGTTCCTTTCCTAAACCATATATAGAGTCATTGCATGTGCCTCCTTTCCTAAACCACCACCAGAGTTATTGCATATGTCTTCTTTTCCTAGACCACATTTATCCACCAGAGTCATTGCATGTGTGTTTTTTTCCTAAACCACCACTAGAGTCATTGCATGTGTGTTCTTTTCCTAAACCACATTGATCCACTAGAGTCATTGCATGTGTGTTCCTTTCCTAAACCACATCGAGAGTCATTGCATGTGTCTTCCTTTCCTAAACCACCACCAAAGTCATTGCATGTGTGTTCCTTTCCTAAACAACATTGATTCACCAAAGTCATTGCATCTATGTTTTTTTCCTAAACCACCACCAAAGTCATTGCATTTGTTTTCTTTTCCTAAACCACATGTATTGACAAGAGTCCTTGCATGTGTGTTCTTTTCCTAAACGACCACTAGAGTCATTGCATGTGTGTTCTTTTCCTAAACCACATGGATCCACTAGAGTCATTGCATGTGTGTTCCTTTCCTAAACAACATCCAGAGTCATTGCATGTGTCTTCCTTTTGTAAACCACCACCAGAGTCATTGCATGTGTCTTCTTTTCCTAAACCACATTGATCCACCAGAGTCATTGCATGTGTGATCTTTTCCTAAACCACCACTAGAGTCATTGCATGTGTGTTACTTTCGTAAAGCACTTGGAACCAGCAGAGTCATTGCATGTGTGTTCCTTTCCTAAACCAGATGAATCCACCAGGGTCAATGCATGTGTGTTCTTTTCCTAAACCACATGGATCAACCAGAGTCATTACATGTGTGTTCCTTTCCTATACCACATTGATCCACCAGAGTCATTGCATGTGTGTTATTTTCCTAAACCACCACAAGAGTCATTGCATGTGTGTTCTTTTCCTAATCCACCACAAGAGTCATTACATATGTCTTCTTTTCCTAAACAACATTGATCCACCAGAGTCATTGCATGTGCGTTATTGTCCTAAACCACCACTAGAGTCATTGCATATGTGTTCTTTTTCTAAACCATATGGATCCACTAGAGTCATTGCATGTGCGTTCCTTTCCTAAACCACATTAAGAGTCATTGCATGTGCCTCCTTTCCTAAACCACCACGAGAGTCATTGCATATGTCTTCTTTTCCTAGACCACATTTATCCACCAGAGTCATTGCATGTGTGTTCTTTTCCTAAACAACCACTAGAGTAATGGCATGTGTGTTTTTTCCTAAACCACATGGATCCACTAGAGTCATTGCATGTGTGTTCCTTTCCTAAACCACATGGATCCACCAGAGTCATTGCTTTTGTCTTCTTTTCATAAAACACCGCAAGAGTCATTGCATGTGTGTTCCTTTCCTAAACCACATGGATCCACCAGAGTCATTGCATGTGTGTTCCTTTCCTAAACCACATTGATCCACTAGAGTCACTTCATGTGTTTTTTTTCCTAAACCACCACCACAATCATTGCATATGTTTTATTTTCCTAAAGCACATTGATTCACCAGAGTCATTGCATGTGTGTTATTTTCCTAAACCACCACTACAGTCATTGCATGTGTGTTCCTTTCATAAACGACATCCAGAGTCATTGCATGTGCCTCCTTTCCTAAATCACCACCAGAGTCATTGCATATGTCTTCTTTTCCTAGACCACATTTATCCACCAGAGTCATTACATGTGTGTTATTTTCTTAAACCAGCACTAAAGTCATTGCATGTGTGTACTTTTCCTAAACCACATGGATCCACTAGAGTCATTGCATGTGTGTTCCTTTCCTAAACCACATGGATCCACCAGAGTCATTGTTCGTGTCTTTTTTTCTTAAACCACCACAAGGGTCATTTTCATGTGTGTTCCTTTCCTAAACCACAAGGATCCACCAGAGTCATTGCATCTGTGTTCCTTTCCTAAACCACATTGATCCACCAGAGTCACTGCATTTGTCTTTTTTTCCGATGACAACACCAGAGTCATTGCATTTGTCGTCTTTTCCTAAACCACATTGATTCACCAGAGCCATTGCATGTGTGTTATTTTCCGAAACCATCACTAGAGTCATTGCATGTCTGTTCTTTTCCTAAACCACATGGATCCACTAGAGTCATTGCATGTGTGTTCCTTTCCTAAACCGCACCGAGAGTCATTGCATGCGTCTTCCTTTCCTAAACCACCACCAGAGTCATTGCATGTGTGTTCCTTTCCTAAACAACATTGATTCACCAGAGTCATTGCATCTATGTTCTTTTCCTAAACCACCACTAGAGTCATTGCATTTGTTTTCTTTTCCTAAACCACATTGATTCACCAGAGTCATTTCATGTGTGTTCTTTTCCTAAACCACCACTAGAGTCATTGCATGTATGTTCTTTTAATAAACCACCACTAGAGTCATTGCATGTGTGTTCTTTTCCTAAACCTCATAGATCCACTAGAGTCATTGCATGTGAGTTCCTTTCCTAAACCACATCCAGAGTCATTGCATGTGTCTTCCTTTCGTAAACCACCACCAGAGGCATTGCATGTGTCCTCTTTTCCTAGACCACATGGATCCACCAGAGTCATTGCATGTGTGATATTTTCCTAAACCACCACTAGAGTCATTGCATGTGTGCTCCTTTCGTAAAGCACATGGAACCAGCAGAGTCATTGCATGTGTATTCCTTTCCTAAACAAGATGGATCCACCAGAGTCATTGCATTTGTGTACTTTTCCTAAACCACCACCAGAGTCATTGCTTGTGTCTTCTTTTCCTAAACTACATTGATCCACAAGAGTCGTTACATGTGCGTTCTTTTCCTAAACCACCACTAGAGTCATAGCATATGTGTTCTTTCTCTAAACCATATGGATCCACTAGAGTCATTACATGTGTGTTCCTTTCCTAAACCACATCTAGAGTCATTGCATGTGCCTCCTTTCCTAAACCACCACAAGAGTCATTGCATCTGTTTTCTTTTCCTAAAGCACATTGATTCACCAGAATCATTGCATGTGTGTTCTTTTCATAAACCACCACTAGAGTCATTGCATGTGTGTTCTTTTCCTATACCACATGGATCCACTAGAGTCATTGCATGTGTGTTCCTTTCCTAAACCAAATGGATCCACCAGAGTCATTGCATCTGTGTTCCTTTCCTAAACCACATTGATCCACCAGAGTCACTTCATTTGTGTTTTTTCTTAAACCACCACCAGAGTTATTGCATCTATTTTCTTTTCCTAAAGCACATTGATTCACCAGAGTGATTGCATGTGTGCTATTTTCCTAAACCACCACTAGGGTCATTGCATGTGTGTGCTTTTCCTGAACCACATGGATCCACTAGAGTCATTTCATGTGTGTTCCTTTCCTAAACCACATCCAGTGTCATTGCATGTGTGTTCCTTTCCTAAACCACCACCAGAGTTATTGCATGTGTCTTATTTTCCTAAACCACATTCATCCACCAGAGTCATTGCATGTGTGATCTTTTCCTAAACCACCACTAGAGTCATTGCATGTGTGTTACTTTCGTAAAGAACAAGGAACCAGTAGAGTCATTGCATGTGTGTTCCTTTCCTAAAGCAGATGGATCCACTAGAGTCATTGCATGTGTGTTCCTTTATAAACCACATTGATCCACCAGAGTCATTCCATCTGTGTTCTTTTCCTAAACCACATGGATCAACCAGAGTCATCGCATGTGCGTTCCATTCCTAAATCACATTGATCCTCCAGAGTCATTGCATGTGTGTTCTTTTCCTAAACCACCACTGGAGTCATTGCATATGTGTTATTTTCGTAAACCATATGGATCCACTAGAGTCATTGCATGTGTGTTCCTTTCCTAAACCATATCCAGAGTCATGGCATGTGCCTCCTTTCCTAAACCACCACTAGAGTCATTGCATATGTCTTCTTTTCCTAGACCACATTTATCCACCAGAGTAATTATATGTGCGTTATTTTCCTAAACCACCACTAGAGTCATTGCATGTGTGTCCTTTTACTAGACCACATGGCTCCACTAGAGTCACTGCATGTGTGTTCCTTTCCTAAACCACATGGATCCACCAGAGTCATTGTTCGTGTCTTTGTTTCTTAAACCACCACAAGGGTCATTGCATGTGTGTTCCTTTCCTAAACCATAAGGATCCACAAGAGTCATTGCATGTGTGTTCCTTTCCTAAACCACATTGGTCCACCAGAATCATTGCATTTGTCTTTTTTTGTAAGACAACACCAGAGTCATTGCATTTGTCGTCTTTTCCTAAACCACATTGATTCACCAGAGCCATTGCATGTGTGTTATTTTCCTAAACCACCACAAGAGACATTGCATGTGTGTTCTTTTCCTAAACCACATGGATCCACTAGAGTCATTGCATCTATGTTCCTTTCCTAAACCACACCGGGAGTCATTGCATGCGTCTTCCTTTCCTAAACCACCACCAGAGTGATTGCATGTGTGTTCCTTTCCTAAACAACATTGATTCACCAGAGTCATTGCATCTATGTTTTTTTCCTAAACCACCACCAGAGTCATTGCATTTGTCTTCTTTTCCTAAACCACATTGATTCACCAGAGTCATTGCATGTGTGTTCTTTTCCTAAACCACCACTAGAGTCATTGCATGTGTGTTCTTTTCCTAAACCACATGGATCCACTAGAGTCATTGCATGTGTGTTCCTTTCCTAAACCACATCCAGAGTCATTGCGTGTGGCTTCCTTTCCTAAACCACCACCAGCGTCATTGCATGTGTCTTATTTTCCTAAAGCACATTGATCCACCAGAGTCATTGCATGTGTGATCTTTTCCTAAACCACCACTAGAGTTATTGCATGTGTGTTCCTTTCGTAAAGCACATGGAACCAGCAGAGTCATTGCACGTGCGTTCCTTTCCTAAACCAAATGGATCCCCTAGAGTCATTGCATGTGTGTTCTTTTCCTAAACCACATGGATCAACAAAAGTCATTACATGTGTGTTCCCTTCCTAAACCACATTGATCCACCAGAGTCATTGCATGTGTGTTCTTTTCCTAAACCACCACCAGAGTCATTGCTTGTGTCTTCTTTTCACAAACCACATTGATCCACTAGAGTCATTGCATATGTGTTCTTTTAGTAAACCATATGGATCCACTAGAGTCATTGCATGTGTGTTCCTTTCCTAAACCACATCCAGAGTCATTGCATGTGCCTCCTTTCCTAAACCACCACCAGAGTCATTGCGTTTGTTTTCTTTTCATAAGCACATTTATTCACTAGAGTCATTGCATGTGTGTTCTTTTCCTAAACCACCACTAGAGTCATTAAATGTATGTTCTTTTCCTAAACCACATGGATCCATTAGAGTCCTTGCATGTGTGTTCCTTTCCTAAACCACATGGATCCACCAGAGTCATTGCTTGTGTCTTCTATTCATAAACCACCGCAAGAGTCATTGCATGTGTGTTCTTTTCCTAAACCAGATGGATCCACCAGAGTCATTGCATGTGTGTTCCTTTCCCAAACCACATTGATCCACCAAAGTCACTTCATCTGTGTTTTTTTCCTAAACCACAACCAGAGTCATTGCATCTGTTTTCTTTTCTTAAAGCACATTGATTCACCAGATTCATTGCATGTGTGTTATTTTCCTAAACCACCACTAGAGTCATTGCATGTGTGTTCTTTTCCTAAACCACATGGATCCATTAGAGTCATTGCATATGTGTTCCTTTCCTAAACCACATCGAGAGTCAGTGCGTGCATCTTCCTTTCCAAAACAACCACCAGAGTCATTGCATGTGTCTTCCTTTCCTAAACTACATTGATTCACCAGAGTCATTGTTGGGCCACGTAGAGATAAACAAAACTTTTTCCCTACGCGGTGATCCCAAGATCTAGCTCAGGTAGAAGGCCACGAGGATTACCACTAGACGCACAGTTGCGAAATTGATGAAGCACATCGCTTGATGCAGTGCAGTCCTCGCGATCCGTTCCGGTTCCACGATCCACGATCCGTTCTTTCTTCACGATCGTCGAAGTGCTGAACATACACCACCTCCGCCGGTATCCACACGTACGAGGAGGAGCGCCGGCGATGGACTGCTAGGTCCGGTACAGTGGCGACAGGACGGACTGGGGCTAGGGTTTCCAACACATGGAGTGACCTAACCTTGTGCTCTAAGCACCTGCGCCCCAGCTTATATAGGGAGTGAAAGTGGGCTCCACTCACTTGTGGCCCATTCACTAAAAAGGCCTATATTAGCCACTGCAAGTCTCACTTGCTGACTATGTCCATGTTTCTATTTGGGTCCAACCCAAATAGGTTTCCTGTTTGGGTCTAACCCAAACTTGCTCCCGCTCTTAAGTGTGTGACCCGACAGGCTCATGGTAACCCGGACACGATTCCGAGTCTCACTCGTGATCGATCAGTTGGTAGCGGCTCCTAGCAGAACGTGCCAACTCCCAAGTACCAATAAGTCATGACGACATACCTTCCAATGCGACTTTCGTTTGAGTCCCTTTTGCCTCACGATATACCTTGTCGGACTATAGGCGAATGATCGCCATCCCTTAAATAGTCCGACTCTCTTTCTCGATCCGAGATAAGTGATTCATCCGACTAACTCTTAGTCAGCTGCCTTGGTTAAGACTTAACCGTGACGCGCATGGCCATGCTTTCTAAATCATATCTTTTGAGAGGGCCTAGAGAATATCTCTCCAGATGGAGGGGCAAAATCCCGTCTTGGTTATTCACATCACGCAGCTTGATTCTCAGTCGACCCGAACTCCGCATTTATAACTGCCCAGTGACGGAACAGCGTTTGACAGAACCTAAGTCGGAGATCCTCAACTCGGATTGTGCAATAACCTCAGGTCTAAGGATTACATTAATTGAGACATGCAAATGACGCTTGTTCGTTGCATCTCAATATGGGTCAGTCTGACTCGCTAAACTCTTTAGCCGAATCCGTGTAAGTCGGAATAGCATCTCCATGCCCATGACAAGTGGAACCTAGTCATCTGCCGACTTTCACATTGGTCTAAGTTGTGTGTCCGGCACAACCTCAATGACCAAGGACAATTAGTATGAACAACATGAATATGTAGTTCCACAATCAAATCACATATTCGATGATACATATCAGCAGTTCGTACATGGACCATAACCTTATGATAACACAGGAATATCATCATACATGATTGCCTCTAAGGCATATTCCCAACAGTCATTGCATGTGTGTTGTTTTCCTAAACCACATGGATCCACTAGAGTCATTGCATGTGTGATCCTTTCCTAAACCACCTCCAGAGTCATAGCATGTGTCTTCCTTTCCTAAACCACCACCAGAGTCATTGCATGTGTCTTATTTTCCTAAACCACATTGATCCACCAAAGTCATTGCATGTGTGCTCTTTTCCTAAATCACCACTAGAGTCATTGCATGTGTGTTACTTTCGTAAAGCACATGGAACCAGAAGAATCATTGCATGTGTGTTCCTTTCCTAAACCAGATGGATCCACCAGAGTCATTGCATGTGTATTCCTTTCTAAACTACATTGATCCACCAGAGTCATTCCATGTGTCTTTTTTTTCTAAACCACATGGATCAACCAGAGTCATTGCATGTGTGTTCCGTTCCTAAACCACATTAATCCACCAGAGTCATTGCATATGTGTTATTTTCCTAAACCACCACTAGAGTCATTGCATATGTGTTCTATTCCTAAACCATATGGATCAACTAGATTTATTGCATGTGCCTCCTTTCCTAAACCACCACCAGAGTCATTGCATATGTATTATTTTCCTAGACCACATTTATCCACCAGAGTCATTGCATGTCTATTATTTTCCTAAACCACCACTAGAGTCATTGCATGTGTGTTTTTTCCTAAACCACATGGATCCACTAGAGTCATTGCATGTTTATCTTTTCCTAAATCATATGGATCCACTAGAGTCATTGCATGTGTGTTCCTTTCCTAAACCACATCCAGAGTCATTGCATGTACCTCCTTTCCTAAACCACCACCAGAGTCATTGCATATGTCTTCTTTTCCTAAACTACATGGGGAGTCCCCGAGCGTGTTGAGTACGTGAGGGTGAGTCCGCGATGGCGAGTCCCCGAGCGTGCCGATTACGCGAGGGCGAGTCCACAGTGGCGAGTCCCGAGCGTGTTGAGTACGCAAGGGCGAGTCCGTGAGGTTGGCGAGTTCCTGAGCATGGCGCGTACGCGAGGGTGAGTCCGCGGTGTCGAGTCCCCTAGCGTGTTGAATATGCAATGGTGAGTTCACGGTGGCGAGTCCCCGAGCGTGTTGAGTACGCGAGGGCAAATCCACGGAGGCGAGTCCGCGAGGTTGGCGAGTCGCAGAGCGTGGCGTGTACGCGAGGGCGAGTCTGTGGTGGCGAGTCCCCGAGCGTGTTGAGTACGCAACAGCCAGTCCGTGGTGGTGATTCCCCGAGCGTGTTGAGTACGCAAGGGCGAGTCTGCGGTGGCGAGTCCTCGAGCGTGTTGAGTACGCGAGGGCGAATCCGTAGTGGCGAGTCCCCGAGCGTGTTGAGTACACGAGGGAGAGTCCGTGGTGGCGAGTGATGGATCAATGCACGGTGCCCCGAAAATTTCTTGATGGCGGTGTTGATGTAGAGCTTGCTGGGAACCCCAAGAGGAAGGTATGATGAGCACAGCAACAAGTTTTGCTCAGTTATGAAACCAAGGTTTAATCGAACCAGTAGGAGCAAGGAAACACCCCAAAGGTGTTACTAGCTGAGCTTTGGCCGGGCGCACTACCGGTGCTAGTAGCAACGTGGAGACCTGCACAACACAACCACAAAACTTTGTCCCCAACTTGCGATGAGGTTGTCAATCTCACCGTGCTTTGCTAAAAACAAAGGATTAAACGTATCGAATGGAAAGAAGTAAAAGTTTGCAGAAAGTAAACACAAAGCAGTAAAAGATTGTAGATTGTATGTAAAGAAAGAGGACCGGGATCCATAGTTCACTAGAGGTGGCTCTCCTTAAGATAGATAACATGCTGGGTGAACAAATTACAGCGGGGCAATTGACAAACACCGAGAAAGCAATACATGCATATACTAATCATCTTGACTCCTTTGAGACTAGATTGGGCATTACAACATAATACATAGACTGCCATCCAACTGCATCTATGACTAATAATCCACCTTCAGGTTATCATCCGAACCCCCTCCAGTCTTAAGTTGCAAGCAACAGATTATTGCTTTACGAACTGCGTGTAAAGTAAACAATACGATTGTTCTATGAACAAAGGATTTTTGTTTTCTCCCTAGTAGCAACAGCACATCTAGTACCTTAGAGATTTCTGTGACTTCCCCAGATTACCAGAGGCATGAACCCACTATCGAGCATAAATACTAAATCTTGGAGTTGCTAGCATCTACTTGGCCAAGATAGCTACTAACAACGGAAAGCATGCAAGATCACAAATAACAAAGACTTTATAGAATCAATAATCAATCTGAATAACATCTCAATATCCATCGGATCCCCGCAAACACAACATGCAGTATTACAAATAGATGATCTTGATCATGAACGGAGCTCACAAGATCTAAACAAGAAAGCACAAAGGAGGAGAACTAGCCATCTAGCTACTACATGGATCCGTAGTCCAAGGATGAACTACTCACGCATCACACCGGAGACTTGCATGGTGATGAAGAAGGCCTCCAGGGTGAATTCCCCTCTCCGGCAGGGTGCCGGGAAGAGCTTCAGATCCCTCCCGATCTAGGGATGGAGATGACGGCGGCTACAGACTCTTTCGTGGATTTTGATCGGGTACTTAGGGTTTTCGTCCCGAGGGCAATATATAGGCCGAAGGAGAGGCCGAGGGGGTGCCAGGAGAGGCCACACCACCCCCTGGCGCGGGCCAGGCCTGGCCACGCGGCCAGGTGGTGTGGTGGCTCCTTGGCCGTTCTCCGTCTCGTATTCTGGCACTTGATCACCTCCAGAAAAATAGGCACTTTGGCTTTTGTCCCGTCCAATTCCGAGAATATTCATTTTCTGACTTTCCTGCAACCAAAAACAGCAGAAAACAGGCAGCTGGCACTGTGGCTCTTGTTAATAGGTTAGTCCAAGAAATCATATGAAACGTAATCCAAAGTTGGAACAAAACACAAGAAAGTGGAAAAAACCAAGCATGGAACATCAAAAATTATAGATACATTTGCAATGTATCAGTGAGCCACGGTCGTGGAACCACGTGCACACGCAGTATGCCTAGGATTAGTCCTCGAGGCTCGAGTTGGCTTGTAGAGGCAACTTGAGGCTCTTTAGAGATGCATATTCTGAAAATAGTAGTGGTTGTTGCCGAGCATGGCGAGTTCGCGTGGGGAGAGTTCTGGTGAGCGAGTCCGCGAGGGGAGATTCCACAAGTGTGGCAAGTCCTCGATGATTGTGAGTCCATGAGGGGAGAGTCCCCGAGTGTGGCGAGTCCGCGATGATTGCGAGTCCACGAGGGGAGAGTCCCCGAGTCTGGCGAGTCCGCGATGATTGCGAGTCCGTGATGACGTTGATTGCGTTGTTTTTGTTAGCGAGTCTCTCATCTTGGCCCGGGGGGGCAGTCGCATGGCGACTCCAAAGATGCCTCTAGGTTTAGCGTTTTTCCTGGACGATCCGACGCTCGGTTTGCGAGTCCTCGTCCGCAGTACTTGTCCATGTGAGTCGCACTGTCTAAGGTTGAGGAGGACATGGTGTTGTTTGTGTAGCACTGCCATTTGTCTTGGCCCAGAAGGCTAGTAGAGCAAGGCGACTCCAATGATGGCTGTCTGTTAGCATTTTTCGTGGATGATCCGAAGCTCAGTTTGCGAGTCCTCGTCCGCACTACTTGGCCATTGCAAGTCGCTCATTCAAGGGTTGACAAAGGCAAATTGATTTTACCTGGAGGGAAGAGAAGCCTAGTGGTGAGTCCATGCAGCATGGCATGCGACCCTCTCTGGCGACTCGGACGATGAGGGTCCCTTAGAGGGCGTGACGTATGCATTTGATGTAGCATAAGTATAGGCGTGCTTTGGCGGAGCCGACGCGGTGGACATAGAGTCGACACGATGGACAAAGGTCGCGCTAGGGTGAAGTCGGCGCGGCGGACATGGGGTTGACGTGGCGGATGGAGGTCACGCTTGGGTGAAGTCGACGCAGCGGATACATGGTCGACGCGGTGGACAAAGGTCGCGCTAGGGCGAATTCGATGCGGCGGACGGAGGTCTTGCTAGGGCGAAGTCGACGCGGTGGACACGGGGTCGACGCGGCGGACGGAGATCGCACTATGGTGAAGTCGACACGGCGGATACGCAGTCGACGCGGCGAACAGAGGTTGCGCTATGGTGAAGTCAATGCGGTGGATACAGGGTCGACACGGTGGATGGAGGTCGTGCTATGGAGAAGTTGACGCGGCGGACACGGGGTCGACGCGGCGGACGGACGTCACACTATGGCGAAGTCGACACGGCGGACATAGGGTCGACGCGGCGGATGGAGGTCGCCCTATGGCGAAGCCGGCGCGGCAGGTACCTGGTTGACGCGGCTGATGTAGGTGTGTGATCAGAGCCATGTGGCATTTAGCCAGTGGCATGGCGAGTCCGCGGCAGGAAGTTGCCAAATGTGGTGAGTCCATGGTGAGAGGATCCGCGAGCATGGCGAGTCCATGATGGCGACTTTGCGAGGGCGAGTCTCTGAACGCAATGGAGAATACCCAAGTGTGGAGATTTTGTGAGGGCGACAAGTCCGCGACAGGCAAAGCGAATCCTCGAGTACAACGTTTACCTAGAAGGGAGTCAACACGGTGGACATGGTCGGGTAAGTGCTCCGCACGCATCCGGACCGCGAGTGCGCAGTTTGCTTCTTCCTATACACATCAACACGCATTCTGTAACAAAATTATCAGTTTATGAATGAAATATTTCAAATAAGATCGATGGGAGAAAATTATCCTCCATAGCCGAGTCGTCGTAGGCAAAGCTGTAGACAGCCACGACGGCGAAAAGTTGAAGAAGTTTGCGGTAGGACGGCTATTCGATCCTTCGGATGAGGTCGCGACAGCACGTCTGATCGGACCTTTGCAGAGCAGAGTCAGTCAGGCCTGTTTCATCGGTGTGTTGCCGCCGAGGTGCTTGCGTGCGCCGTTTAAATCGTTAAGCCTTAATTTCTAGTCGCCTCGTGCCGACGTGCAGCGACTGATTTGTTCTGATTATGGGTTGAGCAGATTGCTTTCTCTTTCCTGGATTTCTCTTTCCTGGACGACCGCAGTTTTTGTCGCTTGGTGCATGGCCACTCCAAATCGATCGGGACTCCGATGCAGTACGTGTCCAGTGTGAGTCAGCTGGTCACACGGGTAGCCTTGGCCTTGATACGGTGAATTTTAGATGACAACTTAATACACGGATCACGTGCATCCACGATCGCCCCACGGCCAATCAATTTAACCGGATTTGCACGTTCGTGTCGATGAAGATCAAGTCTGGCGTCACGAGTTGACGAAGATGGACGTAGTGAAGTGGATTAATCGGCCAGATGCAATCTAGTCGAGGTCGATGGTGAGGGATCCCGCCCGGATCATCTCCTCCAAGCACCGCTTGCCCCATGGTGGACGCCAATGATCGTGGTATTGACCACGACAGATGCTACAGGGTAGCTTACGTAGAGAAAAGCGCAAGGTGACATAGGAGAATCCGGGAGCGAGATTGGCACACGATGTACCCAGGTTCACGTCCCCTCGATGGAGGATCGCTACATCCTGCTGTCAATCCAGTATATGTTCATAGATTGGTTTACATGGAGTCATCGGAGGCGGTGGGAGAGATTAGATCTAATGAGACGTGGGAGAGAAGTAATGTGATCTCCCCCGTGGGGGTGACCCTAGTGGCTTTATATATGCAGCCAGTTAGGGTTTACAAGTGCACTAATGGGCTTTGTATTGGAGTCGTTATCTTGGGCCTCCAGTCGGCGAGTCATCTAGATCCAGCCGCCAGTTCCTGTGAGTCCACTCCCCTTGGGCGACTCTGCTCTGTGGGTATACCCCGATTGGTATTCCCCCATTAATGTGCCTTCAAAATTCTGAAAGAACGCGCTTTGCATGTCATACCAATTGTGGATGGTGTTTTCCACAAGTTCTTTGAGCCAGGATCGTGCCGTCTTCCATAGCATAAGTGGGAGATATCGGCTTGCGGCCAAGCTATTTCCGCCTTTGGCGAAGCTTCAAGCCTGGAAAAAATCATGGAGCCAAGTATGTGGCCGAGCTTCACCGTCGTAGGCTTGAATGTGCCTTGAGATAACAAATCCTTCTAAGAAGTATTTGTGTCGAATGCGCGGTCCGAAGCATTTTGGACCCACATAGATTTCATCGTTCTCGTAGCGCTGTGCTTCCATGTTAGAATTGATCCAGTGTCTCACGTCACTTGGTGACAGAGAACATCGTCTTGGTGGTTAGCTATGGCTGTGGTCCCTTGGAACCGGACTTCTGCTTCTTCCACCACCTCCTCCGCCACGAAGCCCTCCTTGAGAGCCGTTGTGGTGCCTGCTTGGAGGAGAGGGTGGTTTAGGTGGATTTTTTCCGGCTGATCGCCGGCCTCCGTCCGGAGGGTCATTATTCCGGTTCCAGGGAGGGTCTTCATTACGACGCGCCCCTGCCGGCTTGACTCGGCACGATTTCTATCATTCCTTCGTCCGTCCTTCCCCCTGTATGGTGGGGTTAAGACGGACGGCTTGTATGTCTAGGAGGGGCATCTTTTGACGGTCCTCCTCCCAACGTTTCTCTTTGTCGTCTTCCCTGCGATTATTCGACTCTCGCTGGGGAGGGTGTCTTGGATACAGTGCTGCAACTGCGTCTCGCTCTGCGGCTGGGGCAACATTGCTCCTGTCACGTAAGGTTCTGTGCCATTGGCCTGAAGACCCGATTCTTGAGTAATTATCTTCCGGACGGTCAGAATGGTGATGCTGTTTCGGAACTCGTTGGGGCCTGATATCATCCCAGGACAGATCCATGCGACATTGGTCAGATCAAGAGACCAGTTTTCTGCTCCCGGATTTCTCGACCTTCTATTGCTCCAGACCTGGTGAGCAGCTTAATGCCAAGTCGAACCTCCTCCGGGCCTAGATTATTAGCTAGGATATCTCTAGCCGCAGCGGTGTTCTGTACTGGTGTTGGGTACACCAGATCTCCATTGCTGTCGGTTCAAGGCATCCCTGGGTCTCCCTCAAAGAGGACTTTTCGGACTTCCGGAAATTTGTCGGCCCGCACGTGGCCTTTCTGGGTCTTTAGATGTTGTAGAGAGACGAGCTTCTCCGCAGTAGCTATGTGCTTCTTCTCTTCCTCGATGTTTTTGGCATCACCCAGGAGTACTTGGCGACGCGCTTCTAGGGCTTCAGCCCTTTCTTCCAATTCTGTAGCAGTAAGTTATGCAGCTATAGGGATAGGTGTAGTTAATGCAGCATCAATGAATTTACGGGCACCAAAAGTGACCACGTGTCCATCCATCAAAGCTTCTTTGGGCTTGTCTAGGATTAAAGCTCCATCTGAGTCTTCTTCGTAATCCTCGGCAACCACTTTCTCCACTGGAGGCTCTTTCACCGGGGTCTTGTTCTTCTTGTTCATCTTCTTTGCCTTCTTGGCAGCATCGATAGAAAAGACGGCTTTGGGTCCGTTTCTTGAAGTCAAGTTTTGATCGGTACTTTCGGACATCTGGACATCGGGGTTAGCTCCAAAATCCATGTCATCCTGCGCTTTGGGAGAGTTTTCTCTAGATCCTTCGTCCATGGCTTCTCCTTCTTCTCCCACTTTGGAGTTAAACTCCTCTTCATATTCCGCGGAGAACTTTCGAAAATCTACCGATGTCATGGAGTCATCCGAAGATTTTGGTAAGCCGGTGTTTGCTTCGATCGCCTCCAGCACCAAGTCTTTGTTGTCTCCAGCATCGGCAGAGCCGGATCTGGATCCAACATATCGGACAAAGTACGATGTATGTGTCCTGAGGTAGTTGCGGCTCTCTTCGTGGGCTTCCTCGAAAATTCTAATGGTTTCGAGAACCTCATCCACGCTTGCACCTTTCATCATCATGCGCCTCAACATGTGCCTCAGGAAAGGTTGGTATGTTCTGGCATTGGAAGAGCCGGAACCAGCATTGTTGTCTTGCTCCTCTTGGATTTCGACCTCAGCGGGCAGATCGATCAGGGATTCGACCTCACTAGGGAGTTCCACTCTAGATGTGAATTGCACCGCAAGATCTGCTTCAGGTTTAGCCTTCTCCACTATCTCCACGGTAGGTGCGAGCTTGGTGGGATTAGGGTTTTCTGGGATCCGGAACTCTGCCGCCTCCATGGACAGAGGGGATCCAGAAACTTCTTATGCCTCTATCATCACCACTGGGGTGGGTGGGGCCGGTTCAGCGAAACCGATGTAAACATCGATCTCGCCAAAAGACATGATGTTCTCACAGCCTCCCTAGCCGGAATCCAGGTCTTGTCGAGGATGATGAGAGGGACGTCGCTGGCATAGAGGATGCGACTGATGGTGATAGTCTTACCGATTCTGATTCTTGCAGATTCTGCCTGGAACGTAGATCCAAAGCTCACTTGCCCCACGGTGGGCACCAACTATCGTCGGATTGATGTCAAGTATGCCATGAGGGGTTCCTCGAGGCGTGCAAAAGAGAGGGGAGTGAGACGTATGGTATTCCGGGACGGTGAGCACAAAAGTTTACCTAGGTTCGAATCCACCAGCTTTGGATGGATCCTACTCCTGCTAGCAATCTAGTAATATGGCATAGCTGAAATATGGGTTACAAGGGTTTCTCCTGTGCGAGTTGAGATTGTAGACTATTGTGGGGTGCCCTAAATGCTCTCCCTAGGACAGCTTATATAGATATCCAGCCTAGGGTTTACAGCAGAGACCAATCCGGCTATGACTAAGAGTCAGGTATAGAGTACATCTTGAGCTACAAGTAACACTATGGGACTATGTCGGTAAGTCATTTGGGCCTTCCCGTAGCCGGACTGGACTCTGTTTCTTCTCCCTGACTGGGCTGCCCATGAAGCAAAGCTCTAACCCGAAGTGGGTCACCCTGGTCAGTGAGTGTCACATCCCAAAATTTTCCAAATTTTGAAATGTGAAAATTTTAAACAAAATGAAGAACCAACTTCTTCATTATTTCAGAAGGAACAAAAAACTTTGGGAACATTTAATATAATGCCTCCAAAACCCAAGCCAAACAAAATGATTTTTGTTTGTGAAGTGGTGTGCATGTTTTAAAATCCCAAATCATGAAGCATGCATGAGCATCTTGACTTGGTTGCATTTTAAAAACCTAAGAGAAGTGAAAAATATCTCAAACCCTAATACTCTAATTATTGGTTAACACTAAGAACAACACAATACTATGGATATACTCCATATTTATATTAAACAAAATAACTCCTATAAGGGCTAAAAAGATAAAGGACAAAATAATAAAACAATAGAAATTGGTTTCATCCAATTTGGATCCATGGATAAAAGATATGAATTATTTTGAGAATAGAATTAAGAAAGGCAATATTAGCTATTAAAGCCAAAGTGAATAAATTTGGTTAGAAAATTTTGAGTTGGAAAGTAAATGTGTTCTATAATGCCCTAAAAACCTAATTTGAGTTTTACAAATTTTTAGAAATTTGTTTGATTCAAATTGGATCATTAAATCAAAAGTTATTTAAGAAAACAGAAAAAGAAAAAGAAAAAACTGAGGAATAAAAAAACAGCAGCAACAATCGGCCCACAACCCTAGCCCACTAAGCCCACCTGACACTCCCCTTTCCCCCTCTGTTTCTCACCGTTCCCCCCTTCACCCCCTCTCACTGACACCACGACCCCACTCCACGTCACCCTCCACCTCACCTTCTTCCACCGCGACGAACAGCCCCTCTCCCTCCCTCTGCCGTTTCCAAATCGGCTCGAATTCGTGCGTTTGCACAATTAATCTCCACTCCGACACCTGCCCTCTTAACCGCCACCCCCTCCTCTCCGTTTTCCCTCAAACCCCACAACCCCGGAGCCATTAGGCTGCTCGGAATCAAGCTCGAACCACCGCGGCCACCGACGAGCTCCGGCGAGGATTCCGGCAAGAACTCACTACCCCGCGCCCTCCCCTCTGTCCTGTTAGCCTTGCCATGCTCTGGCGCGCCTACTGACAATGCCCATGCCTTTTTTCTATGCCTAGGTCCTCGCCGCGGTCATCACCGGAGCTTTTCTGCCGCCGCCGTTCTCCGACGAGTTCTGGTGAGTCGCAGGTTCCTGCCGCCCTCTTTTGGCCACAGCCAGCTTCTACACGACCTGGCGCACCTCCCTGATGCCTTGTTTTCCCTGCTCGATCCCCAGGGCGACTCCACCGTCTCGGAGACGCGAGCTCCACCGTCGGTAGGTACTCCGGCGAGGAATCCCCGGCGAATCTGAGTGCCCCTTCATCGACCGTAACCATCCCCGAGACCACCTCGACCACGGCGATCACTGGTAATAGTCCACGCACCCCCTACCCTGCTAGGACCACCAGAGCACCACCCTCCAGACACGCCGCCGCCGCGCGCAGTCGCTAGCGCCGTCCGATCTGTCGCCAGCGGCCAGGATTAGATCCTTAGCCGAAGCGGTACGGGCTAATCTGGATCGCCCGTTGCCACTAATAATCCAACAGCCCACGTTGATCAATCCGCCCGAACCGGTACGAGCCAATAAGAACACGCCACATAGGCCTGAGCATCTGTTTAAATTAGAAAATAGGCAGAATTTGTATTAAACTTAGAAATTCAATAACTTTTGATCCACAAATCAGAAAAATGCAAATTTGGTGTCTATGGATTCAGAAAAATGAGAGCTTCACTGCTGAGGCCTTATTTCACCCTTTAGCTTTTGTAAAATAGAAGTTTTAGGCAGAACCTTTTTAGGAGTATTTTACCCATAAAAATTGTTTTGTAAATTATTTTTGGGTGAATCTTTTTGCTATGGATTGCAAATTGAATCCTCTGTCTAGTAAGACCAAAATATAAATTTGGTTGACTATACCTAATAGCATGGAAATTATTTAGTGAGTATAGCCTTTCTAAATGCTAGAAATTATTGCTAATTGTTACAATTGCACAAATGGTGGCATTTGTAATCTTGCAATTATAAATTGTTCAGAAAACTCTTAGTATTGTTCAAAACCTTGTTATAACAATTTGTACAATAAAAATTGCCATCTTGCATGCTTGCATATTTTGCAATATTTGTGTATTGCCATTAGTGCTGATCTTGTGCATGTTTTGTCTTGGTTGTTTTGTTTGATAGATTGTGTGGATTGCCAAGTGTGTTACTACAAAGAGTGTACCAACACCACCAACTACTAAGGCAAGTGACAATATCATCCATGTCCTACTATTTTCATTACACTTAGTGGATTTTTGTAGTATGCATGATAGGACTACTATGATACTATGCTATGCTATGTCCTATTTAGGATATCCTTTATATCCCTTAGTGGAAAGACTGTAGTTGTAGTATGCTTAGCCCTGCTATAGATTCAGGGTGGAATATACCATATTGTGATTATATGAAGTGTTGGAAAAATATATGTTTTATATAATAAAACAAGTACTCAATGAATCACCTAGGTGGAGTGTGGATACTCTGTGGTGAATAAGGTGGCAACAAAGGGAACCATATCTATGGCTATCTCTCTCGTGTGTGCACTAGAAGAATACCACCCAGGAACTTAGAGTTTGAACATGTTTCTCGTACAGTGGCTTTCGTGTACAACCACGTGCCAAATGGGCTCTGGCCTAGTAAATTACATAGTGGAAGACCCTTGCATTGATACCTCTTCAGGATAACTAGAATTATGCATTGGAGGTTTATCCTTGCATTGGTGCCTGGTAGATGTGCTGGCATTATGTATTAGGAGGACTTCTATGGAAAGACTTTGTCACATTCTCGATCTGCCAGTACTCCATCTTGGTGAGTACTAATCCAGCGGCCACTGGTGGCGTCAAGACGAGATTGTGTCTTGTGGGTAAAGTGTACAACTTCTACAGAAGATTAAATTCTAAGTACTTAGCCGTGTCCCCGGTTATGGACAACTCTGAGCAACTAAGGCCTGAAGCTATGGAAGATCTCGACATTCTATTTTCTCAAAGTAAAACTTGATGGTGACAACAAGAGAGTAGAAGAACTTGGAGTTTGCCAAGGAGTTCAGAAAGTTGTTGAAAGATGAAAAGTAATTTGCAAAGATAGGATAAAACCATGTTGCTTTCTTGAAATAAGCCTAAGCTCTACTTAGCCAAATATGCATGTAGTGATAGTCCAACTTATATTCACCAACTTGTGACACTTGCCAATACATTCAAAGTATTGTCCCTTTTGTGGCTGCAACCTATCATGTTGTAGGTTATTCTATTGATGAGTGTGGATTGATGATAGAGGTTATGAGTCTACACCCAACATGTTTGCCTGTGGCACAAGAAGATGAAGGACTCCATGCTTTACTTGTATCCTACTGCTTTGTAATGAGATAGCCTATGGCTATGAGTATGTAATAAAGCATTCATATTATGGATCATGCGATGTAATATGACCTTTGTATCTTGATATTACATCTTAAACTATGGGTGCTAGCTATTCGATCCAGGGACTAGCACTGTAATCACAAGGATTTGAACCAAGCCAGGTTTGGGTCTTTACAGTGAGGCACTGTGAGGATACCCAGAAAGTATATCCCCAACACGTCCCCCAGGCTTTGGTCCAGCAAAGAAGTGAAAGAAGATTGATCCGGACCGAAGATCTAGTAGCACGACGGTGTTCATATGGTGGAGAAACCCTGTCCCTATATCCATGTTCCTACTTGGGAACCACATGTGAGGGAGAGGGAGAGAGGGAAAGGCAAATGCCAATTGATTGATTGGGTTTGAGGGGGGGTTTCATGGCTCAAGATATGTAGAGCTCGTTGGGAACCCCAAGAGGAAGGTATGATGAGCACAGCAGCAAGTTTCCCTCAGTTATGAAACCAAGGTTATCGAACCAGTAGGAGTAAGGAAACAACTCCAAGGTGTTGCTAGCAACTTGGAATCCTGCACAACACAACCACAAAACTTTGCCCCAACTTACAGTGAGGTTGTCAATCTCACTGGTTTTGCTGAAAACAAAGGATTAAATGTATTGTGTGGAAAATAGTAATTGCTTGCAGAAAGTAAATAGTAAATGGTAAAAAGTAGATGGTATATCAATGGTAAAGGTATGGACTGGGGTCCATAGTTCACTAGAGGTGTTTCTCCTTAAGATAAATAGCATGTTGGGTGAACAAATTACATCGGGGCAATTGACAGATTGAGAAAGCATAACAATGCATATACTAGACATCTTGACTCCTATGATATTTGATTGGGCATTACAACATTATACATAGACCGTAATCCAACTGTATCTATGACTAATAATCCATCTTCAGGTTATCGTCCGAACCCCCTCCAGTATTAAGTTGCAAGCAATAGATAATTGCATTAAATAAAGTGTGTAAAGTAAACAATATGATTTCCCCATTGAAAAAGTATTGTTGTTTTCTCCCTAGTAGCAACAACACATCTACAACCTTAGAGATTCCTGTCTACTTGGCCAAGATAGCTACTAACAACGGAAAGCATGCAAGATCACAAATAACATAGACATGATAGAATCAATAATCAATCTGACATAGTATCTCAATATCCATCGGATCCCCGCAAACACAACATGTAAGATTACAAATAGATGATCTTGATCATGCACGAAGCTCACAAGATCTAAACATGATAGTACAAAGGAGGAGAACCAACAATCTAGCTACTGTATGGACCTAGAGTCCAAGGGTGGACTACTCACGCATCACTCCGGAGGCTGGCATGGTGATGAAGAAGGCCTCCAGAGTGATCTCTCCCCTCCAGTAGGGTGCCAGGAAGAGCTATGGATCCCCTCGTTCAAGGGATGGAGATGGCAGCTACAGACTCTTTCGTGGATTTTTTTATTGGGTACTTAGGGCTTTCATCCCAGGAGGTTTTTATAGGCGAAGGGGCAAGGTCAGTGGAGCTGTAGGGGGCCCGCACCCCCTGGTGGCGCACCCCCTGGCTGCGCGGCCACCAGGTGTGGTCACTGATGACCCACAAGTATAGGGGGTGCATCACAGTATTTTTGATAAGTAAGAGTGTCGAACCCAACGAGGAGCAGAAGGTGCTGGCGAGTGGCTAGGAGCAGGAATTCTCTGTAAATACTTAGCAAACGGATTTTTAGGGGTTTTAGATAAGGCAGGTAAATAAAGTACGAGTAAATAAAAGACAATAAGAATAAATGCAGCAAGTGGCCCAGTCCTTTCTTTAGCAAAGGACAAGCTTGTTGTATTACTTAAGATGAGCAAATGTTCTCGAGGACACATGGGAATATCGTCAAGTGCTTTTGCTTCATATAGTTGATTAATCTTCTTTAGTTTGCTAAGTGTTGTGTGGGTGAACCTATGCTAATGTACCGACCTTCCTAGGACTAATACATACTTTTGGTTATACCCCTTGCAAGCATCCGCAAGTACAAGAATGTAATTAAGGTAGAAACCTAACAACAACTTTAAACTCTAAGACCCTGACATCCCTTGTGCAAAGGTTTCGTAATGGGGGTTGAGGTTTCTGTCACTCCGGCAATCCCTACGATTAGTAGCCAAATACACAATGCATTCCCCTAGGCCCATATAGCTGAAGTGTCATGTAGTCGACATTCACATGACACCACTAGACAAAATACACCACAACTTAAATATCAAACCATTGAATCTTTCTCAACACAATTCCACTACTAACAACATGACTTCTCCCATGTCCTCAAGAACAAAATGAACTACTCACAAGACATCATATGTATCATGATCAGAGATGATATAATGATATGTAACAATCTGAACATAAACAATAATTCAATGGTTCACTCAATAGCATCAACTACAAAGAGTAATAAACACCGGGAAAGTTTCCCCTAAGAACTACGCAAGATTCAACCCGATGATGATGATGGTGCTGGTGGACATGATGGTGGTGGTGATGATGATGATGATGATGATCCCGATGAAGTCCAGCTAGATGGTAGTGTTGATGGCGATGATCTCCCTTCTCTGGGAAAGAATTCCCCCGACAGAATTCTGTCTGCCGAAGAGATCTTTCTCTCTCGGTGTTTTCCACCCCGCAGAGGTGGCGGAATCTTTCTGTGGTCGCTCCCTGAGTCTTAGGGTTTCGGGAGGATAATATATGCCAGAGGGGAGAGGCTGGAGTGGACCAGGGTGGCCACACCACCTGGTGGCGCGGCTTGGGGTGGCCCGTGCCAGTGGGTGGTGTGGGGCCCCTGGGGCCCATCTCCACTTCCCCTTCTGGCATTCTTCATCTTCTGGAAAAATAGGATTTTCCATGTATTTTCCCGGATTTTCTGATCTTCCTGAATTTTGCCTCCAAACAGCATCTTTTGCATCAGAATCCTGACTCCAGTGGTCCATGCTCCAAAAGTCATCAACCATGCAAAAACAGATGAAATAACATAAGTATCATCTCTTAATATGAAATATAACAATGAATAACAATAAATTATGATATAGAATAGTGATGCAAAATGGACGTATCAACTCCCCCCAATCTTAGACTTCGCTTGTCCCCAAATGAAAACTGAGCTCAATAAACATGACCTTAGGTTTATGGAGTGAAGAGTCGATAAAAGAATACGGACAAGGGGCATGACATTCATCAATACATAAGTCATAATAGAAGACAACTCACTATTATATAACTTAACTTCCAATTACTAAAGGAAACACAATAAAGATACATAAAGTAAATCATAATTGGTAATGGCAAACTTAGCTCTTGGTCGAAGAATAGTTGACAATTTGCTAGAGTTCACAAATAACTGGTTTTCAATGATAGCTTTCAAAAGTAGTTGACACTAAGATAAGAGGAAAGTGCAAAACAAGGAACATAAGAAACATGATTGAATAAATCATCATAAGAATGAATGAAACACAACAACTCAAAATTCTTGCTGAGGTAGAAGGGGATAGGTTTACTAACTCAACTAAAAAGTAAAAGAAAGTCCATTCGCAGAGGGAAGCAGGGATTTCAAGTTTCATAAAGAGCTTCCAAAAATTATGGTACTTATAAGCTTTCAGCTCTCATTGCCCCTATCATAGGCATCTTTAGATGGTTAAGGTTAAAGTGATCAAATATGAGGATATGCTTGACAAGTTGCAAGTTGAAAATCTCATGTCCCTTGAATACGAGGGTCGCTCCTCATGCTACTCAAGTTTAGTCACCGGTAAGTTCTTGTCATAGTAAGTACATGTGTATCATGGAAAACCGCCAACGGGGTACCCCTTTCCCGATGATACGGAAGAATCCCCATATCAAAATGACAGGGCAAGCAGACAACAAGCATCTCACCAATCTTCTTATTTACCATGGGAATATGGTGCTTTTTTCTCTCTTTCTTCTTTTCTCATTTTTTTTCTCAATCTAAATATCTTTTTTTAACAAGAAGAATGCTTCATAGATGCTCGTTATGGTTACGCTGCAGGTTTCCACCATGACAACATGGATTAGGCTGGCGGCCCAGGCGTTTCTCTAACACACATACATAACTCCATGGACTTACAAGCTCCCCTTTCATTTCACACCGACGACATCCATAAACAAAAGAACATGATATCAACTAGGTAGAAAGTATCACTGCAATGTTGAAAGCGTTCCCCATGACGACATTGTTCTGCTAATTCTCAACTTACAAAGTGCCAGCATATACGCAACATAGATGGGCACAATGGTTCAAGTTTATTAAACGCAAGAAGGTAAAGTGTGCCATCAAGTTCGTGAGAGCTTTAATCACTAATCTTCACATAACAAGTTTAATTTGGAAGGTAGATAAAAACATGAATTTTCTTGGAATAGCAATAGTGCTAGTAGGTAGGCATGGTGGACACAAAATGGCATAGGTTTTGCTTTAAGGATTGGATGCACGAGAAGCATTCCCTCTCAGTACAGGTTTTTGGCTAGCAAAGCTAGGTAGCAAGCATAAGAGTTGAAGGAAACAAACAAACATACAAGTGATAAAAACAAACATGCAATCTTCCTTGAAAGCACAATAGATCTTAACTAGAGAATACTAAGCTGATGAGCCAATCAAGAAAGAAAGATAATGAGATTATATTTCTAAAAGTACTTTTATCTTCTTCAATTCTCAAGACAGTTTTGCTACTGACCGAGTCAGGTTTGCCAAAACCAACTAAATTAACTCAATGATCCCAAAGTGATACCAATACTAACGACAAGATCAATCATATAACCATGAATTGAAAACTAATATAAGATATGCAAAAGAGTAAATGATCGAACTTCTCATGAATATTCCATAACGGCAACTCACACCAATGGATACATAGATAACTAACTAGAGAGGAGATACTTCCACAATGCAAACCATCCTATATGATAACTTCTCTATTCATGATATGACTCTACTAAAAAGGTAAAAAGATGAAAGATAATGATATGATACCGCAGCACTCCCCCAATCTTGGAACAAACGAAGGGGATGCCAAAACCTGATAACGAATTACTCCTTTGGTGGTGGTTGTAGCACCGCGGTAAAATCACTACTAGAAAATCGCTTGATGTTTCTGTTTTGTGCATCCTCATGACCGCATGCTCATGTCATCATGCTGCATTACATTTGAGCATCGTCATGACATCATGCATGGTTTGCTTAAAAGCTATTTTCCAAAAGCCTATTTTGGTTTTCTAGATATTCCCCTCTTTGTTTCAAATCGACACTCCGGTCTTTTATGGATCTTTTATTTTGTCTAAAAACTACCTACAAAAATATTTTTAAAACAAATAAATAAATAAGTAATAAAATGCTTTGTACCGGGGAAGCAGCCCAGCCGTTTAGGACAGGCCACCTACTACCCCGGCAGGCCCGACCCAGCTAGACCAAACCCTAGACTAGATCTAACGTAAACCCTAATCCTAGTCCTACACTAGTCCCAGCCGCCACATCCCACCTGCCCTGCCGTCACGCTCACAGCTGCTCGCACACACCTACACGCTACATAGCGGCAGCACCCGATCCCTGTCACGCCCATGCTCGTACACCGCCTGTGTCGCACGGGAAGCCACCCGATCGATTCCCGGCCCCACCCCGTGCCACAACGCACATGACCCCGCGTGGCCCCGCAACCCCCTCTGACTTGCATTCTTCCCGACTCGTATGCCCCTCGATCCCCACCTACCCTCTTGCACGCCTCCTTCTCCGTCCTCTGGCCGCCGCCCGCGCGCGTCCCCGATCGCCCCACCTCGTCCTCCTCGTCTCCGGCCCGTCCGCTGCCTCGGCCCGCTCGAGCCAGCGCGCCCCGTCTCCTCAAGCCTCGCAAGCCTCGTTGGCCTCCTCCTCGTAGCGCCGCGTGGCCACCTCACGGTCCTGCTCACCCTGACAGCCCCCGTGAGCTCCGGGTTCCCGTCTTCCTCGACCCCGCCACCTCCCTTCGACCCAGCTACGACACACTTCGTCGTCCAGCCAACCCGCGTCGCCTCCTCTGTGCCTCCTTCGGCCGCCTTCTTATCTGCCGAGCTCAACCCCGAGCCCTGACCTACATCGCACGGCCGCCGGTCGAGCCTCACCATCAGCTGATGCTGCGAAAGCGCCATCCTCCGTTCTGCGGTCGAGCCCCGCGCCCTTGCCGCCATTGACCCTCTTTACCCGACCGCACCGCCACGCGCCTCCCCGACGTCGGCCGCAGCTCTGCACCGCCATGGGCGCCCCGCCTCTGCCTTGCAGCGCTTCCACCGGGAGCCGCTCGCCTGCGACCTCACGGGCTTCCTCGTCCCTGTTTGGGTCGTCCACGTCATGATCCCCATCGAATCATGGTGCTCTACTACCAGTGGTCGTGTCCCTGTGGTGGCGTTTCTGCTCGACGTCCTCGTACCTGAGCTCGTCCTTGATGTGCTTGGCTCTCTGCCGTTTGTTGGTGTGACAGTGGAGCAATTAGAGTTTTGGAGTATTATTTGTGCTGCTAGACAATGAAGGCCGCGATGCCATCGAATTCAACTTCCGTGCGTGTAGCCATCCAAGACCGTCTCCAGCGATCCCCTGTATGGTGGTCCTGTCAAGATCTCCGTCACCGAACCCCCGAGGCCTTCGACACGGAGCACCGAGAACTCCTTCCCGGACCCAAAGACTGCACCCGGCATTCTTCTCCCTCTCGGATCCGAAGACTGATCCTGAACCCGGCGCCGCGCCAAGTTCTCCTTCCCGGAACCAACACCGAGACCGATCCCGCCAAACCCCCTCGGCGGACCCCAAGATTGCCGATACCCAATGTGTGACCCCTATTCGAGACCCTATTTTTATAATATATAACATATCCTTGTTGCATATTAAATTGTTCATACTTGCATGCATATTATGGGTGTTTTTGGCTATTTCGACAATTCACCTAAATTAAATATGGAGTCCATATGCGGGCTATTTTAGTCTTATAATGGCTCCATTTAAATTTGAGTAGCGAACCCGTGCCATGTTTTGCCTTGTTAATCAACATTTAAATTGCGGGGTATCTAAACAACTTGAATCTTCTAAGTAATTATCGGGACCCCGGTGCCGCTTAATATTGCCTAATTTCATCGCATCTTTGCCATGTCATACAACATACATGCATCATCCCCGATCTTCTACCGTAGTATTAAATAGTGCATCCGGTGTTACTTTTAGTGCTTTGGTTCTTCATGGCTTAGGCCGTTAAGTTGATGCGAGTATCGACAATTTCTTCGGATAATGTATCTTCGGCAGTGTTTCCCAGGCGAGCATTCTCCCCCTTTCTACCTATTTTGCTTTTATAGTCTTTATTTCCTCCTGTTGATCTATTGCTATCCAGGTTGCGATGCTTTAGTTTCCGTGCACCATTTATACTCCTTGCGGCCTCTATATTTCCATGGACACATCCTATTGCCAGTTGTTTGATAGATAGTCGGCCTTGCGAGTTGTGGTTGCTTGCTTATGTGTTGCTTCACGTCGTTGCAGTTCCACCGTTGACGGCAAGTTGGCACATGATAAATGGTGGAGATGCGTAATGGTGGTAAATACAACATGATTAATTGCTGGGAATAGATATAACTAATGCAGAGGCATCAGTGGGCAATAGCAAATATTTGGTTTTCAACCGCTCACTTGTGTCCTCTAGGCCCCGAGTACTTGATACCTGTTCTTTGACTATCGCACTATCTGCATGTGGGACCATGAATCCCCTTAGCCAGAGCTTGATTCATTTGTTATCTCTTGGGGCCACAAACTAGTTTGGGGCTTTATTACTATCCTATACTTATGCCATGCTTTACTGTTTTATTTACGATTGTGCGTGGAGCACCTGTACTATTTTGGGTCGTGCCACGTTTTCGCAGTATCGACAAGCCCAGTCACACTTTTGGGTTCCCAGTCGTTTACAGCCGTCGTCACAAACCTTGGGTCCTTCTCGGAGCCGGCCAACTTCGTTGCGGGTAGCTTAATGTGGTGGCCCCGTAAAATAATTTATGAATCCTATGATTGCTTTGTCGTGAAAGCCTCATTGGGTTTTTATTTTGTTTTTCCGAGGTTGATCGTGTGTGTGTTTCTATTTGTGCACCCCTGTAGGGTAAATCTTTCTGAAAGTCGTGTCCGTGGTTATGGATGACTTGGAGCACAGTATCTCGATCATAGACAAGCATAACTAAAGTAGTGCTATAAATTTGACTTTGACATGTCTAGTAATCAGATTCACTACAACAGAATGAGTAAATAAAAGTGCCATCAACTACTGGTTTTGGGAGGTCTCATGCTATTTGTATCTGACTAGTAAGTGCTGCAACTATAATGGAATGAATAAAACTGCCAACTGTGTGAGTTCCTCGGTTTGACTTCCTCGTTTGGTCTCGAGGGGGAATACCAGGATGGGTATGATTAGTGTTAATATCAGGTTGGATCGAATAGGTCTTTCTTACCCCTCTCTAATAGTCGATAGTTATATCGAGTCTCTATAGGTTGTATAGTGCATGCTTCACTACCGCTTCAGTCCACCATACCTATGTAGGCGAGAGCCGCCGAATTCTAGCCTCGCCGTGTATTGGCCTCAGTACTGACGCTCCTCTTTTTCCTTTGCCCTTTTTCGGCACCCCCTTTTGTTTTAACAGGTTTGCGATCAACGTCGTTAGCAGGGTTACCCTTCTGGCTTGGCATCGGCAGGGTTATGGACGCCATTGGTTATTCTTCAGGGCTCTTAGCCCCATTTTCTTCTTATCCATACTCGGATGTGTATGATTTTCAAGGTGATTTGGATCTATGTATTGTATATCTGTATTCTTGACTCATTGAGTCGCTGTTGTATATATATATATATATGTTTTGTGGGTTCCATCGTGGACTATTGTGTAATGATATTACTTCGTTTTCCACCCACACGAAAGTGCCTTGTGGGCGTCCTTGAATCGTTTCTATGCTGGTTTGGCGGGAAGCGCTAAAATCTACATAGGGCCGATTCGAGGGTGTTACAGTAGTGGTGTTCTCTCGATAAGATTTTCGATCAATTTCTTCAAATCCTCAATGTCGAAGATGAGAGTACGAATCAACTGCGAATTGGGCTCAATGCGGTTCATGATCATGTCGGGCTATGAATCCCAGCCCTTGTGATCCTTTCCCCACTCTTCCTCCTTAAAGTATTCTTTTCCTGCATGGTTAGAACGAGGCATATCCCAATTGGAGGGTAATTTTGCCTTAGGCATCTTTTGGAATTGCTGCTCATGTATAAGGGTATGGAAGGGATTCTTGTTGTGTGGAGGAGGTGACCGTGAAGCCAAGCAAAGGAGCGGAACCATCCCTCCAGTGGACATCCGTGCAGTCCTTTTGAGCTTGACAGGATGTGCCATCACTCTAATGCTTGCAATGGTGGTGCTGGGGTGCGGATGCTGGTGTTCCTTCACTTCCTCTTCAACTTCACCCTTGATCTCCTCCTCCTTCTTGGGGTCTTGGAGATCATCTTCCACAGGCTTCTTGCCCTTATTGTTGGTGGAGACCATTGTGCTTCTAAACTTGAGAATAGTTCCTGACAGAAACAGATCGAAACGAAAACACGACGAGAACACGATATACAGACCTCGGGGGATCCGAGGGATTATATATTACAAAGTTTAACAATAAAAGCAAGGTACTGGGAGAAAACGGGTCGGAGATGGCCTTCGGGGCGGCCACACCCCTGGTGGCGCGGCCAGGTGGGCCCGCGCCACAGGGTGGTGTGAGACACCCGGGCTCCGTTTATGTCCTTTTTTTGACTCACTATTTTCCATGTTAGATAAAAACTACAAAAATATTAATTGAAAAGTTTTTCGCGGACATTTTCTTACCAGAACTGTTCACTATTCGAAAACAGACTCTACAGGTTTCTGTATTTGGTCTTTAATAAATTCTTTCGGAGTCAGCACTTGAATAATATCAATATCTTCATTGTAAGAATCATAAAAAATATAGTGCTTGAGTCTTTTGACCATTCTTCATATCATTACATTATTTTCTCCTACCACCTGAAAATTGATTTCATACAAAACTTCACATAATCTTCATTAGCAACATTAGTGTATGTAGGAGAATAAACCTTTAGGTTCAATTTCAACTGAAATCCATCAAAACATAAGCTACTGTGGCAACTCCTTTCGAAAACCCAAAAGAATTCAGAAACGAAATCGATTTAAGAAGCAAATGTAAAAAATGGCAAAAATCTGTCAAAACAGACCAGCCGGCAAAGATCATTTTTTTCTAAAATCTTCTGTTGCTCAAATAAAAAAGTGCAAAACTAACGAAAGTTAAATAATAACCTTGGGCATGCACACAAAAAATTACAGATCATTACGACGTTCTGTGATTTTTCACGATGTTTTACGGTGAAGCACAAATATCTATTGTGGGACAGCAACTTCCCCAAATCTAACTTCTCTCTCATTAGAGGTTGATCATGACACAAAAACCAAACAAAAATGATAAGGAGAGGTTATTACAAAAGCAATAACTTTCAGGACTCAAATAAACAAAAATAGACTGAAAGCAAAAATATATTGGGTTGTCTCCCAAAAAGCTCCTTCTTTATAGCCATTAAAATGGGCATGATAATTTCAATGATGCTCACATAAGGATATAAATTAAAGGAAAAGAGAGCATCAATAAGCAAATATACACATATTTAAGTCTAACCCACTTCCTATGCAAGGGAATTTTGTAAGCAAATAGATTATTGAAACTAGAGGCTACTAGCATAAGAAGGCAAAACATGTGCAACATAAAGACTTTCAACATAAAACGAGGAAACTTAATATTATTGAGATGCATAGAAACATTTTCCCTCTCTCATAATAACTATAAACATTATGAATAAATTTAACAATATAACTATCACATGAACCATTGTTGCAATGATCACTTATTCTGTCAGAAAACACAGGGACACTAGCTTTCCTAGTTCTACTAGGATGTGAAACAATATTAGAAGTATCCTTACAAAGGATAATGTGCCCATCTTCTACATTTTTAGTGACAATGTCTTTCATATTTGCTACTACAACTTCAACATCTAGTTGTTCATCAGGTTCTACAACTTTCTTTGTACTTTTGTTAACCACACTAGTTATCATAAAATGCTCCTTTACCTTAATAGGGAAAGGTATTTTATCGATGTAAGGTTCGGGTAAAATATGATCAATGGTGCAAACTTCAGTATTTGTAGCAGGAACACAATTAACAATATCTTTATATGGCTCATGATACTTGTTCCATTTCTTTTTAGGAATTTCAATATAAGAGAAAAAAGCCTTAAAAAAATTTGCAATACTTTGAGAATCAAGACCATAAGCATTACTAATATTATGAAAGTCATCAGTTCCCATAAAAGATTTAATGCATTCATAATCATAATTTATACCTGACTTTCTTCCTTTATCATTCTCCCATGCTTCAGCATTGTCTTGAATACGGTCTAGAAGATCCCATTTAGCTTCTTATCTCATACGTGTGAATGATCTAGCACAAGAAGCATCCAATAGATCCTTATCATGAAGAGAAAGCCTTGCATAAAATTTATTGATGATAATATTATTAGGGAGCTCATGAATAGGACATTTGAGCATTAGTGACTTCAGTCTCCCCCAAGCTTGGGCGGTAATCTCTCCATCACGCAGCCAAAAGTTATATATTTGACTCCGATCTTTATGAATCTCACTAGGAGGATAAAATTTGGAATGAAAGAGAGGTACAATTTCCTCGCATTCAAGAGATTGGCCATTCTTTAGCAGCTTATACCATTCCTCGGCTCTTCCTTTCAATGCTATAGAAAATAACTTTTTCTTAACTTGATTTGTTGTAATACTTGCACACTTGAACAATCCGCATAATTCATGTATAAAAAGCAAATTATCACCGATATGGACAGTTCCATCTGCAAAATAGTAGTTATCCATAACATGATCAAAAAAATTGTACGTATTTTAAAAGGATCAATTTTAGCAGATGGTGATTCATCTACTACCTTAGCAGTGGTAGAAGCATTCTGAAATAAGAAACTAAGTGAATTATCCATATTGAGAATAAAGTAACAAACAGAAATAAACAATACTCACAGTAGAAGTTTCCTTTACCAGTTCCACTCTTCAATAGCGCTTCACTCCCCGGCAATGGCACCAGAAAATAGTCTTGATGACCCACAAGTATAGGGGGTGTATCGCAGTATTTTTGATAAGTAAGAGTGTCGAACCCAACGACGAGCAGAAGGTGTTGAAAAGTGGCTTGGATCAGGAATTCTCTGTAAATACTTAGACAACGAATTTTTATTGGTTTTTGATAATGCAAATAAATAAAGTGCGAGTAAATAAAGGACAATAATAATAATTGGAGCAAGTGGCCCAATCCTTTATTTAGCAAAGGAAAAGCCGGTTGTTTTACTTAAGATAACCAAACGTTCTCGAGGACACATGGGAATATTGTCAAGTGCTTTCGCTTCATATAGTTGATTAATCTTCTCTGGTTGGATAAGTGTTGTGTGGGTGAACCTGTGTTAATGTACTAACCTTCCTAGGACTAATACATACTTGTGATTATACTCCTTGCAAGAATCCACAACTACAAGAAAGTAATTAAGATAAAAACCTAACCACGGCCTTAAACGTTGAGATCCTACACTCCCTTATGCAAAGGTTTCCTAACGGGGGTTCAGGTTTTTGTCACTCCAGCAACCCCACGATTAGTAGCCAAATACACAATGCATTCCCCTAGGCCCATAAAGGTGAAGTATCATGTATTCGACGTTCACATGGCACTACTAGAAGAATAACACCATAACTTAGGTATCAAACCATTAAATCTTTCTCAACACAATTCCACTACTAACAACATGACTTCTCCCATGTCCTCAAGAACTAAACGAACTACTCAAGAGACATCATATGGATCAAGATCAAAGATGAAATAATGATAAGTAACAATCTGAACATGAACAATAATTCAATGGCTCCACTCAATAGCATCAACTATAACAAGTAATCAACACAGGGAAAGTTTCCCCTAAGAACTATGCAAGATTTGACCCAATTGTTATAGAGGTACGGAGTGGTGGTGATGGTGCTGGTGGAGATGATGGTGAAGATGATGATGATTATGATATAGCTTGATGACGATGTTGATGGCGACGATCTCCCCTCTCTGGGAAGGAATTTCCCGGGTAGATTTCTACCTGCCGGAGAGATCTTTCCCTCTCTGCAGTTTCTGCCCCGCAGAGGCGGCAGAATCTTTCTATGGTTGATATCCGAGTCTTAGGATTTCAAAGGGTTTATATACACCAAAGGACGATGCTAGAGGTGGGCCAGGGTGGCCACACCACCTGGTGGCGCGGCCAGGGGGACCCGCGCCACTAGGGGGTGTGGGCCCCCTGTGGCCCATCGCCACTCCTCCTTCTGGCCTCCTTTGTGTTTTGGAAAAATAGGAATTTCCATATATTTTCTGGGGTTTTCTGATCTTCGCAAATTTTGCATCTAGACAATGCTTTTTTCCATCATAATACTAAATCTGGTGGTTCATCCTCCAAAAATCATCAATCATGCAAAAATAGATGAAATAACATAAGTAGCATCTCTTAATATGAAATATATCAATGAATAATAGTGAATTATGATATAGAATAGTGATGTGAAATAGACGTATCAGGGCCCCACAAGCATTCTTCCATAACAACACAACTTGCATCATTGGGTTATGCGTTTCATTAATCCACGTAATAAACTTCCACTTCGGAGTTTCATAGTGGCACTCAAGGAACTTGCTTCGGGTGTCCTCGCCGATGTATGCTATGAGGCGACACTATTTCTTTCGGGGCCACACATACAAACTCTAGAGTGGTTGTATTGGAGGCTTCTCTGTGCATTTGATCCACTCTAGCAAGCCCTGCAAAAAATAGCTAAATCAAATAAGAGAAAAACTCGATCGATTAGATAAAGAGAGATCGATCAAAACAACTAAGAAGACAACCTCCATGAGATAAAGATCGATCCAAACAACCAAGAATTAAAAACCCAATCAGAGATAAAAATAAATATTTACCTTGAGACTGCCATGGCTGAGGAGGAATGATGCCTTGTCGTGCCACCATCACTAAAAGTGTCTCCTCCTCCACACGCCGCCTCCTAGAGCCATCAACCGCTGAAGATTCTTCGAGAGGTATTTGGGTAGAGTATTGGGAGTAGAACAAAGTTCATTTGGGGGAGGCGTGGGGTGAAATATATACACGGCCTAGGCGGTTAAGAGCCACACAAATTGACGATACATGCTTGCCGCATCAGTGTGGCGCATTTGACTAGTCTCTACCGTGAGACCTAATATGAACATCAAGTCCAATCATGACTCAGTCAATTATTCCCCTTTTCATCTACTAGGGCAGAATTATCCATCGTTACATCTTTCCACCTACTACAACATATTTTTCTGCCGATATCGCATCTACCATGACAAAACAATATGCATGTTTTGTTTGCCGCCGCGAATGCTCATCCACCGGCTAACCAACTTTTGTTGGTGTTTTTACTTATGTCATCCAAAAAACACCAGGTATGGAGGGTATTTTTGAAGGGTTCCACAGCAGAAAACAAAAAATTCCTACGTTGGAACCTCCTAACACCCAAGATCTATCTATGTAGTAATGCAGTAACGGCCGGAGCGTATAGAATACATACCCTTGTAGACCGTACACGGTTAACGTTCTGAGGGGAACGTGGTTGAAGTAGTCGAAGCCGTAGCCGACCTCAAGGTCGCGATGCTCCTCACGGGTCACCCCTTGCTCCTTCTTCATCGTGTAGCAGCTCCAGCTCACGACATCCAAGGTGCCTCAAGTGAGGCCCCTCGTGGTTTCGTACACATACGGTGTACGATGACGACCTCCGACTCCTTGATCCCTGCCGGGAGTGCGGAAGTAGATCTCCGGCTTGGAATCCCTACAGCGCAACGGCGTGCTGCAGGTGCGGTGTCTCATGCTCGGACGGTCCTTACTTGGGACCGTACCAACGCATGGAGACGAGAGAGATAGAGAGAGAGGGAAGGAGAAAGTCAACCAAAGGACTTCTCCATATATTGGTGTGTCTATTCCCACCCATGGGCACCCCTTTATATAGGGGGAGGGGGTGTGCCCTCCCCTTTGGGTTTCCCATGTGGGACTAAACAAGGGAGAGGGGGGTGCATGGGCCTTCATGGGCCAGCCGGCCTGGGGTGGGCCCCACCCCGCGCACAGCCCTAGGCTAGCCGGGTGGGCCCCATGAGGCGCCTGGGCCTTGGCCCCTTTGGCCCTTGGCCCTTCCCTCCTTCGGTTTTCCCTAATGGGCCCTTTTCCCCTAGGAAGTTTGGCCCATTAGTGGAATACCCCTTCAAATTAGATTTTAATATTTTATTTAATAATTCATTACATTAATTAATATGTAAATACATAATACAAAATCTGATTTGACCCGAAACACCTTTTGGTTCCCTTTCGATTTCCTCCGAACGACTTCGGAACTCTCCTAGAATGATTCCGGTTCTCTCACGGAACTTTTCCGGTTTCCTTTTCTCTTTCATATGGTGATTCCAACTTACAGAGGATCTCTAGCTCATCGTACCCTTAAGTGTATTTCCCCACGGCTCGGGAATGGCACAGACATGATCTCCATCAATGATCAATAGAGGGACCGGGATGCCCATATTGACCCCTATGCATTCCATGATGACAATGTCGTTTGAACCGTAAACAGTCGTTTCCCATTCCCTTTGCCACTCGATACCTAGTTCACCCGAGATTTGATCTACGGTATCTCCATACCTTCTTTCGATCTCGTTACCGATGAACTTGTTTTCTCGTTTCCGTGTCGTTGCATTCTGTGACCCAGTCACACTCTTGCAAGCTTCGTTAATGCAACGTCACCAAGATGGCCACATATGTATGTATCTATTACATGGATTGGCAAATCCTGGTCTTGATATGTACTCCTCTACGCGCTCCTTTGGGAAACCTGAGTAGCACCTTTTCAATCACCCAGTCATGGAGTGATACTTGATAACCATCTAAGCTCCCTCCAGAACGGTGATTTGCATTATCTCACAGTCTAAGGACAGGTCGCGAGGTTTCCTTAGTTTTATCATTAATGGTGAATTTTGTAACTAGATCTCATTAAGATACAACTGGTTGGGTTGTTTGTCTATCACACCATCCAACTAATGATGTGACCTCATTGTCAATTGGCATAAATGCCCATGATCTCGAAACCCTAGATCATCATCATGACCAATGAACTAGTTCGCTAGAGATAACTAGAGACACGGTTTTTTTACATACCACACGTGTATTAACGTTTCGTATTAATACAGTTATAGCACAGTATGAAACTATTATGAACTAATTGAGATATGACAATAAAAACCTATTTATTATTTGCCTCTAGGGCATATCTCCTTCAATTTTTGTAGTGGATGTCGGCGCAGGAGGCGAGGCAGCATCACAAAAGCAGGAGGCGAAGCGACATCAACGACGGCATTTGATTGTTAGAGCATCTCCACTCACCCCCAAAGCCCCTCTAAGCAGGCTATGGGGGCGTCGGCGCACAAAACCCGCCCAGTCCACCTCCAACAGAAATGGCGCTGGCGCGATCAAACTAATCATTTGGCGCCCCAGGCCAAACCCAACCCAAGGGGGGCTATCGGGTGTGCAATCTGTGCCTGAAAAAGCTGGGGGAACCTTATTGATGGGACACAAAAGTTTTCCCTCCAATAGCCAAGCATCCCTCCTTTTCCCCTCCACAACTCCATTTCCCCTACTCCCCATCGGACTAGATCCAACTCGTGCCACCGCCACCATGTCACCGAGGAAGTACCAAGCTCGCCAGATGTGGGCCTCCGAGAAGAAGGGGAAGGCTGACAAGGAGCGACGCGAGGGGATGTCCAAAGAAGAGTGGACTTTTGACATCTAGCATCGGCAGTTGGACAATGCAAGCCATCGGCCGAGGGATAAGAAATCGAGACTACGTCGGGCAGCGGAGGCTCAGGCAGCGGTAGTGCAGGTAGCGGCAGCAGCGCAGGTGAAGGGCGTATGCCCTAGATGCTAATAAATAAAGTTATTTTATTGTTATATCTCTAAATGTTCATAATATTTTTGTATCATGCTATAACTGTATTAATAGGAAACATTAATACATGTGTGGTATATAAACAACCAGGTCCCTAGTATCCTCTAGTACTAGTTTGTTGGGAAAATGATGATCGAGGATTCTTGATCATGGACTTGACATAAAATAGTCACTTGGCAACAAGGTCACTTAATGAAGTGATGGACGCACTCGATGGTAGAATTGCAATGTGATCTAGTCACAAATTTCAATGTTGCGATATCTAGAAAAGCATAGTGACTTAATCCTTCGACCATGAGATCATGTTTAATCACTATCTCATGTGGCTGCTTTGATCACATCAACCATTATGACCTAACTAGGTAACAATAAAAGTGTGTTTCAGGTATTCCCGAGGAATGGTTGAGGCATATGATCGAGATTGGGATTTTCCTATGCGAGTGACGCATAGATACTCTGGGCCTATTTGGTGAGACCACATCAATTTTCTTGCAAGCATGTGACTAGGTCATAAGGATGAGATATCACAGAAACGAGTAAACATGTTTGTCCGTAACAAGATCGAACTATATAGGATACATGAGATCAGGTCTTGGATAAAACATGTATCATTGTGCAAAGGGAATAAGACTTGACATTTAGAAGGTTCAAGCAAACAACCGAATTCTTGGGATGTGAAGGGATCATCATGTGTTTCTAGATACCAATGATGATCACTTGATCGGGGAGATGTCTCTAATTGCACTCTATTGGATAGTGTACGTAATCGCACTCTATTGGATATCATACGGTCTATGATGTCTCTTACTGACTTATCCGTATCTTTTTGGGGATACACAATTGAGACTGATGCATTCATTTTAAATAGAGCGCCATCCAAATCCGTCAAGACAAATCCTTATGAGATATGGCATGGCACAAAGCCAAAGTTGTCTTTCCTGAAGGTTTGGGCATGTGAGGCTAACATTAAGAAACTACAACCTGACAAACTCGAGCCTAAAGTGGAGAAATGCATCTTTGTAGGATATCCAAAGGATACTATTGGATATACCTTCTACAACCAAGCTGAGGGCAAAATGTTTGTTGCAAAGAACAATAACTTCCTCAAGAAAGAGTTGTTGGGTCCGCAGCATAGAAAACAAAAAATTTCCTACGATGAGAACTACACGCCAAGATCTATCTACTAGGTACGGAGCAACGTGTGGACATACATCCAACGAGAACTTACCCTCAAAGACAACGAGTAGGAACTCATGGTTGATGTAGTCGTACACTTGCCGATCTCAAGAATGTGAGGAAGTCCGAGCGCCGCAACTCAACAGCGCATCCATACTCGCACACATGTTCAAGCCACTGGACAAACTCCACCTCCTCGCTCCAGCGATCCAGCGGAAGCAGCAACTCCTTCCAGACGAAATTCCACCGGGAACATGTATCTCGCTAATCCGAGACCATGGGGGAATAATTCTAGAGGGGGAGAGAGATCCTTCACAAGGAGGTGTGAGGAAGGAGGGAGGGGGTGGCCTTTTATAGGAGGAGAGGGTGCCCCTCCTCTCCATGGCCGGCGCATGGGGGGTGACCCCTCACCTCCCCCATTCATGTGGTGGTAACCCCTCCACATTAAAATGTCTCTTCGCATTCCCTTTTAAAGTCCCCACTTTAAATGCATTAAAATTCTCCAAGTTTAATGCTCTCTCATTTAATAAAACTATTTTATTAAATTTATTCAGAATTTTGTTAATTACTTTAATTAAGAAACATTCACATATAACCCCTTGCAATATTTCAATATCACATGCAGAACCACTTTCTGCAATTTCACCCGAAACAATTTCCGGTTTCTATCGAAACAATTCCTACGCTTTGCAATTCTTTCGTCTGAAACATATGTGCTCCAAAATGGTGTCCGGTAACTCTTAAGTGTGTCACCCTACGGTTCGCGAATAATGCAGACATGATCAAGACCCCTCTCCGATCAATAATCAACAGCGGGACCTGGAGATCCGTACTGACTCCTACACATTCAACGATGACTTCTGTGATCGTGAGAACCTTTAACGCTTGTAACTAAATCCCTTTCTCCCTCGATATATTACATGTCTGAGACTCGATCATCGCTATCTCCATACCTAGTTTGATCTCGTTACCGACATGCACTCTTTTCTCGTTCCCGTGATATAACATTCTAGTGATCACGTCACTTCCTTGCAAGCTATCTCAATGTGATATCACCGAGAGGGCCCAGAGTATATCTATCCGTCCACGGGATTGACAAATTACACTCTTAATCCATGAGCCTCAACATAACACCTTCGTAGTACTGAACCCATCTTTATAGTCACCCTGTTACGGTGTGACGTTTGATGTTATCAAGATACTCTTCCGGTGTTAGCAATTAACATGATCTCATGGTCTAAGGATAAAGATTACTTCGTATGATGTTATAGCAATATAAACATAATGACTTGATCGTAATTCTATACTTTGGATGAATGTTCATCACATCATTCCACCAATGGTGTGACCTTGTTATTAACAACATCCAATGTCCATGATCAGGAAACCTTGATCATCTTGTTAATCAACAAGCTAGTCTATAAGAGAGGCATAACTAGGAACCCTTCTTGTTGATTAAACACACATGTATTGATGTTTCCGATCAATACAATTATAGCATGCAAAATAAACATTTATCATAAACATGGAATAAGATAATAACCACTTTATTATTGCCTCTCGGGCATATTCCCTTCAGTCTCCCACTTTCACTAGAGTCAATAATCTAGTTTGAAAAACTTTGCGTATTGAACACCTATGGCGTTCTGGTGTTGCATATACACGATTGCTAGTGGTTAACATAATCTCCGGATCTAACAGTTTCAGGTCCAGGTGTATTTGCATGTCTCTACGTCTCTACGCATCACTCATTCTCAAATGAGATGGCATTGTATAAATTTGGTCCTTTGGTGAGACCTTTAGTTCGTTCCGGTTAAAATATGTTGATATTATTGTAAAACAATATATCTTCATAGTATTAGCCCACTTTGAACCACACCTAGTTTGATAACAAACTACTTAACACAAATGCCCTCCTATGCTGCTACTATAGCAGTCATATACTTAGACTTTTGTTGTAGTATCCGTCACAATGTCTCAACTTTGGAACTCATCAAAATCCATCGTGGAACATCCTTTCCATTACATTGTGCCACCCATAGTCTAAATTGAGATAAATTTAATTTGTATCTTGTGACAAAACTAGTATCAATGTAATACTTTACAATGAACTACCTTTAACTATTTGTCACTTATACATTATATATTCTTAGTTCTTCAAAAGCTCATATGAATATCTTTACTATCGTCCAATGATCATCTCATGAATCATTCTGGTATGTGCTCATAACATTTAGAGCAGAGGACATTCTGGATATATACATATCATGGTATAATCGATCAAAATCTTCGTGTGATTTTACTCACCAAGTTTTGAAACACTTGAATTTTGATACAATCCTTTCCATGCAGCAAGAACCTTTCTTGTTGTTTCCATATTGAACCCTTTCAATATCTCATATATTTATGTCTGGCACAACCATATTAGCGCCTTAATCTATCCATATAGATATTGATGCCTAATATTTCGGTTTTGCCCAAGTCTTTCATCGAAATCTTATTTTAATGAAATTCTTAACTTGTGTCAATACAAGATACATCATTTCCAATCAACAATATGTCCTCTACATAATGTATTAGAAATATGTCTCAGCGCTCCCACTTAATTTCTTGCAAATGCAAGCATCTTCATCATCTTCGATGAATTTAAACTCTTTTAACAGTTTCATCATGGTGAAGATTCCAACTCCGCTATGCTTACTTCAACTATTGAAGTTTGCATGCCCTTTTAGCACCCTTTGAATTAACAAAACCCTTCGGACCGTGTCATGTACACGTCCTAGGTAACCGTTCTATTAGAAGAACATTGTTTTGTTTATTCAACTACCATATACCAAATTATATGTAGTGGTTGCTACATTAATCCGTCAAGACTAAATATCGCTATGAAAGATCAAATCTTGTCATAGTCACCTCCTTGAACATTGTCGTAAACTTATTTCCGACATGTCGACTATTTCATAGATGTTAAACATCCATGTCTATTTCTTTATAGATCCAAACACAACCGATTGGGTTCACGCCTTTCCGGAGGGTCTTCCAAGTTCAGAAACTTGATTTCTCGTGTATGGATACTATCACGGATTCTATGACTTCTAGTCATTTTATGGAGTCAGGGCCCATGATCGCTTCTTTGCATGTAGTCGGTTCATCATTGTCAAAACAATAATGACTTTCTTATCAAATCACACCATTTGATTCTTACCGACCCACATGGTTCAATAGGAACTCTAATCCCCGAGATCACACCCTTTGTAATCACGGGAGCCATGAGCATTGTGGCCGCCACCGGGACGCTTTCCGGCGCTACGCTACTTAGCACATATAGCTAAGGTTCAACAACCTTATCAAAGTTCTATTGTCCTCCCACTTAACTTTTCGTGAAAAATTTCTTCTCAAGAAACTTGACGTTCCAAGTAACAAACTCTTTTGTCCTCGGTGTTATGGAGAAATTCCCAACAAATTCTTTAAGAAGAACTAAGGATATGCTTCTAGTATTTGGAGGACGTGAAGAAGAACTTGCCTTGATAGGTTACGTGGATGCTAGCTTTTGCACTGATCCAAATGACAGGAGATCTCAAATAGGGTACGTGTTCATGGTTAATGGCGATGCGGTGCGGTGAGCTCGAGAAGCGGGAAGCAAAGCTTAGTGGCTCAATCTACAATGGAGTTCGAATACATGGCTACCGCAGATGTAGATAAGGAAGTTGTATGGATGAGAAAGTTCATTATTAAACTTGGAGTCTTCCCAAGCACGCAAGACCATGTGTGCATCTAGTGCGACATAACGGTGGGCATTGTGAATGGAAGAACTAGAAGCTCCACTCCACGTCCAAGGACATAGACCGACATTACCATGTAATAATAGAGTTAGTTGCTAAATGCAACATCATTATTTTTAAAGTACATACGGATGTGAATGTAGCTGATCCATTCACCAGGCCTCTTCCATAGAAGAAGCATGATCAACATCGGGATGCTATTGGTGTTAGATTATTTCCTATTGTAAACTAGTGTAATTGTACTCTAGTAATTGTACTCTAGATTATTTCCTATTAAAAAGTTGTTTTAATGTTATATCTCTAAATATTCATAATAGTTTTGTATCATGCTATAACTATATTAAGAGGAAACATTAATATATGTGTGGTATATAAACAACCAGGTCCCTAGTATCCTCTAGTACTAGTTCGTTGGGCAGATGATGATCGAGGTTTCCTGGTCATGGACTTGACATAAAAAAGTCACCTGACAACGAGGTCACTTAATGAAGTGATGGATGCACCCGACCGTAGAATTGCAATGTGATCCTGTCACAAAGGTCAATGTTGCGATATCTAGCAAAGCGTGGTGACTTAATTCTTTGACCATGAGATCATGTTTAATCACTATCCCGTGGCTACTTTGATCACATCAACCGTCATGACCATAACTGGGTGACCATAAAGGTGTTTTTCAGGTATTACAGAGGAATGGTTGAGGCTTATGATCGAGATCGGGATTTGCCTACCAGAGTGATGGATAGATACTCTAGGCCCACTCGGTGAGACCACATCAATGAGCTTGCAAGCATGTGACTAGGTCACATGGATGTGATATCATGGGAATGAGTAAACGTGTTTGTCGGTAACAATATCAAACTGTATAGGATATATGAGATCAGGTCTTGGACAAACTAGGTATGATTGTGCATAGGGAATAAGACTCGACATTTAGAAGGATCACGCGAACAACCAAATTCGTGGGATGTGAAGGGATCATCATGTGTTTCCACATACTGATGATGCTCACTTGATTGGGGAGATGTCTCCTTGATACATTGCAAATGTATCTATAATTTTTTATGTTACATGCTTGGTTTTATCTACTTTCTTATGTTTTGTCCACACTTTGGAGTACTTTTCATATGATTTCTTGGACTAACCTATTAACAAGAGTCACAGTGCCAGTTGCCTATTTTCTGTTGTTTTTGGTTCCAGGAAAGTCAGAAAATCAATATTCTCAGAATTGGACGGGACAAAAGCCAAAGTTCCTATTTTACCGGAAGACTCACGGAGCCAGAAGTAGAGACGGAGGAGGGCCAGGGCCTGGCCACACCATATGGTGGCGCGGGCTAGCCCTGGCCACGCCACCAGGTGGTGTGGGCCCCTTGGCACTCCATCGACCTTGCCTCTTCCCCTATAAGAAGCCTCCCGATGCATAAACCCTAAATAATCAAGCCTCCAGCCACGAAAAGTTCCTCAGCGCCGCCGCCACCGAAAAGGAGATTCGGGGGATAGAAAGTCTCTGTTCCGGCACCCTGCCGGGATGGGGAAGTGCCCTCGGAGCCATCTCCACCGCCATCTCCATCACCATTGTTGATTCCCATGATGAGGAGGGAGTAGTTCTTTCTCGAGGCTAAGGGTTCTACCGGTAGCTATGTGTTCATCTCTCTCTATGCATGATCATATTGTGATCATGAGCTTGTAATCTATAGATCTATTTTTCTACTCAAGTGCTTTAATGAATCTCTGCTCTCCCCATGTGTGTGAAAGTGACAGCGTGCTCACCATGGTGGCACTTAGGCTAGAGATTACAAATACTTGTTATGAGTTATATTTGGAGTTGGATATCTTTATGAAATTGTGGTGTTTGTTGGACTCATCTAGTGCTCAAGGTGACAGTGTGGGGTTTTCTAGATGGGACAGGCTTACTTTGAGGTGTGTTGTTATAGCCCTACCATTGATTAGAGTGTCCAACCGGAGAGTAGTTAAGAGTAGTATCATAAAGATGATATATTTATGAGAGAGTGTTCACTAGTGAAAGTATGATCCCTAGGCCTTGTTTCAAAGCATTGATACACCGTTTGCTACTAGATCTGTTACATGTTTGCTTGCTTCCATCTTTATTTTAGTTTGCTTTTAGTCTCTTCCCCGCCATCAAGTTATCTTCTATCACCGTTACCACTTATAATTATCTATACCACTTGTATTTCACTATCTCTTCGCCGAACTAGTGCACCTATACACCTGACAAGTGTATTGGGTGTGTTGGGGACACAAGAGACTTCTTGTATCTTGATTGCAGGGTTGTTTGAGAGGGGATACCTTTGACCACTTCCTCCCTAAGTTCGATAAACCTTGGGTGATCCACTTAAGGGAAAACTTGCTGCTGTACTACAAACCTCTGCACTTGGAGGCCCAACAACTGTCTACAAGAATAGAAGTGCATAGACATCAAGCTATTTTCTGGCGCCATTGCCGGGGAGCATAGCTTTATTTATCAAGTTCACTTGGATTCACTATTGTTCAAGCTAAGTTTATCTTTCTCCTTGTTTGCTTGTTTCTTTATCAAAAATACAAAAAAAATAGTTCCTACTCTAGTTGTTATTTTCGTTGGTCTGTTATTTTCTTGCTTTATCATGCTTGTTGGCAATGGTTGGTTTCTTTGAAACTGAAGCTTATTGGCAAGGTGAGTTCACGGAAGATCAAAAATATTATTATAAGGAACACCGCTTGTCACAAAAAAGGGGAACACTTATGGGAACAAATTAATAGATTGTATACCATTGCTAGAAACGTGTGCTCTACTTATAATGTTACTTATTGTTGTGATGAATCTCGTTGCAGAAAGAGGTATAAACACCTCTCTTTTCAATGTGAGTATAATGATAATGATACCATATCTTCCTATGCTAAAGGAATTTATGACTTTTATGATGCGGAAAAAATTGAAGAATTTATTGCTTGGAATGGTGCTTTTGAACTTGCTAGTTTGCTTGAAAGTATAGATGATTCACCTTACAAATATGAGGTTTATGGTATACTTAAATTTTGCTTTGATAATTACAAGGATGAAATGGCGCTATTCTTGAATATTTTAATAGATGATCTCCACAAATGGAAGAGACTAATGCTTTGCAGGATCCTATGGAAGAAGAAATTGATGAACCTGAAATCTCATTAGATGAAAAAGAGGAGGAGAGTGATGAACAAAAGGAGGAAGAATGGATTAGCTACCCATGCCCACCTTCTAATGAGAGTAACTCTTTATCCCTTACATTATTTGATTGTCCTCCATGCTTGCTAAAGGAGGATGAATGTTATGTTCCTGTGGATTCTTTTGAAAATGTTTATGATAAAGCTCTAGTGCTTGTGGATCATGAAAAGCATGCTTTATGTGATATTTATATTGTTGAGTTTATTCATGAGGCTACTGAAAATTATTATGAGAGAGGAAAATATGGTTGTAGAAGTTTTCATGGTATTAAAACACCTCTCTATGTGCCGAAAGTTTGAAGTTGTTTTATCTTCCTATGCCTGTTACTTTGTTCTTTGCGAATTTATTTCCTTACACGATTCCTATGCATAGGAAGTGGGTTAGACTTAAATGTTTTTTGAATTTTCTTCTTGATGCTCTCTTTTACTTCAACTCATATTCCTTATGAGAGCATCCTCTCAAACTTTTATGCCTGAAGATGATAATATTTCTATTATTCTTGGGAGATCTTTTCTAAATACTGCAGGAGGTGTTATTAATTGTAATCAAGGAAAGGTGACCTTCAATGTTAATGACAAGGAACATACTGTCTATTTCCCCAAGAAGATTGAAAGGAATTATAGTTTGAATTCAATTGAACATGTTGAAGGCATTCAAGTTGGAGAAATATATTGTCCCATACCAAGAGAAAAATTTGAAACTATTATGATTGGGACCATTGCTATCAAGGTTGAGGTAACATAATCATTAGTGGAATACAAAGTTTTGTCTCATATGAAATTGTTTTTGTAACAAGACCTGATCAACCTTGTTAACAAAAGGATTTCATTGAACAAAACAATGTTTTCACTATGATTATCTCGGTTTACTTCTATTCTATCCATTTCAGTTTTTGCTTATGCCTAACTTAAAGGCATTAAAGAAAAGTACTTATTGCGAGATAACCCAAAAGTTTTAGATGAGTCTTGGAAGTTATTACCTCTGTAATAACCGCTCCTTATCATTTTTATTTGCTTTTTGTGCCAAGAGTAACCTCTAATGAGAGAGAAGTAATGATTGGGAAAGTTGCTGTCTCGAAACAGATTTTTGTGCTTCACCGTAAAAATTCGTGAGAGAGCTCTATACGTCCTTTTGAGGCGTGAATTTGTGTGCTTCTGCCCCAGGTTGTTATCTAACTTTTGTTTGTTCAGAACTTTTTGATTTGAGCAACATAAGGTCTTCTAAAAAATTCGTCTTTACCTGTTGCTCTGTTTTGACAAATTTCTACCATTTTTCTGCATTTCCTTCTTGTTGGTTCCTTTTTGAGTTCTTTTGGGGAACTGAGATTTTTGAGGGAAGTTCTACAGTATCTAGTGTTTTAATGGAAGTTTTATTGGTGTTAGAACTTAACCTAAAGACTTATTATCTTGAGTGCACTAATGTTGCTAATAAAGATTGTGTGAAGTTTTGTATTAAGGAAAAATTTCAGGTGTATGGAAGAAATGAGTAATGAGATGAAGGATGGACTAAAGCTCAATCTTGGGGATGTCACGTGTGTCACCCCAAGAAATATCCAAGAAATACAAGCATCAAAGCTTGGGGATGCCCAAGGCATCCCCCTCTTCATCAATAAAAATCCCAGGTTTCTTCCAAATGCTTTATTTTTATTGTTTCATGCAAAGTTGTGTTGTTCTTGGAGCGTCTTCTTTTTCGTTTTCGTTTTGGTTTTTCGTTTGCTTTGTTTGCTTAGTTTTATGAATAAATTGGTTGGACCCCCTCTTTCATACATTGTTTTTAAATAGTTTGGTTTGGTTTGGAAAAGAGTATGAAAGTTCATGCTTAAGTGTTAAAGAGAGTTTGTTTTTGACTGTGGCCTATACTCTGTCATGCCATGCTTGATATTGTTTTGGCTTTATGCTTAATATTCTTTGCTGTAGCATGACTTGTTATAAACAATTTAAATTGCTTAATGTGTCTTGGATGAATCATGCGTTGTTTTAGCATATTAAAGCATAGTATTGTGGCATTCCCCTTTGATGCTTTATTTGGGTTGACTTGGCGCATGCTCGCACCATGTTATGACTATCCAAAGTCACCATAAGCCTTTATGATCCTTTAGTTTTCAACTTGTAATATCACTTTATGCTTTGATTAATGATGTTTTGTCGCTCTGCATGATTATGGCCATTATTTCTCTCTTAGTTTGTCGCTCCCAGTCTTTTGCTAGCCTCCACAACAAAGTATGAGTTCCACTCATGCATCCAACTCCTTAAACCAAGTTATTCCAAAGAGTCCACCATACCTACCTATTAGCATATGCTATTCCAAGTATATTCATGTTTTTGTTTACCTTCTAAATTAAACTTGTTATGAGAAAACTAGTGATTAAAGCTCTCACGAACTTGATGGCACACTTTACTTTTCTTTACCTTAATAAACTTGAACCATTGTGTCATTTATGTTGTATATGCTTGCACTTATTTGTTGGGGATTAGCAGAACCATGCTGTTATGGGGAACGCTTTCAACATTGCACTTGTACTTTGTACCTAGTTGATATCATGCTCTTTTGTCTATGGATGTCATCGGTGTGAAATGAAAGGGGAGCTTATAAGTCCATGGAGTTATGTATATGTGTTAGAGAAACGCCTGGGCCGCTGGTCTAATCCATGCTGACATGGTGGAAACCTGCAGCGTAACCATAATGAGCTGTCTATGAAGCATTCTTCTTATAAAAAAGAGTCCTATATTGAGAAAAAAAGAGAAAAAGAAAAAAGAGATAATATGAAAAGAGGAAAGAGAGAAAAAAGCACCATATTCCCATGGTAAATAAGAAGATTGCTGACATGCTTGTTGTCTGCTTTCCTTGTCATTTTGATATGGGGATTCTTCCGTATCATCGGGCAAGGGGTACCCCGTTGGCGGTTCTCTATGATACACATGTACTTACAATGATAAGAACTTACCGGTGACTAAACTTGAGTAGCATGAGGAGCGGCCCTCGTATTCAAGGGACGTGAGATTTCTAACTTATACTTCGTCAAGCATGTACACCATAGTTTGTTCACTTTAACCTTAATCACTTCAAGATCCTTATGATAGGGGCAATGAGAGCTAAAAGCTATAAGTACCATAATTTTTGGAAGCTCTTTATGAAACTTGAATCACTGCTTCCTTCTATGAAGGCCTTTCTTCCACCATTATATTGAGTCTCCACCTTCTACCTTTATGCACCTACTTTGAGAGCACAGTGGCCATTCTTAGTTCTATGTGCATTGTCCCAAGACTAGTTGGTTGATGCATAACTTGATATTGCTTATTTTAAACTATTTGTATCTAGTCACTCTTATGAACTTTGAAGGTGTCCTATGCATTTATACTTGCTACTCTATGAGGGACAAGTTGAATGCTATTACGCTATGTTTTCTTTATGTGAAACAAACAAACGTCTTGCAAAGCATTGTTATTCATGAATCTTTTGTTTGTGCCTTTTCATGTTGCAACATAGTTTCTTTCTCTTACTGCTAGAACTTTGTCTTTCATGTTATGATTGAAGTACTGTGATCCCAGCTTTGAATGTTCCACAAATACTTTGATCAAGTTTATGATGGTGCATGTCACCTCAAAAATTATTCTTTCTTTTTATCACTTACCTACTCGAGGACGAGTAGGAGTTAAGCTTGGGGATGTTGATACATTGCAAATGTATTTATAATTTTTTATGTTCCATGCTTCGTTGTATCTACTTTCTTATGTTTTTTCCACACTTTGGAGTACTTTTCATATGATTTCTTGGACTAACCTATTAACAAGAGCCACAGTGTCAGTTGCCTGTTTTCTGCTGTTTTTGGTTTCAGGGAGTCGGAAAATGAATATTCTCGGAATTCTACGGGACAAAAGACAAAGTCATTATTTTACCGGGGGACATATGGAGCCAGAATACGAGACGGAGAGGGGCTGGGGCCCGGCCACACCACCTGGCCACACGGCCAGGCCTGACATGCACCAGGGGGTGGTCTGGCCGCCCCAGGCACTCCCTCGGCCTCTCCCTCCGCCTATATATTGCCTCTGATACGAAAACCCTAAGTACCCAAAATTCCACGAAAGAGTTTGTAGCCGCCGTCATCTCCATCCCTAGATCGGGAGGGATTTGAAGCTCTTCCCGGCACCCTGCCAAAGAGGGGAATTCACCCTGGAGGCCTTCTTCATCATCATGCAAGCCTCCGGTGTGATGCGTGAGTAGTTCATCTATGGACTACGGGTCCATGTAGTAGCTAGATCTTGTGAGCTCCATTCATGATCAAGATCATCTATTTGTAATTCTGCATGTTGTGTTTGTGGGGATCCGATGGATATTGAGATGCTATTTCAGATTGATTATTGATTCTATCATGTCTTTGTTATTTGTGATCTTGCATGCTTTCCGTTGTTAGTAGCTATCTTGGCCAAGTAGATGCTAGCAACTCCAAGAGTTAGTATTTATGCTCGATAGTGGGTTGATGCCTCTGGTAATCTGGGGAAGTGACAGAAATCTCTAAGGTACTAGATGTTTTGTTGCTACTAGGGAGAAAACAACAATCCTTTGTTCATAGAACAATCGTATTGTTTACTTTACACGCAATTTGTAATACAATAATCTGTTGCTTGTAACTTAATACTGGAGGGGGTTCGGATGATAACCTGAAGGTGGATTATTAGTCATAGATGCAGTTGGATGGCGGTCTATGTACAATGTTGTAATGCCCAATCGAATCTCAAAGGAGTCAAGATGATTAGTATATGCTTGTATGATTTCTCGATGTTTGTCAATTGCCCCACTATAATTTGTTCACCCAGCATGTTATCTACCTTAAGGAGAGCCACCTCTAGTGAACTATGGACCCTGGTCCTTTCTTTTACATTTAATCTACAATCAACTGTTTACTGCTTTGTGTTTACTTTCTGCAAACTATTACTTCCTTCCATTCGATACGTTTAATCCTTTGTTTTTAGCAAAACCAGTGAGATTGACAACCTCATCGTAAGTTGGGGGCAAAGTTATATGGTTGTGTTGTGCCGGTCTCCATGTTTTTGCTGGCGCCGGTAGTGCGTCCTGCCAACGTTCAGCTAGCTACACCTTTGGGGTGTTTCCTTGCTCCTACTAGATTGATAACCTTGGTTTCGTATTGAGGGAAAACTTGCTGATGTGCTCATCATACCTTCCTCTTGGGGTTCCCCAACGAGCTCGATATATTTTGGGCCATCATGAACCCTTCAGGTTGGTCCATGTAGATCTCCTCCTCCAGTTCACCATGCAGAAACGCAGTCTTTACATCTAGCTGCTCAAGCTCAAGATCATGCATAGCAACAATACCAAAGAAAGCACGAATAGAACTATGCTTCACAACCGGAGAGAAAACATCATTATAATCAATATCTGGAATCCGGCCGAAACCTTTTGCTACTAACCTTGCCTTAAACCTTGGAGGCTCATTAGGAGACAAACCTTCCTTTCTCTTGTATATCCACTTATAGCAGATGACCTTCTTCTATTTAGGAAAGCGCACAACTTCCCATGTGCCATTCTTATCAAGCGATTGCATCTCTTCTTGCATAGCAGAAACCCACTTCTCGCGGTCAACGGATGCAACAACCTCATTGTATGTGGAAGGTTCAGTATCATGCTCTACCTGTTCAGCACAACTTAAAGCATAATGAGCAAGATTACACTTTTCAATTAAACAACGAGGTGGAACTATTTTACGCCTCGGTCTATCAACAACAATAGATTCTTGTGGCTGCTGCAAAACAACAGGTGAGTGCTGAACAACATCATCATTAATATGTTCCTCATGGGTATCATCAACAACATCATTATTATCAACAGTTTTCTCCAGGTGCTCCACCTACACACTAACTCCCTCCTCTCCAATAGCAACAGGAGAGGGATCTGACGGCAAGCTGTCATGATACATAACAGATTCATTGAAAACAATGTTCTTACTCAACAAAATCCTTTTTTTTTCAGGATTCTATAGTTTATATGCCTTAAATCCTGAACCATAACCAAGGAACATGCACTTAACAACTCTAGGCTTTAACTTTCCATTATCAACGTGAGCATAAGCAGTGCAACCAAAAACTCTCCACTGTGAATAATCAGCAGGCGAACCTGACCATACCTCAATAGGAGTTTTCTTCTCAGGTGGAATAGAAGGTGACCTGTTGATGAGGTAGCACACTATGTTGGCTGCTTCAGCCCAGAAACGTCTATGCACACCTGCATTAGACAACATACATCGAGCCCTCGAGATGATGGTTTTGTTCATGCGCTCAGCCACACCATTCTGCTGAGGAGTGTAAGGGATGGTGTGGTGCCTGATCATACCATCTTTACTGCAAAACTCCTCAAACTCATTAGAATAGAATTCCATACCATTGTCAGTACGTAGTACCTTTACCTTCTTTTTAGTTTGCTTTTATACCATAACTTTCCATTTCTTAAAAGCATCAAAACCATCAGATTTATGTTTCAGAAAATATGGCCACACTTTTCTTGAGTAGTCATCAATAATACTAAGCATGTAATTAGCTCCACCAATAGATGTCTTACGGGAAGGCCCCCATACATCAACATGCACATAATCTAAAATGCCTTTGGTGGTATGGACAGAAGCATTGAATTTAACTCTTTTATGCTTACCAAAAACGCAGTGCTCACAGTACTCAAACTTACCCAAGTTGTAACCATCAATCAGTTCTCTCTTAACGAACTCTGCCATGCCATGTTCGCTCATATGCCCAAGAAGCATATGCCACATATTTGTTTTACCACAATCATCAGAATCATTAGAAGTAAAAGTAGTAGCAATACCAAGCAAAGTGCTACCTCTAAGAACATATAACTTAGCAGAATTCATATCACATATCATGTGAATAAGAGAAACTTTTGATACCTTTAACAACCTACGCCCACCGGCGTACTTGTATCCATCAACGTCCATGGTACTCAGGGAGATCAGATTTCTGTCCATGCTTGGTATGTACTTCACCTCATTCAACGTACACGTCACGCCATCATGTGTCTTGATCTTAACAGATCTAACTCTGACAATATGGCATGGGTTGTCATTCCCCACATGTACAAAATCTCCAGTCTGCACAGACTCATATGAACTGAACCAATCTTTGTTACAACAAATATGAAACGAACTTGCAGTATCAAGTGTCCATTCATCATCACGAGATGCACAAGGAGCAAAAACGGCTAAACATTCACCGTCAGAACTATCACCAGAAACAACAGCAGCCTTACCAGTACCTTGATCCTTATCTTTCGGTTGGTAAGTCCCGTTCCTTTTCTCCTTATTCTGCAGCTTCCAACAATCATCAATAACATGATTAGATTTCTTACAATACCTACAGAACTTGTCCTTTCCCTTGGACTTCAAACGACTTCTGCCATCTTTGCTCTTATCTCGGTTGCCATAGTTGTTAGATCTCTATCGGTCCTGCCACAAACCTGCAGAGCTTCAGCCTTGGATGATGCCCCATCTGCCTGCACCATAGTTTTCATATTTTCCCTCTGTTTGAGGGCCTCTTGGACTTCATTAAGGGTTATTTTATCACGGCTCAACAATATTGTATCATGAAAGTGTGTATAAGAACTAGGCAGCGAGCATAAGAGTAATAGAGCTAGATCCTCATCATCATGTTTTACTTCCATAGATTGCAAATCAGAAACAATCTCTCTGAAAATGGATAAGTGATTCATTACCGATCCACCTTCCTGCAATCTATGCGAGAACAACTTCATCTTCAAATGCATCTTACTGGTTAGATCCTTTGACATGAAGATCGATTCTAGTTTCAGTCAAAGAGCAGCAGTAGATTTCTATGCCAAAACTTTCTGCAAAATATTATTGGACAGATGAAGTTGAATCAAAGACAAAGCCTTACGGTCCTTTCGCTTCTCATCGTCGGACCAACTCTTCGCATCCGATTTCCCAAATCCTTCCAGCGCTTCATCCAGATCTGAAGTTTGGGCGAGAATCGGCCGCATCTTCACCTGCCACAAGCAAAATCTTGTGGTGTAGTCCAGCTGCGGTAGATCGAACTTCAATGACGACATGTCGCAAACCCTAGATTAGAACCTGGGGCTCTGATACCACTTGTTAGCTTTGCGACAAGTAAATAACGAAGAACGGAAATAAAATTGCAGTAAGGGGGACACAGATTTAACGTGAAAAACCCTCTCCAACAAAGAGAGGAAAAAACCACGGGCGCCAGCCAGCAGAACTTCACTATATGGTGAGTGTTTACACAACACCGGGGATTTCAGATGTGTAACTTATCCCAGCCGGCGGCTGACAAGAGGTATATATAGTGGTGGTAATCTAGGTCAACAACGATCCGTACCCTTGTAGCCTCCTTAATAGAATTTGGATCATACTTCAACAGGGAGGATTCAGGAATGGCATGGATGACTTCTACGTCACCATCCCTTACGGGTTGGTTGTACTCGGCAGGGGCATCGCCGGTTACGTCAAGCAGGGGAGCGTGGCCTCGCTGGCTGCCGGCGCAGGATTCGGAGGCGGGCTTCTCCTCGCCGGCGCTCTCAGCATCTGGGCCTTTGCCCGCGGACAATCTAGCTCCCTCTTCGCCACCGTCCTCCAGACAGGTCCGTTACTGCCACTACTAACCCCACTCACCCATTCGCTTCCCTCATCTCGCTATGGTGTTAGCTAATGCTCGTTAGAGGTGGCTGAGATGGTGCTATTGAGCATGGCATTGGAAACTCGTGATTGTTATCTAGAATTTGTGTAGAAATATCTCATATTGCGTGTAGAGTAGGGATGCATCCAGCATTTACGTTGGCACCGAGGCTAAATGTAGATGCTGAAATGTTCCAAATATAGTATCCTAGGATTTGTATAAGTTGCTCGTAATTGAGTAGGGACTAGAGGTTGTAAGATTCAATATGCTGGATCTCCTCCAATTTACATAGACAATGAGCAAGCAATATGTTTGCAATTTATTGGGCCCAACTTAGAATCACCAAGAGTGAAAAATGTTTAGGAGAATATCTAGCAGAGTATTTTCGGAAGCGAATTGGTGCACCAGTGGCACTTTTTAAAATCCTGAAATTATATGTGCTCTTTTAGATTCCTGCAACAACAGAGTTGTGGAGCAGATATTCACAAAACTCAAATTTTCAAACAAACTTGTTTTCTTAGAGCAGTGTTATACCGTGCCCGCGCTATAATAACCGCTGACTTGCAGCGCCGCGTGCGTTTTTTCTTCCTCCAGCGAGCGCTACGAAAACACGCACGCGGTAAATATTTTAGCGCGGGCGGCCCTTGACACTATCACACGCAACATATTTCCGGCGCACGCTGCAGCGCGCACTATTGCTGGCTGTCGCGCGCGAAGGGTCAACCGCTGGAATTTTCACCCACGCTCGCGCCCTCTCCCTCCCCATTTCCGCCGCCAAATCGGCGCCGCTGCCGCACCATTTTATCCGCCCCACCACCGCGTCAGCGCTCGCCCGTTGTAAATCCGCTGATGCCGCCGCTGCATCCGCTTTCCTGGCTGTAAATCGTGGTTGCCGCCACCGCCTCCACGTCGGTCGACCCGGCGATTCGCGCCGCGCTTCGGTCGATTTTGGGGTCACCGTGCTCCCGCGACGCTGTCTTCAGCGCCTATGAAGTCCTCTTCTAGCTACGAAGCTACTTGGCGCACCCTACGTGCTCGCCGAAATGCCCACAAGGTATGTGCCACCGCGTACTCGCCCTTCTTATAGATTTTTTTGTTGGTAGTTTTAGCTCATTGTAGTCCCATTTGTTTGTAGATGCGCTCTTCCTACGATTCGTCTGACGATGAATTGGATATTGAGGAAGAAGAGAACATCTCCATGCTATTCGCATGGCACGCAAACAAAAAGCCGAAAATTGGTGGCTCTGTTTTTCGCAGGCAGAAGTGATGAAGGGAGCAAACTGAAGGCCACAACAAATTGATGCGGATGTATTTCAACGAAGATGCAACATTTCCTGCGAGATATTTTCGTCGGTGTTTTCGGATGAGCACCAGTTTATTTAAGCACATAGCAAAGGAGGTGATGAAGCATGATGGATTTTTCAAGCAAAGGAGGAATGCCGCCAGCGAGCTTAGACATAGCACCTACCAGAAGGTCACCGCCGCCTTGCGTATGTTGACATACGGTATACCGGCGGATCTAGTTGATGACCACTTGCCCATGGGTGAGAGCACAGCTATCTTGTGTGTCATGTGGTTCATCGTAGCAGTTGTGCAATTGTTTGGCGAGAAATACTTGAGAGCTCCCAATTCTCAAGACATGACGAGGCTTTTGGAGTTCAATGACGCTCGGGGGTTCCCAGATATGCTTGTCTCAATTGATTGTATGCACTGGAGTTGGAAGAATTGTCTTGCGGCATGGCATGGACAATTCAAAGGGCACAAAAAGGATTTCACTATCATTCTTGAAGCGGTGGCCGATCATGACACTTGCATTTGGCATGCATTCTTTGGAATGCCCGAATCTTGCAATGATATCAATGTTCTTCAACGATCACCACTTATCACAAGGATTGCATTGCGTGAAGGTCCACAGGTGGAGCTCAAAGCAAATGGAACCAAGTACAACTATGGCTACTATCTTGCCGATGGCATCTATCCAAAGTGGCAAACATTTGTCAAACCGGTTGTTAGGCCCAAAGGTAAGAAACAAACCCAATTCCATAATGCACAAGCGGCGGCTAGGAAAGATGTGGAGAGAGCATTTAGGATTTTGCAAGTCCAATTTGCTAGGGTTACAAATTTGGTCAAGAGGAAGAGACTTATAATATTGTGGCTGCTCATGGTTATTTCGGCCGATTAATCTTCCAATATGCTAGTTTCAACAACTCTCGTTCTTTACACTTCTTCTTGGTATGAGAGGACCGGCGAGATTTTGGGACAACGAGTGCCTTTGGTATATCATGACCCCATGTATCATCATGCATAACATGATCATAGAGGATGATCGTGACAAAGACGTAGACCACACCCATTATGAATTGATGAGAGTACCCGTGCAAGTGCAAATGAATGCACATAGGGTGGCGTGTTTCATTGCCTCATATCATTCGATTCGGTCCGAAGATGGGAATTTAGGGCTTCAACATGAACTCATGGAGGAGTGGTGGAAATGGAATGTACACCAATAGATGATCTATTTGATTTGTTGATGAACAACTTGTTGTATTTGTTGGTAAACAATTTATTGTGTTTTTACTATTATTTGTGTACTATTTGCATGTGTTGTAATAATAACTAGATGATTTATTGTTAACTTATTTGGGTTTGTTTGATCTTGTTGCTTGCATATATGTGTGTTTCTTGCTTGCGCCGGCGTCACGCGCTGTATTTTGGCGCGCATGCAGAAGGGCTGTTTTGGCGCTGCAATATAGAGCTTCTGGTGGAGGAATCGCCAGCGTTCCGCGCTTCATCCGGTTAGCACGCGCTGCAAAGAGAATTTACGGCGCCAAAATTTAGCGCTGCTTCTGGAGATGCTCTTATAATGTTCCATTTGCTAGTGTCTTAAACTTGCCTTTGTTGTCGCATGGATAAGTAGTGGTTAGTACTGTGATCTTCCAGTTGGCTGGGTTGGATCCTATCAGTGTGTGAATCTATAAAAATAAAAACGAAAAAAACTTAATATTATATGCAACACTTGCCTTTGGAATGCCACGTTTGCAGCTAGTTCTGCGATTTAGTCCCTTCTCGACGGCTATACTGCAGTTCAAATCAAAGATGTTTCACTAGTGAACGCTCTAGAGTTCTGTTTTATTTCCTTTAGTCAAATTTAGCTTATAAGATCTATTGTTAAACAGTTTGTGCTGCAGCATTAACGATAGCTATGGGAATAAGATACATGAAAACAAGAAAGGTAATGCCAGCTGCAATAATTGCTACCATCAGGTTCGTCCAGAACTCCCTCTTTATATCATGTGCATGTCATTTACATAGTCTAGATGGTACAGTACTATTTATTGTATTAGGTGATTGGAACACAAAATCGACGCGCAAAAATGTTTTGGTTTGTTTGTTCCTGAACTTATGTAGCCCTTTTTGTACTTCGAGAAAAAAATGGTTGTTAGGTACATCTTTTTCCTCTTTTTTGTGGCCCTTCCGTACTTTCACTAGTCAATAGAATATTTCCCCATTTCTAACGCTGTAACTAAGAAGCAATTAACCTGTCCTTGTCTTTTTTTTATTCCATTCAACTCCCTTAGTCCTTTTCATCCCAATTCCATCACTCGAGTCATCCCAAGTTAAATTGTCCTAATCACCTGCAAACAGCATGGACAAGCAAAATCACCTCAACAACTTTGATATACCTGTGAAGTAAGAGAAGTCCGTTTTGGCTCGAGGGTGCTGAAACCCGCCGCAAGAAAGCTAATAAGATCAATTTGGAGGGTGGTGCTGAAGCCTCCTGCATGAATATCACAAACTTCACTTTGGATGATGTTGTTTACATGCCCGATTTGAATAGGAAAATGTAATACAGATCGAGTGACCTTTCATCTCCACAAAGGGACCAAGCGTTTAATTTGAACATGATGTTTCCTCACTTATTCTTTTCTAGGTGTTCCCGAGTAGTATTAATGGCAAGCTCTGCTTATTTGTATCCAATGCGTGTTCTGATAAAATCTTATAATAACAACCTTTGGAAATTAACCTTTTATTGGTATGTACATATTTGTTTCTTCTGGAGCATTTTGTCATGATATTGCTCTGTGCCTTTCAAAGCCTAGTGGCCATAGTTGTACTCATCCAAAGAGTGCTCATGTGTGGTGTGTGCCTAAATCATAAGAATTAGTTTAACTTTTAGTGCATTCTTACCTTGTAAATATAGAGCCCACAAGGGCCACAACCTGCAGTTCTCTTTATAGGCGTACACGTTCCATTCATCATGTTTTCCTTGCTTCCCTTAGCTATTGCAATCTCAAGTCTTTAGTTTGTTGCTTCAAAGGTTGTAAATTGCGATTTCATGCTATCACACCGAGGTCTTGGAAAAAACAATAGTGACACCATCAGTTTCGCTACTTGCTGTGGAATCTATCTTGTATAACTTTTCTTATATGTTAAATGAATACTACCTTCATTGCAAAATAGATTATACTTTAGAAACCACAAAGTTAAACTTGCCTATTCCTAGAAACTAATTAGCATTTAGGTTGGTTAGGTGAAAAGCTTATCACTAAATTTCTCACGATAAGTAATTTCACAATATGGATTTCTTGTATGCATTTCCTTAGATATTTATACAAAAAACAATGGTCAAAGTTGCATACTGGAGACTTTAAATAAAAATAAACAAATTTCATCTATTTTAGAATGTAGGCATTATTTAATTAACACTACTTGGTCGAAAAAAATGACCCCAGGACATATATTAAATAGAATGTAGCACTACCATAACATTAAAATATGGGTAAATGATCATATATGAACACTCCTTTTGAGAACCATGAACGAAATTATACAAATCCATGAAATCTCACTGCTTTTGACATGACATAGCATGGCCAAAGATCTCCAACATCGTCCATTTTTAAATGAAAAATTATTGTTTACAAAACATAATACATATTTTTTAGAAAACTTAGTGAATGGAGATAATTTTCCAAATAATGCACATATATATAGCTCTTAGATTTTTCTAAATCCGCATATTTTCTTGGCCAGGAGCATGTAGTTTATACTACTACGTCCATAGCAAACCTTTAATGTCTGATTTATTATGATGCTAGATGTTTCTCTTGCTTTTTGGCCTCTGGTCTTAAAAGTTACTTCCTTCGACGCATATTAGTTGACTCAACGTTGTCTAGATACGAATGTGAACAAATTTGAGTCAACTAATATGGGTCGGAGTGAGTAGAACATTTATGGTTCTGTTTTTTGGGGATACTGAGTCATCACCATAATATGCTCTCTTTTCGTATTGTTTTGCAGTGCACTTGTACTGATATTCTACGTGTATAAGATATCAGACGGAGGTAACAAGGTCTACTTTCTAGTGAGTGCCGAGTGACCACTATATCAGACGGAGGTAACAAAGGTCTACAATTATTTTCTCTTTTTGGGAAAATAATTGTGAAGCAAATCATCCATGTTGTGCCCACTATATCTTTTGAGACAAATATTTGATCACTTATCCTGAAATATATATGGTTGAAAAAATAAGCCACAATACAGAACTCTACAATTGTGCGGTATATATTGTTTATATATTACCCTCTTCTCTTTGTCGAGCTACATTTCCACTGATCTCTGTGATACAATGTTGTAATGCGACTGACCATTATACTTAGATATCCGTGAAGTTTGTTCACAATCAAGGAGAGGTTATGTGCTCGATCTCGATGGGCAGGCCATGCAGCGGGGTCGGCATGGGGTCTCTGACGAAAGTGTTCTCCTTGCAGCAGAGCTTCCATCTGAACTGCCTCACCAGATGGTGCATCGTCACCAGCGTCTCGATCCTGGAGAACTCTATCCCTGGGCATATCCTGGGGCCACCGCCAAAGGCGACAAAGGAGTATGGTGGTGTCGTCGACATTGTTTGGTTCTCAAACCGGGATGGGTCGAACTTGGCCGGCTCGTGGAAGATGCTTGCGTCCATATGCGTCACGTTTGCCGTCCAAAACACCTAAGAACGGCAAGAGTTAATTTGCATCTGCTGGTTTCTCGACAAGGGGGGTGCTCCTACGATTGATGTTAGTTGTCAAAAAACTAGCAAATGACCTGCCATCCTTTTGGGATGAAGTAGCCATGGAACTCGATGTCCTCGAGTGCTCTTCTGAAGTTGCCGAAGATTGGAGGGACGATGCGAAGTGTTTCCTGCGCGACTCGCCATGTGAACTTCATCTTGCTCAGGTCTTCCCAGGTAAGAGCCTCTCCATTAGCCCTGTTTTTCGCGATCTCTTCATGCTCTGTGCCATCAAAGACACAATATCACCATGACGCGGCGGGATCAGTTCTTGTGAGTTGGTTTCACATACGTGCAAATACAGTGAACTGGTTACTTGCCTTGGACCATGGCGGCTAGGGTGACCGGATCATTGGCGAGTTGACGGACCATGAACGCCATAAGGATGGATGACGTGTCGTGGCCAGCTATAAGGGTGACCATGGCGTTGTCCACGATCTCCTCGTCGGTCAGCAGCCGATCGCCATGGCCATCCGTCAGGCTGAGCAGGCAGGTGATGAGGTCGTTGTTCGATGACGCCTTGCCTTGCCCGTGCTCCAGCACGCTGGCCTTCTTCTCCCGCGTGATCCCCTCGAGCACCCGGCGAGCCCTGCCGCTGGCCTTGAGGCTCCGGCTGAACGCCGTGAACGGCAGGTTCACCGGGATGGCCCACATGCCCTCGATCATGCGCACGAAGTCGCCGGCAAGGGCGTCCCGAGCGGCACCCCCCTCGAGGCCAAAGAGGAGCGCTGAGATGATGTCAAACGTCAGCCGCTTCATCAGCGGCAGCACCGTCACGGTGGCCCGTCCGGCCCAGTTCTCCTCGAGGTGGCGCCGCACCTCACCGTCGATCCTGCCCACGTACATCTTGAGCATGTCCGGCTTGAGGAACTCCAGCAGCGCACCGCGGACGCGCCGGTGGTCGGCGCCGTGGACGTCCAGGATGCTGTTCTTCCCGAGTATCCTCTGCACGGACTGGGGCTGCCGCGTCGACAGCGCGCTGTTGAAGAACATGAACTTGTTGGCAGCCGGCCCAGCCAGGAGCACCGTCGGCGTGCCGAACAGCGACAGCTTTGACACCGGCCCGTACCTGTCGATCCGTTCCCGTATCCACCGGCTGCCACCGTCTCCGCGCATGGCCTGGAGCAGGGCGAGGCTCTGGCCGATCACCGGCAGGCCGAGGGAGCCCGGGGGCAGGCTGGGCGAACATGGTTTCTTGGCTCTGGTAAAGAGGTAGTAGATGGTTATGGACGAGGCGGTGGCAATGAGTGCCACGACTATAGGCAAATAATCCATGGACGAGTGAATGGGTGTACAAATGACAGCATGGGCAGGTCTTTATGCAGTTCCAGGCTACGGTATAGTTAGCTTGTGTTGGAATGAGTTGGGGTAGTTTAATTGCCCGATTCCTGTTTGGACAAACGGGAATTTGGAATCGTCAAAACCAAGTACATACTAGGTACGAATACTTCACCGGAGATTCCAAAGAAGAATCTTGGCATCGTCACGGAAGCTGTAAGCGCTGAGATGCCTCCTGGATATGGGACAAGCGTGTTGCACGAGCACGATATAAGTCTCTCGATGCCGCGCACATATTCGCGATGGCTGATTGCCGCAAAACATTAAGTACGAGGTCTTAAGAGTACCTCCACTCTTTGGCCGTTCTCAGACCACGGACGTAACATTTGGCCTGAAAATAGCCGTTTTCCCACTCGCGTTCTCAACCGGCGTTCTCAGGCGATGCAAAATCGGCGACACGTTTGAATATTTTTGTTTCCGTTGGCGAAACCTCGACGTTTGAAATACGCCCAAAAGGTTTCGGCAAAGTTTTTATTACAAAACAGAATGAAGATCGGCTATCAGTCGTCGATGGGATGGCCTCCTCCGGCGTGTTAGGTGCGATGGGGATGGGCTCCTCGATCAGTACAGGGGTAGCCGACGGGTTGGAGGAGGTAGAGGCAAAGCTCGTCGAAGGAGTGGTAGCCGAAATGGTAGGCGCAAGACTCGGCGTGCTGGCAGGGACGCCGTCGAGGATGGCGGTGCGGCGCGCCATGTACCAGGCCTTGACCCGGGGGCTCATCGCCGAGGTGTCTTCGCTGTCCAAGAGGAACTAGAGGTCTGTGTTCCTCTTCTTGGCGGTGAAGTTTGCCTTGAGGAGGTCGAGCTTCCTGTCTTGTTTCTGCAGCTGTTGCGTCCACCTCTCCTCCCTCTTCATGGCATGAGCCTTAGAGTCGGCGATGCACTTCTCGATCGACGCGTGGAGACGTTCGGCGGGAGGTCCTATAGCTTTCAACATCTGCGCCTTCTTCTGGCTGATTTCTGGCCTCCCTTCACCGAGAGCTGGGGGGAACCTCCGGGTTGTACACGCCATCCTTGTTCTTGGTCAGGCTCACGCGAGTGTCCGCCCATTTCGAGCAGTTCTAAATTTTTTCAAATACGTGGTGGAACTTGAACTCCGTGTCGGTGTCGTCCCTGTACATGCCGAGCGCATGGAGGAGCTGCATAGAGAATGCGAAATGTGTCAGGACAGGCATCATGCTGGCATAGATTTAAGCTTGAACCTGGTGACCCTACCTTGCTATTCATGCTTTCGCCGCTGATTGGTGTGCTCCCGATCTCTTCCATAATGCCGTGCCACTTGATGCAAGCCTGCTGCACCAGTCCCTAGTGATTGGTCATGGTCTTCTCGCCGCGCTCCATGTGGATCTTGTTGAACTTCGGGTCCATGAGGTTGCGTCATTGATCGCCGACTTCACACGCTTCCAGTAATTCAAGTTTTGGTTTACGCCTATAATGGGGTCCATGCTCACCGACATCCATGCCTCGGTGAGGCAAAGGTCTTCGAGCGTCGTCCACTTGATGCGGGGCTCTGCCGTCCCTTCTTCTTGCCCTTACCCTTTGCGGCCACCAAGGCACCCTCTTTTGCCTGCGTCTGGCTAGCGCCGTCCTCGGCCTACTTCTGGTCTGCGTTGCCCTCTTGGCCGAAGTCCTGGGACTCGAGGCCATGTTCGGCGGCGGTCCATGACTGCTCTTTGTTGAAGAAGCCGGTCGCTGCGGAATCAGAGGCGATCATGTCCGACATGTAGACCTCACCGACCGTTTCGTCGAACATGTTGCGGGCGTCCTCTTCGCCGAAGTTGTTGGGCGAGGAGCTGCTGCCAGCGAACAGAAGAGGACCTCGGCGCATGGCTGACGATGAGACGTACACGGGAGAGTTAGCGTAGGGGACGTTGATGTCGATGTTGAAGGCCGGAGGACGAGGTGCGGGGCAGGGGGAAGAGCACGTTCAGGTTGAACCCGCCGTCGAACTCAGGGAGGACGAGAACCTCTGACGCGGGTTCACCTAGCTCTCCAAGAACATGGCGGGCAAGATCAGCGAGAATCCGACCGGATACCCGACGCTCGGCTGGCTCCCCTAGTGAGTGTCTTACTACGAGGCGGGTATCGGCGTCAGGCGGTACATCGTCGTGCACGAGGTATGCTCCGATGCTTCCCGCGCTTCCCTCATCTCCACCCTCGCCGTCCGATCCTTCTGGCTCTCTGTTTCGATCTTCTTCCGTCGGCACTCCTTCGCCCACTCAGCGTCCATGTAGTTGTCCGGCCTCGGCACCGGATTCCTCGGCTGCCTTGGCTTCTTCTCCATTGGCATGCCGATGGTGGATCAGGGTTTCACAAAACCCTTGGGCGGCATGGTGGGCGGGATCTCGGGGAATTGGCGGGAGATATGCCGGGGTATGGAGAAGAAAGGCGGGAGGGGAGAAGAAAGGCGGAAACTCGGCCATGAGTCGTCGACAGAGTTGGCCCACCCATATTTTCGCTGCGTCCGGCGTTCCCGGGCGGTTCCTAACACCCCGGGTTTAGCCTAGGAACGCCGGATGAAAGTGGGGCCAAATACGGACGAATTTGGCGTCCTAAGAATGCGAGTGGGCAAAATTTCACTGTCCGGATGTAAAAATCCCCCTAGGAACACCCTCCTAGGAATGCGATTGGAGATGCTCTAATATATTCCCCGTCACTATCGTGTTTTTGGCGTGAACTAAATGGCTAGTGGCACTAGAGCCACCAGGCACCAATTTGCTATCCGGACATGTTACCTCGGAGATTTTGATCCTCGTCGGAGAACGGCAGCCAATAAGGTTGATGTTGGGTTGTCTTTTTCGCAACTCATTTGGAGCATCTCCACCCCTCTAACCAGTGGATGACAAGCGCCGACAGTTGGTTTAGGGTGCTGTTTAAACTGCTGGCAGTTTGGGGGCACCGTCCTACACCGATGTCTCCCAATGATCCCCCAAACGATCAAAATGGCTAAATTCAAACTGAAGCAAGCAAATAGTTCATAGATCACGACCACAATGGCCAAATAGTTCGTATTTCATAGCCACAGTGCCCCAAAATTCCTAAAGTCTCGTTGTGGCATCATATTACAAACCAAGACATCAAACAAAGTTAGTATTGTCGTTGGTTAGAGCCGGTGTTGACTGCGTTGAGGATGCCAATGGTGGCGCAGCGGTCGTTCCAGCAGGTACCCACACCAGTGCAATAGGTGCCCACGCCAGTGCAACACCCGACGTTGTTGCCATCCTGGCCACGATGCACGGACGAGTGTCATTGTACCACATATGTGCCTGCTCGTTCATGGTGGATGTATCGGCGGTCAAGATCCTCGCATGCTTTCCCATTTGGCTATTCATAGACCGGTGCATGCCGGCCAAGCAGCGACCTAGGCTGCAGCGGCCGTTGCCTCATTGATCTTGAGCTTGGCATCGGCTTTGGCTAAAAACTACTTCCACCTTGCGTCATTCTTTTCATCGTGGCCTTGGTTGTTGGAGGTCATGTCAGCGATCATCTTCTTGATGGAGGCCTCAACCGATGTCATCGACACTTCACTATTCCTCTCGGACTTTTCCCTCTTATTTCCGATCGATTGACCGGTCAAGGAAGCCATTGATGCTTCCACTTAGAAGGACTTGCCATTGTTGAGCTCAATTCGAACTTTCTCCCATTTCTTGTAAGTCCCAATTTTGGTAAAGACATGTATGTATGGGAATTCCTTCTCCCTATTGTTGAACTTGTACAAAGCCATGATAGATTTTAACTAGCAAAACAAAGAAAAAATCAAATAAATGCACAATGCAAAACAAAGGAAAAAAGGTGAACTTGCATTAGTTTTAGATATCTCACTTCATCGGCTTGGTTTTGGCCACTTGTTTTCCTTGCGCGGATTTTCTCCACTATGCCATGGAAGGAATTGCAAGTACTTTGAATCCTCGCCCACCTATGAGACAAGGAATTTTGGTTGTGGATCATGTGGATATTCGAGTAGTCACTATAGATATTGCATTCTTTGAATTGGAGATAGATCATCTGCCAATATACCGTGCCGGTTTGGTTTGTGTCGGTGATTGGATCAAGGCCCACAGCCTTCCAAGCATCGATCAAGCACTGATTCTCATCCATCTTCCACCAAATACTCTTGCTACCGGCGCTCTTTCTTGTTGGCTTGTCATTTTCATCATGTTCGACCACTTTATCTCCCTCCTCCACCACTCTCTCACCCTCTTCATCATCATACTCGTAGTCATCCTCCTCGTCCATCTCCCCCTGTGTAGTAGCCTCCCTAGCCACGGATCATGTCATTCATGGTGCTAGCGCATTCGCTTTTGGCCATTCCATCGAGCACCTCATGGGTGAAGAGACCCTGACCGCCGAACATACTATGGCCGGACTAGGAGGTTCTTTCGCCGGCGTTGTTGAATGAGAGTTTACCCCTTCACATGGCTGGGGACCTGTCATGGGCGGTTTGGTTAAGGTCGAGGTGGGCACGACCTTGGTTCTGGTGAGGGGTGGCGATGTCAGGGATGAAGGGAGAGAACATGCTTCCGCCCTCATCATGGTGGGCAATCTCGTTCTCCCCGATATCGGGAGAGGAAAACCAAAACTATGGACATGATGACAACACAAAGTTGTCGCTTTCATCAAAGAAGGCGACATCGATGACAAGCTACTACAGTGGGCGTTGCTGCTCCCCTGTGTCCCGCCGGCTTGTCTTTGCATATACGTCATCACCTCCTCCTCCACTATCTTCTTCCTCTGTAGGGCGCACCCGTGACGGCCATTGCAGTCGGCGGTGACTAGCTCTCTCATCTCCAAGATCCTCTTCCACTTCGACTCCTGCATGTCAGCCGACTTCTCGGTGAGGCGCTTCTTGTGTGGCTTATGTAGCTATTGACATCACGCCGACGAGGGGCGGTGAAACATAGAGCGGAGGTGATGGTGATAGTGTGGAATGGTCAGGAACCAGAGCGACTACATGGGAGCAAGCAGGGGAAATGGCGGACAGATTTGAGGAAAAATGAAATTAGGGGGAGGGGTATAGGGCTTGGTTGTGTCACTAACAAGGAGGGGCGATGCACCCAATCAAACATGGCGCACATTGTCGATAGCCCCAATCCAACCCCTGGTTTCGAGGGTCGCAAGGGTGTGCCATGCAGATTGGTGAGCGGCCCAATCTGACGGTAATGATTGGGGGCCCCGATGCAGGCCGAATTTTGGCCTCCACCTCCCAACTCGGTTGGGGGATAGGTTAGGGAGCGTCGGTGGAGATGCTATTATTTGATCACATATTCAGAATTCTACGACATTCTCTGCCTAGTCCCTACCGATTGTCCTGCTTCCTAGTCTCGGGTAGATAAAACTTCCTCCCCCTCCCAATTATCCAACGCAGCAATGGATATCCCATACACCCTTACACTCTTCTGGGCATGTACAATGTTAACAACATGTTCTTTTATTGGGACATGTGTATGCTTCCTCCGTTCTAAATGTAAAACATTTTGGAAAATCAAATTAAAGTGCCAAAACGTTTTGCATTTAGGAAAACAGAAGTATTTGATAAGACCTTAGTTTTTGGTTCATCCTACACCATCCTTTTTAGGACACCAAAGTGTTATTACCTCGACGTCCCCATTTATAGTGCACTTTGGTCATCTTGAGAGGACAAAAAGATAATTATCAAATTAATAGATTAGCTCTTAACACTAATGTTTGCATCCTCCTAAAATTATGTTCAAATTAAAACTAAACTAAAAACATGTTTGCTAAAGAAGGTATCTCGTAGAAAAATTATCTTTCTTATGAAGAAATCTTAGCTAAGAGAAAACAAATCTCTTTTTTGGCTCCCTCTCCTCCATGCTCCAACTTACCCTTTTTTGATAGAGCTAACTTACCAATTATTATATGTGAAATTGCTAATATAACAACATTGAAGGCGTCCTTAGTATCTCCACTCAGGGGCCCTAAAGCCCCCCTAAAGGGCAATCGGGGATGCCAGCGGCCGAATTGACGCCCAGCCCACGCCCCAAATTTTATTTGTCTCCAGCGCATCCCATTTTGTTATCTGTCGCCCCCAGGCCAAACCCAACCAACAAGGGGGGCAGCGGGGGCGCCAGATGTCGTGTTTCTAGCAGGAAGGAGTGGAACGGCTGGTCGTCGCGGGAACCCATGTCAGCGACTGACACGGGAGGTCCGCGCTCGGTCTGTCTTCCTCCTCGCCTGTCGCGCCCCAGTAACGACGTTGCTGCCCGCCGATCAGCCTTTTGCAGGCGAGCAGCCGATACGTCCCATTCGCCACGCCTCCCTCCTCGCCTGCCATGCTCCCACGCATTCAATGGTCGTCTCCCTAGCCTGGGCGTTAAAAACCCTTCTTCCCCGCTCCTTCGACACATTCCATCCTCGCAACCTCCTCTCCCATCTTTCCCAACCACCCACCCGCTAGCCATGGAGAGGTTTCCTAGAGATGACGCCACTACAAACGGTTTCAGGCAGTGCTCCTTGCGCGTCCACGAGGCATGGGCGATGTGGCAATCGGGCTACCCAGTGCCGCTAGACATGCGGTGCCCTCACCACTAGCTCCTCAGCATTGGCGGCATACCCGTCCTGCCGGTCCCCCATGTCCAGTCGCGCTCAGTGGAGATCTACTGGCACTATTGGGACGTCCTCTCACTGGAGGAGCGGAACGATCCCTCCTGGCATCCTGACAACATCGCGGCGTGGGGTGTGTTCTTCGAGGACCAGCACTAGGCCCGCCTCGAAGCCTACAATGGCAAATCCCCTCCACCAGAAGAAAATAACCTCGAAGGGCTGATTCAGTGGTGAAGTGCCCTAGGCAGGATGCTCGTCTAGGTCCTGGACTACATCGCCGCCGGCAACAACCCGCCGCTGACAATGCCTCCACGACAGAGGCCGCTCTACCCGGACCAGCGGTGGGCGTTGTGCCACGCCACCCGCTCTTCCTCAACGTCTTCCTCATCTAAGTCTCCGTCACTGTCAGCCTGTTACTCCCCGTACTCCATGTCGTCGCCGCGCTTCTCCGCTCTCCTTGCCCCGGTGAAGGACTAGTACGAGGAGACCCTATTGTCGCAGCAGTTCCGCAGGCACTCCAGCGGCGTCGCCTTCAGGGGCCGATGTGCGCCATCCCATCCTCGTGGCCACCTACGCCTCGCCAGGCCCCAGCGCTAGGTGAAGGAGTGGACCCACCGCTGGAGTACAAGGAGGCCACCCTCTAGCTGAAGATCAAGGAGGACCTGGAGGATCTTCCGGGCTAGCGTGTCTCCTTCGAGGCCGTGCCACCAGCGACGGATGCATTCGCCGAGGCTTGGTCCATGCTGGAGTACCGGTGTGAGCAGGTCGAGCGCGCGCGCTGCCTCAGCCTGCTCATCGACCTAGAGGGTGACGACGACGGGGCCGGCTGCCTGGGCTAGAGCAGCAGTGGTGGAAATCTAGCCCCACTGTTCCATTAGGCTTCGTCATCAACCTCGTCACCAACCTAGGACAACTCGGCGCTCATCGCGGCACTGAACAACCTTGCCCTCCAACAGGGTGGCTGGGTCATGGAGTCGGGAGCATCCTCGCGCATGACCAATGATGATGGTAATTTTTCTAGCTCGGTACGCCTCTCACCTCCACACCATGTTACTATCGGTAATGTCACAACTATTCCTAATGCTTCTTCTGGTCATCTCACTTTTTCCACACCCTCTGGCCACTCCTTCGAACTCAACAACGTTCTTCATGTTCCTAATCTTATTCACAATTTGCTTCCTATTCTCAAATTTACTCATGACAATGCTTGCACTATTGAGTTTGATGCCTTTGGTTTCTCTGTGAAGGACCTGAAGATCTGTCGCGTGATTCTTCGTTGCAATAGTGATAGAGAACTCTAAACCTTTCCTGGCATCATCTCCACTCGCCATGCACACACCTCCGCCTTGCTGGTTGATGTCTACGCACTTATATTCTTGTAGACAGTTGTTGTGCCTCCAAGTGTAGAGGTTTGTAGAACAGCAACAAGTTTCCCTTAAGTGGATCACCCAAGATTTATCGAACTCAGGGAAGAAGTGGTCAAAGGTATCCCTCTCAAGCAACCCTGCAATTAAGATACAAGAAGTCTCTTGTGTCCCCAACACACCCAATGCACTTGTCAGGTGTATAGGTGCACTAGTTCGGCGAAGAGATAGTGAAATACAAGTGGTATAGATATAAGACAACGGTGGCAGAAAAGAGCTTCACGGGAGGAAACGACTAAAGGCAAAAAGATGGAAGCAAGCAAACATGTAACAGATCTAGTTGCAAACAGTGTTTCAATGTTTAGAAACAAGGCCTAGGGATCATACTTTCGCTAGTGAACACTCTCATATAAATATCTTCTTTTCATGATACTACTCCGAACTACTCTCCGGTTGGACACTCTAATCCATGGTAGGGCTATAACAACACTCCTCAAAGTCCGCCTTCCCCATCTAGATAACCCCACACTGTCATCTTGAGCGCTAGATGGTTCCAACAAACACCACAATTTCATAGAGACATCCAACTCCAAATATAACTCGTAACAAGTATTTGTAATCTCTAGCCTAAGTGCCACCATGGTGTGCACGCTATCACTTTCACACACGTGGGGAGAGCAAGAGATCTATTAAAACACTTGAGTAGCAATGTAGGTCTACTTGATTACAAAGCTCATGATCACAATATGATCATGCATAGAGAGAGAGATGAACACATAGCTACCGGTAGAACCCTTAGCCTCGAGGAAGAACTACTCCCTCGTCATCATGGGAATCAGCAACAGCGATGGAGATGGTGGTGGAGATCGATGGAGATGGCTCCGGGGTCACTTCCCCATCCCGACAGGGTGCCGGAACAGAGACTTTCTGTCCCCCAAATCTCCCCTTCGGTGGCGGCGGCGCTGTGGAACTTTTCGTGGCTGGAGGCTGGATTATTTAGGGTTTCTGCATCTGAGGCTTCTTACAGGCGAAGGGGCAATGTCAGAGGGTGGACCAACGGCCCACACCACATGGTGGCGCGGCTAGGGGGACCCGCGCCACCACATGGTTTGGCCAGCCCCTAGCCCCTCTCCATCTCGTCTTCTGGCTTTGTGAGTCCTCCGGTAAAATATCGAGTTTGGCTTTTGTCTGGTCCAATTCCGAGAATATTCATTTTCTGGTTTCTCTGGAACCAAACATAGAAGAAAACGGGCAACTAGCACTATGGCATCTTGTTAATAGATTAGTTGCAGAAAATGTATAAAAGTACCCCAAAGTGTGGACAAAACATAAGAGAGTAGATATAAAACAAGCTTGGAACATCAAAAATTATAGATACGTTAGCAACGTATCAACATCCCCAAGCTTAACTCCTGCTCGTCCTCGAGTAGGTAAGTGATAAAAAGAAAGAATAATTTTTCAGGTGACATGCACCATCACAATCTTGATCAAGGCATTTATAAAACATTGAAAGCTGGGATCATAGTACTTTAACATAGCATGAAAGATATAGTTCTAATAATAAGACATAGCAACTATGTTGTAGCATAAAAATGTACAAACAAAAGATTCATGAATAACAATGCTTTGCAAGACGTTTGTTTGTTTCACATAAAGAAAACATAATGAGATTGGTATTCAGATTGTCCCTCATGGAGTATCAAAACATAAATGCATAGGACACCTTCAAAGTTCATAAGGGTGACTAGATACAAATAGTTCAAGAACAAGCAATATCAACATTATGAATCAATCAATAAGTTTTGGGACAATGCACATAGAACTAAGAATGACAACTATGCTCTCTTAATTGGTGCCTAAGGATAGAAGGTGGAGACTCAATATAAAAGTGGAAGAAAGGCCTTCATAGAAGGAAGCATGGATTCAAGTCTCATAAATAGCTTCCAAAAATTATGGTACTTATTAGCTTTCAGCTCTCATTGCCCCTATCATAAGCATCTTGAAAGCATTAAGGTTAAAGTGAACAAAGTATGGAGTATATGCTTGACAAAGTATAAGTTGGCAATCTCATGTCCCTTGAATACGAAGGCCGCTCCTCATGCTACTCAAGTTTAGTTACCGGTAAGTTCTTGTCATAGTAAGTACATGTGTATCATAGAGAACTACCAACGAGATACCCCTTGCCCGATGATACGGAAGAATCCCCATATCAAAATGACAAGGCAAGCAGACAATAAGCATCTCATCATCTTCTTATTTACCATGGGAAAATGGTGATTTTTTTCTCTCTTTCCTCTTTTCTCATATTTTTTTCTTTTTTCGCAATCTCTGTCTCTTTTATTATAAGAAGAATGCTTCCTAGCTTGCTCATTATGGTTACACTACAGGTTTCCACCATGATTAGGCATGGATTAGACCAGCCGCCCAGGCGTTTCTCTAACACACATACATAACTCCATGGACTTACAAACTCCCCTTTCATTTCACACCGACGACATCCATAAACAAAAGAGCATGATATCAACTGGGTACAATGTACAAGTGCAATGTTGAAAGCGTTCCCCATGACAACATGGTTATGCTAATCCCCAATGTATAAGTGCAAGCATATACAACATAGATGACACAATGGTTCAAGTTTATTAGGGGCAAGAAAAGTAAAGTGTGCCATCAAGTTCGTGAGAGCTTTAATCACTATTTTTCACATAACAAGTTTAATTTGGAAGGTAGATAAAAACATGAATATACTTGGAATAGCAAATGCTAATAGGTAGGTATGGTGGACTCTTTGGAATAACTTGGTTTTATTTGGAGTTGGATGCATGAGTGGAACTGATACTTGGTACATGTGGAGGCTAGCAAAAGACTGGGAGCGACCAACTAAGAGAGCAATAATGGCCATAATCATGCAAAGCGACAAAACATTATTAACTAAAGCATAAAGTGATATTACAAGTCAAAAACTAAATGATCATAGAGGCTATGGTGACTTGGTATAGTCTTAACATGGTGTGAGCATGCACCAAGTCAACCCAAATAAAGCATCAAAGGAGAATACCACAATATTATGCTTTTGTATGCTAAAACAACGCATGATTCTTTTAAGGCACATTAAGCAATCTCAATTGCTTGGAACAAGTCATGCTACAACAATAATCACTAAGCATAAAGTCAAAGCAATATCAACCATGACATGATAAAGTCTAGGCCACAGTCAAAACAAGCTCCTTTTTGTACCACTTATAAGCATGAACTTTCCTACTCTTTTCCAACACCAATCGAAAAGTAAAGCTAAACGCGGTGCTAGCAAAGGAGAACACTCGCAGAACAATAAGAGTGAAAACTAGAGTGTTCTAGGCAATGAATAACATGGTGTGCCTCTCTCCAAAAGAAGTGTTGGGATCCAACCAACTTATTGCAGCAAACCAAGCAAAATAAAACTAAAAACAAAAAAAAGACGCTCCAAGAACAACACACCAGTGCATGAAACAATAAAAACGAAGTGTCTAGAAAGACCTGAGATTTTTATTGATGAAGAAGGGGATGCCTTGGGCATCCCCAAGCTTTGACGCTTGTACCTCTTGAATATTTCTTGGGATGACACGGGGTGGCATCCCCGAGCTTGAGCTTTTGTCCATTCTTCATCTCATTACATCATTCTTTCCCTACACCTGAAAATTTCCTTCATACAAAACTTCACACAATCTTCATTAACAACATTAGTGCATTCAAAAGATAATAAACCTTTGAGTTTTAGTTTTAAAATAGAAAAACTTTCATTAAAAACACAAGCTACTGTAGCAACTCCTCAAAAAGCTCAATTCACCAAAAATAACCCAAAAAGAAATCGATAAAGAGGCAAATACAAATAATGGCAGAAATCTGTCTAAACAGACCAGTAGGTGAAAACCGATTTTTTCAAAGACCATTTGTTGCTCAAATATAAAATTGTTGAACTAATGAAAGTTATGTAACAACCTGGGGGATTTATTTAGAAAATTTCAGCTCATTCCGACATACAGATGTTTCACGAATTTTTACAGTGAAGTACAAAAATCTGTTTCGGGACAGCAACTTTCCCAAGCATTACTTCTCTCTCATCAGAGGTTACTCTTGGCAAAAAAACCACACAAAAATAATAAGGAGAGGTTACTGAAGCAATAACTTCTAAGACTCAACTAAAACTTTTGGGTTATCTTCCAATAAGTACTTTTCTTTAACGTCTTTAAGTTAGGCATGATAGTTTGAGAAGATGCTCACATAAGAAATATGAATTGAAGTGAAAGAGAGCATCAAGAAGCAAATTCAAAGCACATTTAAGTCTAACCCACTTCCTATGCATAGGAATCTTATAAAGAAACAAGTCATGAAAGCACAAAGCAACAAGCATAGTAAATCAAAACAAGTGCAACTTCAAGACTTTCAACATAAAGAGGGGAAACTTAATATTATTGAGATGCATAAAACCATGTTTCCCTCTCTCATAATAACTTTCAGTAGCATCATGAATAAAATTAAAAATATAACTATCACATGAAACATTCTTATCATGATCCACATGCATAAAACGATTATTACTCTCCACATAAGCATAGTCATTCTTACTAACTGTGGTGGGAGCAAATTCAACAAAATAGCTATCATTATTATTCTCATCACCATAATCATCAAATATAGGGGGCATATTGTGATCATAATTAATTTTCTCCTCGATAGTATGTCGAATGAAAATATCGCATTCATCATTGTAATCCTCATATATTGGAGGTTTGGTATCATCGTAAGCAATAGAATAGCTATCTTCCAAAGCTGGGGAACTAAAAATATCATTTTCATAAAAACTAGCTTCCCCAAGCTTAGACTTTTCCATAGCATTAGCAATAATGGTGTCCAAAGAATTCATACTAACAACATTGCTATTAGCATGCAAATAAAGTTCCATTGGTTTTTAAATTTTCTCTTCAAACACTTCATGTCCTAACTCAAGATAAATACTACAAAGATCTCTAATTTTGTTGTTGTTTACCATTAATCCTAACTAGTGAAAACAAGAAATAAAAAGACAAAATTGTAGAATCTATAGGAAATAACTTCGAGCACTCACACCGGAGGAGGTGAGTACCTTTTACCTTACCTCCCCGGCAACGGCGCCGGAAAATAGCTTGATGTCTACACACTTCTATTCTTGTAGACAGTTGTTGGGCCTCCAGGTGCAGAGGTTTGTAGAACAACAACAAGTTTCCCTTAAGTGGATCACCCAAGATTTATCGAACTCAAGGAGGAAGTGGTCAAAGGTATCCCTCTCAAGCAACCCTGCAATCAAGATACACAAAGTCTCTTGTGTCCCCAACACACCCAATACACTTGTAAGGTGTATAGGTGCACTAGTTCAGCGAAGAGATAGTGAAATACAAGTGATATAGATATAAGACAATGGTGCCAGAAAAGAGCTTGATGGGAGGAAAAGACTAAAGGCAAAAAGATGCAAGCAAGCAAACATGTACTAGATCTAGTTGCAAACGGTGTTTCAATGTTTAGAAACAAGGCCTAGGGATCATACTTTCGCTAGTGAACACTCTCATATAAATATCTTCTATTCATGATACTACTCTGAACTACTCACAGGTTGGACACTCTAATCTATGGTAGGGCTATAACAACACTCGTCAAAGTCCGCATTCCCCATCTAGATAACCCCACACTGTCACCTTGAGCGCTAGATGGTTCCAACAAACATCAGAATTTCATAGAGACATCCAACTCCAAATATAACTCATAACAAGTATTTGTAATCTCTAGCCTAAGTGCCACCATGGTGTGCATGCTATCACTTTCACACACGTGGGGAGAGCCAGAGATCTATTAAAGCACTTGAGTAGCAAGGTAGATCTACTTGATTACAAAGCTCATGATCACAATATGATCATGCATAGAGAGAGAGATGAACACATAGCTACCGGTAGAACCCTTAGCCTCGAGGAAGAACTACTCCCTCATATTCATGGGAATCAGCAACGGCGATGGAGATGGTGGTGGAGATCGATGGAGATGGCTCTGGGGGCACTTCCCCATCCCGACAGGGTGCCGGAACAGAGACTTTCTGTCCCCCAAATCTCCCCTTCGGTGGCGGCGGCGCTGTGGAACTTTTCGTGGCTGGAGGTTGGATTATTTAGGGTTTCTGCATCTGAGGCTTCTTACAGGCAAAGGGGCAATGTCAGAGGGTGGACCAGGGGCCCACACCACATGGTGGCTCGGCCAGGGGGACCCGTGCCACCACATGGTGTGGCTAGCCTTTGGCCCCTCTCCGTATCGTCTTCTGGCTCCGTGAGTCCTCCGGTAAAATATCGACTTTGGCTTTTGTCCGGTCCAATTCCGAGAATATTCATTTTTTGGCTTTTCTGGAACCAAAAATAGAAGAAAATGGGCAACTGGCATTGTGGCATCTTGTTAATAGGTTAGTTCCGGAAAATGTGTAAAAGTACTCCAAAGTGTGGATAAAATATAAGAAAGTAGATATAAAACAAGCATGGAACTTCAAAAATTATAGATACGTTAGCAACGTATCACTGGTCACCGCCCCTGAAGATCTTTGGCACCAACGTCTTGGTCACCCTGGACACGATGCCATGTCCTCTCTTTGGCGTTTAGAGTTTATCAATTGTAATAAAGCCCGCTGATTCTCTATGTGCCATGCCTGCCAGCTTGGCAAACATCTTCGGCTGCTGTTTAGTTTGTCTACTTCAGCGTCTAGTGCAATTTTCGATTTAATTCACTGTGATTTGTGGACATCTCTAATTATTAGCAACTCTGGTTTTCGATATTATCTTGTGATTGTCGATGACTTCTCTCACTATTATTGGACTTCTCCTTTGTGCAATAAATCTTGTGCGGTTGTCACTCTTGTGAATTTTTTCGCATACGCTAGTACTCAATTCCATGCAACTGCTCTTTCCAAATAGACAATGGCATCGAGTTCATAAACTCCATACTTCATATGCTTCTTAGCTCAAACGGGTCCACATTGAGCCTCTCATGTCCCTACACATCATAGCTAAATTGTAAGACCAAGGGTGCCATTCTCACCATCAATGACACTATATGCACAATTATGTTTCATGCTCATGCTCCCTCATAGTTTTGGGCCGAAGCGCTAACTACCGCCACATATCTTCTGAATAGGTGTTCTAGCACTACGATCAACTCGATGATCCCCTACACCCGCCTCCATGGTCGGTCACCCCCTTACGACACACTTAGGGTTTTTGGTTGTCTTTGTTACCCTAACGTCTCGTCCACTGCCAAACACAAGCTTAGCCACATTCTCTTCCTTGTGTTTTCCTTGGCTACCCATCCAACCATTGGGTGTACCGATGCTGTGATCCATCCACTGTAAAAGTACTAATCTCGTGAAATGTTATTTTCGATGAGACCATTTTTTTGTTTCAGATCACTGCAGCTCCCTCGACAAGGCCGATGTCGCCACGATGCCTCAACTTCCTCTTCACTGACCTGGACCGTGTCCCCACATGGCCAGCTGCATGTGTGACTATGGGACAGGCTACCACCACCGCCTGTTCCCCTGCCGTGTCCATTGCCGTGGCACTTCGGTAGGCTGTCACAGCCCCATAGCAGGCTATCACAGCCGATCGGCAGGCTGTCGCCACTCCTTCCTCTGTCGCATGGCAAGCCTCCTCCTCGACCTCATCATCAACTCCCGCCGCACCCTCTACTGTTGTACCTGGAGTCAAGATCACTAGGTCTAGGCGTCTCAGTCGCCCAAACGACAGGCTCAACCTGCATGTTTCTAACACATTTGTTGTGCTCTTGCCCATTATGTACAAACAAGCTATGCAGGATCCTAACCGGCGATCTGCCATGGCTGATGAGCACCAGGCTCTTCTCGACAACAACACTTGGTCCCTTGTTCCTCGTCCAGCTGGTGCCAATGTTGTCACAGGAAAGTGGATCTTTCATCATAAGTTTCACTCTGATGGCACTCTTGCTCAGTACAAGGCCCGATGGGTGGTTCTTGATTATTCCCAGCATCCTGGAATTGACTACGACGAGACTTTTAGTCCTATTGTCAATCCTTCTACCATCCGGTTGGTTCTTACTATTATTGTTTCCAGCTCATGGCCTATCCGTCAACTTGATGTCAAAAATGTTTTCCTCAATGGCAATCTTGATGAAGTGGTCTATTGCCAGCAGCCCCTGGATTTTTTGATGAAAACCGTCTAGATCATGTTTGTCGCCTACATAAATCCTTGTATGAGTTAAAGCAGACCCTCAAGCGTGGTACCAATGGTTTGCTACTCATCTTGCGGCACTGGATTTTGTTGCTTCTGCCACGGATACCTCACTATTTGTGCTTCATTCTGGTGCTGATACGGCCTACCTCTTTCTCTATGTTGATGATATCATTGTGACTACTTCCTTGGCTCCGTTTCTTCAGCACTTTCTTGCCCAGCTACATAGTGAGTTTTCCATGACTGATCTTGTGCCTCTTCACTTCTTTATGGGCATCACTGTTACATGGAACTCCGATGTTTTGTTCCTCTCCTAGCAGAAGTATGCACTGGGTCTTCTACAACGTGTTGGTATAATGAGTGTAACTCTGCTACGACACCTATTGATACTCAAGAAAAGCTCTCTATTTTTGATGGTGATCTTCTTGAGTACAGGAGTCTCGCCGGCGCTCTTCAGTATCTTACACTAACGCGCCCGGACATCTCATATGTTGTGCAACAAATCTGTTTGCATATCCATGCACCTCGAGCTCCTCACCTCGCCCTTGTGAAGCGAGTCCTTCATTATGTGTGCATCCTCCTTCGTGTGCCCTCCTTGAAGACAGTCACAGCCTACTTTGATGCCGGCTAGGCTGACTGCCCTGACTCACGTCATTCGACATTAGGCTACTTCGTTTACTATGGTGACAGTCTATTTCTTGGTCATCCAAGCGATAGACGACTATTTCTCGATCCAGCGTAGAAGCAGAGTACCATGATGTGGCTTATGCTGTTGTGGAGTGTTGTTGGATATGGTAGGTGATTTAGGAGATTCATCGACATCTTCATTTTGCCACTCTAGTTTGTTATGACAATGTATCTACTATATACATGTCTTCTAACCATGTTCAGCATCGCCGCACCAAGCACATCGAGATCGACATACACTTCGTCCGCGAGCGAGTGTCTTTTGGTGAGGTTCGGGTCTTACACATGCCCTCTTCACTTCAGTTTGCCGATGGGATGACTAAAGGGCTACCGAGTCAACTCTTTCTCGACTTCCAGTCCAGTCTTTGCGTCCGAGAGCCTCCAGCTATGACTGCAGGGTTTTTTAGATTGTATATTTGTATTCATACGTGTATTGTACCAACTCATGTACTAAACCCTAACCGGCCACGTGCCTATTATATATGCTGGAACCCCATGGCTGTTTCCATGAGAGGCTTCCCACAAAACCCTTCTGCATTCATGCCTAACTTATAGGAAATTCATCCTAGTGTCAGTGGATGCCGTAGGCATACTTGCCCTTATGCACTCCATGTCATCTAGAGAACATAGAAAATATATTATGCCATGTGTTACCTGCAACAATTACTACTTGTATGCTCGAAAAATTATATGGTGACCAAAGCAAACAACAAATATGTGACTAACAAAAGTCAACTCAAAGATTAGAGAAAATTGGTATATCTTTTTTTTGAAAAATGGCATATATTTCTTGGATTGGCGCTCACCACAAAATGTATAAAAGGAATCCTAAAAGTTGATCTGTCATGGTACCTTCTAGGATCCCTACCACTTCCACTAGTGACAAGAGCTCAAGGTCAACAACATGCTTCAGTGATGACGTCGGCGATGTGAGAAGTAAAAATTGAGGATTTAGATGAAGCAAGAAGAAACAGGGAGAGAAAGGCCTCGATAAAAAAAGTGCGCGCTTTGCATAGTTTGGCCTCGGCAAAGTATCTCCCTCTGATAGCCACTAGATGCACATATTGCTTGGTGGAAGGAAGCCTTCAGGGGCAAGGCCCCCACCTTCTCTGCCAAATAAATGGTTCGAAGAACCAACCTCCCTTCTATGAAACCATTTTCTGGAAGAGATGGAAGAGAGAGAAAGTAGCAATCTCAAGTGGTGGAGCACAAGCGGATCTCCATTGTTCTGATTCCAAGCTGTAATGTTGTGTCGTGGATTGCTCCAATGGATTGGCGACTGGGGTTGTTGATTGGAGAAGAAGAATATCCAGGGTAGGAGAGAAGAAGAGAAAAGATGGGGAATCAGTTCATTCATTCGCTGAGGCATACAATCCAAGATCCTAGATCTTATTATAACAACGCTCTACACAACACACTCCCAACATTGTTTTAGTTCTCTATCACCCATTATTGATTATTGAATAGAACTAATACATGAATGTTAAAACCTTCAGGTGGCTTTAGGAGCCACAACAAACGACTAAGTGTTTGATTAGTAGAACCACAAGTGAGATGATGGGCCTCACCATTTGAGCGCATATCTTCATGCCAGAATGCCACCTTCGGAAAGGCTGACACCATCTCTTTGACCTCTTGGATGAGAAGGCCATTAACTCCCATATTGGGACTACTGCAAGTTGTTAATAAGAGCATCTTCACCGAGAGCCGCCAACCCCGGCCTCAACCGAGTTAAGGTGGAGGGCAAAAATAGGCCTGCACCGGTGGCCCCAACCATTGCCAGCAGATAGGGTCATCCATCAATCTGTCTGGCATGCCCTTGCCGCCCCAGTAAGGGGGGTCGGGCTTAATAAAGTGGTTATTATGCTATTCTAGATTTATAATAGATGTTTATTTTCATGCTATAATTGTGTCAATGTGTAACACCCCAGCATTAGAGCTTAGAAATAAGCTGAACATAGGTGTGTGCATTGCATTCATGCATAGAAAATCCAGATAATTTTCGCGCTTTTAAATAAAACTTGTCAAAGTGATTGAAGCTTCTCTTAACTTGGTGGAACTGAAGTAGATCATCAAGTTGACTGCGATAAGTTTCAATATGAACTTTGCTAAAACCTTATCTTTGGGTAATATAATTTGATCTAAGGGTAGATCAAATGTAGTAAAACTAAGTCACAACACACTACTTAATAAGGAGTACTAGATCTTCTAGAGATCATTACATGGTATTCCATACCACAACTCAAGGATGAATACTTAATCTTCTAAAGATGATATCAAGGTAATATCTACAACAAACCCTGAATACTAAGTTAAGCATATCACTTAAGTAAAGAAACTCTATAACTAAATCTGGATACACTTGTTTGCCATAGTTACTCCTACCATGGGTATCATGGTAGTTCTTACACATTGACTCTTATTATTATAAATAGAGTAGAAATGGAAGTCAAGCCAAGACCATCCATTACATACCCTTAGTGTCATGATAATAGGTGACATTCCTATTTAACCAAGTCCTAGTGTCTATTGATCATCAATGTGTGTGATCAAGTCTTTACCTAGAACTTATTGACTCATAGCCTTTGACCCATTGAGTTGACCTTTCAAATACCTTAAGTAAATTAATCTGAAGGAAGAACTAGATATGGTTGAGTGTACCATCATCAATGGAATGTGATCCTTAGTGGAGATCAAACAATTTGATGTTGGAGGAGTTAACTCACTCATGAGTTAACTAGAAGCAGTACCTAAAGTCAAGGGTTGAGCTAGTGATTGAGGAGCTATGTGAAAGCTAGTAGTATCAGTACATTAGATAACAATTTGTTAGGACAAGTGGATATAGACTTAGAATAAGCTTGCTTAACAAGATAAGTCTATAGAGAGACTAATACAAGTTTACTACTTAGATGAGTATAGATCTTGATCAGACAATTAAAAAGGCCTCAGCTTAGTTGATCAAATGATGATGGTCATTATTCTCAAGTCACTTGGGAATAGATGACTAGGTGTTGAAGAAGAGTTGTGAGTATACCAAATTAGGTAAAGCCTAGTAAGTTGAATCATCTAGCTTGATTATGAGAAGTCAAGCTAGAGTATAATGAATATATGGAGTAGTGGGAAGCATAATAGATTAACCAAGTTAATATAAGGACAACTGGTATTATGGGAGTAGTACTATACTTATTCTAGAAGATTGATATCCTTTGTTGTCTACAGTGAGGATTATAGTCTTGCAAATCTTGGAAGTAGTTGCAAGATGAAGTTAAGGAAGTAATAGATGAAGTTAGCAGTAGCTACATTGATAGGTGCATCAATGGTAGTTAATTAAGAGGAGTTATATACTAGGAGTAAGAATGGAGTAATGTTGAAGTGGCATGACCATGTCATCATATGATGATGGATATCGTGGAGTCAGATGATTGTCTTATTTAGGAAGATGTGATCTTTGTGAATAAGATAAGAGAGAAATATAGAGTATATTTAGGAAAGGAATTCCTTATCTCAAGATATCCTTAGTGAGGTATTAAGGTAAGGATTCTTTTGAAGCCTTAACCAACAATATATCAAGCCATGAACAGAACCATGTCTACCATCTTGCTCTATGTGGAGGTATCAAACTCACTCATAGATTTAGAAGTAGTATCCCTAAACCTTGATCCTTGTCCATACCTATAATTGAATATGAGTTATTGAATCCTCTCAGAAGCCATGATAACTATATATAGATGAGTATATTCATTGTTGTTATCCATGTGTAAGAATTAACCAAAATGGTTTTATGATAATTATAAACACTATTATGCAAGTAGAACTTCATCAGGGAAAATTACAAGTTTTGGAGAACCATGAAATTTAAACCACCAATCTATGAACCCTAAGATTTAATTCATTAAAAAGGTTTATTCCATTAATCCTTATATGAGTCTAGGCTAGAATAGAATTCCATTTATATTATTAGCCATCCTAAACCATCACCCTTACCATGGTGAAAACAAGAACATTTCTATAAGATTTGCATAGAAGTAACAAATCCGTAAAACCCTAAATTATATTTACTTTATTAAATAAAAGAGTCCTTCATATAGTTAGGAATATCTTTATACACAATAACAAATACAGAGGAAAGATTTATAATTCCTTTATACAGTAATGTTTCTAACTTACCAAATTTCTGGATATTTAAATCCTTGAAGAAATTCCAATTTGAAAGGAATTTATAAAAGAAAACAAAAAACAGAAAATAGAAAAGATTAAAGAAAAAGGAAAAGGAAGCCAGCTGCTTCGGCCCATGTCCCAAAGGAATATCTCGCCTAACCAACGCTCACGAGTAGCAGCAAGATTAAACTGCTCACTTCATCGGCCCAGTAATAGCCTAACGGCATCCCATCTCACCTCCTCTCTCTGACTAACGAGTGGGACCAGAGGTGGACCGCGGGTTGAGACAAAGATTTGGCCAGGGGGTTTTCTGCAAAGAATGCGTTGTCGTCTACCTCAGGACGTCACAAGCAGCTCGCTGTAAGGCTCGCCGCTGCCTGATGCCATCGTCGATGTCAGCCCTACGCCGCGATACTCACCACCGATGCCCTGGAGATGGGGATAAGAACGGCCGTGCTCTTCTGTATCCACTCGTATCCATCTCACTCTATATCATGCTCTCTACTGTTTTTCCCCCAAAACCGAAAACCTAGTTGCCGTTGGTCGTCGAAGCTCGTCGTTGTTCCTGACCTTCCCAAGCTTGGGGAAGAGCTATATCTTCTCCGTCATAGTCTCCTGGGTCTTCTACTACAAGTTAATCGCCCTGATGTGCCCGGAGGCGACCAATTGGTCTTCATCTTCCCGAGCGCCGGCCACTGTGTTCATCTTCGATTCCGGCTTCACCACGTCTCGTCTCGCCCTCTCAAGCCGTCCATTGCAATCATGGTGAGCATCTCTTTCTTCCCGTGTCTCTCTCGCTCTCTGTGGTGGTCTGAATCAACTTGCCACCTCGCGCTGCCGCTAGCCACCGTCAGTCGCTATCGCAACCGGTGCTCTGGTGACCTAGAAATAGTGGCGCTGCCACTAAACTGCTCAGTGGGCTCGTCCGCATCCAACACAACCCCTCTCGTGAGCCGGGTGGTCAAGGTCGCTGCCGATGACCTCGATCTGGTGGTGGAAGCCATCGCTGACGTCACCATGGTGTCATGCCAACGTCATCCCTGCCACCTCAGCGTTGTTGACCGGTCTTTGCTCGAGTAGACACCGACGTGGCGAATGGCCCACCGATCAGTGGCTCTCGGTAAAATAGATTAGGTATAAAAAGTCTTTATCTCGTGTGGCAGATGACGTGGCCACAGGCCCACATGTCTGTGACTGTGTCTAGGGTAAGTGCTAGTATAAAAAAGTATTATCTGTTTAAGTAGTTAGATAAAACAAATAAGTTTAAATATAAATATAATCTCAGAAATTTAATAAAAAGATTAAAATTTTATAAATTCTATATCTTTTGTTTTATAATTCAGAAAATACATATTGTATATCAAAATGTTAAGAAAAATAAAATCTATAATTTAACTTTATTATCAAACATTATTGTGTTAACTATTTAACGAATTATTATTTAATAAAGACTTTATAAATAATAATACTTTTCAAATTCTTTTTTTAATATTAGTAAATGAGAAAAATATAAATAATATACCAAAGTTCTTATAAAAACAAAATCTACATTTATAAACTTGTTTCAATTATTTTTATATCACTTAACTAATATTTATTATTTATTTAGTATTTAAAATGTGATAAAACTTATAAAAATCATATCTTATTATTTAAAAATCACAAAAATACTTATAATATACCAAAATGATCAAAAAAATGAAATATACACACTAAAAATATCAACTCATACTTTTGAAGTAAAATAAAAGGTAAAGGTCTAATAAATCTTATTTAAACCCTTTTCTTTTATTTTAATTCATTAAAAATATATAAGTACTTACTATTACCTTTAGCATTACTTGTTTAAAGTCTAAAAATGAAAGAACAAGTTCAAATAATGTTTAATTGAAGTTAACATAAGTCTAACCATTTTAAAGTATACTTACTTAAACTACCATTTCAAATTAAATAATTTTTACTCTCTAAAAGTATTTTATCAATTGTAAAATCAACTAAAATAGTAAATTGTTCATCACAAGAATCCTATTCACTTATGCTATGATTGTGTAATGTAGTAATGTCTTCCTTTTTTAATAATCTTAGCTAATAAGAAACCTTAAAGTGTTAACCTTAAGTTTTAATACTTTTTACTTTGTAAAGTAATATTTTCCTCAAAAGTTATTCTTTTAAGAAACACTAAAAGTAATGCTTGAACACCTATTTGAAAACTCTAATTGATTCATAATATTGTTTAAGCAATATTTTAGGTACCATAACCCATTTGAGTGTTTTAATATTGCATATTACTTATTGTATCTACTTATTGTTTCACACACCCTCTCACAAACCTTAATAAGAAGCACAAGTGTGAAGCTGAGCTAAAAATGCAACACATTCCTAAGAACTCATCACAAACTCCAAACCCTAGATCAGATACGACTATTCCGGGGATTCGCGTTTCTCAAATTGCATTACATTACTTATGTATCGTTGCATCTTGCTTCTTTAAACATTAGTCCTTATCAGACCAATGATATTGTTTACAGAATTTGGATCTTCTATTGTCTTGAAGACCGTGAGTGCATAATCTTGCAATCACAAAAGGCAAGCTCACAACTTGCTCATGTCCTTTGATTATTTTCTATGCTTGTAACTCAACTATGTCATCACCTGCATTTCAAAAAGGACAGAAAACATTATTTTCATATTAATATGATTATGGATTAATTACCAGATGGTAATAATCTACTGATACAGTTCTAGTGGTAAAGGAACATAATATCTAGGATTTAACCACCAATGTCGCCACTAATTCTAGCGCCGTATAATACGTGTTAACCATGAGATTAGGAATGGGACAGAGAAGTCAGCTGTATCTTCTTCCTTTCATATGGAGGCAAGATGACCTTATCGTGACGTTGGGATTCCTGGTATGGATCCAACATATGGGTGGGCACCCTTAGGCCCCACGATTTTGGTATCTAGATTATTTATGAATGGCTACCGGAGGTATAGTCGGGCCTTTTATGGAGCTTACCAGGGGCATCACCATTTCATAGAGTCTTCGGGAACTCACCAGGGTTATAGCTTGCCCTAGTTGGATGCTTAACGGAGGTGTAGTCAGCCCCGGAGGATCGTGCAGACATATGGGGTCACGGAGAGGGCAGTGATTGGCTTGGATTACCTACTAGGCCCCACATCAAGGAATTGTGGACGGGAAAGATCGCCCGTTTGTGTAACAAGGAGTTGGTATATCATGGGTAAAGCAACGCACCTCTGCAGAGTGTAAGAATTGTGACATGTTACTCCCTGTTCTAGGTAGGAGCTATGAACGCGGCAGGAAAGGAACTCCATGAAGTTCTGGTCAACCTGTGAAGGTTGTCAGACATAGTTTTCAGAATAAAAGAAACCTTTGAAGAAATGTTTATGAAAACCTGCATTGCCTACGACCTATGGTTGGTGCCTGTAGAGATAGTGCATCATACACTCCTATTTAGTGAACTTGCTGAGTACGCTCGTACTCAACCGTACCTTCTTAACCCTTGCTAGGTTCTAAGCCATTGAAGACGATGTTAGCATCAATTTCTGCTCAAGAAACCATCATCGATAGCTCAAGATCTTCAATAAAGTCAATGAAGTCAACATATTCATCAACCGAAGTGAAGATGAAGTCCCTGTTTAGATAAGAATAGATACTCTAGCCATAAAACCTATTTCTGTAGAGCATTGCATTAGTAGCAATTGCAAACCAATTAGTTCAGATGCTAGTCTTAGTTACTAGCTATTTTTGAGTTATTATTTATGGTTCTTCTTTGCAAGAAGTTTCTTTCTCTCTCTTTAACCTAGAGTGTTCCGCGGATCTTTTGTAAAGAGTCGAGTTGTAATCTATAGTCATGTCTTGGACCTGTTGTATTTCTGTTGTACCACTCTGAGGGATGTAATACTAGTGAATGGTATTTCATTGGTGTTATGTCAATGACTATAGTGTACTACATCATGCAGTGGTATGCTAAGTCACCGCATAATGGGAACATTAATACATGTGTGATTTATAAACATAAAAGGTTCCTAGTAAAGCCGCTCTTAATACTAGCTTGTTGATTAACTGATGACACAGGTTTCCTGATCATGAACATTGGATGTTGTAATAACAGGGGCATATCATTAGAGAATGATATGATGAACAATCACCCGAAGTAGATGTAAAAATATGATCATATCCTCAATTTTATATTATTATCACATTTGTAGTAACTCAATGTCCTTAGACCATGAGATCACGTCAATCACTTTCACCGGAAAGGTACTTTGATTATATCAAACATCACTTCGTAATTCGGTGATTATAAAGGTATCACCGGGTAATTGGAAAGTGTTAGTTGAGGCTTGTGGATCAAGAGTGGGATTTGTCCATCCAGATGACGGAGAGATATGCTCAGGGCCCTCTCGGTGATATCACATTTACATAGCTCGCAAGCAAGTGATTTGATCACTAGAATGTTCTATCACATGAACAAGAAAAAGAGTACTTCTCGGGAACGAGCCGAGTGATCGAATATTGGACAAGTAAAATATCACGAGAAAAAAGGAATTTGATTATAGAGAAAAAGGTTCAGATGATCAATTGGATTTTCGTGGAACTAGTGGGAGTCATTATGGATCTCCAGGTTCCGCTAATGATTATTGATTGGAGAGAGTCTCGATCATGTCTACATAGTTCTTGAACCCGTAGGGAGACACACTTAAGGTTAGTCGACGCAATTGAGCGAATAGGAAACACACGGGAAGACAATGGACATCATAGGAATTTGTTTTGTCAAATCTGCCGAAATGGTTTCACGGTATCGAATCAAAGCAAGGGATTGAATTGTTAATGTGTTCATTAAATGAAGTGAATTAAAATTGGATTAATGAAAAGACTCTTGATTTTTTTGGAAAATGAATGAGAGAAAGTGGAGAGAGTTTTTATGTGAGTGGAGAGTCCACCACATAAATTCGCGGAGAGGTAGGGGAAGCCCCATGGCTGTGCGCTATGCCCCCCTCACCTATATATAGCCCCCTCCTCTCCTCTCTCTCACACACATTAACCCTCTCTCATATGCCCTTTAGTTGACATCTTCTCCCCCTTGCTAGCCTTGTACATTTCCACTAGAAAGGTCCTTAGGCGAAGCCCTGCTCAATATCTTCCCCTCCACCACCTCTACGATGGCATAGCGTTGTTCGGCATAGTGCTGTTGGAGTTCCCGGGGATCCGCTACTTTCGCTGCCCGGCTGGAGCAAAGGATCAGGAGTCATCGACAGACCGTACGTGCGACCGATTACGAAGGCGCTGCTTCTTGTGGTGATGATCGTTTGTGCATCCTTGAGGATGGTCGAGTACATTCTACACCATCCATGTTTGTTTGCGGGAACGTTATCCTGTGTTACGGTCTTCAAGGATGAGTCCATCTAAAACCGTTACATGTATCTCCTAGATATGATCTTGGTGGCTGCAACCGTAGGATTTTTTTTGTTTTCTATGCAACGAATCCCATCTGTGGTATCAGAGCTATGTCTATGCGTAGATACTTTGTACAGTTAGAAAATATAGAGATGTGGGTGTTGATAGTCTTGATGTTTCATACTTGTGTAAATTTTGATCATCATGGCATGTTGGGATGAAGCGACCCGGACTAACTTTACATGTCCTTGCACAAAAGACCTGTCCCACGCTTGACATGCAACTTGTATTGCATAAGTGGCTCATTGGGTGTCTGTCTCTCCCAACATAATCGTGATCTAATTTACGAAAGTTTGCAAATAACTTGATTATATACATTGTGGCTGAAATTCGTAGGTAGAGTGGTTCTCTCCTAGAAAACCCAAAGGCGCGTAAAATATGCAAAAATAAATTATAGGCGTCTAACTTGTTTTTGCAGGGCACGTGATGTGATATGGTCTATGATATAAAGGTTGTTGTATGTAATGTGTTTTATTGTAAAATAACCGGCAGGAGCCATATAATTGTTATTTTATTTTATGGCCCGCGTGTCGGAAAATGAAAAATCCATGTAATTAGATTATTGGAGAACAACCATGGTGATGGCGTCATGGACCTTGGTGGCACGCCATTGGAGTGATGGATATCATACCAAAATGCACAAGATGGAGATCGAATGCGAGAAGGACCATATCATATCATATTATATATGCATGTGATGTTTATCCTTTGATGCATCTTATTTTGCATTTTTTTGATCACCTCAGTAGTATTTGATTGCATTGGTAACATTATAAGATGATCCCTCCCACTAAATATCAAGAAAATAATATGTTCTTCCTTAGTATGCACCGTTAAGAAAGTTCGTCGTCTCGAAGCACCACATGATGATCAGGTGTGATAGATTCTATGTTCGCATACAACGGGTGTAAGACAGTTTTACACACGCGAGTACTAAGGTTCTTACTTGACGAGCCTAGCATGTACATACATGGCCTCGGAACTTGAACCAAAAGGTAAAGCACAAGCCATATCGATGATATAATGCCCATAGGATGCTCGCCATTAGAGCTGCGACACCACTCGTGATGATAGGCTATGGCATAGTGAATTTGGTTCGTGTAATCACTAAAATGACTACAGGGATGTCATTTTTAGTGGGAGTTCTTATAAGTATTTTTTGGATTTACTTGAACTCTGTCTATTTTAAATCTAGTCTAAATAGTCTTTGCAAATACATTGTAGATCATGGCACCCCCTGCATTCAATTTTAATGTATTCCTTGAGAAAGAAAAACTGCAAGATAATGGGTCTAACTTCACCAACTAGCACCACAACTTGAGGATTTTCCTCATAGGCATAAGGAAGTCCTATGTGCTGGATGGTCCACTAGGTGATGCTCCTGCAAATACTTCATCTCAGGATGAGCGCAATGTGTATGACACAAAGCGTGATGACTACACTCTTGTGCGGTGTGCGATCATTTAGTAGCTGGAGCCTGAACTCCAAAAGCGCTTTGAACTTAGTAATGTTGATGCTATGGTGAAGGAACTCAAAACCATGTCTGAGAGCCAGATCCATGCTGACATATATATGATCTCTGGCAAGTTCTTTAGTGCAAAGATGAAGGAACATAGCTCTGTGAACGAGCACGTCATGATGATGACAGGCTATGTTCAATGTCTTAAGGCACTGGGATGTGATATCCTAGTTGATCTTGCGGCGGATAGAGTTATGCAGTCGCTCCCACCCAGTTACGAAGAGTTTGTACTGGATTACAAGGTGATTGATGCGATTAGATCGCTCACTGAACTTGCTATCATGGTGATGGCTGCCAAAGTAGACATAAAGAAAAGGCATCATGAGTTGATGGATAATAAGATTACCAACTCTGAAGAAAAGGTCAAGCCCAAAGGTAACTTCAAGAGGGATAACAAATTGGTTGTTGCGCCGGAGAAGAAGATCAAGGGAGGTCCTAAGCCTGATACTTAGTGCTTTTACTGCAAAGAGGCTGGTCACTAGAAGCGGAACTATCCGAAGTACTGGCAGATAAGAAGGCCGGTAAAGTGAACAAAGGAATATGTAATATACATGTTATTGATGTGTACCTAACTAGTAGTCGAAGTAGTACCTGGGTATTTGATACTGTTTCAGTTGCTAATATATGTAACTTGAAACAGGGACTAAGGAATAGTCGACCGCTAGCGAGGGATGAAGTGACGATGTGCGTAGGCAATGGATCGAAGGTTAATGTGATCGTTGTCGGGACACTGCCACTTCATCTACCTTCAGGATTGACAATAAACCTGAATAATTGTTATTATGTGCCTCTGTTGAGCATGAACATCATGTCTAGATCATGTTTAATGCAAGACGGTTATTCATTTGTATCCAAGAACAATGGTTGTTCCTTTTATACGAATAATATCTTTTATGGCCATGCACCTGTGTTGAATGGGTTATTTATTTTGAATCTTGATATTAGTGATACACATATTCATAATGTGAATGCCAAAAGAATCAAGTTGAATGATGATATTGCTGCATATTTTTGGCATTGCTGTTTGGGTCATATTGGTGTTAAATGCATGAAGAAGCTCCATTCTGATGGATTGCTAGAATCACTTGATTATGAATCATTTGAAACATGTGAACCATGCCTTATGGGCAAGATGACTAGAACTTCGTTGTCCAAAACAATGGAGCATACAACCGACTTGTTGGAAGTATGTGGTCCAATAAGTGTGTCGGCAAGTGGTGGATATTGTTATTTTGTAACCTTCACGGGTGATTAAGTAGATATGGGTATATTTACGTAATGAAACACAAATCTGAAACATTTGAAAAGTTCAAAGAATTTCAGAGTGAAGTAGAAAATCATCGTAACAGGAAGATCAAGTTTCTATGATCCGATCATGGAGGAGAATATCTTAGTTACGAGTTTGGCACACACATGAGACAATGTGGAATTGTTTCACAACTCACTCCCGCCAGAACACCACAACTTAATGGTGTATCCGAACATCGTAATTGAACTTTATTAGATATGGTACGATCTATGATGTCCCTTACCGATTTGCCACTATCATTTTGGGGTCATGCATTAGAGACAACTGCATTCACTTTAAATAGGGCACCATCAAAATCCGTTGAAATGACACCATATCAATTATGGTTTGGAAACAAACCTAAGCTATCATTTTTAAAAGTTTGGGGCAGCGATGCTTATGTGAAGAAACTTCAGCCTGATAAGCTCGAACCCAAAGCGGAAAAATGTGTCTTCATAGGATACCCAAAAGAAAAAAATTGGGTACACCTTCTATCACCGATCCGAAGGCAATGTTTTTGTTGCCAAAAATGGATCCTTTCTAGAAAAAAAAGTTTCTCTTGAAAGGTGTGAGTAGTAGGAAGGTAGAACTCGACGAGGTTACTGAACCTTCTCTTCCTGAAGTGGCGAGTAGCACAACACTGGAATCTGTTCCAGTGTTGACTCCATCAATGGAAGAATGAAATGATGATGAGGTACCAACCCCTCCTCATGAAACTCCATTATAGAGTACTACCGAACCTCGCAGGCCAGGAAGGATATGTATAGCTCCAGAACTGTACGATGATCCAGTCCTGGATTTCATGGTAGATGGAAACGATGGCCCGACGACGTATGATGAAGCGATGATGAGCCCAGATTCCAACAAATGGCTTGAGGCCATGCAATCAGAGATGGAATCCATGTATGAAAACCATGTTTGGACTTTAGTAGACTTACCTCATGACCAAAAGGCCGTTGAGAACAAGTTGATTTTCAAAAAGAAAACGGACATTGACGGTAATGTGACCGTCTATAAAGCATGACTTGTCGCGAAGGGGTTCCGACAAATTTAAGGAGTTGACTATGATAAGATTTTCTCATCAGTAGCGATGCTAAAGTCTGTTAGGATTATGTTAGCAATTGCTGCATTTTTGAATTATGAAATCTGGCAAATGTATGTCAAACCAGTGTTCCTTAATGGAAACATTGAGGAAGAGTTATATATGATGCAACCTAAAGGTTTTGTTGATCCTAAGGATGCTAATAAGGTACGCAAACTTCAGCGATCTATTTATGGACTGAAGCAATCATACGGAAGTTGGAATCTCTGATTTGATGAAGTAATCAAAGGTTTTGGATTTGTCCAAACTGTTGGAGATGCTTGTATTTACAAGAAAGTGAGTGAGAGTTCTATTGCATTTCTAATATTATATGTGGATGACATATTGTTGATTGGAAATGACATAGAACTTTTCAAAAGCGTAAAGGATTACTTAAATAGTAAGTTTTCGATGAAAGATCTTGGTGAAGCTGCATACATATTAAGCATCAATATATATAGAGATAGATAAAGACGCTTAATAGGATTGTCACAAAGTACATACCTTGACAAGATTTTGAAGAAGTTCGGAATGGACGAAAGTAAGAAGGGGTTCTTACCTATGTTACAAGGAACTGTTTTGAGTAAGACTCAAAGCCCGGCTACAACAACAGCTAGAGAATTGATGGACAGTGTCCCCTATGCCTGAGCCATAGGTTCTCTTATGTATATTATGCTATGTACAAGAACAGATGTGGCACATGATGTTAGTTTGACTAGCAGGTACCAATCTGATCCAGGTTTGGAACACTAGAAGGAAGTAAAGGATGTATTTGAGTACTTGAGAAGAACTAAAGACATGTTTCTCGTATATGGTGGTGAAGAAGAGCTCGCCGCAAGGTGTTACGTCGATGCTAGCTTCGACACCGATCCGAATGTCACAATCTGGATATGTGTTTTTAATGAATGGTGCAGCGGTGAGTTGGAGGAGCTCCAAGCAACCAGTAATTGCGAGCTCTACAATGGAGGCAAAATATATCTCTGCTTTAGAAGCAGTGGTAGAAGCAGTTTGGATGAAACAGTTCATTTCTGAATTAGGTGTGGTTCCAAGTGCTTTGGATCTAGTGGTGATCTATTGTGACAACAATGGTGTCATAGCCAATGCTAAGGAACCAAGGTCTCACAAGAATTCCAAGCATATAAAGCACTGGTTTAACTCCCTCTGGGAACATGTTCAGGATGGCGATATAGAGATTTGCAAAGTAGACACGGATCTGAATGTTGTAGACCCATTCACTAAAGCTCTCCCAAGGGCAAAATATGATCAGCACTGGAACTCTATGGATGTTAGATTTATGACTATGTAAACTAGATTATTGACTCTAGTACAAGTGGGAGACTGAAAGGAATATGCCCGACAGTCAATAATAAAGTTGTTATTATCTTATGCCAGGTTTATAACAGATGTTTATTTTCATGCTATAATTGGGTTAATAGGAAACATTAATAGATGTGTGATTTATAAACAGAAAAGATTCCTAGTAAAGCCTCTCTTAATACTAGCTTGTTGATTAACTGAAGATCACAGGTTTCTCGATCATGAACATTGGATGTTGTTAATAATAGGGTCATATCATTGGAGAATGACATGATGAACAGTCACCCGAAGTAGATATAACAATACGATCATGTCCTCAAGTTTATACTGTTATCACATTTGTAGTAACTCAATGTCCTTAGACCATGAGATCATGTCAATCACTTTCGCCGGAAAGGTACTTAGATTACATCGAACGTCACTTCATAACTGGGTGATTATAAAGATGTCGTCGGGTACTTGGAAAGTTTTAGTTGATGCTCGTGGATCAAGAGAGGAATCTGTCCATCCAGATGACGGAGAGATATGCTCAGGGCCATCTTGGTGATATCACATTGACATAGCTTGCAAGCAAGTGATTTGATCACTAGAATGTTATATCACAGGAATGAGAAAAAGAGTACTTGTCGGGAACAAGATTAAAGAAGGTATGGATGATACTGAGTGATCGAATCTCGGACAAGTAAAATATCGTGAGACAAAAGGAATTTGATTACAGCGAAAAAGGTTAAGACGATCAATTGGATTTTCATGGAACTAGTGGGAGTCATTATGGATCTCCAGGTCCCGCTAATGATTATTGATCGGAGAGAGTCTCGATCATGTCTACATAGTTCTCGAACCCGTAGGGAGACACACTTAAGGTTAGTCGACGCAATTGAGTGAATATGGAACATAGGAGAAGACAATGGATATCGCAGGAATTTGTTCTGTCGAATCTGCCTAAATAGTTTCGAGATATCGAAACAAAGCAAGGGATTGAATTGTTAATGTGTTTATTAAATGAAGTGTCCATTAAATGAAGTTATCATTAAATGAAGTGTTCATTAAATGAGTGATATTAAATCAAGTGAATTAAAAGTAGTTTTAATGAAAAGACTCTTAATTTTTGAGTGAAAAATGAACGAGAGAAAACGGAGAGAGTTTTTATGTGAGTGAAGAGTCCACCACATAAATTGGGGTTGAGGTGGGGGCAGCCCCATGGCTATGCGCCATGTCCCCTTGGGCTGCTCCTCACCTATATATAGCCCCCCTTGGGTTGCCCCCTTGAGCTCGCCGCACATAGAAGCTTCTTGGGCTTGGTTGGTTTCACCTATGTTCTGAAGTGGACTGCTGCCCTACGATGTCTTGCATATGGAACTCCACCAAATATATCTGTGCATGGCCGAATTCACAGTGCTTACAGGTTTTGTAGTGTGATAATTTTGACCAACTAACAAGATACAACTCATATACAGTACCAATAGTATACTATTGTGTGAAACTTTAGTGCCTAAAGCAGGGAGATATGCATACCCGTCACTCGTACTTCTTCCGCTGGGCATATCGCTGGTTTGTACACGTCCAGATCGCTATCTTAACTACTAAGTTTAGATATAGTGGACCTGGAGACTTGGAGTCAAGCATTCAGCTCCCCTGCCCAGCTGGCCAGCTCATTGTCTGCCGACGGGGTCCCATTCTAGTAATTGCAAGGCCCCCTATCCTTTTGTCATTGTCTGCCACCCGTAGACTAGAGTACATGGGAACCGGATCAAACGTGATCAAACGGCAACGTAACGACCACAGATAGTGAGGTTTCTTCCTATATGTTCCTAATTAATTTTCTACTCCCTACTAGAATTAGCGTATCGCGCCCTTTATCGTTAAAGAGGTTACAAAGAAATATATACCTTACGATTGCATACAAGAATATATCAATTTAGAATGAAGTACGTCCACGGTACCTAAATTTTGGTGGTGCGCTCAGTTTCAGACCATCCCCCGCAAAAAATAAAAAATAAAAACACCCTTGAATCTCGGCAATAAACGGGTCCCAATGTCATGTGCATTTTCAAAGAAAAATGTACCAAAAAACTTCTCCGATTGATCACGTTAATCGGAAATTCACAAGTAAAACCCTAATCTCCTAAACAAGCACAATGACTACACTATTGCTACCAATATAGCTTCAGGGTTGGGTATCCAATTGAACTCTTAATGATTTACAAAATTGCAACTTCAGGGTTAGTATCCAGTTGAACTCTCGTTGTATTCCCTCCATACCGGTTTATTGGACCCTAATCATTTTAGAAAAATTTCCAAGAATTAGGCACAATTTAGAAGTTAATACTGCCTCTCCATTTTAAATTTGTGGCCTGTGCATGCTCTTGCATGCAAACTTTGTGGTCCCTAGAAAATTTGATGGGACCTGGTTCACAATTTCACCACCGTTGATCAACTTCTGCAATTGACACATGTCATGCATGACATTTTAGATCTAAAAATATACAACTAAATATTGTGATTTTTCTCTCTCCTATACACATGTCAATTGTAGAAGTTGGACCATGGAGATAAATTTGTGGACCAGGTCCCATAAAATTATTTTTCTTGGTCTCCTCTAATCAATCGACACACCTAACAAGAGAAAAAAAAGAGGGATTTAGAGCTATTTTCCACCTATCAACACTCTCTTTGGTTGTGGAGCCTTTCTTAGTGAGCCTTAATCAGCATGGAGGGAGTAATTATTTATGTGGTGGAGGTCCATGCCCTTCGGGCTATTGCCACGGGCATCTATAGATGACAGCTCCGGGACATGTGCATTGTCGTGCACTTCATCATTTGTTGTTGGTTTTCTCATCAAGAAGAGCAGGACGGTCTCACCTTAGGCTAGCCCTGGTGGGAGTGTCATAAGTAGTATCATGCATGCCATGTTGGTAAAAATCTGATGTGACACAACAATTAATGAAGAAAGAGATATTTAGAATATAATAAGTAGATACTGTATCATAGCACGTAAAACTACAAATTCTAATGCATGTAAATCTTGTATATAATTTTACAGTAAGATTCTACAAATCATTAAATGTAGTACTATTATGATACTACCATATGATATCATGCACTATAAAAATAGTATCATACACTAGTGTCATATGCATGATACTACTAGTATGATACTCCCACTATGATGGGTCTTAGACTAGTCACAATAGGGTATCATAGGTAGTATCATGCATTACATGCAAAAAGTTGACATGACACTATAATTAATAATGAGAGAGATCATAGTGGTATCATAGGTAGATACCGTATCATAACACACATAACTAGGAAATTTAGTAAGAAATAAATCTTAGACACAAATTTATATTAAAATTCTACATATCAATAAATATCACGCGACCATTATACTAATACATGATACCATGGACGGTAGAGATAGTACGATGCACTAGTATCATATACATGATACTACCCATTGTTACTAGTTACAATGAATCACATGTTGTTATGCCCCTTATTTCTCTCTCAGAGTTACGAGCGATAGACTGAGGGCAAAATGTGGATGTCTCATTGAACACTGAAAGCTAGGCAAGAAGCGAAAAATAAGACAAACAGACCATTGGGTCCATGAAATCATGATTTCGCCCAAAGAAGAGCACAAACTAGGGTGTCTAGGCTTGAAATAGATATTTTCAGAGCATAGAGACACAATAGACATCTAGTCCAAGTTTAAGGACGCGATGTAATCCACACACTAACTTAGGTCCTAATTATTGATACTACATTTTCAATCTTTTGTTTCTATACACTAGTAGAAAACGGACCTTTGGTCCAGGGATATTAGTCCCGGTTTTTCTACAAACCGGGAGTAATGCCCCGGTCCCAACGGCTAGATCTGGCCCCAGGGGGTGGTAGGAACTAGCCCCGGTTTGAACGGGACCTTTAGTCCCGGGTCGTGTAACAAAGCGGTACTAAAGGGTTTCAGGCAGGCTGGGTCGGGCGCCAGACCCTTTAGTCCCGGTTTGTTATACGAACCGGGACTAAAGGTGGACCTTTAGTCCCGATTCTAGACACGAATCGGGACTAAAGGTCTGGCTAAATATTATTTCCCTACCTGTCCGAGCCACCATTTCAAGCTGGTGGCTCCTCTCTCTCATTCTTGCTTCAAGCTCGAGTTCATGTCTAATTTTCTTTCAAGATTTGTCTATATTGTGTGGTGCCCCATCTACCCAAAGGTTTTAAAAGGTGAGCAACTTCATCGTTTGAACTCTCATTGCTATATTAGCTCATTTCATGCTCTATCTTGTAGATTTAGTTTGGTAGTAATTTTTGCAATGAACATGAGATCAATGTTTAGATTCTATCTTTAATGTAAGGAACTCTAAGGTAAATATCACAATATGTGGATTCTATCTATATATCTTGTTTTGGCACATAGTCTTGAAATTTGATTTTAGAAGCACACACATGCGTGAGTTCATCATTCTAACTAGCTGGGAAAAATATCCTTCTTCGTCTACCTGCGTTCAAGAAACTGAAAAAAATGTAACAAAGATAGGGTTAATTCATAAAAGCTTGATAAGAAGACATCACAGTACATCTTCGAGAAGCTCCTCTATGGCGAGCTCCTCGAAGATGTCTGAGGATAGGATCCTAAGACATCTTCGAGAGAAGCTCCGTCGTAGTGGTGTCCCTCTTGCATCATCTTGGAGTTAATAACTTCTCTAGCTATAGATTAATACGCCGGGTAACTAAAACAATTCACATATTAGGGAGTGCCTCTATGGCGAGCTCCTCGAAGATGTCTGAGGACGGGATCCTAAGACATCTTCGAGCAGCTCTGCCGTAGTGGTGTCCCTACTCTCGCACACCATCTTTTCAGTTTATATCTTCTCTAGCTAGATTAGTATGCTGGTGGAGCTAACTAATTTCACATATTAGAGAGTGCCTCTACGACGAGCTCCTCGAAGATGTCTGAGGACAAGGTCCTAAGACATCTTCGAGAAGCTTCGCCGTAGTCGTGTCCCTGGTCTCGCACACCATCTTGCAGTTCTTCACAAGAATGCATACCTATTTATAGGTTAAGCAGCACAACATAGTGTCGGGCACTGAAGACATAATGTCGACACACTCACCCCTAGTGCTGCCACCCACCCAAAATAGTGTCGTCATTTACTGGCTTAGTGTGGCCCACTGAGAACATAGTGTCGACATGTTGTCGCCACATCCACATTTAGTCCCGGTTGGTGCCTCCAACCGGAAATAAAGGTTCATCATATTTTTAGTCTCGGTTGCTGGCTTTAATTTTGTTTTTTAGATTAGTACTAATTAATTATGATTATGTTTGATGTACTTAATTAATTATATAATGCAGATGGGCCGGCAATGGATGTACACTGACCGACTCTCAAGCGAGTTCATTAAAGGCGTGCATTATTTTATCCTTGTGGCCGAGGCAAACAAGCGGAATGGTTTTTATGTCTTGTCCATGTGGTGTATGTCGGAATCATAAGGAATACTCTTCCTCAAGAGTCCTTCACAGCCACCTGTTTCGGTCCGGTTTCATGACCAACTATAATTGTTGGACCAAGCACGGAGAAAGAGGGGTTATGTTGGAAGACAACGAAGAAGAAGAGAATGATAACGACTACCCTACTATGTCCCCTGAATACGATGGTACTACAATGGAAGACACTAATGAAGAAAAAGATGAAGAACGGGCATTAGATCTGCCCGACGATGATCTTTGTCATGCCATTGCTGATGCCTAGGAAGAATGCGTAACTGAAAGGGAGAGGTTGAAGTTCAAGCAGATGTTAGAGGATCACAACAAATTGTTGTACCCAAATTGTGAAGATGGGCACAAGAAACTAGATAGCACACTGGAATTGCTGCAATGGAAGGCAGAGAACGGTGTGACTAACAAAGGATTTGAAAAGTTGCTGAAAATAATGAATAAGTTGCTTCCAAAGGATAACGAACTGCCCGCTAGTACCTACGAAGCAAAGAAGGTTGTCTGCCCTCTAGGATTAGAGGTGCAGAAGATACATGCATGCATTAATGACTGCATCCTCTACCGTGGCGAGGAGTACGAGAATTTGGATGCATTCCCAGTATGCAATGCATTGCGGTATAAGATAAGACGAGATGACCTTGGTGATGTTGAGGGCGAGCACCGCATGAAGAGGGTTCCTGCCAAGGTGATGTGGTATGCTCCTATAATACCACGGTTGAAACGTTTGTTCAGGAACAAAGAGCATGCCAAGTTGTTGTGATGGCACATGGAAGACCGTAAGGAAGACTAGATGTTGAGACACCCCGCTGATGGGTCGCAGTGGAGAAAAATCAAGAGAGAGTTTCTGGACTTTGCAGGTGATGCGAGGAACTTATGGTTTGGTCTAAGTACAGATGGCATGAATCCTTTTGGAGAGCAGAGCTGTAGTCATAGCACCTGGCATGTGACTCTGTGTATCTATAACCTTCCTCCTTGGTTGTGCATGAAGCGGAAGTTCATTATGATGACAGTGCTCATCCAAGGCCCGAAGCAACCCGGCAACGACATTGATGTGTACCTAAGGCCTTGAAGAACTCTTACAGTTGTGGCACGGACAAGGTGTATGTGTGTGGGATGAGAACAAGCAGGAGGAATTTAACCTACGAGCGTTGTTGTTCATAACAATCAATGATTGGCCTGCTCTTAGTAACATTTCAGGACAGACAAACAAGGGATACAATGCATGCACACATTATTTAAATGAGACTGAAAGTATATATTTGGATAAATGTAAGAAGAATGTGTACCCGGGGAATCGTTGTTTTCTTCCGCCCATGCACACCCTAAGAAAGAAAGGTAAGCATTTCAATAGTGAGGAAGACAACCGGAGTAAGCCTATCCGCCGTACTGGTGATGATGTATTTTATATGGTGAAGGATTTAAAAGTAATCTTTGGAAAGGGTCCTAGCAGACAATCTGTTCTGAAGGACGATGTCAGACACGCACCCATGTGGAAAAACAAATCTATATTTTGGGAGCTACCCTATTGGAAAGTCCTAGAGGTCCGCTCTGCAATTGACATGATGCACCTGAAGAAGAATCTTTGTGTGATGCTGCTAGGCTTCTTGGGCGTGTATGGGAAGAGCAAAGATACACCTGAAGCACGTCAGGACCAACAACGTATGAAAGATCGAGACGGGATGCATCCAGAGCTGTTTGAAGGTACTGCTAGCTATGCTCTTACCAAAGAAGAGAAGGAAATCTTTTTTGAAGTCCTTTACAGTATCAAGGTCCCGTTTGGTTTCCCGTCGAACATAAAGGGAATAATAAATATGGCAGAGAAAAAATTTCAAAACCTAAAGTCTCATGACTGCCACGTGCTTATGACCCAGCTGCTTCCGATTGCATTGAGGGGACTCCTGCCGAAAAATGTTCGAGTACCCATTGTGAAGCTATGTGCGTTTCTCAATGCAATTTCTCAGAAGGTAATTAGTCTAGATAGTCTACCAAGGTTACAGAAAGATGTGGTCCAATGTCTTGTCAGCTTCGAGTTGATGTTCCCACCATCCTTCTTCAATATTATGACGCACCTCCTAGTTCACCTAGTCGAAGAAAATAACATTCTCGATCCTGTATTTCTACACAATATGTTCCCCTTTGAGAGGATCATGGGAGTGTTAAAGAAATATGTTCATAACCGTGCTAGGCCAGAAGGAAGCATCTCAAAGGGATATGGAACAGAGGAGGTCATTGAGTTTTGTGTTGACTTTATTCCTGATGTTAAGCCCATCGGTGTTCCTGAATCACGGCATGAGGGTAGACTTAGTGGAAAAGGCACGATAGGAAAGAAAGCAATGATATGTATGGACGAGCATTCTCTCACTAAAGCACACTAAACAGTTCTGCAAAGTTCCACCTTGGTGGATCTGTATATTGAGGAACACAAGAATATTGTACACTCCAACAACCCGGGGAAGCCTGGCTCCTAGATTAGAGATGAACACATGAGGACTTTCGAAGGTTGGTTGTAGACACATCTCATGAATGACATAAATGTTGGAGAGCAGTTGTACTTGTTGGCTAGGTCACCATCTTCGACTATATTGACTTTCCAAGGGTACGAGATAAATGGGAATACATTTTACACGATTTCCCAAGATAAAAAGAGCACCAATCAAAACAGTGGTGTCCGATTTGATGCAACATACGAGAATGGGCAAAATGATACATATTATGGTTACATAGAGGAGATATGAGAACTTGACTATGGACCTTAATTTAAGGTCCCTTTGTTTCGGTGCAAATGGGTCAAGCTGACAGGAGGCGGGGTTGAGGTAGACAAGAAATACGGAATGACAACAGTGGATCTCAACAACCTTGCATATAGAAATGAACTATTTGTCCTAGCCAATGATGTGGCTCGGGTTTTTTATGTGAAGTACATGTCTACCAAACTGAGAAAAAGGAAAGATAAGCAAAAGAATACAGTATACGATGAGCCAAAGCGCACATAGTTATTTCAGGAAAAAGAAACATCGTGGGGTGGAGGATAAGACAGACATGTTAGAAGATTATGATAAGTTTTATGAAATTCTGCCCTTCGCCGTGAAGGATGTCACAAGCATCCCGTTAAGTAAGGAAGATGCTCCATGGTTACGGATTAGAAGAAAACCCTAACAATAGAGATGTGTGGATGTTGGTGATGTACAATATTAGTAAACCTTTATTTTTAATGATCTGCTTATATATATATGGATATGAACTATCTCGATCTCAATAGTATTGCAACTTGCTATGGCCAGACATTTATTAATATTAAAACGTAAAAATTAGTCATAATCATATCTAGCCCTGTAGTACACAGCTTCAGGGTCGTCTTCGGAATCGTCATCGTCATCGCTCGTAGCACGCGGCTGGATCCACAGTCCTTCCCTAGCTTGTGCACGGGCGAACGGGGGAGGGGGCACCTGCCACTCCGGCCTCGGATTCACGACGCGCGGGGGAGGGGGCTCCCGGATGACGACCCCAATACGCCCTAGGCCTTCACCACCACCATTCTTGTGGCTATGTGGCTGGTGAAAGTGCGGGTACCTCAGGCGAGGATGGTCTCCCATGGAGATGTAGCGCATCACGCCAGCGATAGTACGGTTCGCCCACCACAAGCGGTGACCGGCCCCGTTGTGGTTCACTGGGGCCGGACTGTCACCCTCGTACCTGGCGAGCTTCCTTTCGCGCCGGTTTTCGAAGAAGACATTCCAGGTGTCGAGGTTGTCGGGATCCCAATGGGGATCCATCCGCTGCTCCGGCATGAGCTCGAGGGAGAAGTAGTTCATGATGGCCGCCTGGTGGGCTGAACCTTGAGGCACAGGAGGAACAGGAACCCTTCCAGCGCTCAGTATCTAGCCGGCGGGCAGCCGGTACCCCGGCGGGCATGGGTAGCTAGAGGCACACAACACCTCGATCTCCTTGAGCATCAGAAAGACCCAGTAAGCGATGTCCATTGTTGTGAGAGAGAAGGTGTAGATGTGTGGATGGACATGGCGGTTGGCCTAGATATAGAGGGAAATAGCGGGAGAACATGGCGGGAAGCGGGGGAAATAGCGGGAAAACATGGCGGGAAGTGGGGGAAATGACGGGAAAATATGGCGGGAAGCGGGGGAAATAGTGGGAAAACATGGCGGGGAGCGAGGGAAATGGTGGGAAAACATGGAGGGAAGCGGGGAAATGACGGAAAAACATGGCAGAAAGCGGGGGAAATAGCGGGAAATATGTTTTAGTCCTAGTTACTAGTTTTAGTATTAAATATTATATTTCTAATGAGTATATTTTTTTTTTGAATATTTTGGTATATTATATGTATTTTTCTGTTTTTAAATAATAAACTATATTTTTCCAACATTTGTACTAAATATAATACTTGTTAAACAATAGATAATTTCATTTAAATTGTATAATAAAGTATGATAATAGATTTAAATTATAGATCTTATTTTTCTGAAAATTTTGATATATAATACATAATTTTCTGAAAACTATAAATTATTTTTCTTTTTGGCGCAAAAAAACCACCTTTAACCCCATGTTGTAATACAAACCGGGGCTAAAGGTCCCCCTTTAGCCCTGGTTTATATTACAAACCGGGGCTAAAGGGTTACAACCCGGGGCTAAAAGTGGTGGATTATAAATACACCACCCCATCCCCGGGTCATGCCACGACCCGGAGAGCCGTTTTCACCTTCCCAGAGCTAGAGCCGTCGCCCACGCCACCATCCGCCCCGCCGCCGCCCGCGCCCGTGGAGAGGAGCTCGCCACCGATCATCTCCGCGTCGTTCGTCGCGCCGCCGCCCACGCCCGTGGAGCTTGCCGCCCGCACCGTCTCCGCGCCGCCCCGCCGCCCTGCGCCCGCACCCGCACCGTCTCCGCCCCGCGTCGCCTCGCCGTCTTCAGGTGATCGCCGTGTCTGCCCCGTCAAATTCGGTTATGTTAATTTTGGTTAGTGTTAATTAGTATTATAGGTTAGTATTTAGTATTAGTATTAGGTTAGTATTTAGTATTAGTATTAGTATTAGTTAGTATTAGTATTAGGTTAGTATTTAGTATTATTATTAGTATTAATATTTAGTAATTAGTTTTAGTATTAGGTTAATTTGGTATTACTATTAGTATTAGTATTAGTATTTAGTATTAGTTAGTATTAGTATTTAGTTTAGTATTAGTTAGTATTAGGATTAGGTTAGTATTTAGTTAGTATCTATACTATAATTTATGTTGAGGTAGGTTAGTCTGTCAGAAATTTCCGTCCACCTTTTTTGGACGATTTTGCCCCTCCACTAGACGAACAATTACCCGCCACTGCCACATAAGTCAAAAAACGAAAATTTTAAATAACTCACGTCGTTCGTCGCACAAGAAATTTCTGTCTGCAGGACGGTTTTGCCCCGATATTTTTCGGAGTAATTACATGGTCAAATTTCCGTCCACCTTTTTTTAGACGATTTTGCCGCTCCACTAGACGAACAATTACCCACCACTGCCACATAAGTCAAAAAACAAATTTTTTAAAAATAACTCACGTCGTTCTTCGCACAAGAAATTTCCGTCTGTCTTAATGGACGGTTTTGCCCCTATATTTTTCGGAGTAATTACATGGTCTGCCACCGCTGAGATACCAAACCGCTACCCGATGGAAATCGAAAACAGAGCCCATACCTCGCCGCCACATCTCCTCGATCCAGTTTCACCCCATCCGCCGCTCCCTCCGGCTGCCCCAAAGTCGGCGCCACCGCGTGGAGGAGATACAGTTTCACCCCAGCCGCCACTCCTTCCGACCACCCAGCAAGTCGGCGCCGCCGCCTGGATCCCTCTAGCTACGGACAGACCTCCTGATCCTTTCCCATCCCTGGCAGTCCATCCTGGCACTCCTGCAGCCACGCCCTTGCCCCGCTGCCGCCTCCCACTCCGGAGGATCTGGTGTCCCGCGCGGTCGACCCCATCAAGGTCGCCTTCCTCCGCCCGCCTCCTGTCCGAGAAGCCCCCACCAAAGAGGAGAGCAGGGCCAGCAGCGCGGTTCCCCTTGAGAATAAGACCAAGCGCCAGTTCAGGCCCGAGCACAAGCAGGTAAGCCCCCGTAGCACTGAACGCGAGCTACTTGCTATGATACCCCAGTGTTATGGAGATGTGCGTGAGTGCTAGGTGCTTGTGGTAATGCCCGCATGTGGCTGCTCCGGATCTAGATTACATTTTGGTCCCGATGTATCTGTTTGCTGAAAATTGACCGTTTAAAGAATTTCTACTTTGGTCCATGCAAAGTAAGAACTAGATATAGTCACGCTGACCTTGGTTAAAGAATTTTAGGATACATAGTTTATTGCAAGAACTAGACACAGCCACACTAACCTGGGACTAATGCATTTCCTTTTATTCTTCTTGGCCTCAGACTCAAGATTTCCGACCTTCAATGGGAGAAGAGAGTAATGTAGCTACTTCTACGGTACATTTTGTAAGCACCTAATTGTAGACTAGCTCGTGATAACATCCTTTTTGTCAGAGTAGTTAGCGGGGAAAGGCTAAAATAGACTTGGTTGGACACGTCGAGTCACAACGAAGCAGTCCAAAACTTTTATATATCGAATTATATTTATTTAAAAATACAAAATTCAGCAAAGGTGGCCATGATATAATAATAATCTGATTTCAGGTTTCAAGTCTTCGTAATAAAGAAGTGGATACGTGGGGATATCCTGATTTCATATTTCCTACCTCTTTTCACTCGAATTTGTTTTGTCTCAAACATAAGTAATTGTCGATGTAACAATAGTTACTTTGTGTGTCAAATAGCACGTGCACGTATAAATTAATTCCTGATGTTGTCATTGTGTACTATGTCTCGAGGAGATTTAAATGTCGGCAATGTTGCGTACTGTATTGTTAGATGCTGGAACAAAGTTCGTATGCATATCATCTAGACACTCCTAATCCTACTTAGCTACAACATATCATCTGGACAACAGCATATCATCGTGACACTCATAATCCTACTTATCTACATGAACATGTGATAGCTTGTTACATATATTGCTGGCCTAACCCGACAACTAAAGCCTTGATCATTTGAAATGTTATGCAACTAATTGCAGATGTGCAGCGCTAGCGGTCTTTACCAAAGGTATTTTAAATGCAGCATGAATGCAATTTCAGAATCGGTAACAGAATATCAACATAGAGACCAAAATGTAAGAGCACATATGTCACGCTAGGTTGGCTAGCAAAATGCCATTCAAACTTACTACCACAAACATTGATAGGGCTCCACATCTGTAGATTTCATCACCTAGGTATGATTAAAACCACACTTCTTATGCAAAAGTTAAAAGAACCAGAAAGAAGTGGAATTCCATACATCAGGCTAATAATTAGAGACCTAACTTTTTTAGGAAGGTGTCCTTAGTGATATTGTATCGATCCGAGAAACTCTGACACTTTATGATGGTTTCACAAGACACAAGGATATAATTTTTGCATTGATCAGAATAGGTGTTAGCCAAGCTTGCTGCACAGGGCAAAGCAAAATAGTGTGCTTGTCTGTACTTCATTATTTTTTTGTGATATTTAGAAGCATCAACATGTATTTTTTGCAAAGACTTATTTTATCTCATCTAGATTGTATTTTCTGCAATTACTTCATGTTTTTTACATGGCTTTTGAACATAGTATGAACACTTTACAATAGAACTGCGTGGGTTAAACTTTTTGCATCAGCCACAATCCCTCTGCCCCAGTTCACCTGGTGGCGGTGCGGCACTGATCCTTGTTCAGAGCTTGAAGAAATATTGATCCTTAGTTAAGAGTCCTAAAGAGCCACAGATTTGATTTTTGTTATCTTATTTGGAATAGTGACTGTGAAACATGTGCATTTTTAAAATATAGGCTAAATGTTAGCCCTATTGATGTATATTGCACGCCGAGTGCAAATATTATCCACATATGAGGTCCATTCACTAGAGTTATCGTGAGTGGGTAATGTTGCATTCTCCTCCTACCTTGATAAATTTAAACCTTATTAGTCAACATTTTCTAAAACCTTGATTTCTTGTGTGTTTTCATATTTAGTAGATTGTGATAATTACTACATATGTACAATAACGAACACTGTTTTGTTCATGATGCTTAGAATTGCAATCAACACGTTGACTAACTATTAAATATTGTTTTCTCTTCCCAGGTTAGCATGTGCAGCAGAGCATATCCAGACTCGAATTATTCTTCCGTAGAGAAAAATGATAAGCTAGAGAAGAATCCATGTTTGCATTATGACTGTGACTCAGCGAGAGAATTGTATTTTACTATGTGTAGATGTTGACATAAAGCAGAAGATATACTCCTATACTTCATACGCAATGTACATTACAATGTTTTTTTATCAACATACATTGTTTGTAAGTTTTATTAGTCAATGTGCTTAAGTATAACCAATTAGAGTATGATTGTCTCATACATGACTAACCGTAGCAACGCACGAGCATTCAGCTAGTTATATTAGTATTAGGTTAGTATTTAGTATTATTATTAGTTAGTATTAGTATTAGGTTAATTGTATAGGTTAGTATTATCTAGGGTTAGTTAGGGTTAGTTAGAATACTTAGTTAATTAGGTTTAGTTTAGTTAGTGTTAGGTTTAGGGTTAGTGTTATTATGGTAATACTTAGTAATTTAGTTACTGTTTATGTTTTATGATTGTTTATTGCTATTATTTAGTTATACCGCGTCCTCCTCGTTCGAGCCTACTAGACTTCGTCGGTTCTGGGGATGTCCGAGCTTGGGCTCCGCCGGGTTGGCACTCGAAGGTGCTACCTGTCGGGACTCATACCTTGGTGAGGAATCCGGGTATCATCGTCAATCCAGAGCTTCTTTGGTGGCGTCCACGAGGTCTAGGAGCCGTGCAGAGGGAGCCAGCCCCCGATGAGGTGGTACGTTGTCGTATCAGGGAGAATGACGAGCATGTACGCCGATATATGTATCTTTTGGAGACTAGGTTTTCCAATATCTGGCAGGTTCACGGATCTCACCTGAGCTATTCTCCGGTGATAGTTCCTCTTCTCTGGCTGCAGAGCTGCCGTAGCACAGAATGCGGCAGTCGAGTTCGCTAGTTTGATATGAGTGAGATATGAGCGAGATGTATTAATAATGTACTTTATATTATGAGCAAGATATGAGAGAGATGTATTAATAATGTACTTTATCTTATATTATTGTACTTTATCTTAATGCAAAATTGTTTCATTATTAGTATGTAATCTTTTTTCTGTATCCGAGTTGTTGCAATTGTAATATTCTTTTACTGAATGCAATATTCTTTTTCTGTATTAGTTAAGCTATGGACGGTAGACAGAATGAAGAAGAGCTTCTCAACATGATAGATGAGGATACTGGGGGTTCTTATTACGATGGCTCCGAGTATCTTAATTTGTTTGGAGGAGACGATGGTGCTAACCATGGTGGAGACCATGGTGAAGACACCATAACAATAACAAACTCCGTCGAGGTATATAAAGCCTCTATCGATCGATCATTAGTATAGATGCACTAATTGCTTCGTATATATGTACTGACGAATGTTTCTTCTCTTAGACCTCCGCTTCCGGCCAATCTTCTACAAGGACAAGAGGCCCGACACACAAGTTGCCCGCTGATGTCCATTTCAGCATTGACTTAGTCTCTCCGCTGGGTCAACCGTTGGATCCCAAAGAATCTGTGAATGCATTTATAACTCAATGCGGAGTAATTGTTAGAGACACCATCCCGATCACCACGCGGAATTGGAATAAGCCAGGAAAGAAAAGGGATCCAACTGGGGCTAGTTTTGTAGATGACAGAGCGAGAGATGCGATGTGGAATTCTCTCATGACACATTTCACCCTACCAGTCTTGGATACTGATGAGGTCACACAACAAATGACGAGGAAAGTCGAGCACTTTTCTCTTAAGAAGATGGGCGAAATATTCAAGGAATGGAAGAAAAGATTGTACCACAAGTATGTCTTGAAGAAAAAACTCCTCCATTCACTGGCCCACTAGAGATGCGGCAGGATAACTAGGCCGCATTTGTGGAATACAAGAACTCGGCACCAGATGTGGCAATGTCAAAAAAGAATAAGATAAATACAGCCAAAAAGAAATATCACCATCATATGGGCAGAGGTGGCTACAGGAGTGCCATGCCTAAGTGGGATAAAGCTGAGGCTGACTTGTAGGCTAAAGGGGTCACTCCAGCTATGTCTCGTTGCCCCAGGAGGTCAAGAAATCGGGTACTCAGGCATGGGGCATCGTATGACCCAAAAACAGGCGAGATTGTTGCAGCCAAAGAAGTTTCTTCACCCAACAATGAACTTATTAAAGTGATAAAAGAGGTTGAAGAGGGAACGTTTGTTCCCAGCAGAGAGAACGATGAGCTGAAAAAGGCTCTCGGGAATCCTGAAAAGGCTGGACGAACAAGAGGGTTTAGACCTTCTTGTCCATGGGCTATCGGGTTTCCCGAGGATATTGACACGTACAAAAGCCGATCGAGAAAAGAAAGAGGCAAAAAGAGGAGGATGCGGAGCGGTTCGCGAGGTTTGAAGCCATGCTGTAGGAGCATCGCCAGGAGCTTAATGAACTTAAAGGAATCCGACAGCAAGATCCTGCACCAGACAGTACGGTCGGCCCATCGCAACGGAAAAGCAGCGTGGCTTCCACGGAGGGCCACGGTAATGATGCAACGATGGATGTGTACCCCGTGGATGCAATTAAGGAGAAGACTAGTTGTGAGCTGCATGTTGAACTGAAGAACATATCCATGAAGGTGGCGGTCGGCTTTGCTTTACCTTCTGCACCGGGAGCGACCTACCATTGCAATCCGATTCCAGCTGGCTATGCTCATGTCGGTGTGGATGAAGTTCAACCGATGTGTCAATCACTACAGCTTGACATCCCTGGAGGTGAAGGGGAGACGACATTGGGAGAAGTCACGAGTGGCTTCATTCTTTGGAAAAAAGAATACATCAAGTTTCCAGGCTCGACACCAAGGCCACCTTCTCCACCGAGAAACAATCCATCACCTCCAAGGTCACCGTCTCCTCCCAGTAAAAGTCCACCTCCAAGGGAACCGTCTCCTCCCAGTAAAAGTCCACCACCTCCAAGTCCAATCCATGACCCCAACATGAGTCCATCTCAATCTACACAGCCGCCTCCACCCACTAAGGGCCAAAAGTGGAAGAATAGCACCGCTCCGTCGAGCGATAACCGACGCCCAAAGCGACAATTGTCGCCACTCCCAAGAGTACCACCGGTTCCTCCCAAGAGGGCTTACGACCTGACCGATGAGGAGACCGATGTAGTCGTATGGGCCGAAGTGGATGCTCATTTAAAAAAGAAACAACCTGAGCCAGAGGTCCAAATAAAACAGGAAACCAAAGAGCACTTTAGGAAATTACTGACGCAGCCATCCCAAGCTCAGTTAAATGCGCCAGATGACTATACACGATGTCTTCAGAAGACACTGAAACAGAAGAGATCAAGCGGTAGAGGAAGCATCACAAAAGAGGTTCCCCAGCAGGGGGAACAAGTAAAACAATCGAGTGGTAGCGGAAGCATCAAAACTGATGTCCCCCAGCTGGAGAAACAAGCAAAACAATCGAGTGGTATCCGAAGAACCAAAAGAGATGTTCCCCAGCTAGGAAAACAAGCAAATCAATCGCTCCCCCCGCTCTAAGTGCACATACCCAAACCTCAACTATATGAGGTAGAACCTATGGATCCGGAAACGGCTAAGATATTGGCCGAGCAATGTAATATGTCTATTCATGACATTATTCACGACGATATGCCCAAGGCTGAGGTAGCACCCAAATTTGTTCACGGGGAGCCTCTGGTCAGTTCTGAGAGGCTTCAGGATATGCTAACAAAAATGCGACGATTTCATGAATTGTACATGAAAGCATCAAAAGAAGAGCGATATTAGCTCATACTGAAATTCGAAAATCGCATTACTTCGCTGAAGACAAGGTCCCCGTTGAATTTACAAAATTATTTCAGTTCTACAATCTAAAGGAACTCGACAAATCTATCCTCAGTTGCTATTGTCTGTAAGTGATTACTTTATTTATGTAATTAAGTCTCTATCTCAGTTTGTTCAATTCATTGCCGGTAAGTATACTCACTATATTCTTTTGTACTCTATATATAATGATGCAGAATGAAGATTCTCAAATGTAAAAGAAAGTCTATCAATGGATTTGGGTTCATTCACCCACATCGAGTTAATGGAGCTATACTAAAGGATAAGCCACTGGAGACCGAGCAAAACTTGCTCCGGTTTCTCACTAACCAGCATTTCTGTAATGAAATACTATTTCCTTACCACGACGGCAAGTGAGTTCTTGTACACATTAACTTTTGCTTACTCGATGTTTAGTGTAAATGATGAGCTACTGACGTATGTAAACCTTGCGTAGGTACCACTAGATTCTTCTAACCATTTCAGTTGACTTGGGAAGAGTTCACATCATGGATTCACTAAAAAAAGACATTGAAGACTACCGCGGCATTATCGATATGCTCCAGAGGTAATTTCAACCATTATCGCACTATATCGGTTTCTTTCGTTCATTTTCTGGGATATAAGGTAGTTATTAACTTATACATTCATTTTCTTTGTCGGGTAGGGTTTGGACACGGTTGAAGAACAAGGTCCACGGTCAATGACATGAGGAGCTATTTTTTAAATCGGTCTCGGTAAGTAGTACGAGCTAAGTCCACGTATCTATTTAATTCTAGTTTATGTGCATTTATCATGATAGAGTTATTATTTGATTGAATTCTATTCTTGTAACGTGCGTGAGGCAGCCACGGGGGACTAATCTATGTGTATTCTACGTGTGCGAGTTTATTCGCATCCCTACTGAGAAGCCCTTGAAAAATATTCGAGTAAGTAACAATATATTCACCCATTATTTTTATTACAAAAAGTTGTGTTGAGTCTAATTCATACGATCTCCTTCTTTATATAGTTGGACGCGATGCGGCACAAGCTCCTACCAGAGGACCGCCTAATAGCAATCCAAGAGGAATTTTCTGGATTTTTTGTCGACAAGGTCATAGACCCACGCGGAGAATACTCTGTAGATAGACCCTAAAGCATCTATGTAATGATCTCCATGTAAGGCTCTGAACTCGATTGGGACTCCATGTATGCTTGTAAGAGAAATTATATTATATATTGCATCAATGTGTACAAGTACTATGTAGTAGCGTTCTGTATGTATACGAAACTTGTTTATAATAAAAACACAGAATGAAAAATAATTAAACACAAAACACAAAATGAAAAAAAAAACACAAAACCTAAAACCCATCTCCTGTCGCGGCAGCCAAATGGCAAATGCTGCCGCGGCAGGGCGAACCGGGACTAAATGTCCTCCAGCACTCGCGACGATGAGACCGAGAGGACATTGACTGCTGCTTCGACGCCAAGTCAAGGGAAAAGTCAAAGAACCGCAAGCCGCCGCCGACTGATGACGACGACGACATGTCCGACATGGGAGCTTACCGGCAGCACAACATAACGCTGTCCGGGCTGCTCAACTTCATCGCGGGCTCTAGTCCATCAGCGGCGAGGAGCGCATCATCTTCACCACTAACTACAAAGACCGCCTCGACCCGGTGTTGCTGCGGCCGGGGCGCATGGACATGCACATCCACATGGGATACTGCGGCTGGGAAGCATTCCAGACGCTAGCCCACAACTACTTCAGCCTGGACGACCACGCGCTGTTCCCGGAGATACAACCACCACTCGCCAAGGTGGAGGCGACAGCGGCCGAGGTGTCAGAGATGCTGCTACGGAGCGACGACGTCGAGACTGCGATGCGAGGGCTTATAAAATTCCTCGGAGACAAGAAGCGTGGGATCAGGAAAGTGACAGACATCAAGAACGACGACGTAGCAGAGAAGGCAATCATGAAGTAAATGTTGTCCGGTGTGGGCATCCTCTTTTGGGAATCCAAGTGATATAAAGAGTCGTGACATGTTCACCTGTCACTACGGGAGAAAAAAAACGCCGACGGCTTAATCCTACGCCGACGGCAAAAGGTCGGGGCCGTTGGCAAATGTTTCTGGGCTCGTCAGCCAGGCAAACAGTCCGTCGGCGTATCAACCCCGTCGGCATAGAGACAAATGCCCTGACGGCGGCCTTCAGCGTACAAAGCCCGTCGGCGTACGCACAGTCTAGCCCGACGGCAGCCGTCGGCCCCAGATATACCGTCGGCCCAGCGAGCTACTTAACGGCCCACCTGACGGACCGGCCCGCGGCGTTAGTCGTGTATATACGCCGACGGTCTGACCGTCGGCCTGTCTAGGCTCCAAAGCCTACGCCGACGGCCTAACCGTCGGCCCAGCTTGCCACGCGTTTTTTTATTTTTTGTGTGTACCTTGTTTATTTTTTCCCCACTAAAATTTTAATATATATGTACTTTTTTTCATAAATTGGTGGTTGTAAAATAAGCACGCGAATCTTCGGCATCCTGCTACACCCACATAGAATAACCACACGTACACATCTCGATAATGTCTTATTTCAAGTTCTGGACTAATACATCTCGATAGTATCACTAATACATCTCGCTCAATCAGACTGGACGCCGATTTCCGGGTCCTGAGCCGCGGGCGGTGAACACCCAAAGAAAATGAACCATCACACGAGCATATCTCGGGTGAGATCCCTGAAGAAACTGTCATGTATTGGAGAACCTGAGCTCCAAGATATACATATAGTGACGTACGTGCTCGTTCACCTCCCTGACACGCCCCCGTACCACCTCCTCGGGGGCCGTCTCCCTCTGAACCGCTCCTGGACCATGCGACCGCCACCAAAGAAGCTCTGGGTCGACGACGGGACCCGGATTCCTCACCAAGCTACGGTTCCTGGAAGGAAGCACCTCCCAGTGCCAGCCCGGCGGAGCCCAAGCTCGGACATCCTCGTCCCCGATGGAGGCCAGCAGTCCTCCGGCGTTGCCGCCTAGTTGAGGACGAACACGCGGGTTGGGCATCCTAAAGTATGCATTTGATCGAAAAAAACAAATTTCTAAGTGTGGGTTCTCCAAAATACATCTAATTAACAAAAAAATAGGCTTGGAGATTACCTGCGGGCGACGACGACGAGCAGCTTCAGATGGAGGATACTTTAGACGGGCGGTGGCGGCGGCTGCTTTGGGCAAGAGGAGGAGGATGCAGCGGAGTGGAATGAGAGAGGAGGGGGTATTTAACCTAAACAAGCCTAACCCACCAGATATACATGGGCCGAGCCTAGATTTTCTTGGGCCTAGTCTTGGTTTTCTTGGGTCGAGCCATGGTTTTCTTGGGCCGAGCCGGAGCGTCGAAACAACCGGGGCCCCAGGTGTGACCCCCCTACCCGGACATGCGTTAACGCTTGGTAAAATCCTAGATGTGTACGTGGAAACTCCCGCCGCGGGACAACCGGGGCCTAGAATGTTGCAAAGTGGGCCCAATATTTGCTCTCCATGTACATATGTCCTAAACGAACCAAAACAAGTATAAAGGTCCACCGGGCTACCCTCATATGAAGATTGCTATAGGGGTAGACGATTCGGAGCCCCCGATCTAGGGTTTCACCGGAGGAAGACCACCGGAGCGTCGAAATCACATGAAAACTTGCATGTGCCCCTAGCACAAGTGTGTGATAGTGGTGCAAGGTTGGTAGGTGCCATGTGTAGGCCCCAGGTGTGACCCCCCCTACCCGGACATGCGTTAATGCTTGGTAAAATCCTGGATGTGTACGTGGAAACTCCCGCCGCGGGACAAGCGGGGCCTAAAATGTTGCAAAGTGGGCCCAACCTTTGCTCTCCATGTACATATGTCCTAAACGAACTCCTGATTTGAGCCTCGCACGTGTCAAGGCTACCCTCACCGCTGATGACCCCGCTATTCCGCCTCGGCGACAGCCTTCCCAACCAAACACTGATGTAAGTTTTTCTTATTTCCATCCTCTTTCTGACATTTATTCCTAAGTGGCTAAGTTGACGAGATTCATTATTTTGAAATTTTAGCCGACTTTGGACGAGGCCTACAAGGACGCACATCTGGAACATCTGCTGGCGTATGAGGCGTGGAAGCAGGCCGTCGCTGCCTACGAGGAGTGGGCAGAGCTACGAGATGCTATAAGCTTTAACCTTTTTTTGCAAAAGATGACAAGTCTCGCTTTCTCTAGTTTAGACATTAAATTGTGCGACGCTTGACACCTAAACTTTCTTGCAGGCTGACGAGAAGTTCTATTCCACTGGAGAGCGGGATATGCTACTGCCACGGCCATGTAGGCCGGGGGTGTAGCCAATCTTCCCGTCGAAGGACGAATTTGCTTTGGGCTTCTACTTAGGGACTCCGGTAAAATATTTGCCAAGCACGTCGTTACCACGCAACTATGTCTTGGTGGTTGCTAACTCTGGCTCAAACGTGTAGGGAGCGGGATGTTCCACCATGGTACCCTTTGGTCGAGCAGCCCCCTCACCGACTTTCTCGCGCACGATGACACTGGTTCATACCGGCCGTGGTTCTCCTGGTGCTTCCGCTGCTGCTTTGGGTGGTGGTGCTTCTACTCCTGATGTTGATGCTTCTCCTTCTACCGGTCGTGGCGGTGCTACTCCTCCTTCTGGTGCTGGTTCGACGGCGGCTGCTCGACGTCGTCCTACGCCTGACTTCACGCGGGGAGACATGGGTCTCTTTAGCTCTCCGGATGTGTAGGGAACTTTTGTATCGATACTATCTATGTGGATGATCTACTTATCATGTGCCCATATGATATTTTGATGATGATGATGATGACCTTATGTTTGCCTTTATGTGTATGTGTTGAATGCTTTAGGTTTATGTTTTGAATGCTCTGCCTGGAACCTAGATTACGGGAGTTTTAAATGTGCAGGAAATGAAGCAAAACAGAATCAAAAAGATAAAACTGGGCAACCTATACGCCGACGGCAATGCCGCCGGTGTAGAGATGACCATATGGCGCATAGTCAACCTGGGCCGACGGCATTGCCATTGGCGTAGGTTCTTGCATGGCCTAGTAGTAATGCTGGGCCGACGGCAACGCCGTCGTCGTAGGGTGCTGCGTGGCCCCAGTAGTCAATTTGGCCCGACGGCATTGCCGTCGCGTAAGTACCGCGCAGGGCCACAGGGACAGACACATGGCAAGCTGGGCTGACGGTAAGGCCGTCGGCGTATAGAGAAGGGGCTGCCGACGTTAGCTGCGCTAAGTGGGCCCGCGGAGGCTACGCCGACGGCGCGTGCACCGACGGCTCGAGCTTACCGTCGGCCTAGGTTGTACGCCGACGGTATCCGTCTATACGCCTACGGGGTGGTACGCCGACGGCTTTACGCCGGCGGCCACCGTCGGCCCTAGCTTACGCCGACGGTATATGGGGTGTATGCTGACGGGGTCCAGCCGTTGGCGCTAGGGGCGTTTCCTGTAGTGAGTATATGAAATAAAGAAACGGACTATCTATTTTCCACCAGTTAGCACTACACACGATGTCATGCATCGCCCCCAAGTTGGTATTTCAGGGGCGGTTGGTCTCATTTTATTCTTGACTTCACTTGAGTTGGAAAGAAACCACGCTGCCATGGCCAAAGCGACCTACGACCATTTTCAGGGCTTGTTGGGGACTGAGGTGACACGGCAGCATTCGTTGGACCTAGATTTCCTAGAGCCCGTGACCGATGACTTGTTGAACCTCGATGCCCCATTCTTCGAGGAGGAGATTTGGGAGGTAATAAAAGGTCTGCCATACGGTAAGGCGCCGGGGCCGGATGGATTCACAGTGTAATTCCTGTAGTGTGTAGTGTCATGCTATCGCCCCCAAGTTGGTATTTCAGGGGATTTTATTCTTGACATCACTTGAGTTGGAAGGAAAAAGATAGTGTATTACTTTTAAGAGCAAAAAGACTGAAATCAAACAAAATGAATGAAACATAACAACTAATTACAATAGAAAAAACATAATTACTTAAAATAGCTAGTTCTAAATTAGAACAACACTTAGTTCCCATGACAAGTATGTGACAGTTCCTTAGTTCCCAGCAAACAACATCTTGCATGGCTAAGTAATTGCATAAACAAACAAAATTTGGTCACATGAAGCCTCCTAAAAAATGTACGCCCTCCCGCCAAAAATATTTGTCATGGTTTATTAAACCATGATAAGTATTTTAGGACCCAAGGGAGTACCATTTAGCAGCAACAACCCCGAATAAAATGGTCAAAAAGACCTCCCTACGTAATCCTGCGGAGCTCATCCGCCTGGACTTCACTATCTTGACTACTTTGGAATACAATGCTGAGAACTATGAGTTCATGTTACAAACCGCAAGCTATTAAGTCTAACAAGAACAATGTTTGAAGAACAAAGCATGAAAATCCAATATTAAACATATAATGACTATGTTGGAGTAAACAACCAGAATATGGAATAAAAGTACACGTAGGAACACGAGATTTGCATGAACTCATGCCAAATAGCTACCACTCTAATAGAGTCACCATTGAGTATGTTCAGAAACAAAACATTAAGATAACTTAACTAAATGATTTATCTTATTTGTTTTAAATGATTGAGATAGAAAAATTCAATTCATCTTTAGGAAAAATAGTTTTGGAGAAGAAAATTATCTTATGGGTGCTAAATCACCTTAAACATGTAAATATTATATTCAGATGCTTGCCTCCGCCCAAGTTCTATCCAGTGAGTGTTTTTACGATGCCCTTCCTTTCCGTTCCTTAGCTTTTCCTCTATTGAGTTCTCTCTCTTTTCTTGTAGATGTTGTCGAGATCCCTCTGGATCGCAGCTCCCAGACCCGTGTCGACTCTTTGACCGACGTTGTTGCGGTAATACAGGGTTGAACGGGCACCTGTAGATTCTACTGACGAAAGCCAAGGAGGTGCTGGGGCAATTACATAAGGAGATGTTCCTGAAGGTCATGGCCATGCAAGACTTCAAGGGGCTAGTAGATGCTTGCCACGCCATGAAAGAGCCGCTGAAGGACTACAAACAGGCCCATTCGGTGTCTGGAGCTGCCTTGATGTTTACCATGACTTGGTGCATGGCTTCAAGGGCGACCCGGAGATGGCCTCGTCCTACTTCCCGGCGGTCAGGAGGTAGAGCTTTGTATTTTTGCTAAAAGAGCGAAGAGGTACGCCAGGCAGTTGACTAAGTTGGTAGAGAAGTCTAATGATGCGCAGCGCTAGGCTAGGAACCAGCGAACCAAATCTCCGAGGCCATCCAAGAATGTGGCCTAGAGGAACTTAGGCTAGCTTGGTAATTTAGCAGTAGCCTCTTTTGTAATAACTTGCACTTGATGTTTCCATGATGAAAATGACTATGGATGGATATCAACTGCTTTTACTTGAATTCCTAAATCTTTCTGTGTTTGCTTGCAGCCCCCAAGTGTATGAATCAGCTCGAAGAGGGTGTCATCTGCCCGGGAGGCCTTTTTTCATGTGATTTGCCTAAGGATTGCTCCTTGCATTCTATAAGATGCAGCTACCACCCCGTCGAATGCCTCAGCTCCTGAGGATCCTCCAATTCAGGGGCAGACGACCAACAAGGTGGCTGAGGTATCGATGTTGTCTCTCTCCACGATCGAGTGAAGGAAGTGGAGAGGATGCAAGTGATCACCAAGGGCCTTGCAGATGTATGGAAATCGAAATCTGAGAAGGTAGCTAAACGCGATAAGTATCTCCTTGATGAAGTGCCGAAGGCCAACGAGAAGCTGTTATGTAAGCACTCATGGAGCCCCCAAGTCCCGAGGTTTTATATTTGTCGTATGCTTGACCTTTTCTCTTGTTTTTGCAGTTGCCAATCTTGTTCCTCGGGAGGAGGAAGCCCATATTAGTATTCGACTAAATTCTTTGAGCCAAGATGACTCAGAAGTTGGTGGATCCATTTGGGCAGATAGGAGCCGAGGCTTTATGCTGGTCATGCTCTAGGACTGGATTGAGAAGGTTGAGAAGTTCTTCAAGAGTTCTTGCTCCACCTTGGCGATGATTTATGATGTGATGTATCCTTTGGACCCTGCACCTTCGAGTATCTTAGCTTTGATGTAGAAGTTCCACAACGTGGAGGCTATCGAAGACTGTATCTGCGCCTAGCTTGTTGCATGGGCCAAGGCAGCGTTGATGTAGCATCCCAAGTGTCTAATCCTTGTAATGCTACACTTTTCTCATATATGCTACCCTACTTGTTAATTTTTGCATCATCGTAATATCATGTTCGTGTCTTCATGCCACATTGCATTTGAGCATCATATTTAATCTTGTCTTGTTCTTGATCTTTCTATCACCTCTATTTTGCCCCTCTCTATTTTTCTCTATCCTATTTTTTGTTTTCCACAAAGCATGGTTCATCTTGATGAATGGCCCATTATGTTCAAAGTGATTTTGGAATCTTCCCTTTTGCCTAAACCCTATTTCTAATTATCTAGTAACATGCTCAAAATTCTTATGTGGCATTGCTCTGCTAATACTCTACTCCCTCTTATACATATTAAAATAGTCACTTAATCCAATTCAAAACCCTGCGAAAGATTTCAAAAGGTTTTATAAAGAAACAAAAATAAAACATAAAAGAAAAAGTTTAAGAACAGAAAAAGGAAAGAAGAGAGAGATAGATAGAGCAGCCCATCCCGCAGCAGCCCGTTTCCCTCTAGCCCAACTGGAGCCTTCCCTCTCCCCTCCCACTTGGGTAGGTCTAGAGCTTCAGCCCTCCCATACACCTTCACCGCTCGACGTTGTTTACTGTCTCCTTTCTCCCCTCGTCGTGTTTCCCCTTTCCTGTAGAGAGAGATGGGGTAGATGGTCATCACTGTATGTCAGCCGCATCACCGCCCCTCTTCTTATCCCCATCGATCCCCGCTGCAAACCCTAGGTTCTATCTCCCTCCTCAGTGCCGCCACCCTCCAAACCCCTCACTTTTCTCCATCTAACCGTGAGCACCTGAGAGAACATCACTGAGGGAAAAGATTCCTCTAGCCGATGCCATGGAGCTACGAGCTAGTTTTGTCCGCCCGATCCTTGTAGCACCAGAACCTCAAGAACCAATGTTACTCTACATGGCTGCAACAAACATAGTCATCAGTGTCATCATGGTGGTGGAGCGGCCATAAGAAAAACAGGAACATATGGTGCAACATCCGACTTATTACCTCAATGACGTACTAACTGAATCAAAACAACGGTATCCTCGTTACCAAAAGTTAGCCTATGGTGTATTCTTTGCATCTAGAAAGCTACGACATTATTTTCAAGAGCACAAAATTACCGTGGTGAGCACAGCTCCCATGAGAGACATAATCAACAACAACGATGCCACAGGACGCGTTGCTGATGACCCACAAGTATAGGGGGTGTATCGCAGTATTTTCGATAAGTAAGAGTGTCGAACCCAACAAGGAGCAGAAGGTGCTGGCTAGTGGTATGGATCAGGAATTCTCTGCAAATACTTAACAAACGAATTTTAGGGGTTTTTGATATAGCAAGTAAACAAAGTACGAGTAAATAAAAGACAGTAGGAATAAATGCAGCAAGTGGCCCAATCCTTTATGCAGCAAAGGACAAGCCGGTTGTATTACTTAAGATGACCAAACATTCTCGAGGACACATGGGAAGACTGTCAAGTGCTTTCGCTTCATATAGCTGATTAATCTTCTCTAGCTTGCTAAGTGTTGTGTGGGTGAACCTGTGCTAATGTACCGCCCCATCCAAGACTAATACATACTTGTGATTATACCCCTTGCAAACATCCGTAAGTACAAGAAAGTAATTAAGGTAGAAACCTAACCACACCTTTAAACTCTAAGACCCTTATGTCCCTTGTGCAATGGTTTCCTAACGGGGGTTCAGGTTTCTGTCACTCCGGCAACCCCTACGATTTGTAGCCAAATACACAATGCATTCCCCTAGGCCCATATAGGTGAAATGTCATGTAGTCGACGTTCACATGACACCACTAGAAGAAGTACACCACAACTTAAATAACAAACTATTGAATCTTTCTCAACGCAACTCCACTACTAACAACAAGACTTCTCCCATGTCCTCAAGAACAAAACGAACTACTCACAAGACATCATATGGATCATGATCAGAGATGGAATAATGATGTATAACAATTTGAACATAAACAATAATTCAACGGTTCACTCAATAGTATCAACTGCAAAGAGTAATCAACACCGGGAAATTTTCCCCTATGAACTAATGCAAGATTCAACTCAATTGTTACAGCAATATGGAGATGGTGATGAGGGTGCTGATGGTGATGATCGTGGTGATGATGATCTCGATGAATTCCAGCTTGATGGTGGTGTTGATGGCGACGATCTCCCCTCTCCGGGAAGGAATTCCCCCGGCAGAAATCTGTCTGCCGGAGAGATCTTTCTCTCTCGGTGTTGTCCACCCCGCAGAGGCGGCGGAATCTTTCTGTGGTCGCTCCCTGAGTCTTAGGGTTTTGGGAGGATGATATACGCTAGAGGGGAGAGGCTGGAGTGGGCCAGGGTGGCCACACCACCTCCTGGCGTGGCCTAGGGCTGCCCGCGCCATGGGGTGGTGTGGGCCCCCTGTGGCCCATCTCCACTCCGTTTTCTGGCATCCTTAGTCTTCTGGAAAAATAGGATTTTCCATATATTTTCCCAGATTTTTTGATATTCGCGAATTTTGCCTCCAAACAGCACATTTTCCATCAGAATCCTGACTGCAGCGGTCCATGCTCCAAAAGTCATCAACCATGCAAAAGTAGATGAAATAACATAAGTATCACCTCTCAATACGAAATATATCAATGAATAATAGTGAATTAAGACATGGAATAGTGATGCAAAATGGACGTATCAACTGCCCCCAAGCTTAGACTTTGCTTGTCCCCAAGCGAAACTGAGCTCAATAAACATGACCTCAGGTTTATGGAGTGAAGAGTCGATAAAAGAATACAGACAAGAAGCATCACATTTATCTAAAGCATAGATCATAATAGAAGACAACTCACTATTATATAACTCAACTTGTAATAAGTAAAGGAAACACAATAAAGATACATAATGTGAATCATAATTGGTAATGGCAAACTTAGCTCTTGGTCGAAGAATAGTTGATAATTTTCTGAAGTTCACAAATAGCTGGTTTTTCAATGAAAGCTTTCAAGGTAGTAAACTTCAAGATAAGAGCAATGTGCAAAACAAGGAACATAAGAAACATGATTGAATAAATCAACATATGAATGAATGAAACACATGAACTCAAAATACTTGCTGAGATAGAAGGGAATAGGTTTACTGACTCAACTACAAAGTAAAAGAAAGGCCCTTCGCAAAGGGAAGCAGGGATTGCAAGTCTCATAAAGAGCTCCCAAAAATTATGATACTTACTAGCTTTCAGCTCTCATTGCCCCTATCATCAGCATCTTTAGGTGATTAAGGTTAAAGTGACACAACTAAGAGGATATGCTTGACAAGTTATACGTTGGAGTCACGAGCAAGCTCTTGTCATTGTAAATACATGCGTACCGATCCTCATGCTACTCAACTTCAGTCACGAGCAAGTTCGTCATTGTAAATACATGCGTATCATTGAGAACCGCCAACGGGGTACCCCTTGCACATGACACAAGAGCTATCCCATAATCAAAATGACAAGGCAAGCAGACAGTGAGCATCTCAGCGATCTTTTTATTTGCTATTTGCATAGGTTTTTATTGAGGATGCTTCATAGAATGCTCACTATAGTTATGCTGCAAGTTTCCACCATGATTAGGCATGGCTTAGGCTAGCAGCCCAAGCGTTTCTATAACACACATATAAACTCCATGATCTTACAAGTTCCACTTTTATTTCACACCGCCGAGATCCATAAGCAAAAGAACATGATATCAACTAGGTGCAAGTACCAATGAAGTGTTGAAAGCGGTTCCCATGATACATGGTTCGGCTAACTTTAACTCATAAAGTGCAAGCATATACGCAACAAAGAAGGACCCTATGGTTCAAGTTTATTAAATGCAAGAAAGTAAAGTGTGCCATCAAGTTAGTGAGAGCTTTAATCACTAATTTTCACATAACAAGTTTAATTTGGGAGGTAGATAAAACAAGAATCTACTTGGAATAGCAATAATGCTACTAGGTAGGTATGGTGGACACAAATGGCAAAGATTTTGGTTTAAAGGAGGTGGATGCACGAGAAGAATACCGTCTCAGTACATGTTTTTGGCTAGCAAGGCTGGGTAGCAAGTATAAGAGTTGAAGGAAACAACCAAACATACAAGTGATAAAGACAAACATGCAATCTTCCTTGGAAGCACAAAAGATCTTAACTAGAGAATACTAGACTTATGAGCAAATCAAGAAAGAAAGATGATTAAATTATTTTTCTTTAAAGGTACTTTTATCTTTTTCATTCAACTCTCAAAAATAGTGTTGCTACTAACCGAGCCAGGTTTGCCAAAACCAACTAAATTAACTCAATGATCCCAAAGTGCTACCAATACTAACAACAAGATCAATCATATAACCACGAATTGAAAACTAATATAAGCTATGCAAAAGAGTGGATGATAGAACTTCTCATTAAGATTCCATAACGGCAACTCACACCAAGGGATACATATCTAACGAGAGAGGGGACACTTCCATAATGTAAACCATACTAGATAATAACTCCTCTATTCATGATATGACTCTACTAAAAAGGTAAAAAGATAGAAGATAGTGATGTGATACCGCGACACTCCACCAAGATTGGAACAAACCAAGGGGATGCCAAACCTGATGACGAGTTACTCCTTCGGTGGTGGTGGTAATATTTTCTTAGTTAACGTGAGGAAATGTTCCAGCATCTTGCGAAGCCTATTATTCTCCCATTGAAGCATGTCCACCTTCCTCCTCAAGTCTCGGTACTTATCGCATAAATCCTTGGTTACTTGTAGGGCTTCCGTTGATGCAGGGAAAGTGACTAAAGGTACCAGCCCCTGCTTGGGGTCTTGGAGATCTTCCTCCATAGGCTCCTTCCCTTTATCCTTGGCGGACACCATTGTGCTTCTAAACTTTCAAAGAGTATGTCCTGGCAGAAACAGATCGAAACAAAAATACGACGAGAACACAATATACGACCCTCGGGGGATCCGGGGGGGGTTATATATTACGAAGTTTCGTATCAAAACTAAAGCACTGGGAGAAAACGAGTCGGAGGTGGAGTCCTGGGTGGCCTCACCACCTGGTGGCGCGGCCAGGGGTTGGCCCGCGCCCAGGGTGGTGTGGGCTAGCCCGGCTCCATTTCCGTCCCTTTTTCGCTTCGTAGATTTCCTTATTGATTGAAAACTGCAAAAATATAGTTGGATTGTATTTTTGCGGAACTTTTCTTACCAGAACTGTTACCTATTTGAAAACAGACTTTGCAGGTCTCTGAAACTGGTCCTCGAAGAATTTCTCCGGAGTTATAACTTGAAAGGCATCAACATCTTCATTGTAAGAATCTCCAGCAATATAGTGTTTGAGTCGCTGTCCATTCACTACTTGTGTAGTATTATCTTTTAGAGAAGAAATTTTTATTGCTCCTGAACGGTATACTTCTTCAATGATGAAAGGTCCTTCCCATTTTGATAGTAGCTTACCTGCAAAAAATCTGAGACGAGACCTATACAATAGAACTTTCTCACCAACATGAAAATCTCTTTTAAGTATTCACTTGTCATGCCATCTTTTAACTTTTTGCTTAAAGAGCCTAGCATTCTCATAGGCTTCACTCCTCCATTCATCTAAATAACTTAAGTCAAATAATGTTTTCTCACCAGCGAGCTTACAATCTCTATTTAGTGCTTTCACTGCCCAGTAAGCTTTGTGTTCTAATTCTAAGGGTAGGTCGCAAGCTTTCCCATAAACCATTTTATAAGGAGACATTCCCATAGGATTTTTGTAAGCAGTTCTATAAGCCCATAAAGCATCATTCAACTTCTTAGCCCAGTTTTTTCTAGACCTATTAACAATCTTTTGCAAGATAGATTTAATTTCTCTATTTGATAACTCTACTTGCCCGCTAGTTTGGGGGTGACAAGCTGAAGCAATTCTATGATTAACATCATATTTAGCGAGGGTCTTCCTAAAACTACCATGAATGAAATGAGAACCCCCATCAGTCATGAGATACCTAGGAACTCCAAACCTAGGAAAGATAACATCCTTAAGCATTTTTAGAGAGGTTTCCCCTTCAGCACTTTTCGTAGGAATGGCTTCTACCCACTTAGTAACATAATCAACGGCAACAAGAATATGAGTGTAACCCTTCGAAGGAGGGAAAGGACCCATAAAGTCAAATCCCCAACAATCAAAAGGTTCAATAACTAGAGAGTAGTGCATAGGCATTTCATTGCGTCTAGAAATATTACCAACACGCTGACATTCATCACAAGATAAAACAAATTTTCTTGCATCTTTAAAAAGGGTAGGCCAGTAGAAACCTGACTGTTGTACCTTTTGTGCAGTTCTATCTCCTGTATGATGTCCTCCATAGGCGCTACCATGACATTTACGCAATATCTCCTTTTGTTCATATTCCGTAACACATCTTCGCATAATACCATCCACTCCTTCTTTTTATAAGTGTGGGTCATCCCAAAAATAATGCCTCAAATCATAGAAGAACTTTCTTCTTTGCTGAGCTGTAAAAGTTGGAGGCAAATACTTGGAGACAATAAAGTTAGCATAATCAGCATACCAAGGGCTTCCTCGCGAGCTCACCCCTACTGCAGCTAACTGTTCATTTGAGAAACGATCATTAACAGGCATAGGGTCAAAAGAGATGTTTTCCAAACGAGATAAATTCTCAGCTACAAGGTTTTCAACACCCTTCCTATCTACTATATGTAGATCAAACTCTTGTAAAAGCAGCACCCATCGAATAAGCCTAGGCTTAGCGTCCTTCTTTGTCATAAGATATTTAATAGCAGCATGATCAGTATGAATGGTGACTTTTGAGTCTACAATATAGGGCCTAAACTTGTCGCAAGCAAAAACAACAGCTAGAAATTCATTTTCAGTAGTAGCATAATTCCTTTGAGCAGCGTCTAGAGTCTTGCTAGCATAATGGATAACGTTTAACTTTTTATCAATACGTTGCCCAAGGACAGCCCCTACAGCAAAATCACTAGCATCACACATTATTTCAAAGGGTAAACTCCAATCAGGTGGTTAAACAATAGGGGCTGTAGTTAAAGCCTTCTTAAGAGTTTCAAAAGCTTCCCTACAATCATCATCATCAAAAACGAAGGGTACATCTTTTTGAAGAAGATTAGTGAGAGGTTTTGATATCCTAGAGATGTCTTTAATAAACCTCCTATAGAAACCAGCATGACCAAGGATACTACGAATACCTTTGATGTCTCTTGGACATGGCATCTTCTCAATTGCCTCAACCTTAGCTCTATCAACTTCTATGCCTCTTTCAGAAACCTTATGCCCAAGAACAATCCCTTCATTAACCATGAAGTGGCATTTCTCCCAATTAAGAACAAGATTAGTTTCTTCACATCTTTGCAAAACTTTATCAAGGTTGTGCAGACAATTATAAAAAGAAGTTCTATTAGGGATATACTTTCCGGGTATCCTCACAGTTCCTCACTGACCAGGGTGGCCCACTTTGGGTTAGTGCTTTGCTTCACGGGCGACCCAGTCAGGGAGAAAGACGAAGTCTAGTCCAGCTACGAGAAGGCCCAGAAGACTTACCGACTTAGGCCCATAATGTTACTTGTAGTCCAAGATGTACTCTGTAACCAACTCTTAGTCGTAGCCTGATAGATCTCTCCTGTAAACCCTAGGCCGGATATCTATATAAGCCGTCCTAGGGAGTGCCTTTAGGGCACAACCCAATACTTTAGACCCTCAACTCGCACAAGCGAAACCATTGTAACCCATATTCCGGCTCTGCCGTATTACTGGATTGCTAGCAGGAGTAGGATCCGTCCAAAGCCGGCGGATTCGAACCTGGGTAAACTTGTGTGCTCACCATCCCGGAACACCATACGTCTCACACCCCTCTCTTCTGCACGCCTCGAGGACCCCCTCATGGCCTACTTGTCCTCAATCCGACGACAGTTGGCACCCACCGTGGGGCAAGTGAGCTTCAGATCTGTGTTCCGAGCCGAATCTGCAAGAATCGGAATCGGCGAGACTATCGCCGTCGGTCGCATCCTCTACGCCAGCGACGTCCCTCTCATCGTTCTCGACGAGACTTGGATTCCTGCTAGGGAGGTCGTGACTGCCTACGCAATCATGTATTTTGGCGAGATCGATGTTTACATCGGTTTCGCTGAACCTGCCCAACCCACCCTAGCGGTGATGACAGAGGCAGAAGAATCTTCCGGGTCCCCTTTGCCCGCGTAGGCGGCAGAGTTCCGGATCTTAGAAAACCCTAATCCCACCCAGCCCGCACCAGTTGCGGAGATAGTGGAGAAATCCGAGCCTAAAGAAGACCCAGCGGTCCAAGTCGAATCTGGAGTGGATCTCCCTGGAGAAGCCGGATCCCAGATCGACCCACCGCGGAAGTCGAAATTTAGGAGGAGCATAACAACGACACTGATTCCGGCTCTGACAACGCCGGGACAAACATGCCTTTCCTGAGGTACACACTAAGACGTATGATACTGCAAGGTGAAAGCGCAAATGCAATCCTCGAGACAATCAAAAGTTTTGACATGGCTGATCGCAAAAGCCGCAGGTACCTCAGGAAGCACGCATCACACTTTGTCGGATACGTGGGATCCGGATCCGGCTCTGCCGATGCTGGAGAAAACACCGACTCTGTGCTGGAGGCAATTGGAACAAACGTCGACGTTCCCGCATCCTCGGATGAGTCAATGACGTCAGCAAATTTCCGAAAGTTCTCCACGGAATATGAAGAGGAGTATAACTCCAAAGCTGCAGAAGAAGGAGAAGCCATGGATGAAGGATCCGGGGAACACTCTCCCAAAGCGCAGGATGACATGGACGTCAGAGATAATCCCAAAGTCCAAATAACCGAAAGTACCGATCAGAGCTTGACTCCGGGAAACGGACCCAAAGCCGTCTTTGCTACCGGCGCTGCCAAGAAGGCAAAGAAGAAGAACAAGAAGAACAAAACCCCGGAAAAAGACCCTCTGATAGAGGAGGTGATTGCCGAGGAATACGAGGAAGACTCAGATGGAGCACTTATCCCAAAAGAGCCAAAAAAAGAAGAATCGATGGATGGACACGTGATCACCGAAGGTGAGCGTAAACTCATCGATGCTGCATTAACCACACCTATCCCTACAGCCGCAGAACTTACTGCTGAAGAGCTGGACGAAAGGGCCCAAGCCCTAGAAGTGCGTCGTCAACAACTCCTCGATGAAGCCAAAAACATCGATGTGGAGAAGAAACGCATGGCAACTAAGGACTACATGCTCAGTTGCATCAGGAGACACGGAAGCGTCACACTGATGACGACCAATTCCCACATGTCCGTGCCGTCCTTTTCGGAGATGAGATGGGGAAGCCACGGAAAGATAGCAAAGGAGATTGGGTATACCCAACCCCAGTACAGAATACCGTGGCGGCCCGAGAAATTCTATCGGCTAATCCAGGACCGGAGGAGATCCGTTTGGGTATCAAACTACTCAACAAGGGACTAGAGCAGCAAAAGGTCGCCCTGTCCGGAAGTCAAAAACTTGTCTCGGATTCTGACCAATGTCGCACAGATCCGGCATGGGCTGACGTAAGATCCCATTACGTCCGGGCGCAGTATCATCACCCCGAACGCCAGGAAGACAATTATTCAAGAACCGGATCGTCAGGACATCATCACAGAATTGCGCGTAACTGGAGCAACGTCGCTCCAGCGGCCGAGAAAGATGCCATCGCTGCACTAAATCCGAGGAATCCTCCCCGACGAGAATCTAACGATCGAAGGGGAGAAGATAAAGAGAAACGTAGGGATGAGGATTGTCAAAAAATGCCATCTCCTAAACATGCAAGCCGTCCGGCTGAGCCTCACCATGGTGGGAACGGCGGACGAAGGAACGACGGAAACCATGCTGGGACAAGCCGGTAGTTGGCTTGTCGTAGTCAAGATCCTCCCCGGAACCGAAATAATGATGCTCCAGACGGAGGCCGGCGATCAGCCGGAAACAATTCAGCTGCCCCACCCTCTCCACCAAGCAGTCATCACAACGGCTCCCAAGGAGGATGACGTGGCGGAGGAGGTGGTGGTAGAAGCCGAAGTCCGGCTCCACGGCACCGCAGTCACAGCCGGCATTCGGTACGATCTCTATCCCTGAACGACGCAAGGCACATGATCAATTCCAACATAGAGGCGCGGTGCTATGAAAACGATGACATGTACGTGGACCCAAAGTGCTTCGGACCACGCATCCGAGCTACAAGATTCCCGGAAGGATTTGCTATCTCAAGGCACATCCAAGCCTACGACAGCATTGCTCGGCCAGATACTTGGCTACATGATTTTTTTCCAAGCTTGTTGCATCGCCAAAGGCGAAAACAGCCTGGTCGCAACCTGATATCTCCCACTTATGTTGCGGAAGACGGCACGATCATGTCTCAATGAACTTCCGGAGAACACCATCCATAACTGGTATGACATGCAAAGTGCGTTCTTTCGGAATTTCGAAGGCACATATCTGTTGGAGATATTCCCAAGAGGCAATAATAAAGTGGTTATTATTATATCTTTATGTTTATGATAAATGTTTACATCCCATGCTATAATTGTATTATTAGGAAACACTAATACATGTGTGTTTTGTAAACATAAAAGAGTCCCTAGTAAGCCTCTTGTTGAACTAGCTTTTTGATTAATTGATGATCATGGTTTCCTGATCATGGACATTAGGATGTGATTAATAACAAGGTTATGTCATTAGGAGAATGATATGATGGACACACACCCATAGTAAGCGTAGCATAAGATCAAGTCATTAAGTTCGTATTGCTGTAAGCTTTTAAATGCATAGTAACCTAATCCTTCGACCATGAGGTTGTGTTAATCACCATCACCGGATGGGTACTTTGATGACATCAAACACCGCTTCGTAACTGGGTGGTCATAAAGGTGTCATTGGGTATTCTGAAAGTATGTGTTGAAGCGCATGGACCAAGATTGGGATTTGTCCATCCATATGACGGATAGATATGCTCTGGGCCCTCTCGGTGGAATGTCATCTAGTTAGCTTGCAAGCATGTGACTGGGTCACAAGGGATGACATATCACGGAACGAGTAAATAGTACTTATCAGTAACGAGGTAGAACTAGGTATGGAGATGCTGACGATCAAACCTCGGATAAGTATAGTATCGCGTGACAAAGGGAATTGGTTTCGTATGTAAATGGTTCAATCGATCACGAAGTCATCGTTGAGTATGTGGGAGCCATTATGGATCTCCAGGTCCCGCTGATGGTTATTGATAGGAGATGTGTCTCTATCATGTCTACATATTCACGAACCGTAGGGTGACACACTTAAGGTTCGAAGTTGTTTTAAGTAGATATGGAATGTGCGTTGGAGACCGAATGTTGTTCGGATTCTCGGATTGGATTCGGGACATCACGAGGAGATCCGGAATGGTCCGGAGAATAAGATTCATATATAGGGGATCATTTTCTGAGTTAGGAAATGTTCCGGAGTGTTTGTATGAGGATTCTAGAAGGTTTCGGAATGTTCCGGAAGGTTCTAGAAGATTTCTTGGAGTTTGCTTGAAAACCAAGGAAGGGATCAAGGAGTCCTGGTGGGTCAAGACTAGGAGTCGTGGGGGAGGAGGACTCCTCCCCCCACTCCCCAACCCGCCGGCCATAGAGGAAGGGGAGTCCTACAAGGACTCCCCCTCCCCAAGGCGCCTTCCCCCCCTTAAATAGAAGGGCAAGGGCGCCCCCTCTTGCTCTCCTCCCATAACTCCAATCTCTGCCGCCTCTCTCCTCCACCTTTCTTCTGCACAGGCATAGGCGAAGCCCTGCAGAATTCTCTACTCCACCACCACCACCACGCCGTCGTGATGCTGGGATTCTGTGGAGAAGATATACTACCTCCGCTGCTCGCTGGAACGGGGAGAGGAAGGTCTGCTTCGACTCCGCACGTGTGACCGACTGCGGAAGCGCTGCCGAAACGCGGCGCCGGAAGGATCGTCCACTTGACCGACTGCGGAAGCGCTGCCGGAACGCGACGCCGGAAGGATCGTCCACATGATCTTGAGATCGGCAAGTGATCGACTACATCAACCACGAGATCTAATCTCGTTAACGCTTTCGGATCTACGAGGGTTAGTTCCTTTCTATCTCGTTGCACATGTCTAATAGATTAGATCTTGGCTTTTATCTAGATTAGATCTGGGTTTTGTTCATTCTTGCGATAGAATTTTTTTGTTTTCCATGCTACGAACCCTTCAGTGGTATCAGAGCCGTATCTATGCGTAGATCTGTTGCACGAGTAGAACACAATGTTTTTGTGGGCATTGATGCTTTTGTTGTCGGTGTCTTAGCGTGTACTTTGCATCTTGCGGCATGATGGGATGAAGCGGCTCGGGCTAACATTACATGTCATCGCACATGAGACTTGCTCCACGCTTGACGTGCAACTTGCTTTGCACAAGTGGCTTTGCGGGTGTCTGTCTCTCCCACCATAGTTAAGATTCAATTTACAATGAGCATCTGACAACACTTGTATCAACGTTGTGGTTCAGTTTCGTAGGTAAGATCCGTTATTGTTCGAAAGCCCCAAACCACGTAAAACATGCAAAGAAAATTAGAGGCGTCTAACTTGTTTTTGCAGGGGTTTTGTGATGTGATATGGCCATTATGTGATTATGATTATATTTGATGTATGCAATGATCCTTATTGTAATATGGCAACCGGCAGGAGCCTAATGGTTGTCTTCAATTCTGTTAAGACCTGCGTGTCTATTCATCTTGTAATAACTTTATTCCAAGTAGTTGTAATAGTTACTAGTGATGATGGACAACCATGAAGCGGCGCCACTGACCTTGACGCAATGCTGGTGATGATGGAGATCATGTTCGTGCTTTGGTGATGGAGATCAAAGGCGCAAGAAGAAAGGGCCATATCATATCACACTAATTATGAATTGCCTGTGATGTTAATCCTTTATGCATCTTGTATTGCTTAGATCGCGACGGTAACATTATAAGGTGATCCCTCTCACTAAATGTCAAGTAATAAAGTGTTCGTCCTTAGTTGGCACCGTTGCTAAGACTCGTCGTTTCGAAGCATCTCGTGATGATCGGGTGTGATAGACTCTACGTGTGCATACAACGGGTGCAAGCCAGATTTCCACATGCGAAAACTAAGGTTAACCTTGACGAGCCTAGCATGTACAGACATGGTCTCGGAACACGGAATACCGAAAGGTAAAGCATGAGTCATATGGATGATATGATGAACATGTTGATTGTTCGCCTTTAAAGCTACATCATCTCACGTGATGATCGGACTTGGTGTAGTGGATTTGGTTCGTGTAATCACTAAAACAACTCGAGGGATGTTGTTTTGAGTGGGAGTTCATTTGTAATTTGGATTAGTCGAACTCAATTTATCATAAACACAATCAAAGTGAATTTGCATAGTTTGTTGTAGTCATTGGCATCCGTTCACCACCTTACGCTTAGTCATAGTTGAGATAGTGGAACTATAGAAGTTCTGGATATTTACTTTACGAACTGGTATCGTACTGTTCTGAATGTCAATTTAAAGTTTATAAGTCCTATTGCAAACTTTCAGCAAGCTCCGTTTACTCTGTGAAGTTTAATAAATAGTATTAAATCAAGAGTAACAATTCCAGTGTTAGTATCTAATGTTTCATGTTTGCCTCCATGATTCTTGATACTCAAAAGATTGTTTTTAATATCAAGTTTATCTAAGAGCTGAAAGCAATGTTTCAGAAACCATCATATGTGAAAGGTATTGCGATATCTAAAACAATGTGTTGGTTACAACATGATAGAGTATACGTCCTCATATTTGATGAAAATTTGTGAAGGTTGGATACGCTAGTCGTCCTAATCCTCCAAAAGGTTTTGAAAAAGAAACATTATACTCGCAATTCACCTTTATAAGCTATAGCAGCTTGATCATGAAAGTTGTCATGATAAGGATGAATAGAAGATGTAAGTAAAATGTTTACTACACTAAAAGATTACTAAAGAATGGATTTTTGAAAGAACACCAAACGTTTGATGATGGTGATCCACCTCAAAGTGCAAGTCCAAAGGTATTAGTAGTTGACTATATACGCTTTGTACCATGTGTCATGTTGATGACACCACTATTGATGTTGATAGATTCTTTTAAAAGAAAAGGAATTGTTGAAAGAGAATCTATAAAATATTTGGCAGAAAATAAAAGGTTGGAGATGTCCAACTTAGCATATAGAAGATATAAATGTTATGGTTGTATTCCTTGCTTATTAAACAATGTGGTTCTCCGGTATTGGATACCGAATTGGTTGGTATGAAGTGTCATATAGGACAACACAATTCATGAACTGTAATGGCCTAAGTAACTAGCAAGAGAAAATGTTATGATGTTCATCGAAAACAAACAAAGGGTTGTTGTGTTGCTCGTTAACATCAAAGCTTGCCTTCAAGATTTGTTACAATAACTGTTATTTTGATCAAGTATTATGATGACAAAAGGTTGTTCAAATAATTACGGTATTCCATAATAGATGGATGATATACAAGTCTAGTTGGAGAAATAACAACCATAAAACTAATGCTAAAATGCCGCAAGACAAATGATTGAAAGATCACTTGCGAAGTGACATCGCCGTTTAAATTATATTGAAAGGGATACATGAAGAAACTCCATGTTGATGGATTTTTGGAGTCTTTGATTTGGATCAAATGACGCTTATGATACTTTCCTAGAGATAATTAAAACTCCGTTCGTAGGCCAAAAGAGGAACGGACGACTAACTGATTGGAATTTGTACATATTGATGTATATAGTCCATTATGTGTAGTCGTGGGCGATGGATTTCAACTTCATATGCTTTCTCCGAAGATTTGAGTGAGTATATGTATATACTTACTCAATAAGGAAGAAGTATGAAACATTTGAAAAATGTTCAAAGACTTTCAAAATGAAGTGGAAAATCATTGTAACAAGAAAATAAAAGAGTTTATGATTGGATCATAAAGAAAGATGTTTGAGTTACAAGTTTAGCAAAACACCTAAGATTTGAGGAATTGTTCTATGGATTTGCATTTCCCGATAAACCATAGGAGTATGGCATATTCGAGAGATGAAATCAAACCATGTATGAGATGGTAAGATCAAGGGTGTCATTTATAAAACTGCCATTATGTTTTTTAAAGATTAAAGCTTTAGTGACTACCGCTTTTACACTAAAAAGAGCTCCATCATGATCCGTTGAAATGACACCATATAAGTCATGGTTTGGGATAAAACCCGAATTGTCTTTTCTTAAATTTTGGTATGTTATGCATAAATAAAATGTTTACAACCAAAGTCAGATAAGCACGTCTTTGTAGGTTATCCCAAAGAATTTGTTGGGAATTTCTCCATAACACTGAGGACAAAAGAGTTTGTTACTTGGAACGTCAAGTTTCTTGAGAAGGAATTTTTCGTGAAAAGTTAAGTGGGAGGACAATAGAACTTTGATAAGGTTGTTGAACCTTAGCTATATGTGCTAAGTAGCGCAGCGCCGGAAAGTGTCCCGGTGACGGCCACAATGCTCATGGCTCTCGTGATTACAAAAGGTGTGATCTCGGAGATTAGAGTTCCTATAGAACCGTGTGGGTCGGTAAGAATCAAATAGTAAGATTTGATAAGCAAGTCGTTATTGTTTTGACAATGATGAACCGACTACATGCAAAGAAGCGATGATGGGCCCTGACTCCATAAAATGACTAGAAGTCATGGAATCCGTGATAGCATCCATACATGAGAAATCAAGTTTCTGAACTTTGAAGACCCTCCGGAAAGGCGTGAAGCCTATCGGTCGTGTTTGGATCTATAAAGAAATAGACATGGATGTTTCAAATCTATGAAATAGTCGACATGTCGGAAAGAGTTTACGACAATGTTCAAGGAATTGACTATGATAAGATTTGATCTTTCATAGCGATATTTACTCTGGACGGATTAATGTAGCAACCACTACATATATTTTTGTATATGGTAGTTGAACAAACAAAACAAGTTCTTCTAATAGAATGGTTACCTAGGACGTGTACATGACACAATCCAAAGGGTTTTTGTTAATTCATAGGATGCTAAAATAGTATGCAAAACTTCAATGGTTGAAGTGAGCATCGCGGAGTTGGAATCTTCAGAGACGATGAAGATGTTTGCATTTTGCAAGAAATTAAGTGGGAGCGCTGAGACATATTTCTAATACATTATGTAGAGGACATATTGTTGATTGGAAATGATGTATCTTGTATTGACACAGGTTAAGAATTTCATTTCGATGAAAGACTTAGGCATAACCCAAGAATTAGGTATCAATGTCTATATGGATAGATTGATGCGCTAATATGGTTTTGCCAAATGTACATAGATAAGATGTTGAATGAGTTCAATGTGGATACAACAAGAAAGGTTCTTGACGCACGGAAAGGACCAAATCAAGATTCAAGTGTGTTGACACGAGATTCAAGTGTTTTGACACTTGGTGAAATCACAAGAATATTTTGATCAATCATTCTTTGAGATGTACACATCTAGATATGTCCTATGCTCTAAATGTTATGAGCATATACCAGAATGATTCATAAGATGATCATTGGACAATAGTAAAGATATTCTTATGAGCTTTGGAAGAACTAAGAATATATCATGTATAAGTGACAAATAGTTAAAGGCAGTTCATTGTAAAGTGTTACATTGATACTAGTTTTGTCACAAGATAAAAAATTAAATTTATCTCAATTTAGACTATGGGTGGCACAATATAATGGAAAGGATCTTCCATGATGGATTTGGATGAGTTCCAAAGTTGAGACACTGTGACGGATACTACAACAAAAGGCTAAGTATATAACTGCTATAGTAGCAGCAAAGGAGGGCATTTGTGTTAAGTAGTTTGTTATCAAACTAGGTGTGGTTCAAAGTGGGCTAATACTATGAAGATATATTGTGTGACAATAATATCAACATATTTTGAGCCGAAGGAACTAAAGGTCTCACCAAAGGACCAAATTATACAATGCCATCTCATTGGAGAATGAGTAATGCGTAGAGACGCTAGGACATGCAAATACACACGGACCTGGAAGTGTCAGATCCGAAGATTATGTTTACCACTGGCAATAGTGTCTATACAACACCAGAAAGCCATAGGTGTTGAATGCACAAGTTTTTTAACTAGATTACTGACTCTAGTGCAAGTGGGAGACTGTTGGAGATATGCCCAAGAGGCAATAATAAAGTGGTTATTATTATATCTTTATGTTTATGATAAATGTTTACATCCCATGCTATAATTGTATTATTAGGAAACACTAATACATGTGTGTTTTGTAAACATAAAAGAGTCCCTAGTAAGCCTCTTGTTGAACTAGCTTTTTGATTAATTGATGATCATGGTTTCCTGATCATGGACATTAGGATGTGATTAATAACAAGGTTATGTCATTAGGAGAATGATATGATGGACACACACCCATAGTAAGCGTAGCATAAGATCAAGTCATTAAGTTCGTATTGCTGTAAGCTTTTAAATGCATAGTAACCTAATCCTTCGACCATGAGGTTGTGTTAATCACCATCACCGGATGGGTACTTTGATGACATCAAACACCGCTTCGTAACTGGGTGGTCATAAAGGTGTCATTGGGTATTCTGAAAGTATGTGTTGAAGCGCATGGACCAAGATTGGGATTTGTCCATCCATATGACGGATAGATATGCTCTGGGCCCTCTCGGTGGAATGTCATCTAGTTAGCTTGCAAGCATGTGACTGGGTCACAAGGGATGACATATCACGAAACGAGTAAATAGTACTTATCAGTAACGAGGTAGAACTAGGTATGGAGATGCTGACGATCAAACCTCAGATAAGTATAGTATCGCGTGACAAAGGGAATTGGTTTCGTATGTAAATGGTTCAATCGATCACGAAGTCATCGTTGAGTATGTGGGAGCCATTATGGATCTCCAGGTCCCGCTGATGGTTATTGATAGGAGATGTGTCTCTATCATGTCTACATATTCACGAACCGTAGGGTGACACACTTAAGGTTCGAAGTTGTCTTAAGTAGATATGGAATGTGCGTTGGAGACCGAATGTTGTTCGGATTCTCGGATTGGATTCGGGACATCACGAGGAGATCCGGAATGGTCCGAAGAATAAGATTCATATATAGGGGATCATTTTCTGAGTTAGGAAATGTTCCGGAGTGTTTGTATGAGGATTCTAGAAGGTTTCGGAATGTTCCGGAAGGTTCTAGAAGATTTCTTGGAGTTTGCTTGAAAACCAAGGAAGGGATCAAGGAGTCCTGGTGGGTCAAGACTAGGAGTCGTGGGGGAGGAGGACTCCTCCCCCCACTCCCCAATCCGCCGGCCATAGAGGAAGGGAAGTCCTACAAGGACTCCCCCTCCCCAAGGCGCCTTCCCCCCCTTAAATAGAAGGGCAAGGGCGCCCCCTCTTGCTCTCCTCCCATAACTCCAATCTCTGCCGCCTCTCTCCTCCACCTTTCTTCTGCACAGGCATAGGCGAAGCCCTGCAGAATTCTCTACTCCACCACCACCACCACGCCGTCGTGATGATGGGATTCCGTGGAGAAGATCTACTACCTTCGCTGCTTGCTAGAACGGGGAGAGGAAGGTCTGCTTCGACTCCGCACGTGTGACCGACTGCGGAAGCGCTGCCGAAACGCGGCGCCGGAAGGATCGTCCACTTGACCGACTGCGGAAGCGCTGCCGGAACGCGACGCCGGAAGGATCGTCCACATGATCTTGAGATAGGCAAGTGATCGACTACATCAACCACGAGATCTAATCTCGTTAACGCTTTCAGATCTACGAGGGTTAGTTCCTTTCTATCTCGTTGCACATGTCTAATAGATTAGATCTTGGCTTTTATCTAGATTAGATTTGGGTTTTGTTTGTTCTTGCGATAGAAATTTTTTGTTTTCCATGCTACGAACCCTTCAATATCGGAGGCCCTGTTTGGTCGGAGACCTACAACGTTGCACCTAGAAAGCCGAAGAAACCTGCCGCGATTACCTTGGACGATGGATCGACACCAAGAACTCCTGTGAAGGAGTAAACGATCAAACCGCAATTGAAGCTTTCATCGCAGGGCTCCCAATTGGTCTACTACGTCACTGCTTGAAGTGTGACAAGGTCACTGATTTGGGAGAGATGATAGAAACAGCGAGCAAGTATGCAGATGCTGATGACGATGCAGAGGGATTACTTAACGTCCTAGCTGTGCCTCAGTCGGCAAGACAACCAAAGCAACAAGCTCAGAAGTGCAAAAATACCTCGGAAGAAAAACCCAACGCGGAAACATCGGTGGTTACTACTGTTTCTGGGTTTGGAGGACGAGGAGGACATGGCGGAGGCCGCGGATGTGGTCGTGGGACTTCAAGGGTCCAAGGTAGAGGAGAACAGCAACCAGACACAACCTACTCTTGGGCCGACATTGCCAACAACCCATGTGTGCATCACCTAGACACCAATGGGGGCTCGTCTCGCGCCAACGCTGAATGTCGTTTCAATGACGACATCAAAATAGATGATACCGCAGGCTACAAAGCTAAGTAGAAGAAGGGAAAGAAAAATCCCAAAAAGGACAAAGAGACGAAGGAAGATTCCGACATGGAGGAGGCTGATGCTTCAAATCCCAAGCCAGAAGGGAAGAAGACTTTTCCCACTAAGGACACTTACGTCACTTTCCTTGGGTCTCAACCAGCAAAGGTCAAGAAAGCAGTTCTCCACGAACTCAATTCAACAGTTCCAACTGTCACTCAATATCTGGACTGGTCGGAAGTGGCAATCACATTTGACCGCGCTGATCATCCGCCTAAGTTACACAAGTGAGGAAAATATGCCTTAATCGTCAACCCACTTATTGACGGTTATGGTTTCTCCAAGACCCTCATGGACGGTGGTAGCAGCATCAATATTCTCTATGTCGAAACGCTATGTCAGATGAAGATCTCGGAAACCCAGCTGAACCATAGCTTTGTGATCTTTCACGGAGTTGTCCCAGGAAGACAAGCTAATTCCTTGGGAGAGATTACTTTGGATGTTACCTTTGGAACTCCAAAGAATTATCGGACGGACGCACTTTCCTTCGAAGTGGTCCCGTTCAAGAGCGCATACCATGCTATATTCGGACGTCCGGCTTACTGGGCTTTTATGGCTCGTTTGTGTTACATTTACAATATGATGAAAATTCCAGGTCCCAAAGGCGTGATCACCATCAGGGGAGACCCGAAGAAAGCGCGAGAGTGCGAGGATGGAAATGCCGCCTTTGCCAAAGCCGTGCTGCATGCCCAGGAGTACCAGGAGATCAAGAAGAGCATAGATCCGTCCGAGATGCCCGCAACAAAGAAGGAGGTGACAAAGCCAAATCCAGAGTTCAAGGCACCAGAAGAGACGAAGAAAGCACCGTTGAAGGATGATGACCCCTCCAAGGTGACCCAGATAGGCATAGGCCTAGGTAGCGCATAGGAAAGCGCGCTCGTCAAGTTCCTCCAAGCAAATCAAGATATCTTCGCATGTCAGCCATCTGACATGACCGGAGTACCTAGGGAACTTGCCGAGCACTCTCTAAATGTAAATCCGAACGCTAAACCCGTCAAACAGTCCCTACGATGGTTTGGCGATGAAAATCGTAAGGCAATAGCTAAGGAACTAGCACGGCTTGAGTTAGCCAGATTCATAGAAGAGGTCATCCACATTGAGTGGTCGGCCAATCCTGTAATGGTCTCTAAAAAGGACACCACTGATTTAAGGATGTGTGTTGATTATACTGCCTTGAACAAGGCTTGTCCAAAAGATCCGTTCGCTCTGCCTAGAATTGATCAAGTCATCGATTCTACGGCAGGCTCGGAACTCCTCTGTTTTCTCGATGCATATTCCGGCTATCACCAAATCCGGATGAAGGAATCTGACAAAGTCAAAACGTCATTCATAACCCCTTTCGGAACCTTCTGTTTGGTTATGATGCCCTTTGGGCGGAAGAACGCATGAGCTACGTACCAGCGCACGATGCATCGTTGCCTCCACGACCAACTCGGACACAATGTACATGCATACGTGGACGATATCGTGGTGATGTCCAAAAAGAAGGAAACACTGATTTCCGACTTGGAGGAGACGTTCACCAATCTACAAAAATACAACATCATGCTTAACCCAAAGAAATGCTTCTTTGGAATACCAGCCGGAAAATTGTTAGGTTTCATCGTGTCTCAAAGAGGCATATAGGTGAACCGAGACAAAATCAAGGCTATACTCAATATTTCCAGGCCAACTCGCCTGAAGGACGTACAAAGATTAACTGGTTGCATCGCTACGGTCAGTCGATTTGTAAGCCGGCTTGGTGAAAGAGCCGCACCATTATACAAACTCATGAAAAAGACCAAGGATTTTGTTTGGACCGACGAAGCTGAAGCTTCTCTACAAGATCTGAAGAGAGTACACTCATCTTCTCCTATCCTTGCAGCGCTGGAACCTAAGGAACCGATGCTGCTCTACCTTGCTGTGACAAATAAGGTCGTTAGTATCGTCATGGTGGTGGAGAGACCAGAGAAAAATCAGGAACACCTGGTGCAGCGTCCAACTTACTTTGTCAGCGAGGTCCTGACAGAATCAAAACAGCGGTATCCGCACTATCAAAAGTTGGATTACGGTGTTTTTCTAGCATCTCGTAAGCTACGACACTACTTTCAGGAGCATCCAATTACCGTGGTGAGCACAACTCCCATGAGAGATATAATCAATAACAGTGACGCCACACGACGCATCGCCAAATGGGGCATAGAGTTTTCAGCTTTTGATATTAAGTATAAACCTCAGATGGCAATCAAGTCCCAGATCCTTGCTAACTTTGTTGCTGATTGGACAGAGACAAAGGAGAACATGATCCTCCCTGAGTCGGAATATTGGACCCTCTTTTCGATGGGTCTAAGGCTCGTGGGGGCTCGAGGGCTGGCGTGGTGCTCAAATCACCCCAAGGAGATAAAGTTTTATACGTGTTGCAGATCCACTTCACAACGACAAACAATATTGCCGAGTATGAAGCACTGCTACATGGAATCCAGATTGCAAAGGATATTGGCATCCGACGTTTGATGTGTTACGGAGAATCGGATCTTGTTGCTCAACAAGTGTCGGATATTTGTAATGCGAATAAACACATGGCAGCATATAAAGCTGTCGTGGATGATCTATCTAAATCGTTCGAAGGGTTTGAAGTTCAACACATCCCTAGAGCAGAAAATGAGGAAGAAAACACACTATCTCGGATAGGTTCTGCGCGGAAAGAGGTCCCGGATGGCGCTTTTTTTAGAGCACCTCAAAGTTCCCTCAATAAAGGGAGTAGATGAGGAATATCCGACCAAATCCGACTCACCTTTGATAGCAGTTCTGGCTGTAATTCCCAGCTGGACTCAACCCTACCTCGATTATTTGGTAGATGGAAAATTACCTGAAGATGAGGTGCTGAGCCGGCAGATTATCTGACGAGCAAAAGCCTATACTATTGTTAAAGGTGAGCTCCATAAACGGAGTGTTTCTGGGGTTTTTCAGCGCTGTGTATCTCCGGAAGAAGGAGTGGAAATCTTAAGAGAAATCCACGAAGGCGAGTGTGGTCACCACGCTGCAGCCAAATCTTTACTGGCAAAAGCTTTTAGACGCAGATTTTTCTGGCTTACAGCTTAGGCAGATGCCGAACGATTAGTCAAGACGTGCAAAGGCTGCCAAAAGTACGCCAAGCAAGCTCATGTTCCGGATGATCAGTTGCAAACAATACCTATAACATGGCCCTTTGCAGTCTGGGGGCTTGATATGGTAGGACCATTTAAACGAGCTCCAAGTGGATTTACTCACCTCTTAGTGATGGTGGATAAATTGACCAAATGGATTGAGGCTAAACCTGTCACTAGTTGTGATGGAGCAATAGCCAAAAGATCTGTCGAGGATGTTATAATCCGGTATGGTTATCCGCATAGCATTATCACAGAAAACGGGAGTAACTTTTCTATGGGAGAATCGGCTGAATTCTGCAACGAGCAAAATATCCGGCTTGACATTGCGTCAGTCGCACATCCACAGGCTAACGGACAATTCGAAAGAGCAAATGGTTTAATTCTACAAGGCCTAAAACCTAGAATCGAAGCACCACTACGACGTTCTGCGGGGGCTTGGGCAGAGGAATTACCCTCTGTAATTTGGAGTTTAGGAACAACTCCAAACAGGTCAACGGGATACACACCTTTCTTCCTGGTCTATGGCGTAGAAGCAGTTCTTCCTAGTGATTTGATTCATACTTCTCCTATAGTGGCCGCGTATATCGAAGAGGATGCCGAGATTTCTCGACAAAATGATCTCGAATTAGTCGAAGAAGTTCGCGTCGTTGCTGAAATGAGATCTACAGCCTATCAGCAGAAGTTACGCAAGTATCATAGCCAGAAAGTCCGAAATAGATCTTTTAATACAGGTGATTTGGTTCTCCGGCTTGTGCAACAAAGAAAGCACAAACTTTCCCCAGTATGAGAAGGGCCCTTTTTAGTTAGTCGAGTATTACACAATGGATCGTACTACTTAACTGACATGAGGCCAGTCAAAGAAAGACCTGCTACTAAGGAGAGAAAGAGAGCTAGAGGCAGTACAAATCCGGATGAGTTAGACAGACCGTGGAATATTGCTCAGCTACGTTCCTTTTATTCTTAGTTTATCTTTCTTTGTAATCGTATATATGTACATGTTTGTGAGAAATAAAAGTTTTGGTTGCCTCAAGTTTTTCTGAGAAGTTTTTACCATCTTATTTCCGAATGATCATGTCATAGTAAAAAATCCCAGAATGCTTGAAAGTACTTTATGCTCATGTCCGTTCTGGTCTAGATTTTCGATTCTAAAATTGCTACCTTCGGGTATAACTCTAAAATTTCTAGTCTTTACTTTGGTTATTTGTCTGATTGCTGGATGCGGGCATTTTCCGAGTAGTGAATTGTTGGTACTGAAAGCCGGCTTTGTTTCCGAGTTTAAACTGGTTTAGCAATTGACCTCCGTTGCTCGGCAAAGTTTCCGGCGGAAGGTTTAGTCGGCTCACGAAAGGGACGAGGCGGAAAGCCAGATAAACGATAAGTGTAGACGAAAAAATACAAGTGCTTATGTAAACATCTCAGGCACACAATAAAACTCAAAGCCAAAAAGTGCTGAATAAAGCAAAAGCTTAGCACTAGAAAAATTATAGTACTTCATATTTACAGACGCATCATGTTTTCAGATAATACAAATGTTTCTGGCAATCTATGATGTAGGAGGAGATGAAGGAGCTGCCGGCTCGCTGGATACGTCGCCTTGATATCGTTCCGAGATGTCCACATCTGAGGTGGTGTGTTCATCGTCGGAAACTTCTGCTGTTTCTTTTGGAGGCGGAGGCGGAGTGTCCACGCGGTTGAAGAATGGAGTATCGTAGCTGGTCAAGTCAGCTACATGACACCCATATCCGGCACAGGAGTCCATAATGGCCTTGATGTCCTGCTCCTGGCCATCTTCGTCCACTGTAGAGTACCCTCTGGTCACTTGCCATATCTCCATGTTTCCATGGTGGCTCATGACCATGGTGAGAGCATTCTACGCTGCTGATCGCGCGTAGGAGATGTTCCAATCCTGGACGAGCTGCGGCATCTCCTTTGCCTTGTCCCGCACCTGAAAATCCGACATGATGTGCATGTCTGGAATCTTGAGGGCTTCGCCAATATCCTCAAGGGATTGGCGGAAGTCATGAAGCAGGTCACCGACTTGGGTAAGCCGGTGGGTGCGGGGCTCAGTAGAGGTGGAGTCCGTCAAGTTCAGAGGACCTATATACAAAACAAGTTAAGAAATATCCGACATTGAAGAAAGTCGAAGAAAAAGATAAGTCAGACAGATGGAACGTACCGAAAATGACGTCGTCAATTTTGGTCTTCTCCTCCCGGAGACTCTGGAGTTCATCCCGGAGCGCCTGGGAAAGGTCGCTCTCTATGCTAAGCTCATTCTTGAGGTCCGAGATTGTTTTATCTTGAGCAGCAATCTTGCGATCACGCTCTTCAGTAGCCATGGAGGAGGATTCAAGGACTTGAGCAATGCTCTTTTCATGATCCACCTTGAGCTTATCCAGCTCTTGGCAAAGTTCCTTGTTCTCCACCACCAAGGTCTTGAGGTTCTCGGCCTCTTCAATCATGGCGCAGGATTGTTTCACCAGCGCTGTAAGTCAAAAAAGAACAACAGTTCAGAAAGATTTGACATTGAAAATACAAACACAAGGTTTGAGTCTCGGAATGTTTACCTTCAGCCTCATTCTTGGCAACTTTTAGCTCAGCATTTTTAAGCCGGAGAGCTTTGATCTCTCTCCGCTTATCGCAAACATTCTTCAACAAATCCTGGTTATAGGAACATACTTTCTGTAGGTCAGAATACCCAAAGTCAGAAAGCTACTTAAGACTTGGGCTAATATTTTTTCTAATATCAGCACGAGCCTTAGGGGATACACTAGTTCGTTCTTTGGCATCCTAATAAAGCATAAACCCGGATTATATATCCTACTCATGCTTGGGGCTAGAGGATATGATATAAAATAAAGGAAAAAACAGGAGTTGGAATTCCGACATACATATTGTTCGCGGGTGAGTTTATCCAAACCCGCGTTCACTTCAGCGGCCACCTTTTCGGCGAGAGTCAGAGGAATCACTGGGGCTGTTGGAAGCTCACCAGTTGTAATCCTCTCGTCACGAAGGCGCACTTGGGCGAGAAGGTCAGAGAACTTGACGTCCTCTGCTTCTTGCGCTTCTTCTTCGACAGACAAATTTATTTTCCCCAGGCATTGCCTAGCTAGCCACTTGATCTCTTCTGCAGATTTCCAGGATAGGCCAAACTTGGCAAGACCCGGATTGCTGAGAAGGTTCTCGGTGAAGGTTTCTGCCGAGGGATCATTACCCAAAGAGGGTTCACCCTTATCTAAATCTGACTCACCCATGGTGACGTCAGTTTGTGATTCAAGGATCGCAGGCTCCATGGAAGGAGCCGGATCTGAAGGAAATATGCCCTAGAGGCAATCATAGAGATGATTGTATTTCATGTGTATCCATGAGTTATTATAATGTTCCTTGAATATCCATATACCAGGCAACTTGTATTGATTGACAATTATGTGAATTGTTTGTGAAACTCTTTACTTGTATGGTTATCTAATAATTGTCCCTAGTCGGAGTTCATGCGAGGACACACGTGAATATTAGACTAGCACATCGATTGGTTGATGACTATGTTTCACAAGTCATTGACATGTAGATGTCAAACCAATGATGTGGACACATGTTATGAACATGGGGTTGGACTGACCCAACATGAGACTAGCAATAATACTTGCAGCTCTCTCTACACATCGTGTACGTTTTGTCCTTAGACCTGAGATTGTCGCATGTACTTGAGATGTGGATCGACCTACTTTGGGGCTATCAAACACTACTCCGTAACTGGGTAGTTATAAAGGTAGCTTTCGGGTTTGTCCTGATACATGCTGCAAGGCATCGGTCAATCAAGATGGGATTTTCCCCTCTCTACTTGAGAGAGATATCTCTGGCCCCTCGAGTGATCGGATCCAGAAATGCATGGCCGTGCTACATATGGTTAAGAGTTAACCTAGTAAAGGGATTCTGAATCATAGTATCGAGAAAGAGAGGTCAGCTTAGAGCTAGACCAAATATCGTGAGGCAAAGGGAAAGACATGTACTCAACCTTGTGATGGTTCGTCCGAATGATCTTTATATGCGTTTAGGAGTTGGCACGTCTTGCTAGAGGCCGCTACCAACTATTGACGGAGTAAGTGTACTCGCGTCATGTCTATACGTGTATGAACCTATAGGGTCACACACTTTAGGGGCTGGAAGCCTAATGAGGATTGGATCCGAATTAGACCAGGCTTAGGCTGCTAATGGGCTGCTAATGTAGAAGCCCATCAGGGATGCCTATATAAGAGGGAGTGAGGCGAGCTGAAAAGTAGAGAGCATTCCACCCAGCCGCCACTCCTCTTCCGCCTGTGTTGCACGCGCAGACCTAGCAGTCTGGCGTGTGACGGCTTCCACTCCGGACGTGTGGATACCTCGGAGGTGCTGCATCTGTAGCACTTGGACGAGCCGCGCAAAGGGGAGCTGCTCGTGGGACGAGGACGAGGAGGAGACGTAGAACATCTACACTGCCGCAACGTGCTTCATCGAGTTCCGCACCTGCGCGTCTAGCGGTAATCCCATGATCTATGACAATAGTATTCCTGGTTGACGCGGTAGAAAATTTTGATTTTACGCTAGTGTAGCCTACCCGTAACCCTTCAGGATCTTCTGCGACGACCGGAGAAGGAGTGATCACCGGCGTTGCGGAAGGTTGAGGGGCAGGAGTCGGAGGAGCCACGACAGGAGAAGCTATGGTAAGCTTCATCTGTCGCAGGGGCTTCGAAGAAATCCCCTTCCCCTTGCCCTTGATGAGCGGTTTTGCTCTGAGAATGTAGTAAAGTCGGAAACGTTACATCTCAGAAAGACATTTGAGTAAAGTAAAAAGGCGGAAGTTGTGACTGAAAGTTACCTCTTCACAACATGCACCTCCTTTGTGCCAACAACCACTATCGGAGCTTTGCGCTTCTTGAGCGCAAGGTCCAGCAATGGGACCACCTCTGTCTCCTGAGAAAACTCAGGAGGATATCCTTCGAGCGGAGCAAGTTCCGACTCGGGGAGGTAGGCAAGCTGAAAAATGAGAAAACATATCAGTATTGCAGTATAGCTTGAAGATTGAAACACATAAAAAGTGTACTGATGGAAGCTTACCAGCACTACGGGGTTTTCCGCCGTATGCATATCTAGAGAAACCTCCGGGATTCTCCTCTCGATCCGCTCCTGGATCAGCCACTTGATCTGGCTTATGTAGCCTTGAGTGGTGTAGGATTTGGGGCTGATGCGGAGGGAGTCTTTTTTGGATGACGTGATGGAGTGCATCAGCCAATCCCCATGGTACTGAAGGGGCTGGATCCGACGAGAGACCCAGTATTGGACCAAGTCGGATCCCCTCAGTCCCTTGTGTTTGATCAAGTATTCGATCCGCCTCTTAGCGAGGATCAGATTGTCAGAGAGAGCCGGAGCAGACTCGTCCCAAGAAGGTTGGGCCGTGGCAGCTCCGTCAACAAAAGCCGGCAAAGCAGTGGCTTTGCCGGGAGCCGGAATATCCCTATGATAGAAAAATGTGGTTGACCATTGTTTGACCGAGTCACTAGCTAGAATTTTGGGATACGCGCGCTCGCGTCTAAGTGAAAAATTAAGTGCCGGTGATGTAAGGAACACCGACAGTAATGGAGTTTCTCTGAACATGAAAATAGTACCGGAAAAGAGTCAAACTCGGCCTAATGCCGAGGAAGCCCTCACACAACGAAGCGTACGCGCTCATCTCTAAGAGAGAGTTGGGAGGAAGATGATGGAGTTAAACTCCGTAATGATCAATCACCTCGGAGAGGAACTCCGAGGGAGGAAATGACAAACCTCTGTTGAGGTGGGTGCCAAAGTGGACCTGCTCGCTGTCGCGCGGGTTGGGGATAGTTTCCTCGAAGCCGCTCCGCTAGTCGCCGGCGGCAAGGAGCCCTTCCTTCTCCACGTTCTTGAGACCTTCGTCGTTGAGCGCGCAGGGGATCCAGATCCCGCGAAAGCTCTCTTTCTCTGCCACTGCTTCTGCCGTCGCCACCGCCGCTGCCGCCAAGCCGGAGGAAGAAGATGAAGCCATTTCTCCGGTGAGCAGGTGACCTAAAAGGGGCGGCACTGGAAGTTCTGTGGGGGAGGAACGGGGGAGCTCTGTGCGTGCAGGGAGGTTGGGAGGAGAGGAAAAGGCAAAGGACTGGTGGAAGGAGAAGGAGAAAATCCTAACCCCTTATATCCACCTAACTTCGCCAAGATTCGTGCAAATGCTACAGTGTAACCACCACGCGTCGTGGAAGGAACTAGGAAGGACCCACGCGATGATTGCGTCGCCTCGATCTCCATGCACGCATTGAAACGGTGCCTCGGTTCCGCGAACCGCGGACCCACCAACGGTCGTGCTGACAGCATGCCTGTCAAATGACGTGACTTGACCATGACTTGTGTCAGGTGGCGTTAGAAACCAAGTTCCGGCTTAGTTTGAAATCAAGCTGGAAAATCCGAGTAACCTGTTGATAGGTCTGACTTATTTTTGAGACCCGGATCGTATTTTTTGTTGTGAAGTTTCAAGAACCCTTCAAGATTCTGCAAGCCGAAGATCAAGCTAGACGATGATGAATCCGACTTTGGATCTTGGAGGCCTCCAGGGCTGCTGTTGGGGATATACTTTCCAAGTATCCTCATAGTTCCTCACAGACTAGGGTGGCCCACTTCGGGTTAGAGCTTTACTTCACGGGCGGCCCAGTTAGGGAGAAAGACGGAGTCCAGTCCGGCTATGGGAAGGCCCAGAAGACTTACCGACTTAGGCCCATAATGTTACTTGTAGTCCAAGATGTACTCTGTAACCGACTCTTAGTCGTAGCCGGATAGATCTCTCCTGTAAACCCTAGGCCGGATATCTATTTAAGCCGTCCTAGGGAGAGCCTTTAGGGCACAACCCAATAATTTAGACCTACAACTCGCACAGGTGAAACCATTGTAACCCATATTCCGGCTCTGCCGTATTACTGGATTGCTAGCAGGAGTAGGATCCGTCCAAAGCCGGCGGATTTGAACCTGGGTAAACTTGTGTGCTCACCGTCCCGTAACACCGTACGTCTCACACCCCTCTCTTCCGCACGCCTCGAGGACCCCCTCATGGCGTACTTGTCCTCAATCCGACGACAAGTTCCATAGACAAAAAAGTCATCCATGAATAATTCTACAATTTCCTCACAAAAACCATGAAAGATAGCAGACATGCACCTTTGGAAAGTAGCAGGAGCATTACATAAACCAAAAGGCATACGTCTATAAGCATAAGTTCCATAAGGTCAAGTAAAAGTAGTTTTTTCTTGATCTTGTTGTTTAACAGAAATTTGAGAGAAACCAGAATAACCATCAAGAAAACAAAAATGGGTCTTTTTAGACAACCTTTCCAACATTTGATCAATAAAAGGAAGCGGGTAGTGATCTTTTTTAGTAACATTATTGACTTTCCTAAAATCGATGCACATCCTATAGCCTACCACTATTCTTTGAGGAATAAGCTCATCATTATCATTAGGGACAACGGTAATACCTCCCTTTTTGGGAACACAATGAACATGACTAACCCATTCACTATCAACAATAGGGTAAATAATACCAGCATCAAGGAGTTTCAATACCTCATTCCTTACCACTTCCTTCATCCTAGGATTTAAACGTCGTTGGTGCTCCACTACTGGCTTCGCATCTGGTTCTATGTTGATAGAATGCTGACATATAGTAGGTGAAATCCCTTTCAAATCATCCAGAGTATAGCCCATAGCTCCTCGGTGTTTCCTCAAAACCTCCAATAACCTTTCTTCTTCCTTCCTTGAAAGTTTAGCGCTAATAATAACAGGATATATCTTTTTATCATCAATATAAGCATATTTAAGATCATCAGGGAGAGGTTTTAGATCGAAAACCGGGTCCTTTTTAGGTGGCATCGTGGTACCCAAGTCTTCTACAGGCAAGTCGTGCTTAAGGATCATAGGTTGATCACGGAGAATCCTGTCAATCTCATTCCTTTCTTCCATGAAGATTTCACTTTCATGATCTTTAATAAATTGCTGCAAAGCATTATTAGGAGCAAGAGAAATAGAAGCAAGTTGTTCAACACTAAAATCCTCATTATGGGTTTCCTCTTCGCAAGGTTCTTTAGCAAATTTCGAAAAATTGAACTCATAAGATTCCCCATAAAACTTAGTCAAGATTTTCTCCCTCTTGCAATCAATAATAGCTCCACAAGTACTCAAGAAAGGTCTACCAAAAATGATAGGGTAGGTTTTACTAGCAGCCGAACCAAGTACTAGAAAATCAGCAGGGTACTTAATCTTACCACAACGAACTTCCACGTCTCGTACAATACCAATTGGAGAGAGGGTCTCTCTATTAGCAAGGTGAATAACCACATCAATCTCTTCCAACTCGCAAGGACTGATCTCATGCATAATTTCTCTGTAAAGCTCATAAGGAATAGCACTAGAACTTGTACCAATATCACATAAACATAAATAGCAATGATCACCAATTCTAACAGAAAGCACAAGAACACTAGCCTTTTTAGTTCTATTGGGATGTGAAATAATATTAGAAGCATCCTCACAAAATACTATGTGCCCATCTTCTATGCTTTTAGTGATCAGGTCTTTCACAATTGCTACCACAGGTTCAATGTTTATTTGTTCATCAGGTTTTACAGTTCTTTTTTCACTTTTGGTGATTACATTAGTTATCATAGGATGGTCCTTAACCTTTTCGGGGAAGGGAATCTTCTCGATATAAGGTTCGGGTAAGATGAGGTCAATAATGCAATACACAACACTTCCAATAGGAGCATAATCAACAGTATCTTTGTAAGGTGCATGGTATTTGTTCCATCCCCTTTTTGGAATTTCGATATAGGAAGCAAAAACTCTAAAGCAATTCGTAGTAACATGCAAATCAAGACCATAAATATTACTAATATTTTGGAAGTCATCAGTTCCCATAAAAGATTCAGTGCATTCATAATCATAATTTATACCTGACTTTCTACCTTTGTCATTCTCCCAAGCTTCAGCATTGTCTTGAATACGATCTAGAAGGTCCCATTTAGCTTGTTCTTCCATGCGAATGAATGATCCAGCACAAGAAGCGTCTAATAAATCCTTGTCATGTAGAGGGAGCCTTGCATAAAAGTTGTTGATAATAATATTGTTGGGGAGCTCATGAATGAGACATTTGAGCATTAGTAACTTGAGCATGAATGAGACACAAGAAGCATCCAATCTCCCCCAAGCTTGAGCTGTACTCTCTCCATCAAGAGGCCAAAAGTTGTATATTTGATTCTGATCCTTATGAATCTCACTAGGAGGATAAAACTTTGAATAAAGGAGAGGCACTATTTCCTCCCATTCCAGAGCTTGCCCATTCTTTAGCAGCTTATACCATTCCTCAGCTCTTCCTTTCAGTGATAATGAGAATAACTTGTTTTTAACTTGATCTGTAGTAATACCTGCACACTTGAACAACCCGCATAATTTGTGTATAAAGAGTAAATGATCACCGGGATGGACAGTTCCATCCCCAACATAATAGTTATCCATAACACGATCAATAATTCTTGTAGGTATTTTGAAAACATCATTCTTAGCAGGTGGTGGCTTATCTACTACCTTAGCAGTGGTAGTAGCATTACCAAATAAGAAACTCAGCGAATTATCCATAACGAAAATAAAGCAACTAACAGAAGTAAAAAATACTCACAGTAGAAGTTTCCTTTACCAGTTCCACTCTCCAATAGCGCTTCACTCCCTGGCAACGGCACCAGAAAATAGTCTTGATGACCCACAAGTATAGGGGGTGTATCGCAGTATTTTCGATAAGTAAGAGTGTCGAACCCAACGAGGAGCAGAAGGTGCTGGCTAGTGGTATGGATCAGGAATTCTCTGCAAATACTTAGCAAATGGATTTTTAGGGGTTTTTGATATAGCAAGTAAACAAAGTATGAGTAAATAAAAGACAGTAGGAATAAACGCATCAAGTGGCCCAATCCTTTATGCAGCAAAGGACAAGCCGGTTGTATTACTTAAGATGACCAAATGTTCTCGAGGACACATGGGAAGACTGTCAAGTGCTTTCGCTTCATATAGCTGATTAATCTTCTCTAGCTTGCTAAGTGTTGTGTCGGTGAACCTGTGCTAATGTACCGCCCCATCCAAGACTAATACATACTTGTGATTATACCCCTTGCAAACATCCGTAAGTACAAGAAAGTAATTAAGGTAGAAACCTAACCACAACTTTAAACTCTAAGACCCTTACGTCCCTTGTGCAATGGTTTCCTAACGGGGTTTAGGTTTCTGTCACTCCGGCAACCCCTACGATTAGTAGCCAAATACACAATGCATACCCCTAGGCCCATATAGGTGAAGTGTCATATAGTCGACGTTCACATGACACCACTAGAAGAAGTACACCACAACTTAAATAACAAGCTATTGAATCTTTCTCAACGCAACTCCACTACTAACAACAAGACTTCTCCCATGTCCTCAAGAACAAAACGAACTACTCACAAGACATCATATGGATCATGATCAGAGATGGAATAATGATGTATAACAATCTGAACATAAACAATAATTCAACGGTTCACTCAGTAGCATCAACTACAAAGAGTAATCAACACCAGGAAAGTTTCCCCTATGAACTAATGCAAGATTCAACTCAATTGTTACAGCAATATGGAGATGGTGATGAGGGTGCTGATGGTAGTGATGATGATGATGATGATCCTGATGAATTCCAGCTTGATGGTGGTGTTGATGGCGACGATCTCCCCTCTCCGGGAAGGAATTCCCCCGGCAGAAATCTGTCTGTCGGAGAGATCTTTCTCTCTCGGTGTTTTCCGCCCCGCAGAGGCAGCGAAATTTTTCTATGGTCGCTCCCTGAGTCTTAGGGTTTCCGGAGGATGATATACGCCAGAGGGGAGAGGCTGGAGTGGGCCAGGGTGGCCACACCACCTCCTGGTGCGGCCTAGGGCTGCCCGCGCCATGGGGTGGTGTGGGCCCCCTGTGGCCCATCTCCACTCCGTCTTCTGGCATCCTTAGTCTTCTGGAAAAATAGGATTTTCCGTATATTTTCCCGGATTTTTTGATCTTCGTGAATTTTGCCTCCAAACAGCACATTCTCCATCAGAATCCTGACTGCAGCGGTCCATGCTCCAAAAGTCACCAACCATGCAAAAATAGATGAAATAACATAAGTATCACCTCTCAATACGAAATATATCAATGAACAATAGTGAATTAAGACATAGAATAGTGATGCAAAATGGATGTATCAGTTGCTAAGTGGGGAATTGAGCTAGTAGCTTTTGATATTGAGTATAAACCTCGTATAGCAATCAAATCCCAGATACTTGCCAATTTTGTCGTTGATGGACAGAGACGGCCAAAAACACAAGTCTCCTGGAGTCGGAATATTGGACCTTGCACTTTGACGGGTCAACAGCGCTCGGGGGCTGGCGTGGTGGTCAAATCACCCCAAGGAGACAAATTGTTCTATGTGTTGAATATTCACTTCATGGCGATAAATAATATTGCCGAATATGAGGCCTTGCTATATGGAATTCTAATTGCAAAAGATATCAGCATTTGCCGACTCATGTGTTACGGAGATTCTGGTTTAGTTTCTCAACAAGTATCCAACATCTGCAATGTAAATAAACACATGGAAGCATATCAAGCTGTCATGGATTATCTAGCAAAATCATTCGAAGGGGTTGAAGTCCAACAGATTCCCCAAACAGAAAACGAGGAAGAAGATGTACTATCAAGAATAGGCTCTGCACAGAAAAAGGTCTTGGATGGTGCTTTTTTGGAACATCTCAAAGTTCCCTCTATCACAAGAGTTGATGAGGAGTACCCGACCAAATCCGACTCACCACTCATAGCAGTTCGGCTGAAATTCCTAGTTGGACAAATACCTGCCTAGAATTCTTGGTAGACAACAAATTACCCAAAGACGAAGTTCTGAGCCGGCAGATCATCCGACGAGAGAAATCCTACACAATAATTAGTAGTGAGTGTTGGGGGATGACTCCAGGTAGGGTAAAGCCGAGGTAAAAGGATAGGGTCTGCCGAGGCAAAGACATGTCAAAGCATGAGCTAGCCGAATCAAAGAAGGACCGGCCGGGTTACGGCCGGGTCACCTTGAGCGAGAAAGAAGTGGCAACACTCGACCAACATACATGGTATGTCGACACGAGGAAGGAACTAATTTCCCTTTACAGGTACCAACATGGCCGGGTTAACTATACCTAGGCCGAGTCAGGAGATGACTTATGCAAGAAGGAAGGAATCATCCCCAAGGTCAGCGCTTTGCTCTCTCTCTACTAGGTTTTCTTGTAGAGACAAGCGCTAGAGACAAATGACAGAGAGACAGAAGCAGAGTAGAGGCTCACGAGGGTGATGGTGTCTGACCGCCAATGGATAGACAACATGGACTCTAGGGTATTGCCACATAGAGGGTGGCAACATATGAAAGAGGAGCACCGCTTTGCTATTTCGGGAAGAGCATCTCTAGAGAATATACCGGGCCACGTAATCCCTAGATGTAACCTGGCCACCCCTTTATAAGGTGAGCCAGGGCCTCCAAGGGAGGGGTCGGGACATTTGGTAGAGGGAAAACCTTATTGAGAGTAGAGGAGCAAACCTTCTTCTTCCTCTCCATGATCTCGCTCAAGGAGCTTGTGTAAACACCATTGATACAAGAAATACAAACCTCTATGTGTGGAATCAGCACACTATCCCTCCCCGGATACCACTAGTACACTTTGGCCCCATCTTTAGCCTACCCATGGCATTTGCCGTGACACCACCACAATAGTTGGCGCCCACTGTAGGGCAGTACCGGTGCTAGCTGGAAACAAGATCCGAATAAGAAGCTTCATAGTTGCCGGGGAGCCCATCGTCTCCGGGCTGGTGCAGCGGTTTGGCGCACTGGACTTTGTTAGCGACAACGCCCGCAGCATCGACAACCGCCCACCTCCGCGCAACAGGCTCTTCGTCAACTTTGGCGCCCACAAGATCTACATTGGTGTCAACGAATCCTTTATGCACCCATAACACGTCATCAAGGGAGGAGAACCTCCCCTCAGCTCGGCTCACGGTCCGCGTATAGCTCGCCCCGCTAGCTGCTCCGAAGTGATGTTGACCGCACCAAATCTGGAAGAAGATCTGGAGGTAACCCCTAAGGCACCTAGGGCTAGAGGTCCTCCGCTAGAAAGGCGATAAAACATACTGCAGCGGGCAGTAGAGAGCCTCACCACTCTTATAGCTCCCATAGTTGATCTAGCTCAGGCACATGCCGAGCTAGAGGAGACTCGGCTGAAAGTGTTAGAGGGTGCAAAAAAGATAGCAGCAGCTCAACAGGCGTTAAACATCACGTTGCGTGAGTACACCGGAGCAAACAAGATTAGCACTAGCCCCACTCGTGGATGGTGTGAAGATTAGGGTAAGAAATCTTCTTTGTGAAAGAGATAAGGAATATGTACCTAGGCCAGGAGAATTGAGCACCCCGACAAAGAATCTCAGGGCTATAGATGTAGCAGCGTCCGAGTTAGAGGGTCTGACCGAGGAAGCCCGGCAAAGGCAACAAGAAAGGGTTATTGAGTTAGTGAAAATGCAAACAAGCAAAATGAGAAATTGCTCAAGGCAAACCCAGCAAGGGCAGTAGGTTCCCGGGTCGTTCAATCAGCCGAGGCGCTGCAGCAAAATCTGCCGGGGTAGCATCATACCCTGGTGAAGGCCCACCAAGAGAAGAGGTGGTAACCTTAGGGAGAAGAAACAAGAAAATGGTACCATGCGATGAGGATCACAACAGTGCTAGCCGAGGTGAAGGTGGACAAGGTAACCACGGCCAAGGCCGTGTAGGTCAGGGGAATGTTGGGTATGACAATGCCGGACAACATAACTCGGCGGGACCTAGAAAGAATCCACCTCGGCAGCACCAACAACAGTACATACCTCGGCAAGAGCAAAGTGCGGGCCCGACGATGCAACATCCATATGTTTATCTGGGTCAAAACAGATATGATGATGGTCATTTGGCAATGGCAAACGCTAGATTTCCTAAACCGGATTATCATGTGATAGGATCAAGGCTGGGAAACTGGAACTTACAGCCAGATGATGCAAGATTGAAGTTGGACCAGATATATAGGTCGGAAATGATGGAGGGACAAGGTCCTCCAGGTCCAGCATGCTTTGGACCTCGGATTATGAGGGAACCACCTGTGCCGAACTTCTAGTTGGCCAGAGGGACAAAGACGTATGATGGTAGTACCAAGCCAGAAGATTGGTTGATTGATTATGCCACTACAGTGAACATTGCAATGGGTAACTTGAGATGGGTTGTGATATATGTACCGCAGATGTTGGAGGGACTAGCAAGAGTTTGGCTGAATAATCTGTTGGGTTTGCAGCATATAAAACAAAAAATTCCTACGATGGGAACTATACGGCAAGATCTATTTACTAGATACAGAGCAACGGGTGGATATACATCCATGGAGAACTTACCCTCGAAGACAACGAGTTTTGTTAACGGGTAGGAACTCGTGGATGATGTAGTCGTACACTTGCCGATCTCAAGATCGTGATGAAGTCCAGCAAGTCCGCTCCAGCACGTCCATCAGATCCAGCTCCAGCAAGTCTAGCACCACCAAGTCCAGCACTGCAAAGCAACGGTGCATCTGTGATCGCACACATGTCGGGTACCCCGACAACCTCCGTCCCTCGCTCCAGCAAAGCAGCGGAAGCAGCAACTCCTTTCTAGATAAAGCCACCGGGAACATGTATCTCGCTAATCCGAGACCATGGGGAAAAATACTAGAGGGGGAGAGAGATCCTTCACGAGGAGGTGTGAGGAAGAAGGGGAGTGAGGGGGAGGGGGGTACCCCTCCCCATGGCCGGTGCCCCATGGGGGGTGACTCCTCACCTCCCCCATTCATGTGGTGGTAACCCCTCCACATTAAAATGCCCCTTCACATTCTCTTTTAAAGTCTCCACTTTAAATGCATTAAACTTCTCCAAATTTAATGCTCTCTCATTTAATAAAATCCTTTTATTAAATTTATTCAGAATTTTGTTAATTACTTTAATTAACAAACATTCACATAAAACCCCTACAACATTTCAATATTACATGCAGAACCAATTTCAGCAATTTCACCCGAAACAGTTTCGGTGTCTACTGAAATAGTTCCAGCACTTTCTTAAATCTTCATCTGAAACATATTTGCTCCAAATGGTGTCGGTATCCCTTAAGTGTGTCACCCTACGGTTCGCGAGTAATGCAGACATGATCGAGACCCCTCTCCGATCAATATTCAGCAGCGGGACTTGGAGATCCGTACTGACTCCCACATATTCAACGATGACTCTTGTGATCGTGTGAACCTTTAACGTCGTAACTAAATCCCTTTGTCTCGCGATATATTACATGTCCGAGATTCGATCATTAATCAGCAGGGGGACCTAGAGATCCGTACTAACTCCCACTTATTCACGATGACTCTTGTGATCGTGTGAATCTTTAACGTCGTAACTATATCCCTTTGTCTCATGATATATTACATGTTAGAGATTCGATCATTGGCATCCAAATACCTAGTTTGATCTCGTTACCGACATGCACTCTTTTCTCGTTCCCGTGATATAACATTCTAGTGATCACATCACTTGCTTGCAAGCTATTTCAATGTGATATCACCGAGAGGGCCCAGAGTATATCTATCCGTCATCGGGATGGACAAATCTCACTCTTGATACATGAGCCTCAACATAACACCTTCGTAGCACTGAACCCACCTTTATAGTCACCCTGTTACGGTGTGACGTTTGATGTTATCAAGATACTCTTGCGGTGTTAGCAATTAACAAGCTCTCATGGTCTAAGGACTAAGATTACTTCGTATGATGTTATAGCAATATAAACATAATGACTTTGATCGTAATGCTATACTTCAGATGAATGTTCATCACATCAGTCCACCAATGTTGTGACCTCGTTATTAACAACATCCAATGTCCATGATCAGGAAACCTTGATCATCTTGTTAATCAACGAGCTAGTTTATATGAGAGGCATTGCTAGGAACTTTGTATTTTTTTATTAAACACACATGTATTAACGTTTCCAATTAATACAATTATAGCATGCAAAATAAGCATTTATCATAAACATGGAATAAGATAATAACCACTTTATTATTTCCTCTCGGGCATATTCCCTTCAGTCTCCCACTTGCACTAGAGTCAATAATCTAGTTTGAAAAACTTTGCGTATTGAACACCTATGGATTTCTGGTGTTGCATATACGCTATTGCTAGTGGTTAACAAAATATCTGGATCTGACAGTTTCAGGTCCGTGTGTATTTGCATGTCTTTGCATCTCTATGCATCACTCATTCTCAAATGAGATGGCATTGTATAAAATTGGTCCTTTGGTGAGACCTTTAGTTCGTTCGATTTAAAATATGTTCATATTATTCTCATACAATATATCTTAATAGCATTAGCCCACTTTGAACCACACCTAGTTTGATAATAAACTACATAACACAAATGCCCTCCTTTGCTGCTACTATAGCAGTTATATACTTAGCCTTTTGTTGTAGTATCCGTCACAATGTCTCAACTTTGGAACTCATCCAAATCCATCATGGAACATCCTTTCCATTACATTGTGCCACCCATAGTCTAAATTGAGATAAATTTAATTTGTATCTTGTGACAAAACTAGTATCAATGTAACACTTTACAATGAACTACCTTTAACTATTTGTCACTTATACATGATATATTCTTAGTTCTTCCAAAGCTCATAAGAATATCTTTACTATTGTCCAATGATCATCTTATGAATCATTCTGGTATATGCTCATAACATTTAGAGCATAGGACATTCTGGATATATACATATCATGGTATAATCGATCAAAATCTTCATGTGATTTTACTCACCAAGTGTTGAAACACTTGAATCTTGATACAGTCCTTTCCATGCAGCAAGAACCTTTCTTGTTGTTTCCATATTGAAACCTTTCAATATCTCATATATGTATGTCTGGCACAACCATATTAGTGCCTCAATCTATCCATATAGATATTGATGCCAAATATTCCGGTTTTGCGCAAGTCTTTCATCGAAATCCTATTTTAATGAAATTCTTAACTTGTGTAAATAAAAGATAGATCATTTCCAATCAACAATATGTTCTCTACATAATGTATTAGAAATATGTCTCAGCGCTCCCACTTAATTTATTGCAAATGCAAGTATCTTCATCATCTCCGATGAATTTAAACTCTTTTAACAGTTTCATCATGGTGAAGATTCCAACTCCGCTATGCTTACTTCAACTATTGAAGTTTGCATGCCCTTTTAGAACCTTTTGAATTAACAAAACCCTTCTACCATACATCAAATTATATGTAGTGGTCGCTACATTAATCCGTCAAGACTAAATATCGCTATGAAAGATCAAATCTTGTCATAGTCAACTCCTTGAACATTTTCATAAACTTCTTTCCGACATGTCGGCTATTTCATAGATGTTAAACATCCATGTCTATTTCTTTATAGATCCAAACACGACCGATAGGCTTCACGCCTTTCCGGAGGGTCTTCCAAGTTCAGAAACTTGATTTCTTGTGTATGGATACTATCATGGATTCTATGACTTCTTGTCATTTTATGGAGTCAGGGATCATCATCGCTTCTTTTCATGTAGTCGGTTCATCATTGTCAAATCAGTAACGACTTGCTTATCAAATCACACTATTTGATTCTTACCGACCCACACGGTTCAATAGGAACTCTAATCTCCGAGATCACACCCTTTGTAATCACAGGAGCCATGAGTATTGTGGCCGCCACCGGGAAACTTTCCGGCGCTGTGCTCTTAGCACATATAGCTAAGATTCAACAACCTTATCAAATTTCTATTGTCCTCCCACTTAACTTTTCACGAAAAATTCCTTCTCAAGAAACTTGACATTCCAAGTAACAAACGCTTTTGTCCTCGGTGTTATGGAGAAATTCCCAACAAATTCTTTAGGATAACCTACAAAGACGTGCTTATCCGACTTTGGTTGTAAACATTTTACTTATGCATAGCATACCAAAATTTAAGAAAAGATAATTCGGGTTTTATCCCAAACCATAACTTATATGGTGTCATTTCAACGGATCACGATGGTGGTCTTTTTAGTGTAAAAGCGATAGTCTCTAAAGCTTCAATCCTTAAAACATAATGGCATTTTTATAAATGGCACCTTTGATCTTACCATGTCAAACATGGTCTGATTTCATCTCTCGAATATGCCATACTCCTATGGTTTACCGGGAAACACAAATCATGAAACAATTCCTCAAATCTTAGGTGTTTTGCTAAACATGTAACTCAAATATCTTCCTTTATGATCGAATCATAAACTCTTTATTTTCTTGTTACAATGATTTTCACTTCATCTTGAAAGTCTTTGAACAATTTTCAAATATTTCATACTTCTTCCTTATTAAGTAAATATATAGATATATTCACTCAAATTTTTGGAGAAAGCATATAAAGCAAAAAGATCCATCACATATGGCTACATATAATGTACTATATACATCAGTATGTATAATATCCAATAAGTTAGTCATCTGTTCCTCTTTGGCCTATGGACATAGTTTCAATTATCTCAAGGAAAGTCTCACAAGCGTCAATTGATCAAAATCAAAGACTCCAAAAATCCATCAACATGGATTTTCTTCATGTTTTCTTTCCAATATAATTTAAATAGCGATGTCACTTCATAAGTGATGTTTCAATCATTTGTCTTGCGAAATTTTAACAATAGTGTTTATGGATGTGATTTCTCCCACTAGACTTGTAAAAGTTCATCCATCCTTTATGGAATACGGTAATTATTTGAACAACTATTGTTCTCATAATACCGGAACAAAACAACAATTATTAAAACAAATCTTGAAGGCTAGGTTTGACGACAACGAAGACACAATAACACTTTATTTTTTTCAATGAACATTTCACTTATTCTCTTGCTAGTTACTTAGGCCATTGCAGTTCATGAATTGCGTTGTCCTGTATGACACTTCATACCAACCAATTCGGTATCCAATACCTAAGAACCACATTATTTAACAAGCAAGGAATACAGCCATAACATGTATATCTTCTATATACCTAATCTGGACATTTCCAACTTTTTCTTTTCTGCCAAATATTTTATAGATTCTCTTTTAGAAATTCCTTTTCCCTTTAAAAGAATCTATCAACATCAATAGTGGTTTCATTCACATGACACATAGTACAAAGCGTATATAGTCAAATACTAATACCTTTGGACTTGCACTTTGAAGTGGATCACCATCATCAAATGTTTGGTATTCTTTCAATAATGCATTCTTTAGTAATCTATTAGTGTAGTAAACATTTTACTTACATCTTCTATTCATCCTTATCATGACAACTTTCATGATCAAGCTACTATATCCTATAAGGAAGAATGACAAGTATAATTTTAGTTCCCGAAACCTTTTGGGAGATTTGGATGCCTAGCATCTCCATCCTTTACAAATTCTCATAATATGAGAACATGTATTTTTGCTAAATTATACTCTATCATAATGCAACCAACAACATTGTTTCAGATATCACAATATCTTCCACACATGATGGTTTCTGAAACAATTTTCAGCTCCTATATAATCTTGATATTAAAACAACTTTTGAATATCAATAATCATGGAGGCAAACATGATACTTTAGATACTAACATTGGAATTCTTACTCTTGATTTATTACTACTTATTAAACTTCATGGAGTAAATTGAGTTTGCTGAAAGTTTGCAATAGGACTTATAAACTTTAAATTGACATTCGAAACAATACGATACCAGTTCGTAAAGTAAATATCCAGAATTCTATAGTTCTATTATATCAATTAAAACTAAGCATAAGGTAGTGAACATACGCTAATGACTACAACAAATTATGCAAATTCACTTCGATTTAATTTATGACAAATTGAGTTCGACTAATCCAAATTAGAAATGAACTCCCACTCAAAAACGACATCCCTCGTGCCTTTTTGGTGATTACATGAACCAAATCCACTACACCAAGTCCGATCATCATGTGAGTCAGTGTAGTTTCAAAGGAGAGCATCAATATGGTCATCACATCAACTATATGACGCATGCTTAACCTTTCGGTCTGTGTTCCGGGCTCGCCATGTAAGAACCTTAGTACTCGCATGTGTAAAACTGTCTTACACCCGTTTGTATGAAAGCGTAGAGTCGATTACACCCGATCATCACGTGATGTCTCGAAACACGATCCATAAAACGGTGCATACTTAAGGAAGAACACATTTTATCTTGATATTTAAATGAGGGATCATCTTATAATGCTACTAAAACGCCAAACTAGCAATGTAAGATGCAAACATCTAATGTGTAAAGTGGGATGCTATGGTCCATGCATTTGATTTCTATCATATGCATCGTGGTATGATCTCTATCATTCCTTTGTGTGTAAGGCCAAGGTCTATGGAACTTACATGTTGAATGTGTTGTAAGAGTATCTATCATACATCTACTTACAATAATACCATATCAAGACACTAGCCCATCCACGATCTAAACTAGAAGCCTCTAATTTATCAATTGCAAGTTTTACGTGGCTTAGGTCTTTCGGAGATAGAACCGTTCTTACCTACGAACATGAACCACAACGAGGATAACCAAGTTATTAGCAACTCGTTGTAAATCAGATATTGACTATAGTAGGAGAGACAGACACCCGCCAGGCACTTATGCAAAACTAGTTGCATGTCAGTCGTGGAACCGGTCTCATGTGCGATGACATGTAAGGTTGGTCCGGGCCGCTTCATCCCACTATGCCACCAATATCCAATACATAGAAGATGCAATAACATGATCATCATCGCCCACATATAAACATATGTGTACTACCCGCGCAAAGCACCTACGCATAGATCAGGCACTGATACCACTGTTGGGTTCGTAGCATAGAAAACAAAAAATTTCCTATGATGGGAACTATACGCCAAGATCTATCTACTAGATGCAGAGCAACGGGTGGATATACATCCATGGAGAACTTACCCTCGAAGACAACGAGTTTTGTTAATGAGTAGGAACTCGTGGATGATGTAGTCGTACACTTGCCGATCTCAAGATCATGATGAAGTCCAGCAGGTCCGGCTCCAACACGTCCATCAGATCCAGCTCCAGCTAGTCTAGCACCACCAAGTCCAGCACCACAAAGCAGCGGTGCATCCATGATCACACACATGTTCGGTACCCCGACAACCTCCGTCCCTCGCTCCAGCAAAGCAGCGGAAGCAGCAACTCCTTTCCAGATAAAGCCACCGGGAACATGTATCTCGCTAATCCGAGACCATGGGGAAAAATACTAGAGGGGGAGAGAGATCCTTCACGAGGAGGTGTGAGGAAGAAGGGGAGTGAGGGGGGGGGGGGTACCCCTCCCCATGGTCAGTGCCCCATGGGGGGTGACTCCTCACCTCCCCCATTCATGTGGTGGTAACCCCTCCACATTAAAATACCCCTTCACATTCTCTTTTAAAGTCTCCACTTTAAATGCATTAAACTTCTCCAAATTTAATGCTCTCTCATTTAATAAAACCCTTTTATTAAATTTATTCAGAATTCTGTTAATTACTTTAATTAACAAACATTCACATAAAACCCCCTGCAACATTTCAATATTACATGCAGAACCAATTTCAGCAATTTCACCCGAAACAGTTTCGGTGTCTATTGAAATAATTCCAGCGCTTTCTTAAATCTTTATCTGAAACATATTGCTCCAAATGGTGTCAGTATCCCTTAAGTGTGTCACCCTATGGTTCACGAATAATGCAGACATGATCGAGACCCCTCTCCGATCAATAATCAGCAGCGGGACCTGGAGATCCGTACTGACTCCCACATATTCAACGATGACTCTTGTGATCGTGTGAACCTTTAACGTCGTAACTAAATCCCTTTGTCTCGTGATATATTACATGTTAGAGATTCAATCATTGGCATCCAAATACCTAGTTTAATCTCGTTACCGACATGCACTCTTTTCTTGTTCCCGTGATATAACATTCTAGTGATCACATCACTTACATGCAAGCTATTTCAATGTGATATCACTGAGAGGGCCCAGAGTATATCTATCCGTCATCGGGATGGAAAAATCCCACTCTTGATACATGAGCCTCAACATAACACCTTCATAGCACTGAACCCACCTTTATAGTCACCCAGTTACGGTGTGACGTTTGATGTTATCAAGATACTCTTGCGGTGTTAGCAATTAACAAGCTCTCATGGTCTAAGGACTAAGATTACTTCGTATGATGTTATAGCAATATAAACATAATGACTTTGATCGTAATGCTATACTTCAGATGAATGTTCATCACATCATTCCACCAATGTTGTGACCTTGTTATTAACAACATCCAATGTCCATGATCAGGAAACCTTGATCATCTTGTTAATCAACGAGCTAGTTTATATGAGAGGATTTACTAGGAACTTTGTATTTTGTTTATTAAACACACACCTATTAACGTTTCCAATTAATACAATTATATCATGTAAAATAAACATTTATCATAAACATGGAATAAGATAATAACCACTTTATTATTGCCTCTCGGGCATATTCCCTTCATAATCTGCCACCAGGAAGTATCAACTGTTGGCTAGATTCTGAGGATATGTTTATCAGCAACTTCACTAGTACTTACAAGAGGCGAAATGGGTCCCAACAACTAGAAATGTGTAAGCAGAGGCCAAATGAGACAAACCACAAGTTTTTGACTCGGTGGTGCAACATGCGCAACTCATGCGAAGGTGTAATCAAGTCGCAAGCAATTGCTTGGTTTGCACAAGGGTGCAGGTATGGGAGTGTAGTGTGTCAAAGGCTGCAAAGAGGTATGCCTACTATGTTGGTTGAAACAATCAGAATTGCCAACTCATGTGCACTGGGTGATCCAACTCAACCTCGGCTTATGTCAAATGAGTCAAACAAGGAATATTACCCTTGTGATGGAGTAGGGTCATTCCAACAAAGTGATTTCCGGGGTAAGAGAAGAGATGAAAGGCTAGATTACAGATATGGCTCGCACCATGTCGCTGCTATGGATCAAGATCAGCCCGGAGCTGGAAGTAGCCAACAGTAGAAAAGTGGTGGCCAACAGTGGGTACAGAAAAATGATGGCAACAAGCCTTGGACCAATGAACATAAAAAGCAATGGAAAGAAAGGAAAGATAGGCCGAGGTATACGTATGAGGCCATGTTGGACCAACCATGCAAGTTCCACCTGCCCAATCCAAGTAAACCGATGAATCATATAACCCGGCAGTGCGAGTGGTTCTAGCGTGTAGGACAAGGTAACCCAGGGCGAGGTAGCATGGGGCACCTCATCAACCTTGGTAGAAGGATGATTACGGGAGCAAATGCTCAACAAATCATATTGCCACCACCCTCGGCGAGGTACGAGAATCGAGACAGAAGGGATGCAATGCACCAGGTGGAAAACCAGAATCAGGGGAACCGAGGAAGCCCCGATAATGATGGGAGAAATGAGTACAAGGAGCACCACCAAAGTTATTGCGTGTTTACCACGGAAAAAACTGATAGGCAAAGTGTGTGGCAACGACATATGGAGGTCAATGTTGTTATGCCGGTTGTGTCGAAGTACATGATTGGTCTGATCAGGAGATCATATGGAGTATCAAGGATCATCCCAGGCTCATGCCGAGTCCTGGATCATATGCTGTGGTGCTTGACCCAACTTTCATCGGGCTAAACATCAATGTGAAGTTTTCCAAGGTGCTGATTGACAATGGCAGCAATATTAACATACTGTATAAGGACACCATGCACAAGTTGGGAATCTCAGAGAATATGCTCCAGACGACAAAGACCACTTTCCATGGCATTGTGTAGGGTTTTTCCTACGAGCCTATTGGCAAGGTCCGGATTGATGTCTTATTCGGCACAAGAGATAATTGTCGGACAAAGAACCGGGAGTTTGAGGTTGTGGATTTGGACAGCTGCTACCATGCATTACTCAACATGCTAGCTCTTTCAAAGTTTATGGCAAGTGATAACATCAGTTACTTAAATACGAAAATGCCAGGGCCAAATGGGGTCATCACCATAGCAGGGGACTTTAGGCGCTCCATGGAATGTGCCTCAACCGGGTCAAACCTGGCCGAGTCATTGGTGACCGCATAAGAGAAGAAAAGGATCTAAGAGGCCGTGGCATTGGATCAGTCCGCACAGTTGAATATGCCAGACCTGAGTAACCCGCATGGAAGTGTGTCGTTTCAGCCGACAAAGGATACTAAGAAAGTGCCAATGGATGATCAGTTCCCGGAGCGTACCGTGACTATTGGTGGAGGCCTTGGCGACAAATAGGAAAGTGATCTCATCAGCTTCCTCCGTGAGAATCGCGATATCTTTGCTTGGTCCACATAGGATCCGCAAGGTGTGCCGAGGGAGCTGGCTAAGCACTATTTACATGTCAAACCCGACGCAAAGTCGGTGAAGCAACCTCTCTGCTGCTTTGCCAAAGAAAGGATAAAATTCATTGGTGACAAGATAGCTTAGCTCCTTGCAGCCGGGTTTATCATGGAAGTGCTTTCCCCGGATTGGCTGTCTAATCCGGTGCTGGTAGAAAAGAAGAAAGATGACCCGAACGTGGCCGTGGTGTGGCGTATGTGTATCGATTACATGAATCTGAATAAGGCATGTCCAAAAGATGCGTTCCCACTACCGAGGATAGATTAAGTTATTGACTCGACCACTGGGTGCGAGCTCTTGTCATTCGTAGATGCATATTCTGGTTTCCACCATATACCACTGGACCCGAATGATCAAATAAATACTGCTTTTATTACCCCGTATGGGGCTTATTGCTATCACACTATGCCATTTGGCCTACGTAATGTAGGGGCAAAGTATCAAAGGTGCATGCAAAAATGCTTGCACGATCAAATTGGCAAAAATGTCCAAGTATATGTAGATGATGTGGTGATAAAAACCAAGGAGAGTCATACTCTCTTAGATGATATCCAACTAACATTCATGAACATAAGAAGGTTCTGAATGAAACTTAACCTGAAAAAATGCACCTTCGGTGTTCCGGCCAGAAAGTTACTTGGTTTCCTCGTATCTTGCCGAGGTATCGACGCGAACCCAACTAAAATCTGAGCTATCGAGCGAATGGAACTGTCAAAGTGTCTTAATGATGTTCAGAAGTCTCTATCAACTAATGAAAAGGCATCATTAAGTCGCTTTGTATGTCAGCTGGGATAAAAGGCATTACCTCTCTATCTTTTTTTGCGAAATTCCTCTGATCTATAAGTAATCATCAACAGCAGTACAAAGAGACCGAAAAGTAATAAAAATTACAAATAGGTCATTGGTCCACCTAGCGACGACTACAAGAACTAGCGCGAGCCGAAGGAGTGCTGCCGTCCTCGCCCCTCCATCACCGGAGCCGGGCAAAGCTTGTCATAGTAGATCTTGTTGTAGTAGACAGATGGAAAGTCGCCGTGCTAAGGTCACAATGGACCAGCGCATAGAGCAGCCACCATCACTAATGATGACATCCGTAGAACGGAAGAGACTAACCTGAAAACAAACTGACGAACATGAAAACGGACAGAATCCTAGGAGATCTGTCGGACAAACAACTCCACGCGCCCTCCATTAGCGCTAGATGCACCACCGGAGAGAGGATAGAGCAGGGAGGACATTATTGTGACTTTAGGACGTAGCCATCGCCTCAACATCCCAAAGAAGACACTAAAAAGCAGACAAAACAAAGAACGGAAAACCTCCCGCCGACGAGAGGCCATGGTCCATCACACCTCTAAAGGTCCTAGGGCCACCGGAGGCAGAGCGGACCGACGATGTCGCCGGCGAGGGGTGCATAACCCTAGATGGATTTTTCTCCTTAGAGCCTGGCGGCGCTACGTACGTACCAGTTCGACTGTTCGATAAAAAGTCGGCTTGTTAGGCATTACCTCTCTATCAAGTAATGACAAATTAGCTAAGTTCATATGGACACCGCAAGCAGATAATGTTTCATGAAATAAAAAAGATGCTAGCCTCTACACCTGTGTTAGCTTCACCACTATCCAAAGAGCCGATGTTGCTCTACATAGCAGCGACCAATCGAGTCGTAAATGCCATGATAGTGGTGGAGCGTGACAAGGAAGGTAAGTCGGTGCAGAGGCCAGTATATTACCTAAGTGAGGTACTCTCAGCGTCAAAACAAAACTATCCCCATTATTAGAAAATGGCATATGGTGTCTATATGGTAGCCAAAAAGCTTAAGCATTACTTCAAAGAACACCCCATAAAGGTGATATGAGAAGCACCCATATCCGAGATAATGAGTAATAAAGATGCAAGTGGCCTAATTGCCAAATGGGAAATTGAATTAGCCCCATATGCTCCACAATATGATAGGAGAGATGCAATCAAGTCTCAGGCAATGGCCGACTTTTTTGTGGATTGGGCTAAAATGCAGTATGAGCCACCCTTGCCAGATTCAAACTACTGAAGAATGCACTTTGATGGATCCAAGTTGAAGGATGGATTAGGGGACGGGGTATTCCTTACCTCGCCCAAGAAAGATCAATTGAGATATGTGCTCAACATCGAACAATATGGCTGAGTATGAGGCACTCGTACATGGGTTAAAAGTAGCAAAAGAAATTGGGATACGTTGGATACAATGCTTCGGTGATTCGGACTTGGTGGTGCAACAAGTTTCTAGTCATTCAGATGCGTTAGACGCGAACATGGCCCTATACAGATTTCATGTCCAAAAGATATGTGGGTACTTTGAAGGATGCGAATTCCATCATGTACCACGAGCTGAAAATGATACAACCGACGTGTTGTCTAAACTAGGTTCATCTCGGCAGGCCATCCCACCAGGTGTTGCTTTGGAGCATATAAGAAAACCATCTATTAACCCCTCACCGAAATCCGAATCAATATATATCCTAGCCAATCAGGGATTAGGAGCTCCCCCAATGGACATTAACTGGGAGACTACCTCGGCAAACCCGGGGACTACCTCGGCAAACCCGAGGACTCCCTCGGTAAACCTAGGGACTATTCAGCTTGATTCGATAGATGTTATTTCGGCAGATCCAATGGAGGTTGATGAAGTGCTTTTCCTGGCCCGTGCTATACCAGCATGGTTGCAGCCAATTTTTGGATTTTTAAAAGATGGAATTTTTCCAAGTGATGAGGTACTCTCTAGGCAAGTGCAGAGAAGAGAAAAGGAATATACCATTATTAATGCCGAGTTATACAAGAGAAGTGTCATAAGTGTCCTGCAGCGGTGTGTTGACTAGGCAGAAGGGTAGGAAATCTTCCGAGATATACATCAGGGCGAATGTGGGCATCATGCCTCGTCCAGGGCCTTAGTAGACAAAGCTTTTTGGCATGGATTTTACTGGCCCAACGCTTTCCAACAGGCTGAGGATATCGTGAATAAATGCAATGGGTGTTAGAGGTATTCTCGCAAAATACATATGTCAGCCTCTAAACTCAAAACTATACCTATCACATGGACATTTGCTGTATGGTGCAAGGATATGGTTGGACCATTTAGGACAGCCCGAGGAAACATGACCCATATCTTAGTCATGGTGGACAAGTTTTCAAAGTGGATCAAGGTAAAACAAATCAAAAAATGTGATGGAGCTACCGCATAGTACAATAACAGAAAATGGCACAAATTTTGCTGAAGGAGCATTTGCTCGGTTCTACCAAGACAAAAGAATAAGGCTAGATATTGCATCAGTGGAAAACCCACATCGAATGGGTAAGTGGAAAGATCTAACAGACTAGTACTGTCTGGGGTGAAATCCCGGCTCATTGAGCCAATGCGAAGATCATCGGGGTGCCGGATTGATGAACTCCCAGCAGTACTATGGAGCCTAAGAACAACTCCAAATCGATCAACAGGCTATGCACCGTTTTTCTGGTATATGGGGCCAAAGTTGTATTACCAGCCGACATAGACCATGACTCGCCTAGAGTCACCCAATACACATAAGCCGAAGTGCAGGAAGCCCGACAAAATGATGTTTATATGCTAGAAGGGGCTAGAGAGTTGGCATTGTCCAAATCCGCCATATATCAGCAAAACCTCCGATGCTATCATAGCCGGAAAGTGAACCCCCGAGTTTTCCGGGAAGGTGATTTGGTACTTCGGCTGGTGCAACGCACTGCCGACATGCATAAGCTCTCACCTCCATGGGAAGGACCGTTCATCGTGAGCAAAGCGTTGCACAATGATGCGTAATATCTTACAGATGCTCAACCACAGGAGAAGAACAAGGCGAACAGGACAGGAGAAGAATCAAAAAGTCCATGGAATGTAGCGCTACTTCGTCCATTTTACACTTAGCTAAAAATGTATGTATCTCGAACTCTCATATGTCAGCTTGTATGTCAGCAATGAGCTTATCAATGAAATCTCGGCACCTCGAGCAAAAACTTGGGTACTGCCTTAGCAGTAGCTGTCCTTTTCTGTATTTACTTTTTATATGTCGTATGGCTTAAATTTCTTACCCCTTAGCTGAGTTAGTAATGTGTCGGCACCAAAAGCTAATTCTTTGACTTGCTGCTGTCCAAAAAGAATTAGCTTCATGGCAATCAAGAGAACAAGTTTGGAAATGTTATACACATGAAAAACGACTAAGGAAAGGGACATAATCGAGTTGACGTTCGTTTTTTGAACTAACTGAAGGGAATATGCCCGAGAGGCAATAATAAAGTGGTTATTATCTTATTCCATGTTTATGATAAATATTTATTTTGCATGCTATAATTGTATTAATTGGAAATGTTAATACATGTGTGTTTAATAAACAAAATACAAAGTTCCTAGTACTGCCTCTCGTATAAACTAGCTTGTTGATTAACAAGATGATCAAAGTTTCCTGATCATGGACATTGGATGTTGTTAATAACAAGGTCACAACATTGGTGGAATGATGTGATGAACATTTATCCAAAGTATAGCAGTACGATCAAAGTCATTATGTTTATATTGCTATAACATCATACGAAGTAATCTTTATCCTTAGACCATGAGATCATGTTAATTGCTAACACCAGAAGAGTATCTTGATAACATCAAACGTCACACCGTAACAGGGTGACTATAAAGATGGGTTCAGTACTAAGAAGGTGTTATGTTGAGGCTCATGGATCAAGAGTGGAATTTGTCAATCCCGATGACTGATACATATACTCTGGGCCCTCTCCGTGATATCACATTAAGATAGCTTGCAAGCAAGTGATGTGATCACTAGAATGTTATATCACGGAAACGAGAAGAGAGTGCATGTCGGTAACGAGATCAAACTAGGTATTTGGATACCGATGATCGAATCTCGGACATGTATTATATCATGAGACAAAGGGATTAAGTTACTAGCGTTAAAGGTTCTCACGATCACAGAGGTCATCGTTGAATATGCAGGAGTCAGTATGGATCTCCAGGTCCCGCTTCTGATTATTGATCTGAGAGGAGTCTCAATCATGTCTGCATTATTCGCGAACCATAGGGTGACACAATTAAGAGTTACCGGACACCATTTTGGAGCACATATGTTTCCGACGAAAGAATTGCAAAGCGTAGGAGTTGTTTCGATAGAAACCGGAATTGTTTCGGGTGAAATTGCAGAAAGTGGTTCTGCATGTGATATTGAAATGTTGCAAGGGGTTTTATGTGAATGTTTGTTAATTAAAGTAATTAACAAAATTCTGAATAAATTTAATAAAAGAGTTTTATTAAATGAGAGAGCATTAAACTTAGAGAATTTTAAAGCATTTAAAGTGGAGACTTTAAAAGGGAATGTGAAGAGGCATTTTAATGTGGAGGGAGTTACCACCACATGAATGGAGGAGGTGAGGGGTCACCTCCATGAGGCGCCGGCCATGGAGGGGGTACCCCCCTCCTCCTATAAAATCCCCCCTCTTCCTCACACCTCCTCGTGAAGGATCTCTCTCCCCCTCTAAAATTATTCCCCCATGGTCTCGGATTAGCGAGATACATGTTCCCGGTGGCATTTCGTCTGGAAGGATTTGCTACTTCCACTGCATCGCTAGAGCAAGGAGGTGGATGTTGTCCGATGGCTTGAACGTGTGTGCGAGAACGGATGTGCTGCTGATTTGCGGCACTCAGACTTCCACACGATCTTGAGATCGGCAAGTGTACGACTACATCAACCACGAGTTCCTACTCGTTAACAAAACTCGTTGTCTTCGAGGGTATGTTCTCGATGGATGTATGTCCACCCGTTGCTCTATAACTAGTAGATAGATCTTGGCATATAGTTCTCATCGTAGGAAATTTTTTGTTTTCTATGTTGCGGACCCAACACTAACCCCTATACTTTATTTTTATTATGCTGAATTATTTTGAGCCAATCCTCAGAGTTTCAAGTATTGTTAAATTAATTTTGTGACCTCGGACTCGTAAGTCGAATGCCGAATAATGGTAGATGTGACTTGAGTTATCAGATTGAGAGAACAAGAAAAAGAAACTCGGGGACTTCGCCCAAATCGATCCAACATAAAAACATAAATAGTAGCAAAATGACTTAGATTGTATCATACATGTTGCACCCGGCATTCTGGGGATTTAACAAAGTTTCAAGTTTTTTGCTGCTCAAGGAGCAGCGGTAGATGGATCATCCACAACAAGAGGTGGAACTACAGCCTTGGGGTCATCAACCTTGGCCTCCTCCTCCTCGTTCGGGTTTGCCTCGACTTCCTCGGCATCCTCAGCATCATCCGAATCCACTTGGTCCTCATCAACGCCCCCTCAAAATACCCATCATCCACCTCGTCGGGGAAACTCGGCCCATCAGTCCAGGCATGAATATTGCCATATTGGATTAACTAATACGCTTGATCTTTCCATTGTTGAATAAGGGTCGGGTCAGTGATCCACCTGGATCCAACGAGCATGTTCTGGAGTGTGTCAAATTGAGGTCGTCATACCATGATAGCACGAAGGCCAAGGTTATGTCGACACCGACCCGCGTGGCAGATTCCCGCCACAGATTCAACGTGGTATCGCTCTCCATGAGTTTCTCGGCCAGCTGGGAAGGGCCCTTGGGTGCAGTTTCATTCGGCCAAATGACGTGGAAAACACGGATGGCCGCATCCAGAAGGTCCACCCCAAATGACTTCATCGCTTAACCTGGGCCCAGAGACTAACCAATGAGTCATCCATGTCAAACGTCATAGTGGAGTTAGCGGGAACACCTCTCTCGGCTCGGGGCTTCTGAACAACAGTGAAATCATGAACCTTGGATTGAGGGAAGTTGTCTAAAAAGCAAGAAAAAAGAACAAGTTAGTACAAGAAATAGAGGATACAAGAGGAACGTCGGCAAATAAGAAAAAGTCTGGGAAAACTCATGAATAATGACACTATTGATTCAGGTGCCTCCATCAACCAAGCAGCAGCCTTTTTCCAAAAATTCTCCAGCTCAAGGTTCACCGAGTCAAGTTTAACCTCGGCATCCTTGACTATATCCTGCTCCTTCTCAAGCTAGGTCCTGAGCCAGTCCTTCTCTTCAGAAAATTCTGGTCGACCTTGTCAAGTTCAGCTTTCTGGAGGTTCTTTAATTTCTCAATCTCGGCATGAAGCCGAGAGATTTCTTCGTCCTTCTCCTTCAGTTGGACTTGGTGCTGGCCTGCTTATTCGAGAAAGTGAAGCACAATTCACGCATGGCAACACAATCCTGAAGAGACGCTAAGAAAATTTTGACTCGGCAGAGCCAAGGTATAATTTCCTGCCGAGCCAGAAGGAAGAAATGCAAAGGATAAAGAGCAAAAGGAAAGTACCTTTCAGCTTGGCCACCTCTTCTTTAGCTCCTCGTTTTGGGCCTCCACATTGGCTATAGAAATTCGAGTCAAAAGTTAACTCGATAGGACAAGAGCAATTGGAATCAAATTGAAGACAATGGAGTAAAAATTGACCTTTCTTCTTCAACGCCGGCAACAAGGCCTTATGCTTGGAGGACAGCTCTCTATGCGTATCTAGAAGCCGCTAGAACTCGGCGGTATGACGGTTGGTGGTAATCTAAAAAGAACAACTGTTAGTTAATAAATAATAAGGATATTTGAAGTTATTCAAGATACGAGTCAAGCGGAACTTATCCCAGCTCTAGGTGACTGGATATTTGAAGTTATTCAAGATCCAAGTCAAGCAGGACTTAACCCGACTCTAGGTGATTGGATATTTGAAGTTATTCAAGATCCGAGTCAAGCGGAACTTAACCCGGCTCCTAGGTTGTTGGATATTTGAAGTTATTCAAGATCCGAGTCAAGCCGAACTTAACCCGACTCTAGGTGATTGGATATTTGAATTTATTCAAGATCCGAGTTAAGCGAAACTTAACTCGATTCTAGGTGATTGGATATTTGAAGTTACTCAAGATCTGAGTCAAGTGGAACTTAACCCGACTCTAGGTGATTGGATATTTGAAGTCACTCAAGATCCGAGGCAAGTGGAACTTAACCCAGCTATAGATGGCTGGCTAACAGAACTTTGGATCTAAGTTTTAACAACTAAGTTAGCATACTCCAGAATCGAAAACAGTATGAAGAAATATTGTGCAAGTTCAATACTAAGAGCAAACGGCCGAGTAATATTTTACTCCCCGGAGGCTCGAGGACTGGAGGATATGTATAAAGTACTTACGCAAATATAAAAGAGATGGTCAAAGGACTTACCTCCATCATCTTGCTGGCATAAGAAATGGCTTTGCTGGCAATGTTCATCTAGGCACCAATCTCCGCATGGCCGAATTTCGCGGGATTCCTAGAGATGACATCGACATATTCGGCATTATTCTAGTTGTCAGCATACTCAACGAGTGAGCCAAGGCTCCCACCACTAAGAGTCCGAGTCACGACTAACCCTTTCTCATGAGCAGCTTGTCGGGTGACCTTGGTAGCGGCCAGACTAGTGTGTAGCATGATCTTCTTATCTGGAGCAGGGCCAGAGGCAGCACTGCCCTATTTCATCATGGAGGCAATGGTGCGTTGCCTAGACCCAGCCGTTGATCCCTTGGGAGTGGCCTTGGTCACTTCAGCAGATTTCTTGCCCTTAGTAGCTGGTTTAACCTGCTGCTAATGCGCGGTGGGCCGAACTTCAGCTGCCGAAACTGGGGCAAGAGATGTGGCCTAAGCGCTCTACCAAGGTTGGTCATCTCGCCGTGTCTGGGGAGACTCGGACGAGGCTGGAGGTGCTTGGTAGAGAGAACTTGAAGCAGGAGTTTGCTGAGGCTGAGGCAGAGGTTGAGTTTGAACTGGTACTGGAGTTTCTGGCACCTCGGTAGAAACATTTTTTGCACGTTGCTGGTGCCATGATCTTCTTGCTGGGCGGCGGTGGAAAAACCCCGCTGATCTAGCATAGACACATCCTCGACGGTGCCCCGTCCACCTGTGCTGATGTTACCCTCCTCCCGCCGAGGTGGACTGTTGTTGGACACAGCGGGAGAGTTCTCCCGGACGGGGCTAAGGACGAGAGCGTCGCCCCAAGGAGAGGGTGGTGCCTCATGAATAGGAGAGGCGATGTTGCAGCCACTTTGGGAAATATCAACAGTGTCTCTGCCGAATTAAACAAAGATAAAGGCTGAATCAAACAAGGAAGAGAGAAACAAGAAATACAAAGAAAACAAAGAAGAACATAAAGCACAAAAGTAACCTGGGGAAGAGTTCTTCCCTGGATACAAAGGGAGGAGGTTTGGGCATAGGAGCCTTCCGAATCACGGGATTCTTGCTGGCTTTCTTATACCTCTTGCCCGGTTTGGCTCACTCGACCGGAAGAGCGAAGGTCGCGGCTTGCTTCTTCACGGTGCCTTGACCTTCCACCACAACATGAGGCACATTATGCACCTGACCAACCAGGTTAGCTAGAGGAGGGTCAGCCGGAAGGTGTAAGAGATGGGCATGGGGTCAAGTACCTCAAGAACGTCATCGTCATCATCATTCGTCCAATCCTTTAAGACAGAAGTCTTACCAGAGGATCGGTCGGAGCTAGAGTCTAGGACATGCATGAATTCCTCGGTATCTGGCTCCTCCGGGTTCGAGCTATCCTGATCCTTGCTCCAAGTAAGGGCCAGAGTCTTGGTGTCTTCGATTCCCTGCTAAAGAAATTTCTGAACAAAGCATTATAGGAAGGTCAGAAAAATGATATAGGCCGGCATAAAGTATAACTCAGAAAAGGGTCAAACGAGAGATGTACCTAGGGAACAGGTTTATCTTGGTTTTAGGGATCTAGTTGCCATTCCCAATCCTCGATCAAAGGCGTCTTGAAAATGGATTTAACTCGGTGATAGATATGAGCATCAGAGAGCTCGACCGATGAAACTCAGTTGGGGTCAAGATGACCGCTCATATAGCAGAGTTTGTGGGAGCGCTTCTGCAATGGGTAGACTCGGCTTTGTATGAAAGTGACCATCAGATCCTCACTGGTTAACCCATCGAAAATCAGTTCGGCGACATGATTCTCCATGAGATTGACCAGAGCATCGGTCCTCCTGGGGTCTTGTTCCCAGTTCTTCTTATTGGGGACGCTCACAGAAAAGGGAGGCATCCAAATCTCGTCAACTGAGGTATCGTTCTTCAAATAAAAGAATGTCTTCGCCCACCCTTTGCAAGACTCTAGACCCATAACTCAGGGAAAAATGGAACCTCACTGAGGAGAGATAGATGCCACCCCGCACTGAGTCAGATCCTTCTCACCGGGGCGGATCTCCTTATTCGGAACAACGTTGGCCCGAATTCGGAAGAATTTGGACCAAATCAGAACACTGGGCTAGAGGACGAGATACCCCTCAAGGCCGCATGCATAGGCCGAGAGAGGCGATGGCGTTAGCAGGGAGATGATGGGGTTGAAGATCAAAGTTCGCGAGAAAATCATGGAAGAAATCTCTAATGGGAAGGCCAAAGCCACAAGCAAAGTGGGAGAGGAAGAAAACGAACTCACCATCCTCGGGGGTAGGAACTAGCTTGTCGCCAGGGATACGGTAGCTGACCCCTGCAGGGATGCGACGCATGAAAATGAGCCAATCGATTTCTTCTTGCGTCACCCACGAGCCGACCTAGGCACCGCGCTCATGGGCGGCGCCGCCCTCCTCGTGTTCATCCATGACAGAAACCTCACGAGGCATATCTAGATCTTCTCCTTCGTATATGGGGTCCGGTTCGGGGGATAAAGGCTTTGACTGGCGCAACCCTATAGCAATAGCAAGCAGCGGTGCAACGGTGGGGAAAAGAAATGCAGAGAATGACGACGGCGGTGCTATCGCTAAGCATAGAGCAGTGGTGGTGGCGGTGCTAGTACAAAGAAGAAGAGGGGGAGGTGAGTGGGGGAAAAGTGGCTAAGGACCTTCCCCGATCCCCTATTTAACTACGCCCAGATCGTGTATTTTGCAGTGAGCCGCACGGTGCGGGCGTGTATTTTGCGAACCAACGAATCAGTGGCGAGCCATAGAAGGGGTCACATGGCACAGAAGATCAAACGACGCGACATGGCTCTATGGTTATCAAAGAGGAACCCCACGATGTGATGGGGGTGCAGTAACCTCTGATAGCGCATGGTAGTATTGATGTCGTGGCCCTTAAAATGAGGCAAAGGCAATGATTAGTTGCCACGTAGGATACGAGGAGGAGTACCTGAGAAGATAGGCATCTAAGAGGGATGTCCCAGATGCGATGCTATTACTTGGCCAACGGGAGATAACTCGGAAAGAGCCAGAGAAGGTCAAAGTGAGAATCAAATCACCATGAGGCACTGCCGAGTTAAAATCAGTATAGGCCAACATATGAATATGTCGGCAAGATGGATAGTGATCCGAATAAGATTGAACCTGATGTGGCCTTATCAGCTAAAGCTGATGAGACCACACCAGCTTCGGGGAGTAATGTTGGGGGGATGACCCTAGGTAGGGTAAAGCCCAGGTAAAAGGACAGGGTCCGCCGAGGCAAAGACAGATCAAAGCATGAGCTGGCCAAATCAAACAAGGACCGGTCGGGTTATGGCGGGTCACCTTGAGCCATAATGCAGTGCCAAGCCTCGGCCGAACCATTTTCCATTTACAGGTACCAACTTGGCCGGGTTAACTATACCTAGGCCAATTTGGGAGATGGCTTATGCGAGAAGGAAGGAATCATCCCCAAGGTCAGCGCTTTTCTGTATCTGCTAGGTTTTCTTGTAGAGACAAGCACTGGAGACAAATGATAGAGAGACAGAAGTAGAGTAAATGCTCATGAGCGTGACGATGTCTGACCGCCAACGGGCAGACAACATGGACTCGAGGGTATTGCCGCACAGAGGCTGGCGACATACGAAAGAGGAGCACCACTTTGCTATTTTGGGAAGAGCATCTCTAGAGAATATACCGGGCCACGTAAGCCCTAGAAGTAACCTGGCCACCCCTTTATAAGGTGAGCCAGGGCCCCCAAGGGAGGGGTTGGGACATTTGATAGAGGGAAAACTTTATTGAGAGTAGAGGAGCACACCTTCTTCTTCCTCTCCATGATCTAGCTCAAGGAGCTTCTGTAAAAACCATTGATACAAGAAATAAAAACCTCTGTGTGTGGAATCACCATACTATCCCTCCCCGGATACCACTAGTACACGTTCGCCCTATCTTTAGCCTACCCATGGCATCTGCTGTGAAACCACCACGAGAGTGAGCTCTATAGGCGGAGTGTATCTAGGTTTTTTCAGCGTTGTGTTTCTCCGGAAGAAGGAGTGGAGATCCTAAGGGAAATCTAGGAAGGCGAATGCGAACATCATGCCACAACCAAATCTTTAGTGGCAAAAGCTTTTCAACACGGATTTTTCTGCCTTACAGCTAAGGCAGATGCCAATAGGCTGGTCTGGATGTGCAAATGTTGCCAAAAATATGGCAAACAAGCCCATGTTATGGCTGATTAGCTACGAACAATTTTGATTACATGGCCCTTTGTGATCTGGGGGCTTGACATGGTAGGACTGTTTAAGTAGGCTCCAAGTGGATTTACTCACCTCCTAGTGATGGGGGCCTGTTCGTCTGTGGTACCAAAGTTCACAGGCCAGCGCACCGCGATACCTAAGTTGCCTAAAATTGCCGCGTTTCGAAATGTTGGGCCACCAACTACCGAGAGGGGCCATTTCAATGCAAACTCATCTCACCCTGCCAAATTCAAACATTCCGTGAAACTGCCCCGTTAAGTAGACGGTCGAGGCCCTCATGTCGGTCATCTATCCATGACGCGAGCGCCAATGCGGCAACCTCTTAGGCAAATCGAGGAACTAAGTGGATTGGATGCGTTGACCAATTTCACGAATCCATTCCCACCTTTCCCCTAGCACCGGCGGTGTCGGAATCCACCCTCCAGGCAGAACGATCCCTTCGGACATTTGACTTCTGGCACCTAGCTGCTGTGCCCAGTCACTAATCCCGAGCTCCAATGGCGCATGCCGTAGCTGCCGTTGCGAGGCTCTAGCCCGCCTCCGCTGCCGACAAGCCGAGCAGCTCGGAGGATGGCAGATCCTACTACCAAGGAAGAAGAAGTTCTGGCTATAAGCGGGTGAGCTACCCTTCTCTTTGCTATTCGCACTAATTATAACTGCTAGCTAGCTACTAAACCTAAAATTGTTTATTAGCCCAACGCTAACAAACATATTTTGTCCACAGTTTTCTGTCAAGTGGGATCTCCGCAGACTACCCTTACCTAGTTACGGTAGTCCTCTTTAGGTACGACTCTAAGGGCAAGTGGTATGGACACCATTTTATCATGATGGAAGAAGCACCTGCGTAGATCTTCACTATATCTGGTATGGTTGCTGCTCTGCGTAATCATGATGAATTATGGCCAAAGAAGACTGCAAAGTTCAGCTTCATGGATGAACATGGCATCATGGTTCCTCTAATGTGTGACAGTCAGCTAATTGGGTTGATGAAAAGGTATGCTTCGAATTGCATGTTTGAGCTGAATTGTGATGTACTAGATGTGGAAGCTGCTGCAACTCGGAGTCGCCCTTCTATTCTTGGACAGGGTGGTCGCTTGAACCCAATTAGCTCCTAGTAAGCAAAAGTCTCTTGGGGTTTGCATGTTTGTGCTGAATTGTAATTTTTATTTCATTTACTCTGTAGATATTGGATAGTTATGCAATAGTCCTGTTTCTTTGACAGGAAGCGCCGCAAGGTTAGAAACATGACTGCCAGGTCAGTCATTTTGCTGCCCGAAGATATTAAAAATGAGTGGAAAGATGATGCTGGAAACGATTCTAGTGCCCATTGTCCCGGCGATGCAGAGTACGTGAAGCTAAGAAAATTGGCACCGAGGAAGAGGAAGAAGGCAGGAAATGAAGAAGCCAGTGGACATGAAGGCTTGGCACCCAGGCTGCGGAAGAAGGCTGCTGGCAATGAAGATGCATAGTAATGTGTGGAACTTGAACTTATATATGTAATTCTGTTAAATTCTGGAGCTCTATGTGTGGCACGTTGCCGGGCGAAACAATCTACACATGTTCTCTGAGTAAAATGTATCGTGACTTAGGGTTTGGAAATGCCCGAGTCAGTAGTTGAATCAAAAATTGTGATTGTGCCACTGCTATCTGAAAACACGCAGCACCGGCTCCACGATTGCTGAGGGGCAAGAGGTCTCCAAATACGATGGAATGTAAGTGGCACAGAAATAAATTATTTAAGCTGCCACACTCCACGAAGCAGCAAATTATTTCAGATGCTGCACAACGACGTGGCAACATAAACAGCAATGGCAACCGATAATGCCCAGACGCTTGAGCCCGTCTATCTCACCGCCTCCCTGCTCTTGCATCCCCTGCATCTAGTGAAGCTCCCGGATCTCCATTAACCGGGTGTACGTGCTTCCACTTTATAAATTGTGGCTGTGCCATTTCCATGCGGCACAATCCATGTAGATTACGTTTAAACAAACCACCAATGTCAGAATACCACCATGATCAGACAAAAGGAAGTAATGCAGGGTTAAGACAGACTAACGGGAGAGCATTTTTTTCCTCCCAGGACTCCGGGACCACTAGTTCAGACCGCTAGGTCAACAAGTACTACTATTACAACTTAAAAAGGCACAGATCTTAAGCTAAATAGAACTAGTTATCACACATCTCCTTGATCTTCCTAATCTTAGCCCAATGCGCATCTTCCTGTGAGAGCAAGGATCGATTCGTCTGCTCCTTCCTTTTAGCATCTTCCTTGCACAACTTCAATTGTTTCTATGTATTTTTCCTCATGCACTTGCCAATACTCGTAGTTGTGAACTGCAGGAATTTGGCCTAGTGAAGATCATTCCTTGCTTGAGTCAGTTCTTGCTCTGCTTTAGCCTTTAGGGCCAACGCCACGTCCCTCTCCTTCTCGACTTTGCTAACCATGTCTTGCACCCTCCTGAGATCTCGGTTAAGCTTGGTCGTGTCAACTGGGTCCCATAGCTTCATCTCAACAATGTCAAGAAGTGAGCTGACTATGGATTCTTTCAACTCAATAGTCATATCCCATAGTTTCTCCAGCGTTTTCTACATCGATTTGGGCCACTCTAGATCTACCCATTTGACAAAACCGCAACTTCCACCTTGCATCATTGCACGATGTCCTTGACACCGTAGAAACCTCCTGCCAACGGTTCGTCCTTCGAACGCTACAAATTTAGCGGGTGCATTTCCATGTTTATATAGCAGATGACTGTCTTCATCCACTAAACCGTGATAGTCAGAGTCATACATCGTCTGGTTGTCCTAACACATCATACGCGCATGAGTAAACAGAGTAGATCTAGCTCAAAAAATAGATAAATGGGCACAGATGATAGAGATGAGACGACTCACATCGAAATCACCGTCCCTGTCGTCATGACACGTTTCCTCACTGTCTCCCCTTGAACCCATGGCGAGAGGGGAGGGGGTGGCTGCCGAAGAGGGGATTGGGATGGAGGCGCCGTCGGCTTGCAGCTATGGCAGGATGGGAGTGAAGTGGGGAAGTGGCTTCGAGGGGAAGGAAGAGAAGTACGGGGAGGAAGAGAAGTAATGGGGACGTAACACTGGGATATGGCCCACTGAACTCGTGAGTCATGACACTCGCAGCAAGGGAGCGCCTAGTGTTGCCAGTTTTTCAAGAGCAAGCATGGCTAATCATGCCGCAGAACAGCCTACTCACGGTTCACTCTCACGAAGACCATCCCAATCGTCAGAGGACCCCGATCGAATGGTATGTAACTGGTGAGAAGAACAGACATGCGATGACTCTAGTTGTGGTTCATGAAAAGAACACACATCCAATGACACTGGTGTATCCTTATGTGGTTTGTGAGAAGAACAGACATGCAATGACACTGGTCGTGGTTTGTGAAAAGAACACACATCCAATGACACTCGTGTATCCTTATGTAGTTTGTGAGAAGAACACACATGCAATGACTCTAGCTGTGGTTCATGAAAAGAACACACATGCAATGACACTGGTGTATCCTTATGTGGTTTGTGAGAAGAACACACATGCGATGACTCTAGATGTGGTTCATGAGAAGAAAAAACATGCAAGGACACCGGTGGATCCCTATGTGGTTTGTGAGAAGAACAGACATGCAATGACTCTAGATGTGGTTCATGAGAAGAACAAACATGCAATGACACTGGTGGATCCATGTGTGGTTCGTTTATAAGAGCACACATGCAATGACCACATGCAATGACACTGGTGGATCCATGTGTGGTTTTTTTTACAGGAACAGACATGCAATCATACTAGGTGTGGTTCATGAAAAGAATAGACATGCAATGACACTGGTGGATCCTTATGTGGTTTGTTAGAAGAACAAACATGCAATCACACTGGGTGGATCCATGTGTGGTTCATGAAAAGAACACACATCCAATGACACTGGTGGAACCTTATGTGGTTCATGAGAAGAATAGACATGCAATGACACTGGTGTATCCTTATGTGGTTCATGAAAAGAACACACATCCAATGACACTGGTGGATCCTTATGTGGTTTGTGAGAAGAACAGACATGCAATGACTCTAGATGTGGTTCATGAGAAGAACAAACATGCAATGACACTGGTGGGTCCTTATGTGGTTTGTGAGAAGAACACACATGCGATGACTCTAGATGTGGTTCATGATAAGAAAAGACAAGCAATGACACTGGTGGATCCCTATGTGGTTTGTGAGAAGAACAGACATGCAATGCCACTGGGTGTGGTTCATGAAAAGAACAAACATCCAGTGATATTGGTGGATCCATATGTGGTTTGTGAGAAGAACACACATCCAATGACACTAGGTGTGGTTCATGAAAAGAACACACATCCAATAACACTGGTGGATCCTTATGTGGGTTTGTTTAGAAGAACACACATACAATGACCACATGCAATGACACTGGTGGATCCATGTGTGGTTTGTTTAGAGGAAGAGACATGCAAATAGACTGGGTGTGGTTCATGAAAAGAACAGATGGGCAATGACACTGATGTATCCTTATGTTGTATGTGAGAAGAACTGACATGCAATCACACTAGGTGGATCCATGTGTGGTTCCTGAAAAGAACACACATGCAATGACACTGGTGGATACATGTGTAGGTTGTGAGAAGAACACACATCCAATGACACTTGGTGTGGTTCATGAAAAGAACACACATCCAATGACACTGGTGGATCCTTATGTCGTTTGTGAGAAGAACAAACATGCAATGACACTTGGTGTGGTTCATGAAAAGAACACACATCCAATTGTAGGGTTACGGGTGGGCTACACTAGCGTAAAATCAAAATTTTCTACCGCGTCAACCAGGAATACTATTGTCATAGATCACGGGATTACCGCTAGACGCGCAGGTGCGGAACTCGATGAAGCACGTTGCGGCAGTGTAGATGTTCTATGTCTCCTCCTCGTCCTCGTCCCACGAGCAGCTCCCCTTTGCGCGGCTCGTCCAAGTGCTACAGATGCAGCACCTCCGAGGTATCCACACGTCCGGAGTGGAAGCCGTCACACGCCAGACTGCTAGGTCTGCGCGTGCAACACAGGCGGAAGAGAAGTGGCGGCTGGGTGGAATGCTCTCTCCTTTTCAGCTCGCCTCACTCCCTCTTATATAGGCATCCCTGGTGGGCTTCTACATTAGCAGCCCATTAGCAGCCTAAGCCTGGTCTAATTCGGATCCAATCCTCATTAGGCTTCCAGCCCCTAAAGTGTGTGACCCTATAGGTTCATACACGTATAGACATGACGCGAGTACACTTACTCCGTCAATAGTTGGTAGCGGCCTCTAGCAAGACGTGCCAACTCCTAAACGCATATAAAGATCATTCGGACGAACCATCACAAGGTTGAGTACATGTCTTTCCCTTTGCCTCACGATATTTGGTCTAGCTCTAAGCTGACCTCTCTTTCTCGATACTGTGATTCAGAATCCCTTTACTAGGTTAACTCTTAACCATATGTAGCACGGCCATGCATTTCTAGATCCGATCACTCGAGGGTCCCAGAGATATCTCTCTCAAGTAGAGAGGGGCAAATCCCATCTTGATTGACCGATGCCTTGCAGCATGTATCAGGACAAACCCGAAAGCTACCTTTATAACTACCCAGTTACGGAGTAGTGTTTGATAGCCCCAAAGTAGGTCGATCCACATCTCAAGTACATGCGACAATCTCAGGTCTAAGGACAAAATGTACACGATGTGTAGAGAGAGCTGCAAGTATTATTGCTAGTCTCATGTTGGGTCAGTCCAACCCCATGTTCATAACATGTGTCCACATCATTGGTTTGACATCTCTATGTCAATGACTTGCGAAACATAGTCATTAACCAATCGATGTGGTAGTCTAATATTCACGTGTGTCCTCGCATGAACTCCGACTAGGGACAATTATTAGATAACCATACAAGTAAAGAGTTTCACAAACAATTCACATAATTGCCAATCAATACAAGTTGCCTGGTATATGGATATTCAAGGAACATTATAATAACTCATGGATACACATGAAATACAATCATCTCTATGATTGCCTCTAGGGCATATTTCCTTCACCAATGACACTGGTTGTGGTTCATGAAAAGAACACACATCCAATGACACTGGTGGATCCATGTGTGGTTTGTTTAGAAGAACATGCATGCAATGACACTGGTGGACCCATATGTGGTTTGTGAAAAGAACAGACATACGATCACACTGGGTGGATCCATGTGTGGTTCATGAAAAGATCACACATGCAATGACACTGGTGGATCCATGTGTGGTTTGTGAGAAGAACACACATCCAATGACACTGGGTGTGGTTCAGGAAAAGAACACACATCCAATGACACTAGTGGATCCATGTGTGGTTTGTGAGAAGAATAGACATTCAATGACACTGGGTGTGGTTCATGAAAAGAACACACATCCAATGAAACTAGTGTATCCTTATGTGGTTTGTGAGAAGAACACACATGCAATAACTCTAGCTGTGGTTTGTGAAAAGAACACACATGCAATGACACTGGTGTATCCTTATGTGGTTTGTGAGAAGAACATAAATGCAATGACTCTAGCTGTGGTTCATGAGAAGAATAGACATGCAATGACACTGGTGTATCCTTATGTGGTTCATGAAAAGAACTTACATGCAATGACACTGGTGGATCCTTATGTGGTTTGTGATAAGAACTAACATGCAATCACACTGGGTGGATCCATGTGTGGTTTGTGAGAAGAACAAACATGCAATGACACTAGATGTGGTTCATGAAAAGAACACACATCCAATCACACTTTGTGGATCCATCTGTAGTTTGTTTAGAATAACACAGATGCAATGACCACATGCAATGACACTGGTGGATCCATGTGTGGTTTGAGAGAAGAACACACATCCAATGACACTAGGTGTGCTTCATGAAAATAACACACATCCAATGACACTGGTTTATCCTTATGTGGTTTCTGAGAAGAACATACATGCAATGACTCTTGCTGTGGTTTGTGAAAAGAACACGCATGCAATGACACTGGTGTACCCTTATGTGGTTTGTGAGAAGAACACACATGCAATGGCTCTAGCTGTGGTTTGTGAAAAGAAAATACATCAAATGACACTGGTTGATCCATGTGTGGTTTGCTAGAAGAACAAACATGCAATGACACTGGGTGTGATTCATGAAAAGAACACACATGCAATGACACTAGTGGATCCATGTGTGGTTTGTGCGAAGAACACACATCCAATGACACTGGGTGTGGTTCATGAAAAGAACACACATCCAATGACACTGGTGGATCCTTGTGTGGTTTGTGAGAAGAATAGATATGCAATGACTCTAGATGTGGTTCATGAGAAGAACAGACATGCAATGACACTGATGTATCCATGTGTGGTTTGTGAGAAGAACACACATGCGATGACTCTAGATGTGGTTCATGAGAAGAATAGACATGTAATGACACTGGTGGATCCCCATGTGGTTTGTGAGAAGAACAGACATGCAATGACACTGGGTGTGGTTCATGAAAATAACACACATCCAATCACAATGGTGTATCCTTATATGGTTTGTGGGAAGAACTAACATGCAATGACACTGGGTGTGGTTCTTGAAAAGAACACACATCCAATGAAACTGGCAAATCCTTATGTGGTTTGTGAGAAGAACAGACATGCAATGACACTGGCTATGGTTCATGAGAAGAAAAGACATGCAATGACACTGGTGTATCCATGTGTGGTTTGTGAGACGAACAGACATGCGATGACTCTAGCTGTGGTTCATGAAAAGAACACACATCAATTGACACTAGTGTATCCTTATGTGGTTTGTGAGAAGAACAGACATGCAATGACACTGGGTGTGGTTCATGAAAAGAACAAACATCCAATGACACTGGTTGTGGTTCATGAAAAGAACACACATCCACTGACACTGGTGGATCCATGTGTGGTTTGTTTAGAAGAACAAACATGCAATGACACTGGTGGATCCATATGTGGTTTGTGAAAAGAACAGACATGCAATCACACTGGGTGGATCCATATGTGGTTCATGAAAAGAACACACATGCAATAACACTGTTGGATCCATGTGTGGTTTGTGAGAAGAACACACATCCAATGACACTGGGTGTGGTTCATGAAAAGAACACACATCCAATGAAACTGGTGGATCCTTATGTCAGTTTGTTTAGAAGAACACACATGGAATGACCACATACAATGACACTGGTGGATCCATGTGTGGTTTGTTTAGAGGAACAGACATGCAATGATACTGGGTGTGGTTCATGAAAAGAACAGACATGCAATGACACTGATGGATCCTTATGTGGTTTGTGAGAAGAACTGACATGCAATCACACTAGGTGGATCCATGTGTGGTTCATGAAAAGAACACACATGCAATGACACTGGTGGATACATGTGTAGTTTGTGAGAAGAACACACATCCAATGACACTGGGTGTGGTTCATGAAAAGAACACACATCCAATGACACTAGTGGATCCTTATGTGGTTTGTGAGAAGAACAGATATGCAATGACTCTAGATGTGGTTCATGAGAAGAATAGACATGCAATGACACTGGTGTATCCATGTGTGGTTTGTGAGAAGAACACACATGCGATGACTCTAGATGTGGTTCATGAGAAGAACAGTCATGTAATGACACTGGTGGATCCCCATGTGGTTTGTGAGAAGAACAGACATGCAATGACACTGGGTGTGGTTCATGAAAATAACACACATCCAATCACATTGGTGTATCCTTATATGGTTTGTGAGAAGAACTAACATGCAATGACACTGGGTGTGGTTCTTGAAAAGAACACACAACCAATGACACTGGCAAATCCTTATGTCGTTTGTGAGAAGAACAGACATGCAATGACACTGGCTGTGGTTCATGAGAAGAAAAGACATGCAATGACACTGGTGTATCCATATGTGGTTTGTGAGAAGAACAGACATGCGATGACTCTAGCTGTGGTTCATGAAAAGAACACACATCCAATGACACTGGTGTATCCTTATGTGGTTTGTGAGAAGAACAGACATGCAATGACACTGGGTGTGGTTCATGAAAAGAACAAACATCCAATGACACTGGTTGTGGTTCATGAAAAGAACACACATCCAATGACACTGGTGGATCCATGTGTGGTTTGTTTAGAAGAACAAACATGCAATGACACTGGTGGATCCATATCTGGTTTGTGAAAAGAACAGACATGCAATGACACTGGGTGGATCCATGTGTGGTTCATGAAAAGAACACACATGCAATGACACTGGTGGATCCATGTGTGGTTTGTGAGAAGAACACACATCCAATGACACTGGGTGTGGTTCATGAAAAGAACACACATCCAATGAAACTGGTGGATCTTTATGTGGGTTTGTTTAGAAGAACACACATGCAATGACCACATACAATGACACTGGTGGATCCATGTGTGGTTTGTTTAGAGGAACAAACATGCAATGATACTGGGTGTGGTTCATGAAAAGAACAGACACGCAATGACACTAGTGGATCCTTATGTGGTTTGTGAGAAGTACTGACATGAAATCACACTGGGTGGATCCATGTGTGGTTCATTGATGTCTACGCACTTCTATTCTTATAGACAGTTGTCGGGCCTCCAAGTGCAGAGGTTTGTAGAATAGCAGCAAGTTTTCCCTTAACTGGATCACCCATGGTTTATCGAACTCAGTGAGGAAGTGGTCAAAGATATTCCCTCTCAAGCAATCATGCAATCAAGATACAAGAAGTCTCTTGTGTCCCCAACACACCCAATACACTTGTCAGGTGTATAGGTGCACTAGTTCGGCGAAGAGATAGTGAAATACAAGTGGTATGGATAATTATAAGTGGTAACGGTAATAGAAAATAGCTTGATGGCGTGGAAAAGACTAAAGGCAAACTGAAATAAATATTGAAGCAAGCAAACATATAACAGATCTAGTAGCAAACGGTGTTTCAATGCTTAGAAACAAGGCCTAGGGATCGTACTTTCACTAGTGAACACTCTCATATAAATATCTTCTCTTTATGATACTACTCTTAACTACTCTCCGGTTGGACACTCTAATTGTTGGTAGGGCTATAACAGCACACCTCAAAGTTCATCTTTCCCATCTAGAAAACCCCACACTGTCACCTTGAGTACTAGATGAGTCCAACAAACACCACAATTTCATAAAGATATCCAACTCCAAATATAACTCATAACAAGTATTTGTAATCTCTAGCCTAAGTGCCACCATGGTGAGCACGCTGTCACTTTCACACACATGGGGAGAGCAGAGATCTAATAAAGCACCTGAGTAGCAAGGTAGATCTACTTGATTACAAAGCTCATGACCACAACAAGATCATGCATAGATAGAGAGATGAACACATAGCTACCAGTAGAACCCTTAGCCTCGAGAGAGAACTACTCCCTCCTCATCATGGGAATCAGCAAATGTGATGGAGATGGTGGTGGAGATCGATGGAGATGGCTCCAGGGGCACTTCCCCGTCCCGGCAGGGTGCTGGAACAGAGACTTTCTGTCCCCGAATCTCCCCTTTGGTGGCGGCGGCGCTGCGGAACTTTTCGTGGCTGGAGGCTTGATTCTTTAGGGTTTATGCATCTGGAGGCTTCTTATAGGCGAAGAGGCAAGGTCGGTGGGTGGCCAGGGGGCCCACACCACCTGGTGGCGCAGCCAGGGCTAGCCCGCATCACCACATGGTGTGGCCACCCTGTGGCCCCTCTCTGTCTCGTCTTCTGGTCCGTGAGTCTTCCGGTAAAATATCGACTTTGGCTTTTGTCCAGTCGAATTCCGAGAATATTGATTTTCTGACTTTCCTAGAACCAAAAACAGCAGAAAACATGCAACTGGCACTGAGGCATCTTGTTAATAGGTTAGTCCAGGAAAGTGTATAAAAAGTACCCCAAAGTTGGAACAAAACACAAGAAAGTAGATAAAACCAAGCATGGAACATCAAAAATTATAGATACATTTGCAATGTATCAACATCCCCAAGCTTAACTCCTGCTCGTCCTCGAGTAGGTAAGTGATAAAAAGAAAGAATAATTTTTGAGGTGACATGCACCATCATAAACTTGATCAAAGTATTTGTAAAACATTCAAAGATAGGATCATAGTACTTCAATCATAACATGAAAGACAAAGTTCTAGCAAGAAGACAAAGAAACTATGTTGCAACATGAAAAGGCACAAACAAAAGATTCATGAATAACAATGCTTTGCAAGACGTTTGTTTGTTTCACATAAAGAAAACATAGCATAGTAGTATTCAACTTGTCCCTCATAGAGTAGCAAATATAAATGCATAGGACACCTTCAAAGTTGACAAGAGTGACTAGATACAAATAGTTTAAAACAAGCAATATCAACGTATGCATCAATCAACAAGTCTTGGGACAATGCACATAGAACTAAGAATGACCACTATGCTCTCAAAGTAGGTGCATAAAGATAGAAGGTGGAGACTCAACATAAAAGTAAAGAAAGGCCTTCATAGAAGGAAGTAGGGATTCAAGTCTCATAAAGAGCTTCCAAAAATTATGGTACGGACAACTTTCTGCTCTCAATGCCCCTATCATAAGCATCTTGAAGTGATTAAGGTTAAAGTGAACCAACTATGGTGTACATTCTTGACGAAGTATAAGTCAGAAATCTCATGTCCCTTGTATACGAGGGTCGCTCCTCCTGCTACTCAAGTTTAGTCACCGGTAAGTTCTTGTCATTGTAAGTACATGTGTATCATTGAGATGAAGGAGTTATGCCCTAGAGGCAAATAATAAAGTGTATTATTTGATATACCTCCTGTATGTTCATAATACATTTCATACTGTGCTATAACTGTGTTAATACGAAACATTAATACACGTGTGGTATGTAAAAAACCGTGTCTCTAGTTACCTCCAGTGAACTAGTTCATTGGTCATGAGGATGGTCCATGTTTCAAGACCATGGGCATTTATGCCAACTGACAATGAGGTCATGTTATTGGTTAGATAACATGATAGACAAACATCCAACCGTTATATTGTAATGAGATCTAGTTACATGTTCACCATTGATGATAAAACACAGAGAACCTTGCAACCTGATCCTTTGACTGTGAGGTAATGCAAATCACAATTCTAGAAGAAGCTTAGATGGTTATCAAGAATCATCTCGTAACAGGGTGATCATAAAGGTGCCACTCAGGTTTTCCGAAGGAATGCGTAGAGGAGTACATATCAAGACCAGGATTTGTCTAGTCTGTGTAACGCACAGATACATGTGGCCATCTCGGTGACATTGCATTAATGAAGCTTACAAGCATGTGACTAGGTCACAGAATGCAATTACATGATAACGAGTAAAACAAGTTCATCGGTAACGAGATCGAACTAAGGTATGCAGATACCGAAGATCAAGTCTCGAATGAATTAGGTATCGTATGACAAAGGGAATGGGGAACGACTATCTCACGGTTCGAGCGATTGTATTCATGAAACGCACGGGGGTCACATGGCCATCTAGGTCCCTCTGTTGATCATTGATATGAGAATGGTCTCTATCATGCCCGGAGTGTTTCCGAACCGAAGGATGTCACGTTGAAGGGTGGGGACGCTTAGGGTAGATGAGGTATCGTATGAGGAATAGAGAGAGAGAGAAACTGGAATAGTTTCGGTAACATCTGATGGAGATCGTAAGGGGTCCGGAGTGAAGGAATAATATAATATGTGTATTTGAATGTTAATTGGAGAATTAATATTAAATATATATTTTATTTAATTTTTAAAGGCACTATATTGCTAATTGGCCTCACCCGAGGGGAGGCCCAAGTGGGCAAGGCGCCTAAGGGGTGGGGGCCAGCCGGCCTAGGGTTAATGGGCCACCCGAGTGTGGCCCACCTAGTGCCGGCGGCTGCCCCAAGGTGGCCGGGGAGTGTGGGCATTAGTTCCACACCGCCTGGCCCCTGGGTGGTACGCCCCCCTACTATATAAAGGGGTCCCCCTTCCCCTTGGAACACACCCATTCCTCTCATTCTCTCTCTCTTCTACTGAGGACTTCCCCATAATATTGGGGAGGACCTCGTGGTTGAGTTCTCCACCTTCACACTACCGTCGTGTGATCAGCGATCCGACATCTACTTCTTCCGCTACTCGGCTGGATCGGAGCCCGGTTGACGTCCACTACACCGGACGTGTGACGAACTTCGGAGGCACCACACTTGGGGTGCTGCTTGTCTTCATCAATATACGCCTTCCTGCGTAAGGCGTGCCTCTCTCTACAAAGGTATGAATAATGTATTCCTTCTCCATTACTTATGTCTACATAGTATAGATCCTGGTATTAGTGTTCGAGTAGATAGAAATTTTTTGTTTTCTGCTATGGAACCCTTCAATGGTATCAGAGCGGGTCTATGGGTAGACATGTCGTACGGATAGAACACATAGCAATATGTGGGCATTGATTCTCTAGTTGCTACCCTCTTTAGTATTATTGTTCATATCGTGACACTGTTTGATGAAGCGGCCCCCAACCGACCTCACGTGGTGATTCACGAGACTGGTCCACAAATCAAAGTGTCTTAGGGGGGTGTCTGTCTCTCTGCAGTAGTTGATATGGCATTAACACTGGAGGGCCCTGAAAAGGGAAGAAGAACGACAATCATTGAATCCATGTTGTGGCTCAACGTTCGTAGGTGGGAAAGGGTTCTACTGCGAAAGCCCTAAAGCCGCGTAAAACATGCAATAGTTATTATAGAAGTGTCTATCTTTGTTATTGCACAGGGCAAGTATTGTAACATGGCAATGACAAGTTTGTGAAACTCTCATTGAATCTATTGATGATGATCACAAAGCTGTAACCATGTCATAACACTTCACTTTAGAAGTATTACTTATTGTGCTAGTATACTTACTAGACGGTAGCATAATAAGATAATCCCTCATAGTATTCCAGTTATCGTATTCCCCTTGTGTGTGCACCACCAAGAAAGTTCTTCAGTATGAGGCGATCCAGGGTGACAGGCCTGGGTGTCAGACATATCTACGTTCACATATAGTGGGTGTAAGCCATGTTGCACTGCAAATACACACGAGTTAGGACTGGCGAGCCTAGCATGCTAGAGAAGCGTGGCCTCGGGATACAAGAGACCGAAAGGTCGAGCATGAATCACATGGTTGATGTGATCGACATTAGGGAATGTCCACCTTTGATACTGCACTGATGGCTGTGACGATCGGGGGAGGTGCAGAGGATAGGGATCATGTGATCACTGAACGAGTAGAGGGATGTTCGTTTAAGTGGGAGTTCTTTTAGTGAATACTCGAACTCATTATTATGAACATAGTCTAAATACTTTGCAAATTCCTTTGTAGATGTCTCGCCAACCCACCTTCAACCTTCGCACTTTCCTCGAGAAGGACAAGCTAAAAACTGATGGAACCAACTTCACCGCATGGTTCCGCAATCTTAGGATCCTCCTAGTCCCCTACAAGTTGACTTATGTCATCGAGGCTGAGCTACCGGCTAAGTCTGCAGATTCTGCCTCTGAGGATGAAAAGAATGTCTGGCAGTCCAAGGCGGATGATTTCTCCCTCATCCAGAGTGGAATGCTCTATGCCATGGAGCCGGAGCTTCAAAAGCGTTTTGAGAAGATGAATGCTTTTGAGATCATTGAGGATCTCAAGGCTGTCTTTGCTCCACAGGCTCGTGCAGAGAGGTATGATGCTTCCGAGCTCTTCTTCTCTGCTAAAATGGAAGAGCACAGCAGTATTAGTGAGCACGTGGTCAAAATGTCTGGCTACGTTAAACGCTTAAACGCCCTGGATTGCAAAATCCCGGAGGAACTCGCTATAGATAGGGTGTTGCATTCGTTGCCCCCTAGCTACAAGGGTTTTGTGATGAACTACAACATGCAAGGGATGACTAAGACCCTTGCTGAGGTGTTCGCCATGCTCAAAACTACTAAGGTTGAAATCAAAAAGGAACACACAGTGCTAATGGTCAACAAGACCACCAACTTTAAGAAACCGGGGCAAAAGGGAAAAGGCAAGAGCAAGAAGCCTAAGAGGGATGGAAAGCTTGTTGCCACCACCTCAAAGGCTGCCAAGCCTGGCCCTAAGCCCGGCACTTTGTGCTTCTACTGCAAAGGGGATGGGCACTGGAAACGCAACTGCCCCAAATACCTTGAAGACAAGCGAGCTGGCAAGATAGCCATTCCAGACAAAGGTATATATGATATACATTTTATTGATGTATTCCTTTCAAGCGCCAGGGGTAACACCTGGGTATTTGATACCGGATCTTTTGCTCACATTTGTAACTCTCAGTAGGATCTGCAGAGTAGGAGGCGCCTGAGGAAGGACGAGGTGACAATGCGCGTCGGCAATGGATCGAAGGTCGAAGTGATGGCCGTCGGCACCCTACATCTACGTCTACCGTTAGGATTATTGTTGATTTTGAATAAATCTATTATGTACCCGCACTAAGTATGAATATTGTGAGTGGGTCTTTCTTGTTGCAAGACCATTATTTGCATAAATCAGGAACAAATGGTTGTTCAATTTATATGAATGATGTTTTCTATGTTCATGCACATGTACGTAATGGTTTATTCTTACTTGATCTTGATTGTGATACACACATCCATAGTGTTGATGCTAAACGTTGTAAGCACGGTGACGATAATTCCATGTACATATGGCATTGCCGTCTTGGTCATATTGGCATAAAGCGCATGAAGAAGCTTCATTCAGAAGGGCTTCTTGGATCATTGGACTTTGAATCCCTTGATACATGTGAGCCATGTCTCATGGGCAAGATGACCAGGACACCATTCTCCGGTATAATGGAGAGAGCCGTAGACCTACCTGGGATCATACATACGGATGTATGTGGACCAATGAGTGTCTCAACTCGCAATGGTTATCGTTACTTTGTTACCTTTACTGATGACTTGAGCACATATGGATATATCTACTTGATGAAGCACAAGTCTAAAACCTTTGAAAAGTTCAAGGAATTTCAGAAAGAGGTAGCGAATCAACATAACAAGAAAATCAAGCACCTTCGATCGGATCAAGGAGGCGAGTATTTGAGTTATGAGTTTAACATGCACTTAAAGGACTGTGGGATTGTACCGCAGCTTACGCCAGCCAGAACACCACAACATAATGGTGTGACAGAACGTCGTAACCGAACCCTATTGGATAGCGTACGGTCCATGATGTCTTTAACTGATTTGTCTGTGTCTTTTTGGGGATACATGTTCGAAACCGCCGCTTTTATTTTAAACAGAGCACCGTCCAAATCCGTGGAGACAACCCCATATGAGATGTGGCATGGCAAGAAGCCATTGTTGTCATTTCTGAAAGTTTGGGGTTGTGAGGCTTATGTTAAGAAACTGTAGCCGGACAAACTCGAACCTAAATCGAAAAAATGTATCTTTGTAGGATACCCGAGGGAAACCATTGGGTATACCTTCTACAACCAAGCCGAAGGCAAAACGTTTGTCGCTAAAAATGGCACCTTTCTCTAAAAGGAGTTTCTTGCAAAGGGAGTAAGTGGAAGGAAAATAGAGTTAGATGAAATTGTTGACCCTTCTCTCCGTATTCCGAGTGGCGCAACGGAAAATATTCCGAAACCGCTCTCCAACTTGGAGGAAGATCCCATTGATGCTGATCAAAACAATGACATCGAAACTCCTGAGGTTTGCAGGTCTACAAGGGTTCGTGCCACTCCAGATTGGTATAGTAGCCTTGTAATGTCTGTCATCTTAGATGACCAGGAAGAACCTGCAAACTACAAAGAAGCTATGGATAGTGCTGACTCCAAGAAATGGCTAGAAGCCATGAAATCCAAAATAGGATCCATGCATGAAAACCAAGTTTGGACCTTGGTAGATCTTCCAGAGGGTCGCAAGGTCGTGGAAAATAAATGGATCTTTAAGAAAAAGACAGATGTGAATGGTAATGTAACCATTCACAAAGCTCGACTTGTCGCAAAGGGGTTTCGACAAATTCAAGGGGTTGACTACGACGAGACTTACTCTCCCGTAGTGATGCTTAAGGCTGTCAGGATTTTAATAGCAATTGCTGCACATTTTGACTATGAAATTTGGCAGATGGATGTCAAGACCGCATTCCTCAATGGTCACATTGATGAAGAGTTGTATATGATGCAACTGGAAGGTTTTGTTGATCCTAAGGATGCTGGAAAGGTGTGCAAGCTCCAACGGTCCATTTATGGGTTGAAGGAAGCATCTCGGAGTTGGAACCAACGTTTTGATCAAGTGATCAAGAGTTTTGGATTTATCCAGAACCAACAAGAGTTCCGTGTTTACAAGAAAGTGAGTGGGAGCTCGGTAGTTTTCTTAGTAGTATATGTGGATGACATATTACTCATGGGAAACGATGTGGATCTTATGAATAGCGTGAAAGCGTATTTGAGCAACCAATTTTCCATGAAGGATCTAGGTGAAGCTGCATACATATTAGGAATCAAGATCTATAGAGATAGATCAAGACACCTAATAGCATTAAGTCAGAGTACTTACATAGATAAGATTTTGAAGAGGTTCAAAATGGAAAACACCAAGAGGGGTTTTACAGCTATGATGAAGAATTGCAACTTGAGTGTGACTCAATGTCCTGTAACGGACAATGATAGAGAAAAGATGTTTGACATCCCCTATGCTTCTGCAATAGGATCTATCATGTATGCAATGGTTAGTACCCGACCTGATGTAGCATTTGCTCTTAGTTTGACGAGCCGATATCAGAGTAATCCAGGACTGGATCACTGGACAGCTGTGAAAAATATCCTAAAGTATCTCAGAAGAACAAGGGATATGTTCCTAATCTATGGAGGAAATGACGAAGCTCTAAACATAACAGGTTACGTAGATGCGAGCTGGAATTCAGATCATGATGACTCTAAGTCTCAAACAGGATTTGTTTTCTTGGTGAATGGTGGGGCCGTAAGCTGGAAGAGCAAGAAGCAACCGGTGGTGGCACAATCTTCAATGGAATCTGAATACATTGATGCAGCAGATTCAGCAAATGAAGCTATTTGGCTAAGGAATTTCGTCATCGAACTAGGAGTTTTTCCCAACGCACAATACCCCGTGACAATCTATTGTGATAACACGGGAGCTATTGCAAATGCAAGGGAAACAAGAACTCATTCCACAGCCAAACACATCAAGCTTAGATTTCACGTCATCCGACAAATTGTTGAAGAAGGTGAAGTCAAGATTTGCAAAGTAGATATGGAACTGAATGTAGCAGATCCTTTGACTAAAGCTCTCCAACATGACAAGCACGAACAACATCGAGATTCCATTGGTTTTAGGTTCCTGCCTATTGTAAACTAGTTTTTGTATACTCTAGTGCAAGTGGGAGACTAAAGGAGTTATGCCCTAGAGGCAAATAATAAAGTGTATTATTTGATATACCTCCTGTATGTTCATAATACGTTTCATACTATGCTATAACTGTGTTAATACGAAACGTTAATACACGTGTGGTATGTAAACAAACCGTGTCTCTAGTTACCTCTAGTGAACTAGTTCATTGGTCATGAGGATGGTCTATGTTTCAAGACCATGGGCATTTATGCCAACTGACAATGAGGTCATTTTATTGGTTAGATAACATGATAGACAAACATCCAACCGTTATATTGTAATGAGATCTAGTTACATGTTCACCATTGATGATAAAACACAGAGAACCTTGCAACCTGATCCTTTGACTGTGAGGTAATGCAAATCGCCATTCTGGAAGAAGCTTAGATGGTTATCAAGAATCATCTCGTAACAGGGTGATCAAAAAGGTGCCACTCAGGTTTTCCGAAGGAATGCATAGATGAGTACATATCAAGACCCGGATTTGTCTAGTTTGTGTAACGGATAGATACATGTGGCCATCTCGGTGACATTGCATTAATGAAGCTTGCAAGCATGTGACTAGGTCACAGAATGTAATGACATGATAACGAGTAAAACAAGTTCATCAGTAACGAGATCGAACTAAGGTATGCAGATACCGAAGATCAAGTCTCGGATGAATTAGGTATCATATGACAAAGGGAATGGGGAGCGACTATCTCACGGTTCGAGCGATTGTATTCGTGAAATGCACGGGGGTCACATGGCCATCCAGGTCCCTCTATTGATCATTGATATGAGAATGGTCTCTATCATGTCCGGAGTGTTTCCGAATCGAAGGATGTCACGCTTAAGGGTGGGGACGCTTAGGGTAGATGAGGTATCGTATGAGAAATAGAGAGAGAGAGAAACCGGAATAGTTTCGTTAACATCTGATGGAGATCGGAAGGGGTCCGGAAGATTTTCCGGAGTGAAGGAATAATATAATATGTGTATTTGAATGTTAATTGGAGAATTAATATTAAATATATAATTTATTTTATTTTTAAAGGCACTATATTGCTAATGGGCCTCACCCGAGGGGAGGCCCAAGTGGGCAAGGCGCCTAAGGGGTGGGGGTCAGCCGGCCTAGGGTTAATGGGCCACCGGAGTGGGGCCCACCTAGGGTCGGCGGCTTCCCCAAGGTGGCCGTTGGGTGTGGGCATTAGTCCCACACCGCCTGGCCCCTAGGTGGTACGCCCCCCTCCTACTATATAAAGGGGTCCCCCTTCCCCTTGGAACACACCCATTCCTCTCATTCTCTCTCTCTCTTCTACTAAGGACTTCCCCGTAATATTGGGGAGGACCTCGTGGTTGAGTTCTCCACCTTCACACTACCGTCGTGTGATCAGCGATCCGACATCTACTTCTTCCGCTGCTCGGATGGATCGGAGCCCGGTTGACGTCCACTACACCGGACGTGTGACAAACTTTGGTGGACTTAGGGTGCTGCTCGTCTTCATCAATATACGCCTTCCTGCGTAAGGCGTGCCTCTCTCTGCAAAGGTATGAATAATGTATTCCTTCTCCGTTACTTATGTCTACATAGTATAGATCCTGGTATTAGTGTTCGAGTAGATAGAATTTTTTTGTTTTCTACTACGAAACCCTTCATGAGAACCGCCAACGGGGTACCCCTTGCCCGATGATACGAAAGAATCCCCATATCAAAATGACAAGGAAAGCAAACAACGAGCATCTTAGCATTCTTCTTATTTACCATGGGAATATGGTGCTTTTTTCTCTCCTTCCTCTTTTCATAGTATCTCTTTTTTTCTCTTTTTTTTCAATATAGGACTCTTTTTTATAAGAAGAATGCTGCATAGACAGCTCATTATGGTTACGCTGTAGGTATCCACCATATCAGCATGGATTAGACCAGCGGCCCAGGCATTTCTCTAACACATATACATAACTCCATGGACTTACAAGGTCCCCTTTCATTTCACACCAACGAAATCCATATACAAAAGAGCATGATATCAACTAGGTACAAGTACCAAGTGCAATGTTGAAAGCGTTCCCCATGAAAGCATGGTTCTGCTAATTCCCAACAAATAAGTGCTAGCATATACAGCATAGAAGACACAATGGTTCAAGTTTATTAGGGGCAAGAAAAGTAAAGTGTGCCATCAAGAAAAGAAAAGTAAAGTGTGCCAACAAGTCATGCTACAGCAAAAAATACTAAGCATAAAGCCAAAACAATATCAAGCATGGCATGACAAAGCATAGGCCACAGTCAAAAACAAGCTCTGTTTACCACAAAAGCATGAACTTTGCTACTCTTTTCCAAACCAAACCAAACTATTTGCAAACCAATGTATGAAAGAGGGGGTCCAACCAATTTATTCATCAAACTAAGCAAAACAAGCAAACTAAGAAAACCATGCAAACTAAAAACCAAAACAAAAACAAAAAAGAAGACGCTCCAAGAACAACACAATTGTGCATGAAACAATAAAAATAAAGCGTTTGGAAGAAACCTGGGATTTTTATTGATGAAGAAGGGGATGCCTTGGGCATCCCCAAGCTTTGAAGCTTGTACTTCTTGGATATTTCTTGGGGTGACACGCGTGGCATCCCCAAGCTTGAGCTTTAGTCCATCCTTCATCTCATTAATCTTCCTTTCATACACCTGAAATTTTTCCTTCATACAAAACTTCACACAATCTTTATTAGCACTCAAGATAAATAAGTCTTAAGGTTCAGTTCTAACACCAAATAAAGTTCCATTAGAACACTAGATACTGTAGCACTTCCCTCAAAAAGCTCAATTCCCCAAAAGAACTCAAAAAGGAACCAACAAGAAGCAAATGCAGAAAATGGCAGAAATCTGTCAAAACAGACCAGCAGGTAAACACAAATTTTTTAGAAGACCTTCTGTTGCTCAAATCAAAAAGTGTTGAACTAACGAAATTTAGATAACAACCTAGGGCAGAAGCACAAAAATTCATGCCTCAAAAATACGTTCAGATATTTACATGAATTTTTACGATGAAGCACAGAAATCTGTTTCGGGACAGCAACCTTCTCAATCATTACTTCTCTCTCATTAGAGGTTACTCTTGGCACAAAAAGCAAATAAAAAGGATAAGGAGAGGTTATTACAGAAGTAATAACTTCTAAGACTCATCTAAATTTTTTGGGTTATCTCCCAATAAGTACTTTTCTTTAACGCCTTTAAGTTAGGCATGATAGTTTGAGAAGATGCTCACATAGGAAATATAAATTGAAGTAAAAGAGAGCATCAAGAAGAAAATTCAAAATACATTTAAGTCTAACCCACTTCCTATGCATAGGAATCTTGTAAAGAAACAAATCATGAAAGCACAAAGCAAAAAGCATAGGAAAGCACAACAAGTGCAACCTCAAGACTTTGAACATAAAGAGGGGAAACTTAATATTGTTGAGACACATAAAACCTTGTTTCCCTCTCTCATAATAACTTTCAGTAGCATCAGGGATAATAGTAACAATATAACTATCACAAGAAACATTCTTATCATGAGCCACATGCATAAAAGAATTAATACTCACCACATAAACATAGTCATTCTTATTGATTGTAGTGGGAGAAAATTCAATAAAATAGCTATCATTATTATTTTCATCACCATAATCATCAAATATACGAGGCATATTGTAATCATAATTAATTTCCTCATCAATAGTAGGTGGACTGAAAATATCATAATCATCATTGCAATCATCATATATTGGAGGTATAGTATCATCATAAGCAATAGAATAGTTATCTTCCAAAGTGTGTTCATTTGTAAAGATATCATCATTGGAAGGATCATGGATAGCACTAATAGTATAGCAATTATTAATATCATCATTTTCATAATTGGTACCGAAGAGATTTTCAATATCAAAAGTAGTGTGCTTTTCCCAATCGTGGTCACTACTATAGGTAATAGGCATAGGAACATCATCGAGTTCAGAATCATCAAAAACTATAATAGGAGCAACATGCTTAGGGAAAAATACCGTTTCCTCTCTTCTTTTACTCCTCCTTTTATTCATTTTCTTATTCTCTTTAGGAGGGAGAGGCTCGAAAGGACGCTTCTCCATATACCCTGGTTCATTGTTAGAGACAATAGAAGAAACTTTGGAGGATTCCTCCTTTTCATTAATAAGACCAAAACACATATTAGTCATGTCATATTTTGGTAAGATCTCATCTTTTATAATATTTTGTATGTAAGTATTTGTGTGGTAATTCTCAACACAATAAAGATGACAACCATGCATGACACTATTCAAATCAAAAGCACCCATATCTACGAAAGAGGTTTTTCTTGATAACTCTTCACACCCCAAAAATAATGTAAGTTGATCATGATGATTAGGAGTGATCATGTCATCACAATACAAACTTTCAGTACTCATTGGATTAGAAGGGCTATTATTATGGCCTGAGCATTGAAAATTGAAATGACCCACTTCAAAGCAAAGTTCACAAATAAAAGGATAAAGGGCACAAACTTTTTTACCAAGATCATTTAAAGCCCTATAACACATTCTAGTTTTTTCATTCCTGTGGGTGATACAATATTCTTCTTCCATTTGATTATTCGGACAAGGTCTATGTATTCCACAAAAATTAACATGCTTATAATAAATAGTACTTTCAGATGTTTGAGCATGTTCATTGCTATCCTTAATAACAATTTCATTATCCCTGCAAGTGTCTTTAAAAGGCTCATGATACATGTGCCATTTTTCTTTAGGAGCATTAATATGAGAAGCAAATGTTCTAAAACAATCAATAAGAATTTGAGGATCAAGACCATATTTAGCACTAAGCTCTTGAAAATCAGCAGTTTCAGCAAAAGACTTAATGCAATCATACTCATAGTTTATACCTGGTTCTTTACCTTTGTTGTTATCCCAATCTTCGGTATTGCTTTGAATTGTTTCAAGAAGACCCCACTTAGCTTTGACCTCCTTACTTGTGAAGGATCCCTCTAAACAAGTATCTAGATAGTCCTTGTAATGTCCTGAAAGCCTTGCATAGAAATTATCAATAACAATATTACTAGGGAACTCATGAATGGGACATTTGAGCATTAGTGACTTCAATCTCCCCCATGCTTGGGCAATACTTTCTCCATCATGTGGATGAAAATTATAAATGTAATTCCTATCTTTATGAATTTCATGAGGAGGATAAAATTTAGAGTAAAAGAGAGATGCAAGTTCCTTCCACTATAAATGATGAGGATCATCTAGTAGCTCATACCACTCCCTTGCTTTGCCCCTAAGTGAAAAAGAGAATAGTTTCCTCTTAACTTCGTTCATTGAAATACCTGCACACTTGAACAACTCGCATAATTCATGTATAAGGAGTAAATGATCACCAGGATGGACGGTTCCATCTCCAAAATAAGAGTTGTTCATAACACGTTCAATAATTTTTATAGGTATTTTAAAAGAGATGCTTTCAGTATGTGGATTTAAAATATCACAAGTATCATTAGAATTACCACATATGGGAGATAAAGTATCATCAGAGCGAATTTTCTTCTTTAAAGCTGGGGAACTGAAAAGATCATTTTCATAAAAACCAACTTCCCCAAGCATAGATGTTTCCATAGCATTAGTAACAACGGTGTTCAAAAGATTCATACTAATAACATTGTTATTAGCATGCAAAGAAAGTTCCATGGCTTTTTTAATTTTCTTTTCAGACAATTCGTGTTCTAACTTAGGAAAAATACTAAAGAGCTCTCTAATTTTGTTGTTGTTTTCCATTAAGCCTAACTAGTGAAAGCAAGAAACAAAAGGACAAAATTGCAGAATCTAAAGGAAATAACTTCGAGCACTCACACCGGAGGATGTGAGTACCTTTTACCTTACCACCCCGGCAACGGCGCCAGAAAATAGCTTGATGTCTACGCACTTCTATTCTTGTAGACAATTGTTGGGCCTCCAAGTGCAGAGGTTTGTAGAACAACATCAAGTTTTACCTTAACTGGATCACCCAAGGTTTATCGAACTAAGGGAGGAAGTGGTCAAAGGTATTCCCTCTCAAGCAATCCTGCAATCAAGATACAAGAAGTCTCTTGTGTCCCCAACACACCCAATACACTTGTCAGGTGTAGAGATGCACTAGTTCGGAGAAGAGATAGTGAAATACAAGTGGTATGGATAATTATAAGTGGTAACGGTAATAGAAAATAGCTTGATGGCGTGGAAAAGACTAAAGGCAAACTGAAATAAATATTGAAGCAAGCAAACATATAACAGATCTAGTAGCAAACGGTGTTTCAATCCTTAGAAACAAGGCCTAGGGATCGTACTTTCACTAGTGAACACTCTCATATCTCTTCTCTTTATGATACTACTCTTAACTACTCTCCGGTGGGACACTCTAATCGTTGGTAGGGCTATAACAGCACACCTCAAAGTTCATCTTTCCCATCTAGAAAACCCCACACTGTCACCTTGAGTACTAGATGAGTCCAACAAACACCACAATTTCATAAAGATATCCAACTCCAAATATAACGCATAACAAGTATTTGTAATCTCTAGCCTAAGTGCCACCATGGTGACCACACTGTCACTTCCACACACATGGGGAGAGCAGAGATCTAATAAAGCACTTGAGTAGCAAGGTAGATCTACTTGATTACAAAGCTCATGACCACAACAAGATCATGCATAGATAGAGAGATGAACACATAGCTACCGGTAGAACCCTTAGCCTCGAGAGGTGGGAATCAGCAATGGTGATGGAGATGGTGGTGGAGATCGATGGAGATGGCTCCGGGGGCACTTCCCCGTCCCGGCAGGGTGCCGGAACAGAGACTTTCTGTCCCCCGAATCTCCCCTTTGGTGGCGGCGGCGCTGCAGAACTTTTCATGGCTAGAGGCTTGATTGTTTTGGGTTTATGCATCGGGAGGCTTCTTATAGGCGAAGAGGCAAGGTCAGTGGGCGGCCAGGGGGCCCACACCACCTGGTGGCGCGACCAGGGCTAGCCCGCGCAACCACATGGTGTGGCCACCCTGTGGCCCCTCTCCGTCTCGTCTTCTGGCTTCGTGAGTCTTCCGGTAAAATATCGACTTTGGCTTTTGTCCGATCCAATTCCGAGAATATTGATTTTCTGACTTTCCTGGAACCAAAAACAACAGAAAACATGCAACTGGCACTGAGGCATCTTGTTAATAGGTTAGTCCAGGAAAGTGTATAAAAAGTACTCCAAAGTTGGAACAAAACACAAGAAAGTAGATAAAACCAAGCATGGAACATCAAAAATTATAGATACATTTGCATTGTATCAACAACCCCAAGCTTAACTCCTGCTCGTCCTCGAGTAGGTAAGTGATAAAAAGAAAGAATAATTTTTGAGGTGACATGCACCATCATAAACTTGATCAAAGTATTTGTAAAACATTCAAAGCTAGGATCATAGTACTTCAATCATAACATGAAAGACAAAGTTCTAGCAATAAGACAAAGAAACTATGTTGCAACATGAAAAGGCACATACAAAAGATTCATGAATAACAATGCTTTGCAAGACGTTTGTTTGTTTCACATAAAGAAAACATAGCATAGTAGTATTCAGCTGGTCCCTCATAGAGTAGCAAATATAAATGCATAGGACACCTTCAAAGTTTACAAGAGTGACTAGATACAAATAGTTTAAAACAAGCAATATCAAGGTATGCATCAATCAACAAGTCTTGGGACAATGCACATAGAACTAAGAATGACCACTATGCTCTCAAAGTAGGTGCATAAAGATAGAAGGTGGAGACTCAACATAAAAGTAAAATAAAGGCCTTCATAGAAGGAAGCAGGGATTCAAGTCTCATAAAGAGCTTCCAAAAATTATGGTACGGACAACTTTCTACTCTCAATGCCCCTATCATAAGCATCCTTAAGTGATTAAGGTTAAAGTGAACAAACTATGGTGTACATGCTTGACGAAGTATAAGTCAGAAATCTCATGTCCCTTGTATACGAGGGCCGCTCCTCATACTACTCAAGTTTAGTCACCGGTAAGTTCTTGTCATTGTAAGTACATGTGTATCATTGAGATGAAGGAGTTATGCCCTAGAGGCAAATAATAAAGTGTATTATTTGCTATATCTCCTGTATGTTCATAATACGTTTCATACTGTGCTATAACTATGTTAATACGAAACACTAATACACTTGTGGTATGTAAACAAACCGTGTCTCTAGTTACCTCTAGTGAACTAGTTCATTGGTCATGAGGATGGTCTATGTTTCAAGACCATGGGCATTTATGCCAACTGAGAATGAGGTCATGTTATTGGTTAGATAACATGATAGACAAACATCCGACCGTTATATCATAATGAGATATAGTTACATGTTCACCATTGATGATAAAACATAGAGAACCTTGCAACCTGATCCTTTGACTGTGAGGTAATGCAAATCACCATTCTAGAAGAATCTTAGATGGTTATCAAGAATCATCTCGTAACAGGGTGATCAAAAAGGTGCCACTCAGGTTTTCTGAAGGAATGCGTAGAGGAGTACATATCAAGACCAGGATTTGTCTAGTCTGTGTAACGGACAGATACATGTGGCCATCTCGGTGACATTGCACTAATGAAGCTTGCAAGCATGTGACTAGGTCCCAGAATGCAATGACATGATAACGAGTAAAACAAGTTCATTGGTAACGAGATCGAACTAAGGTATGCAGATACCGAAGATCAAGTCTCGGATGAATTAGGTATCGTAGGACAAAGGGAATGGGGAACGATTATCTCACGGTTCGAGTGATTGTATTCGTTAAACGCACGGGGGTCACATGGACATCCAGGTCCCTCTGTTGAGCACTGATATGACAATGGTCTTCGTGAAACGGTTCAAGCGATTGTATTCGTGAAAACCAAGCATGGAACATCAAAAATTATAGATACATTTGCAATGTATCATTCATCAAAAGAACACACATGCAATGACACTGGTGGATCCATGTGTGGTTTGTGAGAAGAACACACATCCAATGACACTGGGTGTGGTTCATGAAAACAACACACATCCAATGACACTAGTGGATTCTTATGTGGTTTGTGAGAAGAACATACATGCAATGACACTGGGTGTGGTTCATGAAAAGAACACACATCCAATGACACTAGTTGTGGTTCATGAAAAGAACACACATCTAATGACACTGGTGGACCCATGTGTGGTTTGTTTAGAAGAACAGACATGCAATGCACTGGTGGATCCATATGTGGTTTGTGAAAAGAACAGACATGCAATGACACTGGGTGGATCCACGTGTTGTTCCATGAAAAGAACACACATGCAATGACATTGGTGGATCCATGTGTGGATTGTGAGAAGAACACACATCCAATGACACTAGGTATGGTTCATGAAAAGAACACACATCCAATGACACTGGTGGATCCATGTGTGGTTTGTGAGAAGAATAGACATGCAATGACACTGGGTGTGGTTCATTAAAATAACACTGTAACATCCCAAAATTTCATCTAAAAATCATCATCATTGCATTCATTCGATCATGGCGTGTACTACCTTGCATTAGGTTGGTCCTCCAAAAATTTGGTGAAATTTAGAGGCTTTTTGGAGAACTTTTGCTAAATTCAAAAACCTAGAAAAGAAATTTCTGGCCTATTTGGCCCAAACCGGCCCAACCAGCCCACCGGGGCCTCCCTCTCCCCCTCTCTGACTTTTCCCACACCCCCTCCACTCACCCCACCCACTTACCTCCTGGCCCCACGCCACGTCGACACCACCTCAGCGTCTTCCATGCGAACGGCCGGCACCCCCTCCCCTCCTCTGCTGTTAATTGAATTCGCGTGTTACAGCGCTTAAATCGCAATCACTACCGCCCCTTCTTAATCCTCTCCCCCTCCTCGATATATTCCCCCAGCCACTACCCCTGGAGAGCCCCCAGGCTCCCCAATTGCCACCTCAAACCGCCGCCGTCTGAAGCAACTCCAGCGACAATTCCGGTGAGCCCCGGCCACGCTACGCCCTCCTGTCTGCCGTGTATTGTTTGCCGTGACCTGGCGCGTGTTTTAACCCCGGCCGCATGCCTTCTTTTGCTCCAGGTCGACGACGCGGGCAACTCCGGCGAACTCCCTCTGCCGCCATCGTCTAACGCTTTTTCCGGTGAAGGTATGGTTTCTGCCGCCCCTTTTTGGTCTCTGCTAGACCGTGCTGATTCGTGCGTATCTCGCTGACCCCTTATCTTACTTGTTCGAGCCCCAGGTCTTCATCTCTGACTCAGAGCCGCGAGCTCCGCCATCGACGCAACTACGGCAAGGGATCAAGGCCAAGCCAGAGCACCCCCCCACGCCACCATAATCTCCATTGAGACCGCCACGACCTTCTCGACCTCTGGTACGTGTCCACGGTCTCCCTGCCCCCGTAGAACCACCGGAACACCGTCAGCCGACGCTCCGCCGCCGCGCACAGCTGGTTAGCACCGTCCGTCTCCGGCCAGGACGGTGTTCCGACGGTTCTACAGGGAGAGGGAGACCGTGGACACGTACCACAGGTCGAGGAGGTCGTGGCGGTCTCGATGGAGGTTACGGTGGCGTGGGGGGTGCTCTGGCTTGGCCTTGATCCCTCGCCAGAGTTGCGTCAACGGCGGAGCTCGCGGCTCTGAGTCGGAGATGACGACCTGGGGCTCGAACAAGTAAGATAAGGGGTCAGCGCCGCCCGTCTCCGGCCAGGCTACTAGGGACCATTAGATCTTTTGTCTGTGGCTAGCATTAGATCGAGGACGAACCGGTACGGGCTAATCAGATCCGTCTATTTATCACTTAAGATCCAACGGCCCGCAGCAGTCGATCCGACCGAACTGGTACGGGCCAATGAGATTTCGCCACGTTGCCCAGGTTATTTGTTTAAAAAGAAAATTAGACATATTTTGTATTAAACTTAGAAAATCAATAACTTTTGATCCACAATTCATAAAAATGCAAATTTGGTGTCTATGGATTCAGAAAAATAAGTCCTTTATTATAGAGGCCTTGTTTCACACTTTTGCTTCTGAAAAATTGGAATTTTAGGAAGAACCTTTTTAGGAGTATTTTGCTCATAAAAATTGTTCTAGAAATTTTTTTGGGATATTTCTTATGCCTTTAGATGAGATAATTTAACCTATGTATTGTAGACTCTGTAAGTTATAGAATTGTGATCATATCATTGCATTTTGCATGCATTCATATTTTTGTAATGTTTCATTGATTGAATTATTGTTGTTGTATTATTCTTTGTGTAGATTGTGTGGATTGTGAAGTTTGTTGCTGTGAGGATTGTACCTATTCCACTAGCTACCAAGGCAAGTGATATTTCATCTCATGTCCTATTATTTTCACTTTTGCACTAGTGTTATTTTGGTAGATCTTAGCATGATAGGATTATTTATATGTTACTATACTATGCTATGCTACCCTATAGACTATAACTTGGTAGTATCTCCTAGTTGAAAGACTTTGTATGCTAGAGTGCTTAGCCATGCTATTAGAGTTCGTGGGTGGAAAATACATATCAAGATAGTATGGAAAGATATTATTTTGTTTGACTAAGAAAACAACTAATATTAATGAAACACCTGGGTGGAATGTGACTTGCTTGGATTATGTTGAGTGGTTACTCAGGGGCCATGTCTATGGTCAGCTGGTGTATCACACTTGTGGATGGTCAGATTGCTGCCAAGGATGCCCAGATTGTCACCTTGGTTAAGAAGGAGTGAGATACTAGTTGGACCACCACCTTTGGTGTTTTATCACGTTAGTATTTTGATCATACCAACCTATGTGGTATGGCAAAAATAAGTTATGTCTGGAACCTTGACTGCTTGAGTTGAATAATGTATTGCTACTTGGAATGTTTTGTTGGTTGATTTTTATTTTGTGACTTGTGTTTTCTTTCTCTATTGTGTGTTACTAATTTTCTCCATACTATGAAAAAGATGCCGAATTTTGTCTACAGCACGGCCGAGGATTTCAAGGGGACTCGCTTTGGGACTCGTATGTTGGTGCTCGTTGGTGTGCTCGCTCTTCCAATCCCTACCATTCAGGGACTTTAGCTGAGGAAGT